>CM039680.1:219531122-220163622 GCA_022537955.1 Schmidtea mediterranea
TGATTGGGCTCCCGGGAACTAGTGGACTAATTTGTTTTACCTCTTCGCCGCCTCGGGCGTTCCCCGGGAAAATTTTTCACGCAAATCAAATTCGGGAATAATTAGTTCTCACATAATTAAATTTATTTTATGGAGAATTTCTCCCAAATTTAATTTATTTGTTTTCGTCTTTTAAATTAATTAATAAACATAATTAACATAACATAACTTTAAAATTATAAAATTATAAAAACATAAAATTATTGAAACAGATCAAAGTTGGTTGATAATAATATAAATAAATTAATCTTTTGACATTTACGCTACTAAAATTATATACAGTCTCAATTGCGATATTGAAAATAAAATTACAGGTGCACTGAAACTTTTGAAAAGATAGAGAAACTTGCTGAAGTTAACAAAGTCTGCATTAATGATATTTCTATCACAACATGCAATTAAAGATTTCGAAACAAATAAAGAATTAAAATTGAGAGAATGCACTGGTCATATAATGTACAATTATAAAAGTAGTTTAAAACATTATGTTAGGAGTTCCGCCTTTCGTATTTTGGTAACTTAGTCGAAAATCACTAAATAAATCCATAAATTGTATTTCAATCAAAATAAAATAATTAATTTTACAATTTTTAAATTCCATATTTTAAATGCAATTTAAAATATTTTTATGAAATTAAACTTTAAAAATTTCATCAAATATCAGCTTTCCTTATATCCCCCTTCTTAAGAAATTTTTTAAGTTTCTCCACGTTTCGTTCGATCGTTTTACCATATTTGTTTCTTAAGATACACCGTCTGTCATCGACTTTCTCAATCATTTTGTATGGCCCCTCATATCTGTCTTGGGTTTTATTGCGTGTTTCTACTTTTATTAATCCGCCTTCTCTAACCTTGAACTTTTTTCTTGTTTGTTCTTCCGTTTCTTCTTTTATCTGCCTTTCTTCGGACTTATATCATCTTTCTCTGCTAATCTTTTACCCAAAAACCATTTCTGGCGGGCTTTTTCCTGTCGTTTTCTGTTTGGTAGCATCTAATGTGAATTCGACTTCTGGGAGGATCACTGCCCAATCCGTCTTTCTTCTGTCCGGTAAAGTAGCATTTATCAGTTCTCGATTGTCCTGAATTGTCTATCTATTTGTCCATTTGTTTTATGGTGATATTGGCTCGAAAAACATAACTTAATATCCAGCATCTCTGTGAACTCTCTCCTCATCGCCGACTCAAATGCCTTACTGCAATCAACTCTTATCTCCTTTGGACAACCAAATCTCAAAATCCATTTCTCAAAAATAGCTATCTTTATCGTTTCCTCGTCTTGCCTTATTATGGCTGTCAAGATCTGATACTTACTATACGGGTCTATCATTACCAAAATGTACTTTTTACGCCCTCTGGTTTCTTGTGGTGTTCCACATACGTCCACGAATATAATTTCGAACAATTCTGTCGATTTTAGTTTCTTTACTATTTCCTTCATTGGTATTGTTGTAGCTTTAGTCTTTTGATAAATCTCGCAACTTCGAAAAATTTCCTGAATCTGACTCCTTAGGTATTTTCCAACATATCTATCTTTCATATAATCGGCTATTTTTTCTACTCCTGCATGACACAATAGTCTTTGTATGTCCCGTATCATATCTTATATCTCGTTTTCTGGTATCGTCACTTTCTTGTTTGTTTCTTCTTCTTTATCAAAGTTTCTTTGAGGACTACTGTCTCTTCTTTCTTCTCTAATTGAGTCTAATAGTCTTGATTTTAACTTTCCTTTCTTAGCATCTTCGTGAACCGTCTGGCACTGAACACATGTACCACACTTATTCCTCGACACCATGTCTGCATTTTGGTGATTAACACCCTTTCTGTATTCGACAAACCATTTCCAGACTGCTCAGATAATTGATCCACGTTTGGAACTGTGATGTAATTGGGTTTTTTGTTGTCATCATAAATGTGATGGCTTTGTGATCTGTTCTAAGCGTAAATTCTCTTCCGTACATGTAGTGTTTAAAATGCATGCAAAAGTAATATACTGCTAGTAGCTCCTACCCTTTCTCATGGCTCGTCATTGAATGTGATCCATTATCTCGTTGTGAAAGTACCGCTTCAATGGTATCGAAACTGGCATCTGTATCCAAGATGAATTCCATTTTCAATTCTGGAAAACATAAAATCGATGCCATTGTGAGTGCTACCTTCAATCTCTCGAACACGCTATTTGTTACCTCTGTCGATTCCAACTTCTTGTTTCCGAATGCCAATTGCCGAGAGTTTACAAATTCATATTTTAATGCAAATTTATTAAAGAAAATTTTATTCAAACAAGTTATATGTTTTTAATGTGCAACTTCACAGAGAAGTTAAGTCAAAGAAAAATATTAAAGAATTCATTATCAGAATGGAGAATATCCATTAAAAATCATCCAGTAAGTAATCATTGGCTAAGGTACACAAAAGAAAGTCATGTAAAAAGATGGTAAGAAAGTCGCAACCAAATCCAATTCGAAAACCCAGTTTTCAATACACTAATTCACACCAGTAATTCAAGATATGACAATTCAAGAAGTGGAGACAGGCAGTATCTTGTCCAAAATGTTGGGCGTGCCGGGAAGAAGGACATATTTGAACTGATTGCTTAAATTTTAAATGAAGCCATTGTTCGAGAAATGGCCATTTCATATATCAATGCTGGGATGTTCAAGGAAAGACGAACAAAAATGACAAATAAAATAACAGAAACAACAACCTTGGAGCTCATAGAAAATTCGGAAACATAGGGCAATATCAACGCCAGTGCTCAGATGAATGCGATGCACAGACTCAAGATAAAATGAGAAATGATGACGAACCGTTAAAAGGAGAGGCTCCAGTTTCAACGGAGGTTCTAGGAGCCATAAATTTGGTTTAAATCAGTTTATTATTGATACAGAATGTCTGAATTTGAATGAATGTAATTTGAAACATTTTTTGATGAATGAATTTATAGTAGCTGATATTTTAAAAATGAATGACTTGATTTTAAATGACTGTCAATTTATGTTTTTTGAGTATGCAAGTAATATAGAATGTGGTTTGGCTGATCTTAATAATAAAATGGATAAAATAATTTGTGTTATAAACTATATGAGGTTAAATAAGTTAACTGGATATAAATCAATGAATACAAAATTTATGATTTGTTTTAATTAACTGTTATTCTTGATAAAATTTATTTGAATATTGCTATATATACTGATTTTTTCCACTATAAATATTAATTAATTATTTAATTTTATCACGCAAAATGGCTACATTATCAATGAATGATAAGTTTGAATAAAATTACTTCTCAGTTTACGTACCTCTAGAAAGAATGATGATGGTTAAAGATACAGAAAAGTGGAGCAGCTCTATCCGAAGTCATAAAATAATTTAATCTACTGATTTCCAGAAACTATTTCATTTAGAATTTGGATGAAAACGGGCATTGACTTGTATACAATTCAGACATTTGAACTCGATTGACCAGTAACTTCTGATAGTTGAGTAATCTCTTTGCGCATATGAATATTGTGGTTTTATGGAAAGAATGATGAAGCATATTAAATGACTTTAAGAAATGTGTTTCAAAAATTTGAGTTATTGATCATAAATAAATGTCATTTTGATTAATTTGTTTTTTTTACATATTGTTAAAAAGATTTATTGACATAATTTTATCGGATATCAACATTTTACTTACCTAATTTAGTTTGTTCCCATTCAAATAAATACGTTTTATCACCATAACTCAGTGGTTCTCAACTAATTTAAAAGTGCGGAACATCATTCACATGATGTTTTTTACTTGGAACACTGACAAAAAATTCACAAACGAACATATTATTTCATTTTTGGATAATGAAACGACTTTTGAACCATCCTCTATTAATAAATGGTCTTGAAGATATTAAATATAAACGCACATTACCAAAAAAACAAATTTATTCAAACAAGAAATACTTACACAAAACAATTAAACAATCAAAGTGCAATTAGCACAAAACATATACAACAAAAATAAAACAGTAAAAAAACTAATGTGATATGTTTGATTTGTATTTCTTGCAAATTTCAGAAACATCAGGTAGGATAAAAGACAACGCAACTCGCATTTCCTATTCTAAATTCCCCAATCTTTCACGCTTTTTAGTTTTTATATTTGTTAACATAGAAAATCCTAGTTCGCACAGCTACGAAGTAGAAAACTGTAACAAAATTACGAGCGTTTTTTCAGATAACAGAGAATATTCTTGTTTAAGAGAAATCCAAAATTCTTCAAGAGTCATTTCTGAATGTTTAGTTTCAAACCTCGATCCGAAGAAAGAGAAATTAATTCTTCTTCTTCGTTTATTAAAAAATTCTGATGTGTTTGATGAAATAAACGGATTTCTGATCCAATTATATTTTTGTGCATTTAATGATGGAAAATATTTGGCAATGTTTTCTTCCAATATTTTAGAGTGTTCTAAAACATTGGAAATAGATTTTTCGATATTTCGATTTTGCATTGAAAGGAACATGTCTAACCTCTTTTCCGCAGCGTAATTTTTCCAAAGAGAAATTTTCTTTTGAAGTTCCAATAATTTGTCTGTAGATGTAAGAATATTTTCTTCTTTTCCTTGAATATTTGTGTTGACCGAGTTAAGATAATTAAAAATATCGGCCAAGTAAGACAAATTATTACACCATACCTCATTATTGAGATAATTATAAAATATTTCACTTCCATCACTTTCAAAATAACCATTAATTCATTTTTAAGTTGTAACACACGATTCAATACTTTTCCTCTCGATTACCACCTTACATCTGTATGGAGAAGCAAACATTCATTTGTGCTTCCACAGCCAAATAAAGTTGTTAAGAGTCGAGTTTTTAATGGTCTCATTTTTATATAATTTACCATACTAGCAGTTTGATCTAAGACTGTTTTTAGTGTTTGTGGCAACGTCTTTGGAACAAGTGCTTCTCGGTGTAAAAAAACCAGTGTGTGGACATTATATTAGGATTGTATATTTTTGCCAGACTTACAAACCATTTAATGGATCCTAAGTACGATGTTATTGTATCAAAAATATCCTGTCCTGTTGTATTTTAAGGAAGCTCCTTGCAGCATAGAAATTGATTTATTATTTTCGTTTCATTCACGAAACGTACAAATGCCAACAAAATAGCTTTCCCACTTATGTTAGTGGATTTGTCAACTTGTAACGAAATAAGTGCACTGGAAAGTTTAATAGCGACTTTTTCTTCAATGTCACAAGTCATATTATTTATTCTTCTTCGAACTGTGTCATCAGAAAGAGGGATTTTCAAAATTTCGTTTTTTGCATTCTTACCAAACATAATTTTAACTTTCTCGCAGCAGGCTGGTAAAATGATAGTTTTTGTTTCAGTATGTGGTTTGAGTTTTAATGCTAATATTTCAGCAACTTTGTAAGATGCTAATTGAGCCTTGTCAGATATTTTCACATGTTTTTCAAAAAGCTTTCCTTGATTGTCTTGCATTTGCAAAAGTCTATTAAAATAATCTTTTGTTTTGTTGGCTAAATGCGAATGTTTTGTGGATAAATGATGTTTCAATTTAGCAGGTGTCATTGCACTATTTGAAAGTTTTGCTTCTCATAGAATGCAAATTGGAACTGGACAATCTTTTTCTCTGGTCCATGAAAACGCAAACTTTAAATATTCTTCGTCATATAAGCGAATGACTTTCATTGCTTTAGTTTAAGTTTCTTTAGCACCGTCTTTATTAGTTTTCACTACTTTATTATTAGTAATACAGTCTTCCGCCAAACATAGCGCCTAGGCGTTATATGTGAATACTGCGCCTAATGGGCGTTTTATTCGAACATAACGCAAAGGCGTTATTTTCGAATAAAACGTTGTGTGAAAACTCTAAATATGACACACAACCAAGTTTTTTTTTCATTTGTAATATGACACATTTGCTTTTGGGTACTTTACATTAAAAAATAAAAATTATATACGAAATTCCAATCTGTTGTGATTCAGATTTGCTGATTACATTTTTTGGTTATATTTTTTTATAATTTTCATAGTAAGCAATTATACAATTCAAAATATCATGTTTTGACTAATTCTACCTTTACTGAGCAATATATGTTTACGATTTGACAGCACATGAAGAAATATTACTTTATGAAAAAAATTCAAGTTTGTTATTATAAAATTGAGAGTTTGTTTTCCTTTTACAAATTAACAAAAATGGATGTTTTTAGCCCGCTATTTCGTAAAGGTAGACTTTTTAATTTTAATTAATGCAAAGATCATTTCATTTATTTTAAATTTTATGATTTCAGCCATAGCCATAGAATGTCAAATAACCTAAAAAGAAAAAATTATTTAGTTAAACATAAACTAAAATTTTTAAATGAATACAATGCCGGTGTGAAAGGCAGTGGCTGGGTGGCATTGTCAAAAAATTACAACATTGGTACATCAATTGGTACAATCAAAAACCACAACTTCTTCAAACTTTAAACAATCAATCCGTGCAAATAAAAGTTGCACGAAGATTACCTGGTGGTGGACGAAAATTGGAATTTCCTGAAATTGAAAATGAAGTATTGCAATGGATACTTGATAGAAATTCTAAGGGCTTAAGGGTTAAAGATAAGTACATTCAATTAAAATCACAAGAAGTTTGTGAACGTTTGAAAATAATAGATACTGAAAACAATTCCAAGTGGATTAATTTCAAACATTCATCAGGTTGGTGTAAACGATTTAAAAATCGCCATGAGTTAGTATCTCGACTTCAAACCACAACAAAAAAAATCCCTGAAAATGTTCTTGCTTTTGTAAGCAATTTTTTAAAAATAATTCATGCAAAAATTGAGGAAAAACAAATAAAAATGTGCAATATCATTAATTTCTACCAAGTACTACGCTATTTCGAATCCGAACCAAAAAGAAGTTTTAATGAGAAAAGCTGATACCTCACATAAACGTTTCAGAACCACATTATGTATAACTTTTGAGGGTAAATTTTTAAAACCACACGTTCTGTTCTCGAATTTTAAAAAAACCAATTGTAAACAAAAAGTGCCTTGTAAATGTGAATAGAACTGAAATGTTTAACGATGACATCTTGAAACAATATATTAAAGAAATTATTTTGGGTAGGCCACAAACCAGTTTAGCTCGTGATCTAGTATTGCTGATAATGGATTCTTACGGAAGCCATGTAAAATTACATGAATCTAAATATCTGGAAAAATTCAACACAAAAATATTTTTGTTGTGTTAGTGCCTTCGAATTTGACAAGTCTCCTGCAACCATTAGACGTAGGAGTAAATCTTAGTTTTCAGGCATATTATAATACACGGGATGATGAATATATATCAGAAGCACTCAAAAATCCTGAAATGCAAACTCGACAAGGAAATCCTAAAATTCCTAACTATAAAATAGTTAGCGACTGGGTTGTGGACTATATATCGACAAAGGATTCTAGCTTTATAGTAAAAGCATTTAAATGTTGCGGAATTGTACCTAAAATAGATTTTAATATTGATGCACTCCATACTACTTTACAAAAAATTTTGCAACCTACTTTTAATTATGATGATTTGATTCATGAAAATGAAGATTTAATTGCTGAAAATTCGAATTTTTTTGACAATGAAGATTGTGAAGATTGGTTTTATCCAGAGGAAATGTCAACAAGTTTTTCTAGATGTGTTCATCAGATAAAAGATAAAAACAGTTCTTTTTCAGTTTTTATGAATAATTACATGCCACAAATAATTTCATATATAAAAAGTAATCCAGATACATCTGAAATTTTATATGAGCATGACGAAGAACTTATAAGTCGTGGCAAAAATTCTTCTTCACATGCCGAAATTTATGCGACTGCCTTAAAGGAAAAATGGTGCATAAAAGTAGTAGAAGTGGACGAAAATTGTGTTCAAGTTGAAAACTTTACGTATGATGTAGAGTCTCCAACAAAATCTATTCTGTTAGTCAGAAACGAAAATTTTTTTGCTTTAAATTTAAAAGCATAGTCTCTTTATATTTACTTAATTTTATTAGATTACATAAATATATTTATATATTTATGTGGTATATATTTATATATTTATGTGGTATATATATATTTATATATTTATGTGGTTTAAGTAATGTTTATGTTCCTATATTTAATATTTTTATTTTTATTTAAAATACACACCTATAGGAGTTAATAATCCTAAAATAATATGTATATTTATGTGAATTCTGAAAAGTTATGTTTATATTATTTTTTTTATTAATAAAACTTAATTTCATAAAAAAATCTTTTGTTTCAAATATAGTGCCTAGGCGTTCTAAACGAAAAAAAATGCAAAAAATTTAAAACCGAAATAAAAAGCTTTCCCGAATATAACGCCTAGACGCTATGTTCGGCGAAGACTGTAGCACTATCATCGGCAACGCTTTCATCGCGAAGACGTTTTCTTATGATAAATTCATCCATTATCATTAATAATAAAGTACTTTAATTTATGATTTTAATAATTGTTTTTATTGAATGTAATATTATTGACGTGACTGATTAAAATTATAATTTAGTAGAAAAACAAATGTATTAATTTGTTGATAATCACATTTATTCACTGCTAGTCTTTTTAAATATGTACATCTCGAAACTTGGATAACGAATGTTTCATATTTAATTTTACTCTATAATTTGGAAAATCTCATGGTGGGGTCACAATGAGTGACCAATTATAAATTACTATAATCCTGTCGTAAAAGTAAACAATGTCTTAGAAGCAATGAAAATGCCACGCGCAACAATAACAAGCAATACAAATAACTTTATATTTGTATGTTTATTTCTTATAAAAAAATTAATTGAGGTTTTTGATGATATGTATCTTAAATGCAACTTATTTTAGGAATATGTAAAATAACCTCCATTTTACTTAAAAAAGTTATTATTATTTTTAATTTTTAAAATGTTTTTTTATTTATTATTTACAATCATTTAGAACAGTGATTCCCAAAGTGGTCCCTACGGATCCCAGGGGCTCCATGGGATCATTCACGGGGTCCTTAAAAAATTAAAATTAATTTCAGGTACCCGCACATTGTTTAATATATAATAAAATGTGATAAGTTTTTGATAATATGGAAGTGAAATAAATAACAATGAATAAATTAATAGCGAATTAATACTTTCCTAACCTAAGTATATTTGAATAAAATTGACATCTTTTAAAATTATTTAAGCAAAGTTATATTCTTGTTTTAGTGGATTAAAATAATTAGATATATTCTATTTAATAAGTTAATTAAAAGTTATAGCTTACTATTTTATATTTTTGTTTATTTCAGTAAATTTTGTAATTACTGTTTGTACTGAATTATTTATTATTGCTATTGATATATATATATATATCTTTTTCTGCCCCATTTAGATAACAGTATGTGTGACTCGAAGAAAAAATGCAGAAAATATAGTGTTGATATATGAAATATGGCTTTATTCCATAACCAGGAAATAGTACTTTACCTTTCTGTCTTCTATGTAATAAAACGATGTCAAACGATTCAATGAAACCTTCTAATCTTAAGGAACATTTAATAAAATTCCATGGTGACAAAAAAGATAAGGGTGTTGAACCCTTTTGCAAGTAGTCAAACTCAGAGCACAAATGCAAATGAATACATACTAATACAGGATCAACTTATTGAATTATCCACAAACGAGGAGCTGAAACCAATGTTTAAACAAGGATACAACAATTTATGGTTACAAAAACCAAATCCCAATTTTATATCCAGCATTGCGGGATATTGTACAGAAGCTTTTGATTGCTTTTCTATCTTCCTATTTAGTAGAACGTGGATTCAGTGCAGTCATGAGTCTCGTCACAAAAAAAGAATTTAATTGCTTTTGATAACATTTTTATTTACATTCAATTATTTTGAAGAATAGTTCTATTTTAGAAATAATATTTACTGACAATTTTTTATAATGTTAATTAATTTAATGTAAGAACTTAAGTTCTTAATGCTTTAAAAGTTTTATAAGTAATTAAATTAATTTTTGTATTTTAGATAACAAATCATGGCATTAGCAGATTTAACTTAACACTTAATAAACTGAAATAATAATTCTGTACCAATGAATGTATCATTGGAGGGGTCCAGTAATGATTTCTTATTAATTAATATAAATATGTAATTTGCTTTGCAAGAAAATATGAAACGCTTTACTATAATTATATTTATATAATAATAATAATTAGATTATAAGGGCTTTTTTTGTTTTTCACCTTTGATTTCTTTATAAGTGACATAATATTTTCTACAAAATTTGACTATGAAAAAGGTTGAAAAAGGTTGTGCCGAAAATTCGTGAATACCTTAAATAAATCTGATTCAAAGTCAAATTTTGTAGAAAATATTAAATAATAATTAGAATAATATTATTTCTAAATTTTTAAATTAAATAGACCACCTGCCAAAAATAGTATATTCAACAAATTTTGAATAAATCTTTCATATTATAAATTATTGAAGTTTTTCATTTTAAATAGGAAACAAAAAGATAGCAGTCATTAGTTGACAGGGAATGTCGCCAAACCTACAGTCCGTCATTTTTGATGTTTCTAATCCCTTATATATAATAATGTTTAACAATATAAATAATATAACTAATACTGTATTATAAGTTATGTTTTCAGAATTTGAGTAATTCTAATATTTTTAAAATACCATTCTGGTTTAGATATAAATTTGTGTATATTTTGTCCGATTTTTTACAATAAATATACACAATTGTTATTCATATTGTTATTTGTAAAATTTATTATATTGTCAACTTTGTAAGTTACAAACTGGCTTCCATAAAGTTATTTTCTTGAATAATAAAATTTAGATGAAAATTTTCAATGAGATAATTAGCAATTAAAATAATAAAAAATTAAATAAAATTGTTTATTGATATCAAAAATTAAAACAAAGTTAAATAATCAAATTTGAAAAATGAAACGAAGAAAATCAGAATTTCCTGCTATAAATAAACAAAATATCTGAATAAATATAGAAATTATTAATGGCGTGTTAAGATTTATTAAAAAATATTTAGTTTCATTTGTTTAGTTAGATGAACATATTACTACTAGTTCTATTTATTGTAAGTAATATAAAGTTTGGAAAATGCGCTTAAAAACAAATAGATAGAAAATATTATTAATTGTCTCACAGTCAATTTGATATCTTGTTTTAATGAGATTACAATTAATTAAAACGATTTATTGATAGAAATTTTATTTTTATATATTTTTTTATGATTAAAGTCAATTTAAAATTGATTTAATATTTTATTTGCATTTTTTTTATTAAATCCGGTTCAATATATCATAGCATAAATAATTATCAGTATACACTTAATTTAAACAAATCTTTCCCAAAACTTTATTAAATATATTTAAGTCAAATTTCAAGTTTTGAACTTTGTCTTTTTTTAATATTATTCAAGCATATACTTTAATTTCTGGCATTTTCCAATATTAACCTTCTTCGCAGTCAGCCTTTTCCTGTATTGTCTCTTTTGCTGAGTTCCCACCTGTCATTCTGTCTTAATAATAGTTTTCAAAAAGCTGTCTTGTTTACATTCGCTAATAACTGTAATCTGATTTTCTTTAAATAATTAATTAGCTAATTAATTATTGACTTCGGTCTTATTCTGCATGCTTAAACTTTTTTTTTTGAATGCTGCACTGAAAAGTTAACTCCCAGATCATTAGTTTTACTATTAAAACAAAAGAATTTATTTTTATTTATTTTGTAAAATAATGTAAAACTGAAATTTAATTATAATAAGAAACTTTGGAATTTCGAGAAAAAAGCATTGTAAAGAAAACAAAAAAGTTAGAATTTATTTTATTTTTCAATTTATTTTAATTTCGTGGATTAACAAAAACAACCAAAAATCTAAAACCACTACCTCTATTTCAAATTAAAATTCCTATTATCCTAGCAGATTGCCAAACAAATTTAGATATTTTTTTAATTTGTTTATCATCATTTTATTTATTTGCTTCGGTTTATCCATGTTTGATGTTTATGAAAGTGTCAAAAATTTGTAATCCCGACCTAAAACTTTGTTGAAACTTCAAGGGCTCCAAGTCCAAAAGTTTGCCCATCCCTGCCTTAGATACTCGAGTATAAAAACAAATTAGGCATAGAAATGAGTGTAAAGTGCAAGACGTCAACAATCCAATATTAAAACAACGATCTAAAGTTGTTTTTAATCACAAATGTTTTTAGTATTTCTTTTGAGGATATTTAAGCAAGCATGAATAAACAATTGAATAGGAAATATTAATACACAAACATTCAATAAATATTTAATATATTTAAATTACAAACATTCCTAAATATTTATTTTACAATCAAGCAATTTCATCTTTCCATAATTTAACTTTAAACTTATTTAAATTTATTATTATAATTTAATTAAGGTTTGTTACATATTTTTAACACGATAATTAATTATTCTATTTAATTATCCTCACAATATTGAAACAACAGCCTTTTGTTTATTCTAACAAGATTTTATTTTATCTTCAAAATATAATTCATCTTCAAATTATCAGAATAGATAAGATCTTGAAATTGAAATCTAATAAAATAGAGTTTTGTGAAATAATGATTACTTTTATTCATATAATGAATTTGATTCTCTTCGTTATTTTATGGAATCACTTAACATTCCATTATCAGTTTAAGAGAAGAAAAAAGATATAAATGAAAAGAATGTTCACCAAATATGAAGACATATAGAGTACTAAAAAGACAAACTTAACAACTTACTTAACATGCCCACTTTAGAAAAATAATTATATTCCCTGTGATCCTCGTTACAGTTTTTCTTCGTTAATTTCCATTTTTCACTAAAATCATAAAAAAAATGTAAATTAAAATATAATATTAATTAAATAAAACATGACCATACTACTTACAATAATTCACCTTACTGTCAAAAAATTTGTTAAATTCGGATCGTACAGTTTTAAAAATTATTTATTTTTAATCCGTTTATTTTTCAGTTATTTGATAAATTAATTAAATTAATAGGAAATTTATACAAAAGTTAAAAATTAAATTTACATTTTAGTAAAATTTTAAATTTGACAAAATTAAGATTAAAAATAAAAATAAAAAAAACTCATTTCCATCATGTACATCAAATGCGACATTTACTTTATAGATAAACAACTTTGTTTTTATTGAAAAGTACTAATAATAAAAATATTGTTTTAATTTATTATTTTCATATATTTAATCAGCTTTTTTAATCACCTGTGATACACACTTAGCGGAGTTTTAAATATTATTATGTTGTGATCTAGGATAGAAATTATGAAACTCAGCAGAGTCTCCAATAAAAAACTGCTATGTAAATGCTTTTTAGATACCAAAAATGAATTATAAAATAATAAATTAACAGTAAATATATAAACGAATCAAAATGTAATGTGGCCAGTTAATTGTCCGAAAGGAAAAAAAAAGGTTCCAAAATAATCCAGTCGATTCTTTCTAAAATTTTCTTTTGTTTCTTATTTTTTAGGGTATTGGTGATTTTCTTTTTAGGTATTTCTTTATCAATTTTTTATTGATTTATTTTTCAATCCAGAGTTTTTTATTATTTTATTTATTATAAAAAAATTTTATTAGCGGTTTTAGATAAAAACAATAAACACAGCGTGCACCACAAAAAGTAACAAAAAGATTATCACAGTAACAGATTACAAATATAATAAATTTCAAACAGACGTAAAATATATATGATTAGACAAAGAGTTAAACAAAGACTAAATCTACAAAATGACAAAAATGAAATATCTATGATCAAAATAAAGTAGGAAATTACATTTGCCAACCCTTAAAAGATTCTACGGATATGTCTTACCTTAACTCATATCATGGGATCGCTGATTTTGTACACATTTCTGAATGAATTTAAATATTCAATAGCTTACTAACAAACAAAATGTATTCAATTGTTATTATTACATTGTTAAAAATTGTTAGAACATCATTTAAATTATCCTTTAAAACATTTTCATTAAATGAACTTATATTCCAAAATATTGTTTTCACAATATTCCACAAAATATTCTACAATATTGTTTAATATTTAAACAAACCTTAAAACACTGAACGAAACAATTCCAAAACTATTTATCAGAGAAATTCAATATTTTAAATTTTAAACAAAGTTAATTAAGCACATATGTTATTAAAAACTGAGCACTAAATTTTATATCTCGTAAATATTTTTACAATTACTAAAAAACTTATTTCAAATTTATTATAAATCGAAAACTGATTTTATTTTTTTAATTATTTAAATTAATTTTAAATCACACGGACAAATCATCCGAAATATTCGATTCTTTGGTGAAAACACCTCACATGTATGTTTACGAAAATGTATATAAAATAAATAAATAAAACAAAATAAGTTTCCTGGTTATCTAATCGAAATTATTTATCCCACATATATTTATTAAATTTATTTAATTCAATTACCAACAATAATTTTCAAATTATTCATTAAAACAAAAACTATCTATAATACAGTTTTAAAATTATGCCTAAATGTTGGCATCCAATTAAAACACGAGAATAAATTTAATATATTTCCAATCTAGACTAATTGACGTGAAATGCCACCGTTTTCCTACATTCAAATCGTATTCGTATCTATTGGAATATGTATCAACCTCTTATTTACTATAACGATTTTTCTCCGACCCCTCCAAAGCTCTGTCACGACGATGCTGCTAGGTTTCCAAAGCATTTTCGATGGGATCAATTGTTTATTGACAATCTTGATAATATCGATACCCCACGCTTCAGAAATTAGATCGATCAAAATCACTGATCCAGTTTTGTGCTATTTGTGGGGCAGTAGTTACATCACTTGGGTCTTCATTCAAGCGAGCGTACAAACAATAGTTTGCACTGCGTTCGATCGCTACAAAGCCGTATTGCAACCTTCAACGTATAGATCAAACAAAAGACGTTTAATAATCTTCATCCCCATATACATTTCAACAATGAGTTTAGTGATTTCCCTACCGGCATTCAATGAAGTTCGGATTTCCAATGATACATGCATACCAAATGACGCAATCAGTGGTGAAGCATGGGATGCCTTTCTGTTGCTCTGTTCACTGATTTGGTCTTTGAGTGTCTACTTTGTTCCGACGCTCTATCTATTAATTGTCTATTGGAAAATCATAAGAAAGTTGAGAAGTTCAACGATTCACGACACAAAAGAAGGAGACCAAGAAAAATATAAAAATACTAGACGATTAACCATAACGACATTTGTTGTGACAGTTATTTTTATTGGAACCTTTTCTTTCGACAGTTTTTGTTACGTGTTGAGTCGGTTGAAGTTAATTGAATACACTCCAGGAGGGTCTTTAGAAAGAACTGGGGTATTTTTCGTTACTTTAAATAGTGTTTTAAATCCGCTGACTTACTTTATTATTATGAAAAAATTCCGTTATCGAGTTTTTAGTTTGTTTAAAGAAAAATACAAAATTAAATGTGGAAATTCATAATGTCGTGGTAATTTTCAGATTACGTAACATTTATTTTCATTGTCATAGATATTTATTCTATCTGCAGTTTCAGACAATTTTATTAATCAAATGTTTAAATAATGTGTTTTATTTTGACTGTATAATATAGTCCATGATGATGAGGATATTGATTGAAAATAATAATAATAATAATAATAATAATAATAATAATAATAATAATAATAATAATAATAATAATAATAATAATAATAATAATAATAATAATAATAATAATAATAATAATAATAATAATAATAATAATAATAATAATAATAATAATAATAATAATAATAATAATAATAATAATTATAATAATTATAATAGTAACAATAATAATAATAATAATAATAATAATAATAATAATAATAATAATAATAATAATAATAATAATAATAATAATAATAATAATAATAATAATAATAATAATAATAATAATAATAATAATAATAATAATAATAATAATAATAATAATAATAATAATAATAATAATAATAATAATAATAATAATAATAATAATAATAATAATAATAATAATTATAATAATTATAATAGTAACAATAATAATAATAATAATAATAATAATAATAATAATAATAATAATAATAAATTTTGTTAGTATTACTATTCACCCAAAAATATTGAAACTTTAATAAACTGGCAACACAAATTTTAAAATCCTGAATTTGATTTTGACACATAATTTGGCAGAGGTTACTTTTCAATATTTTATTACAACTTGATAAGTCTCCCTTAGGAAAAGCACCATGTGACTTAAAAATTTTATTGGTAGTTTCTTTCTAAATACTTTTTTATATAAAAAATTCCTTTTCTTCAACCAAATTGGCTTAAGACTATTGAAGAATTCCCACTAATCCTAGAAACTTTGAGATGATAAATGGTTTCTCTTTATCCAGCTATGCAACCTTTCGATTTCTCATCTGTAAACCAACGAAATTATGTTTCCCAACCACGATGTTAATTGGCGTACAATTTTTAATTAATTAATTAAATAATTTGAATTAACACCGCACTTCCTCTCATTAAGTTTAAAAATGATTAAATTCATATTTATTTTTTTATTATAATCTCTTTCCATTTCCCTTTTGAAATATTTTAATTTGAGTTTGTTTAACCAAAACAATAGAATTCTTTTTAGCGAAAAATTCCAAATAATATTAATGAATAATGCCCAAATTTTGAAATATATATTGCCATCCGCGCTTGTAAGAAAATGCAATTTACAATTAACTTCTCAAAATCCATCAATATAAACAAACTCCAAATTATAATTTCGGGAAATCTTATAATTCTTGGAGAAATAATTGAATTCTCCCAGAATGTGATGTTGCCACTTATAATATTTATAAAATATTTTCTTGTTTTATTATCCATGTAACATAAATATGCCAAGTCTTCCATCAATTTCTTTTTATTCCTAGACACCTGCAATAAAAAAGTGGGAATTTCAATTACGAATGTCGACACTAAATAGCTTTTATCTCGTTCTTTTTTTTGTTTTACTACAACAGTGAGCAATATTTTTATTCGACATAAAATCATCTAAAATGAAGTCAATAATGAAAACAAATATTTTACGAACATAATTAGTTGTTTGATTTGAAGGAGATAGATTTGACTTGTGAGATTGCTGTCATAGATTTTTATTTGGAGAAACTTTATTCAAACAACGGGAATAAATTTTTATTATTGGAAAAAATCTTGTTTTCTTATGCCTTTAATTTGTTTGTTTAAATGTACAAATTAGAAATTGTCTTTGAATTATAACTTTCAAATGAATAATTTGAGAATTAAATACGAATTAATTGTACTAATGTATTTATTGAAATATGCTTTATAATTGGAGCATTATTTTTACAATCTCTAGGGAATTTCTAACTTTACTCTTTGTTTTTTACAGATAAATATTACTTTTAAAATGCAGTTCAACTGACGATTATGAAGTTGCGCTGTTAATTTCAGTTAATTCATTTAAATTTACAAAAATAACATTAATTAATATTATATTGTTAAACAAATAAATGATATAAAGAACCTTTACTGCAAAATATGTAATAAATTTAAAAATGTTTGATTATAAAATAATCCTTCTGTCATTTACTTGTTTAACATTTAATTTATGCTGCTAATAAGAAATCATGATTTAATATTTTATTACTATTAGTATTACTATTATTATTATTAATATTATTAATATTATTATTATTATTATTATTATTAGTATAAACGATGGTTCCTTGGTAGCAGCATAAATTAATATATCAGATAAGTGAATAACAAAATAAGCCGTTGCTGTGAAGTAATAATTATATTTTTGAAAAAAAGTTTCGATTATTAAATAATCCTCTTCAGTCCAAAAGAAACTGAAGAGAGTTATTTAATAATCAAAACTTTGTTTAAAAATATAATTATTACTTCGCAGCAAGGGCTTATTTCGTTATTCACTTATCTGATATGTTATTATTATTATTATTATTTTATTATTATTATTATTATTATTATTATTATTATTATTATTATTATTATTATTATTATTATTATTATTATTACTGACATTACTAATCATCAAATAATTAAAATCTATACACGAAGTGTCTCCTTGAAGATATATGACTGTTTTGATAATTTGTAAAGTACAAATTAATAATTACCAAAATTTAATAAAATAAATCCTTGTTAAAATACAAATAGGATTTTATTTTCATAATCCGACAATAGTAAACATTATAACATTGACTGAACTAATTTATTTCCCATTATTTCCCAGTTTACATTGTCAAATATTTGATCATTTCTTCCAGGAATAAGAAGATGACGATTTATTCATTGATATAAGGACAAAATTTTTTTAAACGAACACTTTTATATTTTTTTCATTTGATAATATTTAAGAATCATTACACATTTTTACAAACTGTAAATTGTCAATTGAAATTAACATTTATTTTACTTTTCCTACTAACATTGGTTATATTATTTGTTTGAAATCTTATTTCAAATTTCTTAGCTCATTTTAATAAAGGGCTACTCGTTTTATAGACGCCTTTGTAGAAATTGAGTATAAAGATAGTGAAATCTGGTATCTCAAAATATCAATACTGGGATATAAAATGTATGAAAAAGATGTCATATTGGCAATTTGGAAAGTAGATGGCACACGAATTTCTTTAGGATTTTAATAAGTGTTTAAAGTATAGATTTTTTAAATGTGTTTAAAAATTAATTTTTACAGGTTACTTTTTATTTAGTGTTACAATTATAGTATTATTTAAAATAGAGTAAAACATTAGCAATAACATGGGATTGGGTTCCTGAAAATTATTATGAAATATACCGTTGTCATTTAAAATTCCTTTGTTATAAAGTGTACACATCTGTCTACTACTTGGCTACCTTACGTTGTCTTTAAAATATGACTCGAGCTGAAGTATTTTCTTTGTAAAATATGGTCTGGGTTGATAAACATGTAAGAAATAAAAAAAAAGAACAGAAAATCGAAAATGGACATTATAACATCAAAAATAGTTAAAGTACAAACATTTAATTTAAAATTTATAAAATTTAAAAGTTAATATTGATCGGTGGAAACGGGTATGATTGAATGCCAAATCGAAAGAAAAACTCAATATAATACTAAAAGTTTACTGAGGGGTCCCTGGAAAAGCTATAGGCCAAAAACAAACTAATTAAAATTAATTTATCCCCTAATGAAAAACCTATGGCAATGAAAAGCCCGAGGCAATCGGAAACCCAAACGATGAAGGAAGCCCGATACAAGTAGAGAGCCGAGCTGTGCATAGAGCTCAAGAAGTAAACAGAATAATTATTTTGATTATATTACCGCAAGAGCCGAAATAGCAAAATTCGATGTTTCAGAAACAATTACCATGGGTTTCAACAGTTATTAGACCCAAATTTCGGGATAATTGTCGAAAATTTTTTATATATTTCCCCCTTCATTAGGAGACTTTCAAACAACTCTCAGAATATATTTAACAATATGATACAAAGTTTTTATCATTTAAACTTAGTCTATTTTGTCCATTTTTAATTCAATTTGATTTTTTATTTAATTTCAATAAAATCTAAATGTCTCGTTTTAGTCCCTGCTGTAAAAACTAACTCGAAGGGGAATTTATCCAGCTGATTGTTTTAACTGATGCAATTATATAAAAAGAGACAAGTCTTGAAAAATGAAAAGAAAACAATTAGAACTCCTTTGAAAACATTTTTTTTCATTTTTCTGAGAGAAAAATAATGAAATATTTACTACGAAAATTTATATTTATCCCATAGTTTAATTACATTAATTTATTATGGAAATATTTTATTTATTTTACATATAAATATACGAAAAAATAATATATGATATTTTAGCCTTCTCAAGGTCAACCAACATTCTACAGAGGATCTGACGATAAGAACATCCTAAAAAGAATCCGAATCGTTATACTACAATCTTTCGGCTGCCCCTCCTCCAGGTGACTAGAGCAATGTCTAGACGGTTACCATAATTTTAATTATTTGCATGCATGTAATTCTAATTTATATACTAAAATGATTTAAATAACAATGTCAAATGTCAAATCGTATGTTTTCGAACATCTTACTGTCAGCCTCAGCATCAAACATTTAAGAACCATCTCCTAATACCCGCAAACAAACGGTAGAACAATAGACTTGTTGGGGTTGTTAAATTAAAAATTATTTTAAAGGGATTATAATTTCCATGTAATAAAAATTGAATGGCAAGGAATACAAAACCATGGAAAATCAATAAATCACTAAATTCAAATTTGAAAAATGAGTCAGATATAAATGAAATGATGGTGAATATTATGGTGAGAATGGATTTATCAGAATATGTTCAGAAAAGGTCAAAAAGCAATAAAATGTACAAAATCAGACAATCGATAATTAACTAATTAATTAATTAAGGAAAACCGAGTTTATGTAAACAAAAGGAAATGTATAAAAAGTGTATTTTGGAAAGCATTACCATGACATCATGATTAAAAACAAATTATTGGGAAAAAAGATTACTGGAAATAAATTATTATTTCTTTATACGACGAAAAGATGAAAAAACGCAGCTAGACAAAGGCTGTCAGACGATTGGATGGCTATTAATCAAAGCCATTGCTTCTACTATACAAAGGAACTCAAACTCAAAAGCAATTTGCATTTGCCTTAGGTAGGGAAGAAAATTTTGAGAGTAAGATTAAGAAGAAAATTATTAAAGTTGAAAACCAGAATCAATAGAGCAAATCGAGAGAAGAGTAATCATCTTTAATCAATCATTAAGAAACGAGGTGATTATTATGATAGAAAGTGCAAAACCAAATTGGTCACAGCGAGATCTACAGGATAATCAGAATAGACATTTTCAGTGCGATAATTGAAATTTATTTGATGTCCAGTGCATCAGGATAAGTGTATAAAGGTGTTAACTTGACACTGTTTTTACACTCAGATTTCTCTTCGCGCCTCCCGCATAGCACTGATAAGAGCCATTAGCTCGAAACTGGTATACTATTGTGAATTGCACTGGATATCAGTTAATGTATCGCGTATTCTTTGATTAGAATCAAACACAGTGATTAATAAAACGTTCTTATTTTCTTTTTAATATTTTAACTTACTTTAAATTATTTGACAAATAGTAATATAATTTAAATTGGTGCCTGAGCATGTCTATTTATTATCGTCTTAACAAAACAAATCATGAAACTCCCCTGTTTTGATCCAACATATCATACAATGTTTCAGCTCGTTATATATACGAAACATCACATCATATTTATTACGTTGCAATATTTTAGAATAATATAACCGCTCAATTTCGGTTGTTGCATCTGTGTCGCGATAGGTTTTGTGTTGAGTGCACAAAAAGACGCTATGCAATGGATGATTTTTGGATTTCCATTGTGTTGTAGTTTGTTATTGAGATTTGTAAGTAAAATGGAGTTTTCCGGTTTGTTTATAACTGATGGTGAATGAAAATTGTTTTGAAAATACATGTTTTTAAACTGATGGGATTTCTTTTTATTAAAAATTTTAATTTAAAATGGATGATCGACGAAGATATCAAGAAGTTTTGTCTATGAAAGATAATATAACTTGAGAATACTTGTATGAACACAGCATTAAAACAAATTTGGATGATATGGAAAGGACATGGCATCATATGCTACACAACAAAATGGTAATTGTGCCAGTAGAACTTCCAGTTCTTCATGCTGAAACGCCGCTGAGTTCCAAAGCTAATAGAGGATCCCTGATTCAAATTATGTTGGAGATATTTAATGCACCAATGATTGCTATTCAAGAAGTTTTCTCTTTGTGCGCTTCAGGTCGTACCTTGGGTATGGTTCTGAACTCTATTGATCCTGTAGCTCGCTCTTTGACAATTTTTGAAGGTTATCTGTTACCTCATGTTATGCGTGAGATCAATTTGGCTGAAAGAGCTTCAATAGACTTCTTGGTATTGACAATTTACCAATAACGTTGAGGTATTTTGTTGCAATTTATATTATGCTTAGTACAAATTTATACAGTTTTTTAACTTTTCCATTTGTAGTATCCAATTGTTATTCTCAACCTTACTGAAATAAAACTGTTATAAAAGACAATAGAAAATAGAAATTTTATTTAATCAATGTATGAGATGTAATATTGTGAATGAAACAATATTTAAACAAATATATTATTAAAATAGTATTATATTTTTTCTCCATTGCGTTTGGAACTACTTCGTCTTGGTGGTGTTTATTCAAGAAGGAGCTAAATATCTGGTGGAAACGGTATCGATTTTTCACTTGAGTGCTCGACGACAAAAAAGAGGAAAAAAGTTTCAATTGATTTTACTTTTTCTACTTGAGGGTCATTTTTGTTTTAGCAAAACATTTGTAAAATATAGGGTTTTCCAGAGTCGCGAGAAATGTTAGAAAATTGATTCCTATAACTGAAAATCTTGCAAACGGAAAATTCTTATATGAGGAATTTCGTATGTTACCGTTGAAAGTAACGCGCGTAATGCGCTTATTGACTCTTTCCTACTGAGATATTTCTAATTTTTGCTCTTTTTAAGTAAGAATTTTTGGTTGTCGTACAAGTACTATTTGTCTGTTCGCATTGACTGTTGCACTGGGGTTATCCTGGGTTTTATAATCTTGTTGTTATGGAGATAGTTTCCGATTTCCTTTATAATAAAATGGAGTCATCAGATTCCAGACCTAGTGGTGTACTTTTCTGTACTTTTCTATGAATTCTTTAATTATTCTATTAAATATTGGAACAGTGTTGCTTATTCCAAAAGGTACCTTGATTGAATTCATAAAGTTAACCACAGAATTCAAACGCTCTCAGTTTGTAATCTTTCGGGTGGATAGTGACCTGAAGGAAAGCATTCGTGAGATCTATGTCTAAAGATGTTATTTTATCACTGTTTCTAATTAAATCATCATTGCGTTGCATTGGATAAGCATCAAGTGGAGTTACAGTGTTGAAGTTACTTGAGTAGTCAATAACAAGTCTTTTTATAGGGTTGATTAACCACAAAACCCTTGGCTATCTACGGGTTTAAGAATCTCTATATAGTCTGTGTATCCCTAATTTAATGAATTCGAAGTTTTTAAAATATATTTGATGTTGTAGAAATTAGTCTTAGGTGGTCAATAAATGGCAAATCAGAGCTTGTGTCTATTTGCATATTGGATAATTGTTGATGAGAATATTTGTAAGTTTCTCTTCATGGTGTATTATGGCTTAAGGTGCTGCTGAACATCCAATGCCTAAACCGTCGTTTTCATACCTATCCTGTAGTATGAACAATCGCGATTTTGAAGGTTTAGAATGACATTCGATTTTTCTAGTGGCCTTTCTTTGCACATTTCTTGCAGAACATTTGACTCTATCGTGCTTTCTCAAGTACCATGGATATAGTAGTGTTCCGATTGTTTGCTTTCTGCACGGTTGCTACAGATACTTTGGCATTTTGACATCTTTTCTTTTCATTTTGAAGTTCTGTTTATTTGAATAAAATAAATGTTTGGTTGAACCTTTTTGCTATTGTAAACCTTTGATTGAATCGTATTATGAGAAACGTACCATAAATTACCCAATCGCTGTATATCTTTGTCGGTCATAACCTTTGGCTACATCAAAAATCTTTTAGAAGTAATTAAAATGTAGGAAAGGTAGAAAGTGATTTCTGTCATGAAATGGAGCGCGGGTGGAAATAATTTTTAGGTTTCATAACCAAATATATACTACTTGCGAAGGGCTTACTTGGAAAATTTTCAAAAACTGTCTTGTTAGATATCACCGGATGTTGGAGAATTGATAGTTGAAAAATGAATTTCAATCAAATGAATTAAGTTGATAATGGCAATGACAATTTTCTGTTGGTATAAATCATTTGAAGGGGATCTCGTGCTAGCCACATGGTAAGTAGTTGACAATGAACATTCACACCTAAGATCGAATTAAATTTTAAGTATAATATAAAAAAACCAAAAATTTCAACATATAGCTTGTTTTTTTCTTCACTTGTTATAGATTCGAATTGCAATGTGAAGGTTTCCAAAATGATTTTCAACCCGAGAACCCCCCTCCCCACCCCCTTTACCACCATCACCAAACATGAATATCTACCTCTACCTATCAGCCAATAGAGAAATGAGGAATTATTCAACTATAGGTTTCTCAACGAATTCAAGTCCAGGAGCTCAACATAAACGCTAAGTCAAATATTCCTGTAAACAACACTAAAAAACCAACTACAAAAAGTGTTAGTCCTTATAATTTTTATGCTTAATTAAAAATGATTATCAAAATAGGAAATTGAATTGATTCAAATTAAAATATTCTGATACAATTTTGACTATTTCATTAGCTGAAAATCAAATGCATTTAAACAAATTAAATTTATTCCACATAATTTGATTGGTCTAGAGTCTAGACTTTATTTTAATCATGGGAAATAAGGTAATATTTATAGTAAAATGTAAGATAAAATTTAGTAAAATATTTTTTCAATTATATTTATCTAGCAAATTAGATGAACAAATAAATATATGCAATATAAACAAACATTCATCCGATCACCACATAGGTTTAGCCTGTTCCTCTTCTCCTATGATATTAGTATTGTTGACTTATATAGTTATGGAATATTTGTTTTATTATTCAATTCATTTTTTTAATTCTTAGTGTATCTCTTTATCCAAATTCTTTTTTTGTTAATATTAATTATTATAAATTATCTATAAATTAAGTAACAATTTTAAAAAGAACAGTTAATTTAAACAAATTATTTACCCACACTGTTAACAATTCTTTGCCGTTTATTTTGGAAAAGACGTTGTTAGCTTTCAAAAATTATTCATTACTAACAATTTATAAAATTATATTATCATCAGTAGTGTGTTACTTATTGTTAGAAAAGAGACATAAGTGTACTATATTGAATTCTCACGACAAATCCACAACTCACTATTTTACAGCTTTTTGTTGAGTAACATTTAAAAGGGAGTTTATTGGTGTCTAATTTTTGATACAGAATACCTTGAGGCACACAAACATACCAACATTTAATAATCAAACGCCATAAATAACCTCTAATCTTGAAATTACAATTTTGACATATTATTGCGCAATATATTAATTTAATTAATTATACAATATCCCTTCCTTACACTTATATTGTTAAATTGAGGCATTTTACTTTGGTTGAGGTTCAACTTTCTCAACTTTGGTCACTTATATGAATAAACAACGATAATTCGGATTTAAAGATTTATTGATATGAATAAAATTTTTTATACAAAAATCAATTTACTTTCACCAAAAAGCTTTTTGTCAATACAAATGTTTTAGTGTAATTTTGTTATTGAATGCAGTTGCCCAAGCTATGCTATATACTGTTATGCTGTAATTTAAACTTCTTGTCTTAGAGACTTAGAAACCTAAGTTATGATTTTATTTGTGATTTTACTGAGAATTCTCTCAGTTCATATAGTAAAATGTTTGGTTTTTGCTGACATTTAAAGTGCCTTTTTCATGAACCCCTGAAAAAAACAGAAACAACTCAAGCACTTAGAAGTGTCTTTTTACTTAAGAAATTATTTTTTAAAGATATTTTTGTATTAAAAAATTAATTGTTTACATTGTGGGTTAGTTAATTAATTTTTATTTTTGGGGCAGGGTAAAATTATTTAATGACACATGTTTCCTGTAATTTCAAATTTAGGCTATGATACACATATATTTTCTGTTCTTATCCTCATAATGTGTAAGATTAGCAAAACAAATATATACATCAAACTTAAAATTTTAAAATTACGATCAATATATAGTCAACTACCGTCAAAATAAAATAAAGTGATCACAAATTGCATTGTCAGCATTAAAATCACACTTGGGCGTTATTATTTGATTGTCAGGATCATAGATTGTTATTTTATATAGATTTAAATAATCTAAATTGCTTAAAAACATAACATAAAACATAATTACATCAAAATAAAATAGTATAATTAAATCAATAAACATCATATCAAATTGTCATCCTTGTCTGTCAGCATCAATTAATTCTGCTTCTTTTTCTGTTTCTTTACTTTTGGGTTTCGATATAGACATTCATTCGATATATATTAGTTTTTATTTAGTAGTTTTTATTTAATTCAAATATTTCAATTTTCTTGTTATCCAACTCGTTGAGTAACTCAACACGGGAGTAATCTTTATTGATCAAAAAGTTTCACAACTATTCACACTTTCAAATAAATTAACACTAGCAGCGATCCTTATTTAAAGCGCCTTTTAATCTATGATTCTTAAGAACTTTCAAAATGTCTTTGACACAAGTCTTACTAGTTTCTGACAAGTTTATCTTTATATTACATTTCCTTTTTCACTCTCTCAAAACCTGTAACGTTTTCTCAATTATTTATTTTTTTGGCAATGTGGTTGCTCGAATTTGTACAAAGTTGTTAATTCGAGATTACCTTATATAAGAAATCTCTCCTCAACAATTAATTTGATTGATTTAAATTTTAATTGGATTTAGTGGACTAGTTTTCTTTTATCTTTCAGCCGCTTCGATCCTTCCTTGGGAATAATTTTCAACGCAAATTACATTTGGGTATAATTAGTTTAATTAATAATTAAATTAATCAAAATGGGAGAATTTCACCCTAATTTAATTCATTTTTTAGTCATTTTAACTAATTAATTAGTATTTACTTAATAACTTTGTCTAGGGGTCCCAAATTAATTTTGATTGTGATTTTTTGATTATTTTTAATTAATTATTTTATTTTTCCAATTTTTTTCTATTTATTATAATTTTTTAAAATTACATAACGCCAACAGTAGGTATATGTGAGTTTTCTAAGTCATATTTAAACTATTTAATATTAAATTACTGGTTTTTAATAAATTTTGCTTAAATCATAACTATCTTTTTTCGTACGTTATTTTATTATATAATTCAAGAAATAAGCTTAGAGATTTTTTCCCACAAGATTCATTTCGTCAACAAAATTTTAATTAATTAATTAGTTTGTAGTTTACTCTATTTACACCTTTTAATAAACGTTACATCAATTTTAAATTATTTTTTTATTTATATAAATCCCTTCCTTCAATCGATACATATTTTCTTATTTTTTTCATAGAAATAATGGTTTTTATATTTTTTTGATTTTAATTAATGATTTTTTTTACATATTTTGATTTAATTTTGTACTGAAATTTTCATAAATTCTACTTTCACATTTACGCAATACCACAGGTATATATATATATATATATATATGTGTGTGTGTGTGTGTGTGTGTGTGTGTGTTCAGTTTTTGTGAGGTTATTTATTCTTCATTTGTTTAGTAAAAAGATTTTAAAATGATTTTCATTATCTTCTGTACCCTTCTACTCACACCTTTCCATTTTAAAATTCCATTCTATATTGCTATCTTCGAGAAATGGTCAGTCTCAGTTTTACCCGAGACAAATTATCAAAATTATTTTTGTTATTTAATTGATTTAAAACAAACTAATCGATAAAAGCAATAAAAATTAATCCCTGAGTGCAACAGTTTCACAGAAAACTCGCATTTTAGCGAGCGCGAGCTTCAGCGGAAATATTAAACCGGGAAATTCTAACCTCAGATATTTCTAGTGATTAAAACAAAAAAATATAAAGTATGATTAATCATCCAATAAATGAAAGAGGTTTTAAGATTGGTTCAAAAGGGCATTTATATTAGTTGTGAGTTGTAAATTATTCCATTGAATGGATATATTCAGCCATATACAAGTTCTGATTGTTTCCTTTGGCATGTGCCTTAACGGCATCTTTGTCCTCACCATATTCAAAAGACCGTTTCAAAGTCCCTTTACGACGATTATGATAGGTTGTCAAGGATTATTTGATGGAATAATTTGTTTGCTGACTCTCATGATCATTCTAATTCCTCCTATGACCGAGGTGACGGATAACCCATTCTTAAACTTTATCATGTGCAATATATGGACGAGTCAGTTTCCTATTTGGATTTTTATCGAAGCAAGTGTCCAGAATCTTGTTTGCACTGCCGGTGATCGCTATTTAGCGGTCTTAAAACCGTCAACGTATCGGTTGAATAAGCGTCGCTTTCTTTATGGATCACTCACTTATATGATTGCAATGAGTTTGATAATTCCCCTGCCGGCATTGGTAGAGGTTAGAATTGTTAACAAAACATGTTATGTGCAAAATGCATTTGATGGCGAAGAGTTTGCGAGATTTATCAGCGGTGTTTCTGTGCTTTGGTCATTTAGTGTTTTCTTTATTCCTGCGACTTACCTTATTATTATTTACACGAGAATCATAATAAAACTACGGGGGTCTGTCACACCGGACATGAGTGATTCTGATCAAGAGAAACAGAAGAATACCAGAAGACTAACAATATCAACATTTTTGGTTACAGTTATTTTTATCACGACCTTTTTCTTTGATAGCACTTGGTACTTACTGAGCTGTTGGCAAGTCGTAGCTTATTCGACGGGAAGTTTTATTCAAAGAACTGGAGTATTTTTCGTTACATTGAACAGCGTAATAAGTCCTCTTCCATATTTTATCACAATGAAAAAGTTTCGATATAGACTTTACAGTCTTTGTAAACCGTATTACATTAAGAAAATTGATATCTGAATAAAAATAAAAATTCTAATATTATAATAATGATAATAAAAAGCCCACTAAATTCTCTCCACATTTTTAAATTTTGCACCTTTGATAAAGGCCGATTTTTCGAATGATTAATAAAAGTTGTCTTTTGTTTATTTCATTCTGATTTTAATATAAATTTAATAAACATACCTCAAGCCTCATACTTACTTAGTTGCCAAAAACAGAAAATAATCACGGAAAGGAATCTAGGAAAATGTGTACATGCAAACGCATGAAGGTTTAAAGAGTTGAGGATTTACATTTGATTTAAACTTTCGCTCAGAAGACCGAAATTTTACGGAAAAAGTTTCAAGTAACAATTTAGGTAAACCGTGTTTATTCACATCACTTTACGTCAACTGCGAACGTAAAAGGTTAATTTAAAATACTATTTCGAGAGGCGTGTATCCAACTATTATGATGTGAGTATATAGCTTGTAAATAATATGTCCTAGTCAGGGCCGCGTCCTGGATGTGAGCCGCTTTTGTGAAACTTATTTTTTAGTATTCTAGATAAAAATAATTTTATTTCAAGTACAAGACATAGATAGGTTCGTATAAACAAAATGTTCATAAATATTCAAAAAATTTCTTGTAATTATAACAAAACTTACAATAAATATTATGTTTTATTTTGATTATTACAAAAACTATAAGAGTATAAAAATGTTTTCGTAAAACCAATAAAATTGAAAACATTTTAAACCAGGTAAAAAAAGTTTACTTTAAATTTTATATGTTGCAAAAATTTATTATTATATTTTCTTTGAAATTTCGCCTCCTATAATTTAGTGTCTTTGTGATGGTCATTGCTTTTTCACCTTCAATCGGCGGTTTTAGTAAATTTTTAATCAATTATTTCCGAATTCATTAAAACAAAAAGCAGACATTGGAAAATATTTTAATTTTCATTGAATAAATATTGCGATTCAAAGTAACTTAACTATTTTAAAACTTCAAAACTTATTTTTCAAAAAAAATATATTGAACAAATTATTGTTTTAAATTTAAAGAAGGAAATAATCATTTTATAAATTTATTTGAGTTTTGAATTTGTTTTGAAATCTTTTCTAAATTTATTATTATTATTATTATTATTATTATTATTATTATTATTATTATTATTATTATTATTATTATTATCATTATTATTATTACAAGAGTTGTTATCGATGATAAAAAATGTATTATATTTGAATTATTATGTTTTTCAAAAACTTTAGTATATGTATAAATTTTTTTTATCTTCTTGTGGTTCGAAAAATGTCAATGCTTTAAAATTTTTAAAGTTCGCATAAAATTTTTTAAAGAATTTTAAATTTTCGTATTTTTTTAACTGCGATATTTATTCTATGTATTATAAATTTTGGGATATTTTATGTGTGGAAATTTCAGAAATTTTGGAAATGTGAACCTTATCAAGATCCACTTATAGACCTTAAGTTTAGTTTGAATAATAATAGAACCTTATGAGGACCGTTAATAACTAATGGTATTGTGCCTCAGAATCCCCAACCGATTTATCATTTATATATTCGTATTCAACTTTTTGCTTTTTGTCAAAATGAATGCACAAATATTTAATATTGTGCAAATTTATTGGGTGTGACAAAAACCGAATGTTAAAATCCAGTGAACCTAACTGCATGTCACTAATAAGTATATATTACTGCATCTGTCAGTGTACTTATTTTCCTTCTTATAACAAACTGAATTTGAAAATTGTGTATCAAAAAAATGTAAAATAAATAATTAAATAGTTATAATTTTAAAAATATTTAGAATCATGTTCTAAATCAATCTCATTCTTCAAAATTATTTATACTATTATGAAATTTGTATTAAAAATAAAATTAAAAAAATTCTATTTTCATGAAATTTAATTAAGAATCTTTAATTTTTTTCAAAATTTTGTGTAATTTTAATTTAATTAAAATTGAAATTTGAATAATAAGTGAGACGAAATCTCCGGAAAATTTATTTTATTTATTATTAATTACATTTACACGATATTTTGTTTTTGTTTAATGGTTAAATGAAACTTTAATTTAATTAAGATTAACATATTTTTATAAGGAAATTCAGAAGTTTTTAATTTTAATTGTTTTAAATCACTAATTAGAAAATTCTATTTAAAACAAACTTAAGCATTAATACATCTATTATGAAATGAAGTTTACTTTTTGAAAAGAAATACAAAAATATAAAAATAATTCTTAAAATAAGGTATTTAATGCAATATTCAATGAGACATTAAATGGCATTCTAGTTTCGAGCTTCTTTAATTCGCATAGGTACTATGTACGAAACGTAAGAGCTTTGTTTAATTTCAGTACCAAGCCTCATTAAATATCACTTTTGGTGTAAAACACTTGTTGTAAGATAAACAATAATAAAACCCTAAACGTGAGACATTTCTCTAGCGCAGTGGTTCCAAACATGTGGTCCGCTGACCAAAAGTGGCCCGCCATTGGGTCCTCAACAAATTATTAAAATAATTTAATTATAATATTTTTATAAGTTTTATTTAACACATTTGACTGACAATGGTCTATCCCAATAGGGCCATTCAATGTGTTGGCGTTTAATATAATTTCATTGTAATTTCCAGGATTTGAAAAAAAGAGAAACAGAGAACGAACTTGATGTTGAAAAATACAAAATTAAGGTTGATAAACTTCTGGAGGCTTTTGACTCCCGATTTCCCTAGGTTGTTACAGAAACAAACAACGTTACACTTTTCACAAATCCATTTGTATTTCCTAGCAATAAAATAAATATGTTTGAAGAAAAGTTGCAGCTTGAAATTATTGATTTGAAATGTAACTCGGTTCGAAAAGGCAGATTTGATAAGCTTTGTGTCACTCTCTCTGCCAATGATATAGTATCATTCTGGAATTTGCAGCTGGCTGATGAATAAGTGCCTTTGCTGCCGTTTGCTCAACGTTCTAAATACCGTTTTGGGTGCATGTATAGATGTGAGCAATCATATGAATAATCAGCATATACAGATAAATTAATTTTTTTAAGGATTAGTAAGCAAGAAAGAGGAACAAAACGTTTCCATGCGAGAACAGTTTTGAGGAAAATAGAAGTGATAGTCAACGAAAAGATCTAAAAGAACTCTGTTAGCTGCATTAAAATTATCAGCTTCGGGTAGTTATATAAAATCAAAAATCATTTCTTTTTAAAGAATTTATTAAATCCAAAATATTTTTATGTATATCAATTCCCTGTTATTTAAAAAAAAGATTTTCGTTCCTAAAACAAATCGATATTTTCAAATTCCAATATTTTGAAAAATTTATGTTTTGAAATTTTTCAAAATTTTCTATTTACCAATTTGATTACAAAAATTACAAAATTTCAATAAATATTTTAAATTTTAAAATATAGATTTTATCTTCAGAACGTGTCAAATCACATCCTTCCTCTTTAAGGAATCTTTTCATTCTTTCGATGTTTCTCTGTATTGTTCTTCCAGATTTATCATCTATTTTCTGAACTATTCACAATGGCTCTTCATATCTGTATTTGTCTGGTTAGTACGTCTTCCCCAATGTCAAATGATCTTTGTTGATCTCTCCTAAGACACCACTGTTCCCAATATATTTTCCATCCAAATATCAACTCTGTTGGACTCCACCCGATTGACTTCTGTAACGTTGCATTTAGAGTGAATTCTATTTTTTGAAAGAATTAATGGCCAATCTGTTTTTCTTTTATATTTTAGTGAAACATTCATAAAATTCATTATTGTTCTAAATTTTCTTTCTATGACATCATCTGTTTTGTGGCATATGGGCTTGAAAAACACAGCTCTGTTTCCATTGATTTTTCAATCTCTGATATTGATTTGGATTCAAATACTTTCCCGCAATCTACATGAATCTCCTTCGGTGTTCCGAACTATATCATTCATTTAATCAAAATTGTTTCCTTGATTGTCTCTTTGTTTTGTCTTGAAATCGGAGTTAGTATTATATATCGACTGAATTGATCAATTATTGTCACTATGTAATTCTTTTTCCTGAATGTTTCCGGAAACAGGCCACATATATCAATGTATGTTTTCTCATACAGCTCACTGGCCGATAATTTTATTATTTCTTTTTTTGTAGCTGTTGTAATTATCTCACTAACCATCTCCTTCATATTCTTCATGTCATAATTGCTTTCAATATATGTCATTACTTTTTCTATTCCTGCATGTGACAATAAACTATGCATCATTTTTATCATATCCCTGCGTTTATCTTCATTTGTTTTTATAATTTCTTGATTCTGATCTTGCCACTTAGCTACTTTATTGTTGCTTACCACATTTATCTTTCGAAATTTTATTTTGCTTTCTTTAGAATCTTTATGTGACCATATGTGTCTTCAGAGGAGGACAACAAGAGGGTGGAGGAGGGTGGGCAGAACCCCTTGAATTTCCAAGTTTATCTAGTTTTTCTGGCTGTTGTTTAAAAAATATCCTGGATGACGCAACATGACTGAGCAATTAGAAATAATTCACACTAAAATTTAAATCAATTGCTACTATTGTGTTTCAATTTTTTATCAGTGGGTTTCAAAATAAAACTTAGTCCAGCCTATTATGGAACTTCAAACTTTAATCCAAAAATAATTTTTTTTCAAATCCTAGACATGCCTTTGTAGTATGCAAATAAATGTCTAAAAAATGTTTTGGTTTTTTTTACTTTCATTATATGAAAAAATACTGTATTTATTTTTAAATATATCTGTAGAAACAAGGTTTCCCCTTGAAAAAGATTCTGCGAACGCCGATGCATGTGATATCAAGCATTGCGTAAATGTTCCACTCACATCTCTAGATAATATATTGGCTTTCTGAGCTCGTTTATCAATTTGCATGTAATGTGTGTAATGCTACATGCATTGGAGAGACTGTCCGACATCTCTGCACTCGAGTTCTTGAGCATTGTCGACTGAAAGGATTGACTCACCTTAGTGATAATTTTAGGAAATGTACGAATAAGAAAATAGGTATGTCTGATTTTAAGATAATTGCAAAAATTCTGAGTAATTATTGGGAACGAATAACTTGTAAGGCGTTGTTGATAAAATCTTTAAATCCTTTAACTAATGTTCTAAATGTTTGTCTACAAGTATTTTGAATGTATTTAAATAATTGAATGTGAATTGTGTATATTATTTATTTTATGTAATTTTTTTGGGTGTTTTGTAAACCTTGGGAGATATTGGACCATATGAAATTGAACTTCAAAGTAGAGCGGATGGAAAAAACTCCAGTGAAGGTATAATCAAATATAAATTATTTTGAGTAAATCAGATGAAATGGTAACGGAAAAGGATAAATGAGTGAAAACTTTGAGAGCAAAAAAGATTAAAAAAGACAGAAATAATAGATAAAGAAATACTTGAAATATTGAGACAAGAAGCAAAGCCTGCAGAATTGGCAAGATACCCAATCAGACAAAATTAAAAACAAGTCAGCACATTTTCGATACTTTTAATATGAGAAAGAATTAATTTATTGATGGAGGAAATGTGAAACAAATAACAATTAAAACGTTGTTTAAATAATGTAGATAGAAATACAGTTTTGAATATTTTGATTTTATTTTATTTATTTATTTCGTTAGTTTGAGAGTTAATTTTGTATAAGCCAACAATTACATTTTAGTTTTGAGCTTATTTAATTATCATGGGTAAAAAAGCTCAGTAATTTTGTTATAAGACCACGGAATTTGGCAATTCCAACACCAAACCTCATCAAATATCACTATTGTTCTACCCCTCTTATCAAAAATATAAATACATTTAATTTCTTTACAAACTAAGCGATTAAAAAATCCAGATCATCTAAGAATCAAGGAATAGGTGCTTACACAATTAAAACTACTTTGTTAATAAATTGTATTTAATATCCCATTAAAAACTTAAAAACATTAAATCTTCGAAAATCCAAAACTATTTGAATTCAATATTTATCTTTTGAATTATTATTGAATTTCCAATTAAAATTTCAAGATTTTAAATAAATAATTTAAATATTAAAATATAATTTTTAAAAATTTGACCAATAAAAATTTAGAAAAATAAAAATAATGTTCGAATTGTTTAAATTTAAATAATTTTGCTAATTTTTTTCAAGAAATGGATTGGAAAAGGTTGAAGTTAGATCTGAATGATAAATACAATTATTTTCTGAATTTAAACAATGATAATCACGAATTAATCAAAAATTGTAAATCTTTGTTTAGTAAAGTTTCTTATTTGAATTTGTTTCAAGGTCAAATAAATAAATTGGAAAACTTTGTAATCGACAATTTCCTTTTGACAAATGAAGAAATAATAGTAAAATTTGATGAAAATTTAACAAAAAAGATATTTATTTTCCAAATTGCTTTTTTTATGTCATTTTATTCGCATATCGTTTATGTGTTTTCTTACAACATAGACAAATCGTCAGAAGAAAGATTTGAGTCTTGGGCATTTGATATTCTCTCTAGCCTTACAACAGCAATGGGACCCAGCGAATGGGAGAATTTGGTCCATGAATTTATGTTGCAATTTTCTGACACCTTGTCCAAGATTATATTTGACATATATGAAATGTTTGGGTTAGATATGCCAGGAGGAATTACACAAGATAATTTTGAATTAAATAATGATGAAGGAGAGATAAGTTTCAATTTTGAGCCTATTAGTCAAAAACCAAAATTAAATAAAAAGAAAAATGTCGAAGAAAAAATTGAAAAACCATCCTGTCGTGCTATATTTGCCTGTGATATGGCATTAGACCATCTGACAACCGTTGCAAAATCATGTAAAACTAATAGTTTAAAGAGAAAGAAAAAAGAAAAAAAACCTTCTTCTAAAACGGTTAATAAAACTCTTGCTCCAAGAACTCCAAAACATAATATCAATTCAACCATACGCCATGAAAGACCTGTTTTAGCCGCACGCAGGGTATTAAAAGAAAAAAAGATTAGTATTCCTGGGTCTCCACCACCAAAATATGGTCTTTTAAAACAAGCAACTCTTCAAAAATGTAATTCTTTAATTGATAAAAGATTGGAAAACCTGTCAAGGGTTTTGATTAAATCAGAAGAAGAGTTAAGTAAATTTGGCAAACTTTATAACGAAAAAACTAGATTTTCTACTCCAATCAAAAAATTCAAATTCAAATTGAGCAATTCCTTCAAATCTTCCGATCATATAAACTTTAATGAATCATGCAATTCTTCAGGTGATATCAGATCCAAAATCCCGTTAACTCAACCAGAAATATTTAGCCCGGACTTTCATGACTGGGGTACCAGTAGTTGAGCTTGTTCTTGAAATTGTGAAAAAAAAAATATTTCGATTTCTATATTTTATTAAAAGCTACAGCATGATAAGCATCGAAATAGTTTGAAGGAAAACCTTAAAAGAAAAATTTTTTTTCTAGATATTAAAATAAAATAAAATATTAGATCATTTCTTCAAGTGAAGACAAAATACAAGCATTGTAAAATTAAATAAATTTTTAAATATTTAATTTAATTTAATAAAATTAAACTTTTGTAATTTTTCAAGACTTTTTTAAAATTCTATTAAAATAATTTATTTTAATTTTTAACCGCTTTTGAACGAGTTACGATCGCTCGCTAAATGCGTTCCAATTTCTGCTAGATTTATTTTAAAGCTCTTTGGGACATATTTTAAGAAAAATAAAAGTAAATGTTCTTAATTCAAATTACATTTTCTTCAATTTTTAAACACCTCTCTCATTTATATGGTATATCCTCTGATTATTACAACATATTTACCACATACCTTCTTTTGATTTTACGATTACAGCACTAAGTTGACCTATATTTAGGAGCTCACGTCATATAATCTCTATTTTTGTTTATACCATCTTTTCATATCTATTACTAAAAGTGGTTAAACTCACGTTTATAATTTCTTTCAGAAATTTACCAAATTTAAAAATACAGAAGAGACTTCTCTTTAATCATTTTCTAATTTTTAATTCTAAATAAATTTAACTATTATAAATTAAATTTTTCTCGTGCATATTAATTAAATTTAAATGTTATAATTTAATCAATTTCAGACATTTTTATTAAATTACTATTTTATTTAACCGTAAACCAAATCAGAATCATTTTTAAAAAATTAGTGTAAATTTAATTTAATTTTTTCAGTTTTCATCTCATTTATTACGCAAATTTTAATTAAATTGACAAAATTTTACGCATTTTCTCTATTTTTAATAAAGATGTTAACTTAATATTCATAAAATATTTAGATTATTTTTTATTTTTATATTTAAATAAAAAAAATCTGATTTGACCAGTTCTCAATCTGAATTTTATTTAAAAATTAAGGAGCATTACACCTTCTACTTATTTACAAAATTTTTATTCACTTTCTATCCAAATAAAACTTTTTATTAACTTTCTACGCAAATTGATTAGGTGAATAAAAATTTTATTTGGTTAAAGTGAATAAAAAAATTTATTTATGTAGAAAGTGAATGAATAATTTATTTGGGTGGAAAGTGTAAAAATATTTTTAAAAAGGTTATTTAGTGAATATTCTCAAAAATTAATTATTTTTTACATTTTTTTAAACTCAACTCTACCTATTGACTGTCAATGTCTTAATTAACAATAATTACACTTTTGCTCAAATTTACTTTTTATCAAACTTACAACCTACAGTTTTCACTGTGGACAGGCAACACGAAAGAAAATCGTCTTAAACTATTTACGAATCTGAACAGGTAAAAACATCTATCCATTAATCTACCATATTTTAAAACTTTTAGACACTCAGATTCAGTCTCCGTGATTTATAATATTTACAGTTGCTCTTTTTTTCAAATTTTACTTCGACAAACATTGCCAACTTAAACTGAGTTTGCAGTTACTCAGTTGGCATTAATCAATTCCCAATTTGCAAATTTCATAAAAGCAAATATCATTAATTTAATTTTAAGCTGTCACTAGAGCTGCCTGTCATGCTCAGAAACATGTCAGTAAAATTTCAATTAATTTATTAGTTTGTACTTATTAAATGACGTTAATTATCTTTCCCATTGTTATCCGCTCATATCTTTTTTTCGATAAATATTGATTCTGCATTTTTAATTAACTTTTTGCACTTGAATTTTTTTTAAATTTTTATAACAGATTTTTGATTATTAAAGTTTTACTTTGAATAATTCCAACAAATAAATGGTAACCAAATAATACAGAAAAATTGAAAGATGTCTTGGTAATCGGCCATAACTGTGTTGGGTTATTATTATTGAAAGTCGGTTCCCTCTGACTCCTCGTGTCCTTTTTCGTTCAAATAAGCAAACCCAACACAGAATAATTTTATTTGCACTTTATCACAATAACACAAATCAATCCTTTGGTTCAATATTTGTAATCACAATTTCACTACTTGATTTGCACCTTTTAACCACTGTTTGGCTCGGATTATCTTAGGGTAGGTTGTCCAAGGGAGAACCACCCTGTCTGATAGATAACCTTGACTTTTACTTGGATTTGGATTTCTCTACTAACCTAGCTACTGCTCGTTCACGTCGATTCACTCTAGTTAATAATATCTGCTCTCTCGTACCTAGTTAATAATAATTGTCCTTTCTTGTCTGATGAATTCTGGTCCTCTTTTCTTGTCTGATGAGTTATGGTCCTCTCATGTTTTTCCCTCTTTCTTTTATACTCCTGCTCAGACTGTTTTCCGACGATTGTCAACAATAGGTTCTGCATTATCAAATTATCATTAATAATTACCTTTCAGACCGACATTTGTCAACAACGTTTGACGTTGTTTAGGCTAATTTATCCTACTATATTATTCCGTCTATGCGCCGGGTTTTCCTTATCTCTCGGGTTTTCCTCAGCTCTCGGCTTTTCCACATCTCTCGGGTTTTCCATTGCCTCGGGCTTCCCATTGACTCGGGCTTCCCATTAGTAATTAATTTTCTTAATTAATTTCCTTTTTTATTTTATATCATTTTCTAGGGACCCCTCACTCAATTTTTATTATTATTTCCGGACTCGTCTCTCAATTTGGCGTTCAACCATACCAATTTCCCCCCGATCATTATTACTTTCGAATTTTATACATTTTTTAATTAATATTGCACTTTTATCATTTTTTGTGTTTTATCGATTTTACTGTGCTTTTTCGTGATGCCCCAACAACTGACTTTATGCTTTAACCTCTTTGTGATGGCTTAATAGAAAGATTCAACGGGACACTTCTTAGCAGATTAGTGAGTTTTTGTGGGGAAAACCCAAAACGATTGGGATGAATACGTTATTCAATGCACTTATATTCATAATATCACAACTAATGAGACAACAGGATATTCACCATATTTTTTAATGTTTTAAAGAGAACTTTCCACACCTATAGACACAATTTTTAACCCCGAGTGTTACAATATTTAGATGCTCCAGATTACGTAACATTAATGCAAGAATGAATGCAAGAGGTATATAAGGTAGCTAATATAAAAGTTAAATTCAGACAAGAACAATATAAAGCTGATTACGATAAGACAAGCAAACCGAGTACTTTTAAGGTAGAAGATAAGGTTAGACTTATGTCACCACAAGTAGGCAAAGGTAAAACAACAAAACTAGCAAGACCCTTTAAAGGTCCTTACGAAGTAGTTAAAGTAATAAATGAAAATCTACATATACAAAAACACAAAAACGAGGATCCTATAGTAGTGTATGTAAATAGATGTAAATTAGCAGAAACTGAAATAGTAGAGGGACCATCCCAGATATATAAAATTCAATCACAAAAAAAATTAATGATGCCAGCAATCTTCCTAACACTTATAGGAATAATTAATATAACTGTTGGGATATTATATACTCGTCGATGAATAGGTCTCTCGATCCGACTCCTCGTGTTCAATAATCAATAAGAAAAATCCCAACAAAGAAATCTTTATTCACAAATATTCACCACAATACACAATAGTTTATTTCTCGTACACACCCTAAGGGTATCATGATGTAAGTCACTGCAATCTGATTAACTTTATCGATTTACTGCTCTTCAATAGTTCCTTCAACTCGTAATATTCTCTCTTCGACTAACTGGCAACATATTTTGTTGTCAGTTGCTTTTATTGTCTTTGGATTCCCATTAATCGGGATTACTGCTAGGGAAACAATTTTCCATTTCAGACAATTTATTGTCCGTTTCACTAATACCGGGAAACACATTAAGCTGACGTTCAGCTCGGCGGCCATTGATTAATGAGCTCGTCTGTAAATAATTTAATTAATTAATTAATTTCTTTTTGAGCTCCCGACCCTTCAATATACTTTATCTCAATCTAATAGTATTTTATTCGTCTTCACAATCAACTTTGCCACCGGTTACCACTTCCCCCCCTAGAAATATTGATATCGAAGAAAGGAAATGCACATCATTAAATTTAATGAAGCGAGAAGAATCAAATTAAATGAGCTGATCGGAGCATTCAAAGAATACTAAAATGTCGACAAGGCTGCAGCCGAAGGGAGAAAGGCACCCCACAGATTAATATTCCACGTGACAAAAACAGAAGTGTCAATTGTCCAACAAGGAATACCTTTAATGACAACCAGCAACTGCTCTTTCATTATAAAAATCATCAGAAACAGACTTCGATCAAATGAATTCAATAATATGGTCATACAGATGAATAACCTTCCTTGCTTTATTGTTATCAAAGTTCTGTTTGTCCCAAACATTCCCAACCCATTTAGAGAATTAAAAGTAATAGACTCGAATCTACAAATACAAAGTGATTAGATCAATAAGCGATTCTCATTTACACATCAAGATTTAGCACAAGAAGAAAGGCGTCACATAATAAAATTCGTGGATATAAAGTTAATACTAAACGTCAATAACAATGATCGACCCGTGGATATATGTATACGAAATTTCTTGGGAAACGTAATGTATAACAAAAAGATAATACCACGAACAAAAAAAAAGCTTATCATCTTGATTGGTAAGTGCAATTTTAGAGTTCTTAAATGTGAACAATTGATGGTTCCGCGTCCCTATCCTAGTTTGAGGCCCCGTGAATATTGTGTCATTATTTAAACAATCTAAATATGACTGGTGCTCAATTTCTTGCACACAATGAGGAATCTCGATATCAATCTCCATTGTAAATCCATACGGAAGTATTTCAATATACTCATTGATACATTCCGATAAAATATGATCTAAACCCTCATATACCCAAACGAAATCCGCATACGGAAGATTTTAGCTAAAAGCCAAACCGTACAAATTATATATATCAATATACAAAAGTTTTGTATCTTCAGAACTTGCAACATTATGCTTGTTAATAAATGTTAACCCATCCCGTATTCCTCCCTCTTAGAAATTAATCATTTCCGTGTCCTACAGAAGTTCTATGGGTTCCTGCAATGTCATGAGAGCTGACGCCCATGACATACCAGGAATTCCATAAAATTTAATAGGTTCTAGACTATTATAAGCATTTGCTGAAAATAATCTGCAAGGAGGAATACGTCTAATTTTAAGTAAGTTAACATATAATTTAACATTGTCTCGCAATTTTGCTGTGTCCAAATTTGTTGGGCTGTAGCGTATTCATCACCAGATACAGAATTCCAAATAAAAGGCAATTCAGTAGTCGATTCGAGAACTTCAAGAGATATCGCAAAGTCATACGGAAAAATAACCTTGGCTCTAACAATTGCGCCATCAAAAACAGAATCCGTTAAAGGCAAATCAGTAAGTGTCTTAACAGCTTTAGCTAAAGATGAATTAATTAATTGCATGCTGTCTATAAAACGAACAGGTAATTTAGTAATGTACGCGATGAGTGAGATAAAGTTTTCGGTTGAGGTCGGAATAATATTTAACTCCCAAGAAGAAAAATTATTTAAACCATACTTTAAAATATGATGGAGATCATATCCCCTCAAATTAGGAAAAACCACAGGTAATTGTTTCTGGATTCTTGGAGAAACATTACATTTCCTACAAGCAGCCCCTAAATACTTACCTGAGAAATGACAATGATCCTTAACTTTATCCCTAATAAACTTTTTACACAAATAACAAGAGCGAAATTCCTTTAACTCCCGTTCCTCATTGAAAGAAATTGGTCCAATCGTTTTATGGCAATGAACCTTGTAATACGGCGCGACAATCGAAAGAGCGATTTCATCAATCTTTTTCAAAAACACCAAAACGCAATCTATTAATTTAATGGTGTTAAAAATAGAAATAATTAATTTATTTAACTATATAGTAAATTATGAAATTTTAATTCATATAATGTAATTGACATCAGTGTAAGTAAGAACTTCTTATTTTATATTACGAGCTCTCACCATAGCCCCTAAAAATCAAGGATTTAGAAGATATTTTGATATATGCTAAATTACCTAAATTTATTTCATTTTGCTTGCCATTTATTGCCATGGCAACTTATTAAAGGATTTTTAATTTCTACAATAAAAGTAATTATCGATTTTTAGATACTTTTTAACTAACAATTTTAGGTTTCCCACAACAGTCAGATCCATTCGGCCGACTCCCAGCAATATGGTCACTTTCTAATAGGTTTGTGAATTAATTTAATGTTGCTTTTTTAATTTCAGGAGTCTCAGTTTTAGCTCCAACAATTCCTCGCAATTTAGTAGACAGAAATTTTTATTATTTTTGGAATTAATAAATTTTTATCAGTGGGTTTTTCTTATTGTTCTTTCCTTTTGATTTTACTTTTCGAAGTATGAATGATAATATTATTAACGACAATAGTAATATTATAATAATAAAATTAACAATAAGAATAATGATAATAATAATGATGCAATAATCATTATGATAATAATATCACAATGATAGTAATATTAATAACAATAATAATACTAATAATGAAATTAATAATACAAGGATGGTAACAATCATTAATAATAATTGTAATAGCAATAATAATATTAATAATGATACTGGTAATAATAACATTAATAACAATAATAATGATAATATTCATATCAATAATAGTAATAATGATATTAATAAGGATTATGATAATGGTGGGTTACAGGGTTTCAAATCTTGCTTGTCTTCCTGGCGACCCTAGTAACGCCATACAAAATGATACTGATTGCCACTTGGCACCCGTTGCTAGGCAACGTTGGTAATGTGTTCAAGTGGTGGATTGCCCGCAAAAATTGAGTGCCATGTGCTAGTACTATAGTTGCTCGGACAACCCTCGGGTTCACAAGCTGTCGATAGAAGACCTGTGCTCGCTTTGCTCGGTCCCTCGTAACTATTCAGGATTAGTTCTTAATTGACTGTGGAACGAATTGGCGATGTTGGCATACGGTTATATTAAAATAACAATTCAACTAAGTTTAAAACTATTCTATTTGATTCAAACACATTATCATTTACTGCTTGATGTTCTGGAGTTGTGTTGCACGACGTCGGGCACGTTCTTTACGTCCCGGTCGACGGTTGTTGATTGTCGTGATGGACTGTTCTGCTGGTTTGGTGGCTGTCTGTGGCAGTTGGGTTGGGGCGAAGATGAGCGGGTAAGTTACCGCTTCACCTTCTCGGCATACCGCTAGGGCGACTTCGAGTCCCCGAATCTGCGTGCGCAGACTCTGGTTGAGTTGCCGTTCTTCTTCCCAGCCTTTCTGGGCCGCTGTGAGTCGATGGTAGATCGTTTTCGTCTTTGTGGGATCCGTCCATGTCGCTTTCATATGTTGCATTTCTCGCGTCAATTGGATTATCTGGGCGAGTAATTCTGTGTTTGCTTGTCTCGCGTGGTCCAGTTCCGTTTGCAAAATTCGTAAGGAAGACATCGCTGTAATTAAATAGATCATTTTTATTTATTATTGCTCAAGTTAAAGAATCATCTATTTCCTTCAAACAAAATTGCAAATAATCCCAATTACACAAAACAAAAGAACACACAAATTGTTAATATTTTAAATCATCCACTACATAAATTGTCATTATGGAGTCATTCCTCGGGACAGTATCGCTGCAGGCTTCGTCGGAGAGCCTCCACTGTGTAGGGTCTTCGGGTATCTCGGACCGGGCGAGGTGGATAGGCGATGGCGATCCGCCCGGCGAGGATGTCTTCTACCACGTTTGCAAGGTACATCCTCGCCTTAACCACCTGCAGATCTACTTGCTCCTGCACCCTTTCCCACTGGGTGAGGAGGTTCTGTGCGTTTGTGTATGTTTCTGCTGCTGGGTATTGTCTTCCTGGGATATCGCAGGGTTCCTTCTCTACATCTAATACCCTCCAAGCAGTCGGATACTGCCATAATTGATGTATCGGATCTACTGAAATTGTGGTCGATTGAGTTGTTGACTGACTCTGCTTTCCTACACTTCGTCTGGTGTTTTGTTCGTGTGGCATATCTAAAACGCTCTATTATTATCTCTATTAACTTTATCATGTTAAATTATTAAACAAATAGGGCTTAGGTCACTGTCGAGTGGGTCATCTGATTTAATCTTGTTGAGTTCTAGTGGCTTTCTATCTGATTGGACTGCTTTCGAAACGGGCGAACTATGTTGGTGAGATTACATGTACGTGGGGTCATGCGGTAAGCCTCTTGATCAACTCCTTTTATTTAATTAAGCAAGATGATGTCAAGAAATTGTCGAGTTGATTTTAAGGATAGCGTCTATGTCGATGGGGGTAGCGTCGAATGTAAGTGGGGATTTCAAAGATTTGTAAATATGGTTAAGTTCTCAAAAATGGTTTAAACTGGTTTGAAAAATGGTTAAGTTAAATGTGAAAATGGATCAGTATATATACCTAATTTTACGGTGTGTGAAATTTGATGCAGTAAAACAAAATTCGACCTTGTTCTTTTCTAGCAAATTCTATTATTTATTTTTATTATTTTTCGATTTATTTTTATAATTTTTTATTTATAATTTTTATTGAATTATTGCTAATTCAATTTTTCGATTTAAATTTCACTTTAATGAACTTTAATTGATTTTTTCAATTTCGTCGAATTTGTTGTGTTTTCTTGTTGTATTTGTGTAGGTATCGTGCGGATCTTGGTGCATTTTGTTAATATTTTAATTTATTTTTATGTTTATTATTTTATATTTAATTCTTTTATTTCTCAGATTTTATATGGTTTACTTGATGTTTTAGTGTGGGTATTTAAATTGCGTGTTATTTTTGCGTGTGTATTTCTGATCCATTTAAACATTTTTCAAGGCCGTTTACGTTGTGGCCCAACAATAATAATAAGGATTAAAAGATAACGCCAATAAAAAACTTTTCATACGATATATTTCGATAGCATAGCTATCATCTTCAGGTACTCAAAACCAACTAAAAATATTATGAATTAACATTTAATTTAAACAAATTATTTTTTATTAATTTAATTTTTTAATAAATAAATATTTATAAAATATATTCAATTCACTTTTAATACTAACATTCAAACTCTGATCGCATTAACGGTTGAAGAGTTTGTGCAAAAAATCTTAAATGGTTTTATTGAGAAGAAGCTTATTGATGAAGAGGTAGGTAAGTCTATTCGTCCAATAGGATCGCAGCCAGCAAAACTATATGGGCTACCGAAAATCCATAAAGATGGTGCACCTATGAGACCAGTTTTGTCGATGGTTGGTACTGCCCAGTTATAAATAGCAAAGTTTTTAGATGAATTATTAAAACCGTTAATGCGATCAGAGTTTGAATGTAAGGAGAGCTTTGAGTTTGTGTCTTGTATTGCAAAGCTACAAAAACGAAGTATGAATGATGTTATGGTTTCGTTTGATGTTTGTAGTTTGTTTACGAATGTACCACTGGTTGAGACGATTGACTTATGCTGTGCGTTGTGGAATGAAAATGATTTGGAACATCTCATTTTGGATAGAATGGCATTTCGTAAACTTCTTGAATTTGCTACTTCAAATGTCAATTTTCTTTTCAATAATGAATGGGATCAACAAATAGATGGAGTCGCTATGGGTTCCCCTTTAGCACCAACGATGGCATCAATATTTTTGGCTAGTTTGGAAAAGAAAATTGCTTCTTTCCAATTTGAAAAACCTTTTGTTTATAAAAGGTATGTGGATGATATTTTTCTTGTATTTGAAAACCAGAAACATGTAGAACCGTTTTTGCATTTTATGAACAGTTTACATAAAAACATTGTATTCACATGTGAAACGGAGAGAAAGTCATCAATTGCGTTTTTAGATTTGTTAATTCAACGCAAAGATAAACAGTATGAGACAGAGATTTATAGAAAACCAACTGATACTGGTCTTTATACTTCTCCAGAAAGCTTTTGTGAATTTAAGTATAAGAGAAATATGGTGAAGGGATTGATTTATCGTTCATGGTCTTTATCTTCTACTTTTGCAAATTCGGTAAAAAGTGTTGATAAATTGGTTGAGTTGTTGATAAAGAATGGATATTCTAAATCATTTTTATTGTTGATGATAAAAGAGACTGTTGATAAATTGATTAAAAATCCTAAGGATCCATGTTGTGGAAAGTCTGAATGTAATTTGTCGGATGGGTGTGAATTGAGTGTTGATCTGGGTGATGGTAAAAATGGATATAAAAAAATTGAGCTTAAATATGTGTTAGTATTGCCGTACTCTGAAGGCTTTACAAATTATAAAAGGAAGTTAAGTAAACAGATGGGAAATTTAGAGTATAAGATCGTCTCTAATTCGTGTAAGATACGCAAAATGTTTATTAATAAATTAAAAACTCCGGTTGGATTGTGTTCTGATCTCGTTTATCAATTTACATGTAATGGGTGTAATGCCACATACATTGGAGAGACATCCCGTCATCTCTGTACTCGAGTTCTAGAGCATTGTCGATTGAAGGGTTTGACCAATATTAGTGAACACAATAGAGGCTGTAAAAGTGAAATAGGAATGTCTGATTTTAGAATTTTGTTGAGAAGTTTTAATAATTATTGGGAACGCGTGATATGTGAAGCATTGCTGATAAGGTCATTGGATCCAAAGATTAATGTGCAAAGTGCTGTGACTACGAATGTTTTGAATGTTTTTAAATAGTTTACGTATGTTAAATCATGTTTGTTTTTTTAATATTATTAAAATAATTGAAAATTTTAAATTACATTAATTTTTTAAAAATTTGAATATAAGTGAAAATTTTAAAATTTTAAATTAATTAAAAGTGAATTGAATATATTTTATAAATATTTATTTATTAAAAAATTAAATTAATACAAAATAATTTGTTTAAATTAAATGTTAATTCATAATATTTTTAGTTGGTTTTGAGTACCTGTAGATTATAGCTATGCTATCGAAATATATCGTACGAAAAGTTTATTATTGGCGTTATCTTTTAATTAAATCGTTGCCAAATTTATTTAATTATTTATTAATAATAAGGATGTTAATAATTTTAATGATAACAATCATATTACAATAAAAATATTAATGCCGTCAATGATAATAATGGTTCCGAATGGCCTTAGTAAATATAAATTGGGTCGTTATATAGGGTATGAACAATAATAATAATGGTTTCAATACTATTGTTGGGACAAGACACGATTTTGTTTTAATGAATCGGTAACAGCACGCAAACACAACACGCAGATTTAAAATCAGACCTTTAAAACATCAATTAACCATGTAAAAATATGAGAAAGAAACAATTAAATATAAAGTCAAAAAAACACATAAGTAAATTAAAATAATAACAATGTGCAACAAGTTCTGCACAAAATAAACATAAAAATAACATGAAAACATGAAAATTTGACCGAAATTTGACAATTTACTAAAAAAGCGAAAGTCCATGAAAGTTGGAACTAAAATCAAATAATTTAAATTGGAAACATTTCAATTAAAAGTTAAAAAATAAAATTGTCAAATAAAATCATGAAAATAATAAAATTAAGACTAGAATATACCAGAAAATTACACGGTCAAATTTTGTTTTACCACATCAAGTTTAACACGCAAGGTTAGGGTCGTACAATAGGTATATATACCTATTCATTTTCACAGAATTTTAATCAGTTTTCTTTAACTAGAACTCGAAAGACTCGTCTTAACCAGTTGGAACCAGAACTTATTTTTAATGTGAGTGGAGGAATGCTCGAAGACCTTCTCCAATTCGCCTCCATACAACCTCATATGAATTCTGTTCGAGCGTCGGCGTGGGGAATGATTTGTGATGAAGTTTAATGAATGCTGTATATCAACCATGATCTATCATATGTTTTTATATTCAAATAAAGAGTTTAGAATAGAACGCTTATGTCGAAATTTTTCCGGCCCACAGCTGACACACCACCACAATTCAGTAAACTAGACATACCCCAACCAAAATGTGTAAGTCCGGTGTAAGTCCGCCAATAGTTTGTTCCCGTGAAGGCTACGGCGTGAGAACGCAGTAGCTGAAACGTCAATTATTATTCCGTATAGGGGAAATAGGTTGGAGAGGTAATAGTCTTTCGGCTAGTCCATCACCACCCTTTTCCTAAAAAATCGACCTAAAATCTAATAAAAAATAAATCGGCTCAAAATCCAAAACACTGAATAGTCCAGTGGGCACTCATAAATTTGTAATATCAACATAAATTATCCTAGGATCAATTTAGGGAAGATGACGGGGAATCTAATGACCAAAACATCGTTGCTATGATTTCTAAATTATTGCAATTTGTTATGACTTCTAACTTGAGATTATTGGCTATGACTCTAAATTTGCTATGATATCTAAATGATTTAAATTTGATATGACCGCTAAATCAAAATGTTGACTATGACTCCAAATTGACTATGACTTCTAACATATTTCAATTTACTATGACTTCTAAATCATTTTAATTTGCTACGACTTCTGAAATTAAAAAGGTAGAGATCATAAGTGAGGCTTAGCAAAACCCAATTTAATCTACTAAGGACATATAAAATAGCATGACATAATCCCTTAATATAAGTGTTAAAATAAGCGATCTTAAAAGGGTAGTAAAACCCAAAAAAGGTAAACTCTTAATGGATGTTACGAAAAAGCTAGAATAAATGACTAAAAATTTCAGAATCGAAAAATGAAATATTAAAATCAATTTACAAAGGGTAATTATAAATCGTTACACGCAAAATCGTAATAAGAATCTGAGCGACAGAGTCCCAGGTTATTAGTTCAATTAAATTACATTATAAAATGAAAGGGTGAAAACGTTTAAATTTCAAAAATTGACAAACACTATTTAATACATAGGATTATAAATGCGGGAATACAAATTTTCGAGTAATAGCTTTGCATTCGTTTACTTGAAAAGCAGACATGAAAGAGAGGAAAAGATCATAATATATCCAATAGATTTGTATTTTGATAACCATCAAGAAAATCCCTCAATTTAGAATTAAATAACTTACAGACATACCCAGCCATAGACATAAATTACAAATCAACAGAGACACACACACAAAGGCCCACATGCACTGGCAGACAGCCAGCAGTCGCATGCTAACAAGCACACTCGAAACAATCAATTCCAATCAGCCGATGAAATTCACCGATTAAGACGAATCTTAAAATAACGCAATTATATCCAGGTGTGATATTTGTTTTGAATATAAGAAAAAGATTCTACCAACGCCGATGTTTTCGTGGCAATAGCGTCGAAATTCACTCCAAATTTCTGAAAAATAAATGAAATCTGGCAATAGAATTCCCATGTTGACATTTATTATTAAGGGAATCACAAAGGGAATGAATATCGCATGAGGAGTGTTCCTAAATTCTTTCTCGCACTAGATCCACGAATGATAAGCGAGGTAAATCATCCAACTGACGGGAATCAAACGAGGAGCACGGGGAAAACAAACTTGGGCCTGCCGAGAATGCGGAGACTGAATAATAGTACTCTCTAAGAATAGGAGTAATTATAAACAAAAGCTTACCAGAGAAGACGACCACAGCGTCTGAATTGATTATTGCCAATATTCTACGGGTAGACTCGCGCATGACGAGATTCACTGCAAAGTTTCCCCACAATAATAATGATTGGGGATAACTTGATCGCCAAAATATAAGGTCAAACCATGGATAGAGAGAAATCGATTATGTCCTGACATTTCACTAAAATGTCAACCGATAAGAATTAAATTGCAATTAGTATGCAATATTCACTCACGTATTCCGAAATGGACACAAATAGGCCCGTGACTTTTAACAGTAGTGGGCGTGCTGACAGAAACATTTTATGTTCACTCTAACTTCTATCTATCCAGACACACACCCAACCAGATATAAGACGCAACTAGCTTAGGATTTTCATTTCTCATTAACACCATGCCGAACAAAAACTCACGATGCTCCAAGAATGTTGCACAAAATGGCCCGAGAGAAGAAGAAACTATCTCCATGGAAGCCAGAGGGACGACGCAAGAAGGTATTTACCTTTATTTTATTTATCATGAGATTGATTATATACCCGAGATCGAGTACCATTTAAGCCGCTTCAACGCGACCCAATACCTAACACCCGACTAAGTACCTTCATAAACGTAATATTACGATTCCATTTACCAAGGAAAGAAAACCACACGCAAACCTTCTAACGGTAGTGCGTTCAACCCACTTTGAGGTCGGGCCAGAGTAGTTCTTTCGTAGCGCTCACCTTTGGCAATCTCAAAACAAATGGTTACATCACCAACGTTGCCTAACAACGGGTAACTATTGGGGCGAAGTGAAATTTGTATCTGGGGTCAAGGTCACTTCAACCATAAACCCGACACTATTAAAGGTAAATAGGAGGTGATAAAAATATTAATTTTAAGAAACTAATGAGGTTGGTACGGAATTTGTGAAAAGTGGGTTTAATTTATATAGCTCGTATGGCGACCCCCGTTTCAAGATAAATATGAAATTTTCAAATTTAACATTAATTCAACAATATCAAAAATTGGTAATCCATAACAATAATAATGATATAAAAATCTGAGTCTGAACGAATATGTATCCTAAGTCTTACTTTGAGCTGATTTTTTATCAGATATGATTGTTTGTGGTCAGTCGTAAGGTACTAATTCAAAATGTCTGCTAAAAATCACGATTATTCCTTTGACTAAAATTTATGTAAACTAGTAAAATTGTTTTGGTTTGTCGTTTATCCTAGTCGGTTTTTGATTTATTTCGTCTAAATGAATTTCTATATATGTTTTTCATCGTCATATTGTTAGCCTTTATATTTAGACCTTTCCCAGGACCTCAGCAATACTCTTTCGAAGGTTGGGCGATAGAATTTAGGAAGGGAGAATACTGAGCGGTTCCAGCTACTGCCTTCACCACGGGTTCCGCTAACCACCGATTTGATCCGCATTAACAAAAATCTCATTTTACTCACATGTGTGCGTATTACAGAACAATAAAGGCGTAATTATTACTTTTTTATGCCAGAGAGCTTTAATAGGTTTATTTAGGCGAAAAAGACAAAAAGAATAGTGAGTTGAAATTATTTGCAAATGAAACAACGCATGGGAGATGGCATTGGTTGCTTATTGAAGCCCCTCTGGCAATCCGAATGTTCCTGAAAGATGATTTACCATATAGAAACGACAACAGTGGCTAATTAGCGCCAATAAAACAAATAAACGCTTGCACAGCTAGTATCAACCAAACGTTTCCAAATCGGTAACCAAATTCATTCACAGAATAAATAACAAAGAACGAAAAAAATATTATTTTATTTCAACAGATTTCTTTAAATGGATTTTGACGACCTCGTACATTTTCAGCGCGTCCTTTAACGGGCCGTCCCACTGGAGTAATTCCTCATATTCCGCGAGGCCGCATCGATATGTCGACATGAGATTTGCAATTTGTCGTAAATTCGGCAAAACTGCAACTGATATCGATTGGTTTCTGTTATTATTTTGTTCTTCCCTATTAACACGAGGATTGATATTGACACCGATCAATATGTCATACATGTCAACATTGGCATCAATCAAGGCCAATGATGCACATGTAATCATCGCACTTGTTGCGTGACCGTCATCATTTAAAACCATTAAATAAATTTCGATTTTTGAATGGGCATGATTAGACTAATTTAGGAAATATAAATTATTTCATGTGAAAGCTTTAAAAAATTACAAAATTAATAGCCGATAGCAAAGAACTTTGAACAAATTTAGCGATTCGAGTATCTGTATCATTTACATATTTTAGACGAGATGGTTGAGAGAATGGTGCAAATCTAACAGTTACAGACAACTGCTCTTCTGATCGCAGCTAATTATCGTAAATATTATAGGTTATTTTTAAAATATAATACCTCTATGGGACTATAAACAGTGCAAACAACTTTAGTTTCACCATATTCAACAAAACTTGACCCATCAGCATTGGAAAATATTGATGAATTAACAACTATAAATGTTTATAGCTTTAACAAGTAAAAATAACTTACATAATTTATCATCAGATTTCTTCTAAAAATATTAAGTTACTATAAATACATACAAAATTGAAATTACCACGTAGTGAAAATTAGAAATAGATTCCAAATCTAATGTGTCTGAAGGTCCAAAATTTCTGTGCATTTTTAAAAATATTAACCAGACGCAAATGTAAATACGAATATTTAAACAAATATTGTATAATGTAATTTCTTGTATTTAACAACAGAAACTTACAATTAAAAGTGGAAGTCTCTTTTAGTATTTAAATTATAAAAGTAATTTAAATTAAATTAAAAATTCTGTTTAGTAAGTTGCAAATTTAATGGAGACCAATAAACTAGCTCACAAAACAAATTTGAATCAATTAAATTTTATTAATAAGTTTATATGATTAAAATAAAGAAATATATTAAAATATTTTATTATTATATCTCGTGACTCGTTTAATTTTTAATTATGATATTTTGTTTTAAAAAATTAATATCTAGCATTTGAGGGAAATAAATTCAACTTTTGATAAGTTTTGTTAATTCATAAATTTTTTTATTGTATGATATTTAAATTATAGTAAATTGCATAATTTAAACTATAAATACAAATGGTTAATAATTTTTTCAAATTTGTCAAGTCTAGACCTCCTTTATCCTTATTTCTCATATGTTTGATCTTCTTTTCGATAGTGCTATCAGTTCTTGATCAATATATTAAATACAACGATGTTCCAAACCCAGACACCAGACAAGTGTAATATGTTTTTATAAATGAAAATTAAAATTGCTTTAGGACTGGAATAAAGTTTTAGAATCCTTTTCAACATTAGAATTTTGTTTATCATCAAATAAAACTCATAAAAATCATTATTTGAAAAATGAAATTCCTGTAAAAGATATACTAACGTATTCAATGAGGATTACATTTAAAATGCAACCTGCATTGAATGTAATTGGTTCCAACTATCGCTTGGTTAATACTTTTCTCACTGGGAAACAGTTAGGAATGAAAGGCATTTACTCGGAAGACCAGGTTAATGTTAGTTTTATATTGCCACCGATTACTGCAAAAGGTGTCAGTTGTTTCTTTAATAAAACCTGCCAGTTTATCGATGTTAAATCATGCGTGGTTTTTCGTACATTTGCTCCGATTTTTCCAACTGCAATGTAAGTTTTGCAAATTTAAAATCTAATTTATTGTATTTTTATAATTAAATTATAATATTTGATAATTATTTTTTAAATTTATATTTTATATTTTGTTCACTAATTGGATAACAATGGATGATAAGGCGAAATACATCACAACAAGCAGCAGCAGCCAGTCATTAAGTCCCGATAATAACTGCTATATAAAAATCAATCAATAACAATATATTAGAGAAATACACACAATTATTGTAAATGGGAAATATCATTCAATGAATAAAAAATTTGGAAGAAGTAATTCATTATTAACAATTTATTTATATCGATTTATAGAAGTTCGAATAACTAATTAATTTTTTGAATTGAAATCAGTTAGAAATGGGAAATATTTTGACGATAAATCCTAGAATGAGAACGAAAGGAAAGCAAAAAGATATTTTTTGAATATATCTGAACAGGATGGCAAGTGGGGGGAGGTGAACAACAGTTAATTATTTATGTTTCCAGATCGAAGTTTAGGGTCTAAGGCAGTCGGCGGAATGGCAAATTGAGATTAAGTTCGAGAGGAAAATGGGAATATTAGTAACTTTGATAGTTGGATTGCACAGAGGCTTTGTAAATTAGATATGTGGTGTCTGATTTCTGTTTATTCTATTGGCTAAGTAGCTCAACCAATCAGCGTTTATCCCAATATTTATCGTAACCCTGAATTTTCGATTTCATTAACTATAATTGAATGATATATTTTCTTTGCTTATAATTTCAAATTGATTTTGTGATCAGCGGACCTCAAAAATGCCCCAAAGACAAAATGTTGGCAATCGAAAGATCAAAATCTATGCTTTATCTGACTTGGCACAGGAAAGAAACCCTTTTCCGATATCTGAGTTGTTCTCAACAGACTTCATTCAAGACAGAATACAAATTGAATCCCGGATTGACTGTAATGCTTACAAAAGTAAATGCTTCCATTAAACTCCTGGAATTTGATATATTTTCCCATTCCAGGCGGAAGTAGCAGTCTCTCGTAGCCACATTTACAAATGTATTTACATTTTGCTCATTATGGTTAGCCTATTCCTACTGTACGGAGTGACCTGCGGTTACAGAGATATAGCTGGGGATACCCCTCAGTACGACACATAATTTATATCCGATCGCGTTTCTCTGTCTTGCTGTTGTAGCTTATTTTACTAAGTGGAGTAATTTTATTGGTTCTCCCGTGGAAATGTTATTGTCTATATGTTTGTGTGCGTGTGTGTGTGCGAATTGAACGGAACTCTCAATGCCGGAACTGAAGGTTAGTTTCATATGGACTCAAATAAAGTCCTAGTAGGGGAAAGTGAGCATTTTATCACAGTATGAGTTATCGAGCACCATTAAGGTCAAATTTGATTATTGTTTTTTTAATTTGGAGTTGGTGTAAATTACTATGACTACAGAAGCCGTTTTGACGTAACACAATTGCATAAACTCATTAATAGCTTGATTATGAAAGAAGTTATTCAATAAAAGAGCTGACAAATATTTATCATTCTTAATAGCAATTAATCTAGATCAGCGAATCCTTAATTTCTGTTTGGGAGGATTTGTTAACAATTTTCGTATGCTAAAATAATGAACTTGAATTTCATTTCTTTTTACATTAGATTATTTTTATTTCCTTTGGCTGAAAAAATTGTAGTCCAGACGGTAATATCCCTTTTCTCTGTCCGCTTTTGAACTTTTGGTTTAATTTGAATCCTAACCGATGTTGGGCCAAAACACAAGTTTGTTTAAATGAATAGGTAACAGCACGCAGATTTAAAAGCAGACCCCAAAACACCAATTAACCATGCAAAAATATGAGAAAGAAATAATTAAAATATAAAATTAAAGACATAAAAATAGTAACAGAACGCAACAAGATCCGCACGAAACAAACAGAATTAACACGAAAACAAAAAATTTGACCGAAAATTGACAATTTAATTAAAGAAACAATAGTTCATGAAAATTAGAACCAAAATAAAATAATTTGAATTAGAAATAATTCAATTATTTGCTAAAAGAATAAATTGTCAAAATAAATCAAAAATTTAAGAAAATAAAGTTAGAAAATACAAAGAAATTCCCAAGGTCAAATTTTGTTTTAATACATCAAATTTAACACGCAAGGTTAGGGTCAGAAAACAGGTATATATACCGATTCATTTTCACAGAATTTTAATCAGTTTTTATCCGGAACCTCAACCAGTCAGAACACAACAATTTTTAATGTGAGTGGAGGAATGCTCTAAAAATTTCTACACGTCGCGTCCATGCAACCTCGTATGAGCTCTTTTTGGGCGTCGCGGTAGGGAAAGGGTTATAATGTTGTAATGAATTATGCCATCTGCATTGTTATCTACTATTATATTTCAATAAACACTCTTAGAATAAAACATTTTGTTGAAATTTTTCCCGCCCACAGCCGACACATCACCACAAGTTAATAAACTCTACATACCCCAGCCGAATCTTGTAACTGCGGTGTAAGTCCGCCAATGATTCGTGCCCGTGAAGGCTACGGCGTGAGAACGCAGTAGCTGAAACGTAAATTATTATTCCGTATAAGGGAAATGGGTTGAAGAAGGAATAGTCTTTTGGCTATTTCATCATCACTCAATTCCTATAAATTCAACCTAAAATTTTTGTAACAAAACGGCTCAAAATCATAACACTGAGTAGTCCAGTGGGCACTCATAAATTTTTAATATAAACATAAATTCGCCTAGGATCAATTAAAGGAAGGTGACGGGGAATTTAATGATAAAAAATCGTTGATATGCCTTCTAAATTATCCAAATTTGCTATGCCTTCTAACGTTATTTATTGTTTAGATATTATCCATAACTCCAAACTCGCATGACCTCTAAATTGTTATAACTTCTAAATTAAAAATTATTATGATTTCACAAATTTTTCCAGACGTCCCATCTACTAGAAACAAAAATATAAAAAATTTTAGAAGGAAACCCAGATTTCCACGCCTATATAAGTTTCCCAGTGGTGGGTTACAGGGTTTCGCATCTTGCTTATCCTTCTAGTTGCCCTGGTAACGCCATACAAAATGATACTGATCGCCACTTGGCACCCGTTGCTAGGCAACGTTGGTAATGTGTTCAAGTGGTGGGTTGCCCGCAAAAATTGAGTACCATGTGCTAGTACTATAGTTGCTCGGACAATCCTCGGGTTCACGAGCTGTCGATAGAAGACCTATGCTCGCTTTGCTCGGTCCCTTGCGTGGAATGCGAATTAAATTTAGACTAATTAGTGTAGATGATTTCGAGTCTACCCCATTATGACTGAATACATGAGAGCTGATTTATTTAACGAACAAAGGACATGCATATCAATGATAAGTTAAGCTGATCGACTTGACGCTTGTGCGGCACTATCAACGACGCGTTGACTCGGTAGTTGGGAAGGGGCGAAGATGAGCGGATACGTTACCGCTTCCCCTTCCCGACAGGCTGCTAGGGCAACCTCTAAACCCCTGACTTGTGTGCGCAGACTCCGATTGAGCTGGCGTTCTTCGGCCCAGCCTTTTTGAGCTGCGGTGAGTCGTTGATAGAGTCGCCTTGACCTGCTGCACCTCGCGAGTTAATTGCAGGACCTGACTGAGTAACTCTGCATTCGTCTGCCTCGCGCGATCTAGTTCGGTCTGGAGGATCCTTAGAGAGGACATTACTGTAATTAAATGGGTTAATGCAACTTCAATTTATGATTGGTCTAGTTGAGTAATCTTAATTTTATCAAACAAATCAAAAGTTAATCCCAGTTATATGAGAGAAAAGGGAACACACAAATTTCTAATTATTATTGATCAATTACTACACTATGTGGTTTCTGTTATCTTAGTTGTCTGGGCCATACCGCTCTAGGCTTCGCTTGAGGGCTTCTACCGTGTATGGGTGCCTGGTGTCTCGAACTGGACGGTGTGGATAGGCGACTGCGATTCGCCCGGCAAGGATGTCCTCCATCACGTTTGCAAGATACATCCTTGCCTTGACTACTTGCAAATCCACCCGCTCCTGCACTCGCTCCCACTGGGTGAGGAGGTCCTGTGCATTAGAAAATATTTCGGCGGCTGGATACTGTTGTCTTTCGGGTTCGTGCGGGTTACTACTCGGATCCCGTGCTTTCCAAGGGATAGGATAAGGCCACTGTGACCGGGGTCCGACTATTGCGTCTGCGGCTCGTGGTATCACTCTCGAACGCCTTTTCCCAGTTGATTGTACGGTTGTCTGATTGAGGGACATGTTCTGAAACAGTTGGGAATTAAAGAATGAAAAATAATATTATGAGGAGGAATTTCTCTGTATCGGTTAAAATGCGTTTATGTATGCGGGTCCAAGATTTGGCGGGCTTACGGTTAAGTGTGATGTCGGCTAACATTGAGGGTTCTTCTTGACTCGGTTTAATTGTGGGACTTTTAATGGGTATCAATCAAAAAGTAGCATGACTTGGTAACTTGACTTGACGTTTGGGGATGTCGCTATCGGCTATGGGAGTCATGCAGGGCTAATTTGTTGAGAATTAGTTACCCAATTTAAGTTATGCGGGGTTCTTATTTATCGGGTAAAATAGTATTTTAAATTGATGAGTTTCATGAGTTTCATCACTTCTAACGCATGACGATGGAAAAATCGATTTTAGTTTATCATTGTGCACTTCATGTCGATAGTCGAACGGATATTCAGTAGTCTAGTCAACTTTGGAATTGATAATTTCGTCGTGGTAGATCATGTTTTGTTTATGTTACTTAAGTCGACTTGATTTTATTGACGTGTCTGGCTTAGTTAATTTAAAACCGTTTCGGAATTTTTAATATCGGTGCTCATTTGAATATTCTGACCGGTATACTTATGCGAAAAATATTTGTAATTCGCCGTAGCGTTCGGGGACTCCTTCGCAGTACTATGCTACCCCTGCATTTGGAATTTATTATCTTCCTCAGATGGAGGGTTTTACTCATCGTTTCGTCGGGATATTTATGGTTATGCTATGGTTATCATCGAACCTTGATGTAGGCGGTGAGTTTTTCAGTGTTCTGTCGTTAATAAAACGTTTTTATAATTGGCTTTTCATAATGTAACAAATGGATTTTTTGATTATTATACTAATTGCTTCAATTTTATAGCGGCTTGGTCTACTGTTCATGCTACATTTAATTAATCTCGGGCTTTTATCTGATTTAAAGTTTTTATTAGGTTGTCGATATAGAGGTCATTGTCAAATCTATTTCGTCTCATTTGATAAATAATCGGTTTTGGTTAACGCGGTACCTCTCTTGTCGGAAGATTATTTTAACCTTATCGAAACGCAGTATGATAATTTAATTAAGGAAACTATTATCATTACCCTAATACGATCACTTAGATCGAGATTTATCCTCATCCAATAACTAGTTTAAACTTTTAGTCACGAAACTCTTTACTTGTTCATTACTTATCATCCATTGTTATTATAGTTCTTGAATTAACGTCTTGTTGATTTAATGTTAGCAATCGGACTTATTGAATCTCAGTTAAAACATGATTTTAGTTCAAACCCAAGTTTAACCAACTTTATTCATTTGATTTATGTTAAATCGAAAGATCTTTGTCTAATTTATTACAACATGGTTTTAATTTATTGGTCATCATAAAATTCATCTAAGTTATTTAAAACATAATTCTAATTGATTGGAAATCATAAACTTTATCTAATTTATTTACAACATAGCTTTAATTTATTGTCAATCATAGACCTTGTCGAATCTGTCTAAAATAGGGTTTTATTTCATTGGTAATCATAAACTTTAGCGAATCTATTTAAACAGGGTTTTATTTTAGTGTTAATCATAAACTGTATCGAATTTATTTTACAGACAGGGTTTTATTTTATTGTTAATCATAAACTTTATCGAATTTACTTTACAGACAGGGTTTTATTTTATTGTTAATCATAAACTTTATCTTTATGAATTTACTTTACAGTATTAACACGAAAGTGGTTATATCAGCGATTTCAATTTACTTTATCCCCGTACCCTTTTCCTTTAATAGACCTTAAGGGCATAGTATGTTCATATTATATTTATTGAGTGCCCACTGGACTACTCGGTGTGGTGATTTTAAGCCGTATGTGATATGATTTTAGGTCGATTTTACAGAACCGAGAAACGAGGAAGCAGCCAGAGACTTCTTCCTTAATTCCTCGATTCAGCTATAGGGATGAATATTGACGTTACGACCGCTGCGTTGCGCACGCTGAGTCTTCACGGGTACATATCATTGGCGATTTTCCACGCACTTACATGCATCTGTACTATGTAGATTTTATTTGCTTGCGTTATGTGTCGGCTGTGGGCCGGAAAAATTTCGACATTTTTAATTTATAAAAGCATATAAAACAATTTATATAAATAAAATTTATTGATTATAAATGACAATAACAAATTACCCCTTTTCACCATTCCAAAATTCATAAAAATTCATCAAAAATAACATAAATACCACTCTCCCCACGCCGACGCCGAGCAGAGCTCCATTGAGATGCAAGGAACGTGACGTGGAAAGAGGGTTCCACCATCAATAATTCTCACCTAAAATTCTGTTGCTGACAAATTCAAAATAAAGTTGAAAAACAATTTCAAATGGTTTTCACAATGGTTTTGTTTCGAAGAACAATGTTCAAAAATGGTTAACTTAAATGTGAAAATGGATCAGTATATATACCTAATTTTTTGGTGTGTGAAATTTGATGTAGTAAAACAAAATTCGACCTTGTTCTTTTCTAGCAAATTCTATTATTTATTTTTATTATTTTTCGATTTATTTTTATAATTTTTTATTTAGAATTTTTATTGAATTATTGCTAATTCAAATTTTTCGATTTAAATTTCACTTTAATGAACTTTAATTGATTTTTTCAATTTCGTCGAATTTGTTGTGTTTTCTTGTTATATTTGTGTAGGTATCGTGCGGATCTTGGTGCATTTTGTTAATAATTTAATTTATTTTTATGTTTATTATTTTATATTTAATTCTTTTATTTCTCAGATTTTATATGGTTTAATTGATGTTTCAGTGGGTTTATTTAAATTGCATGTTATTTTTGCGTGTGTATTTCTGATCCATTTAAACATTTTTCAAGGCCGTTTACGTTCTGGCCCAACACCAGTAAAACAACTTGACTCCATAAAACATTTAAAATATGCGTTTTTAAAATATTATGCCTTTTGATCAACCCATTAGCATGATAAAAAACGAAACTATACACTACGAACGAAAACACAGGGAAGAAATGAATTGATTATAAAGAATTTGAACCACCTCCGTGTTTTAACTCCGTTAGTTCGATCTACAAAATCACAGTGTATAATGCCCACAGTTTAGTACTACCTTAAAGAAGAGTTCATGTTTTTAATAAGCCTCATTTGCAAATAACTAAATGGACCACAGAACCCGATATTCAGGTTCCCGTATAAAATCGAAAATTTCTTCTACCCAAACAGTTGTACACAGAATATGATGAAGGAACAAACTGACATCTGAAATCATGATACTTCATTAGACTACCCCGAATACTAAAAAAGACATTCAAATACAAATACTTTCGCTAGACTTGAAGCATATTGAAAAATTGAACTAGCATTATGAGAGCTGTGTTAGATAGTATAGGATACTGAAGTACGGATGTATAAGTATCGATTTAAATTCACGAATGCATAATATATAAGGAAAAACTCCTGTCCATAGGCCGATAAATAAATAAACAACAATAAAAGACAAAAAATGACGATCAAAATAGATTTTTTTTGTGTAAATAACTTCCGAACATCATAGTATCCAAGATTTCACCATGGCGGAATTGTACTACCGTTCTGCTGAATGCGTAGGGCGAGTTATCCATAAAAAGATCCAACCACGGGACGAGTAGAATACGCTAGCCTGAAAACATAAAACCTAAAAATCAATAGTAGTGACCCAATACACAACAGATACTCACCAAAACCAATACGGAAGACTCCACTCCGATCAACCTCGTAAATCCCAGGAGGAAAAGCTAATAATAATAATAATTCACGAAGTAATCCAACTAATCAATAGTGGATGGCGATATTTCTGATAAACCACTGAATGATAAAATCCAAAATAACGAACTCCAAAAGAAAAAATGATCAATTCGAGAAATAATTGACCCGACATCTGTCAGCCGTTAAGTAATAATGCTGCTTAACCATCTAAAATCAGTCTCCCGATCATCACTGACACATTCCTGGAGCAGAGAATGTGCACACTATCCTCGACCTGGCATTTATCGAAGGAAAAATCTATGCATTGGCATTTTCAACCCACGATCGATAGAAGGCCTGCCGATCGGCATAACTGGATAGAATTTCGCCTAAACAATTAACGTGAGGGCGAACCATAGACTAACTGTAACAGAGATAACCTGTGACATCTAGTTGATGCACACATCTTACTCGGACCGACGTCAAGAAATGGCCATGCCGGTATAAATGTCACTGATCGTCTGATTGCCGTGAATATTTTTGTGATAACTTTTACTGACAATATGAAATCCAATTATGGACATCCAACACTTGGCGACTCAACCCGAGCACCAAGAACTATAGATGATGAAGGTACAATGGGGCAGAAGATTCCTAATCGAGAGAATAAATTTTCAACCTATTAATTGAGCATTAATTAACTTTGCGAGGCTTAGTCACAATGATGCCACCCAGATGAATGCACGCGAACCCTGAAGGCAATGTTGACCAAGATTAGACGGAACTCATATATTATCAAATACAAATTATGCTTTTCCATGTGTTCTAGTTATTTACAAATAATCTTCAACTAAATCTGAATAGCAACTCCAAACCAGATAGCGTAGATAGTGAACTAGTTAGGGATTTTCTCATATAGCCTATGATCCAATTCCAGTGAAACCCGTTCGTGGGAAGAAGACGTAGATTCCAGCTCTCACAGATTTTCAGTATCCGCGCCACCGACTAAATTAAAAATAAGTTAAATTATTTGTATAATCCCATAGCACTAGAAATGCCATAATTGTCATAATCCATTTTTCTTATTATTGTAAATTTTATTTATCATAATGTAGAAGCAAAGTAATCTAGAGTTATAGTATGGTTTCCTAAATTTACCTGTTCACTCGTTACGGCGATGACAATTTCGCAATTCAACATTTTTATTTTTAATTTCATGGCGTTTAAAACAGTAGTAGTTGATGATTGAACGGGATATGATTTTAAAGATTCGTTTAAACATGGATTGTGATCTTATATATATTATAAAATTTTTAGGGCAACTTCCTTAATCAAACAGTGAATTCTGATTAAACATATACATCATAAAGATATTACGAGATTATACAAGTTGTTTAGCGTTAAAAATTTACCGTCAATATTTTATTCATATTTTACTTTTAATGTATTCGAAATTTAAGGTAATAATTTGCTTATGTCACGCTATTTTATAATTATCATGATTTCATATGCATTTTGTAATTATTTATCATAATCTTAAGGCTTTAGTCATCTTACCATTTAGAGTTCCTAGGTTGCCGTATGTGTATAAAATTCAGGTATAGTAAATTAAAGTTAATTTTTTGAGATAATAGGAATAAATATTTAACAAATGCTAAAAGCGAAACGTTGAGTTCCATTACAAGTTTGCTTGTTCTTATTTATTGATATCGAGTAGAAATGTTGATATCTTATTATTAGACATTTGTCGGTCAATATAACAAAATAAATGTAATTCAGGAAATATGGTTTTGTCACACCCAGGTGAGTCTGAGTGTATTCTACATTAAAAGATCATAGAGTAAATTTTGTTTTAATATAAAAAATGTTGTTAATGAAGAATCGGTGAGTAATATAGAATAGTTACCTTCAACAAATTAGGCACCTTAACCCTCGAATGTCTGATAAAGGCTTCTGATAGATGTGAGAGTTGGAAAGATACGAAACCGCCAAGACCTTGCCGACAAAACGAACTAACTTGCAGCTAAGGCTGCCATCAGGACAATAGACCCGTCGGACAGATTAAGACAGGTACACGACCTTCAGACGACTCAACAACACTGCGAATGCCACATAAGCGAACTACCCTGTAAATCATACATACACAAACGCATCGGTTCATACTTATGGTGGGTTACAGGGTTTCAAATCTTGCTTATCTTCCTGGCGACCCTAGTAACGCCATACAAAATGATACTTACCCACTTGGCACCCGTTGCTAAGCAACGTTGGAAATGTGTTCAAGTGGTGGATTGTCCGCAAAAATTGAATACCATTGGCTAGTACTATAGTTGCTCGGACAAACCTCGGGTTCACGAGCTGTCGATAGAAGACCTATGCTCGCTTTGCTCGGTCCCTCTTAACTGTCCATGACTAGAGCTTAATTGACTATGAAACGAATTGATGGTGTTGGTGTACGGTTACGTTAAATTAATAACTCGACTACATTCAAACTATTTTATTCGATTTATACACAACTGTTACTGTTGGGGGTGTTGGAGTTGGATTGCGCGACGTCGGGCACGCTCCTTACGTCCCGGTCGCCGAATGCTGATTGTAGGGTTGGATTGCTCTGCTGGCTTGATAGTTGTCTGCGGCATTTGAGTGGGGGCGAAGATGAGCGGGTAGGTTACAGCGTCACCTTCCCGGCATACCGCTAAAGCCACTTCAAGTCCCCGAACCTGTGTACGTAGACTCCGATTGAGCTGGCGTTCTTCGGCCCAGCCTTTTTGAGCTGCAGTGAGCCGTTGGTACAGGATTTTTGTTCGTTTGGGGTCTAAGCAAGTCGCCTTGATCTGCTGCATCTCGCGGGTCAGTTGCAATATTTGACGAAGCAACTCGGCATTTGCCTGCCTCGCGCGATCTAATTCCGTCTGCAGGATCCGTAGAGAGGACATTACTGAAATTAAATGGGCTATTACGCGTCGATTTATGATAGAACTAAATGTTAAAATTTATCCAAACAAATCAACAGTTCATTTTCTATTAAATAAGAAAACACACACAGTTCTAATTATAATTGTCGTCTAATCAATACAACAGGACGTCTATCAGTTATTCGTCCGGGCAATACCGCTCCAGACTCTTCTTGAGGGCTTCCACCGTGTAGGGCCGCCTAGTATCCCGAACCGGACGAGGTGGATGGGCGACGGCGATCCGCCCGGCAAGGATGTCATCCAGCACGTTCGCAAGGTACATCCTTGCCTTGACGACTTGTAAGTCCACCCGCTCCTGCACCCGCTCCCATTGGGTGAGGAGGTCCTGCGCATTAGCGAATATTTCGGCAGCTGGGTATTGCTGTCGACTTAGTTCCTCGGGGTCGTGGTTGAGATTAGGTGTCCTCCGAATGGCAGGGTACGGCCATTGTCGACGTATTTTCCCGATTGCCCCTGTTTTCCTGGGCGACTCCTTCCCAAATGGCGTGGTAGTTGAACTGAAATCTGTCCTATCTAGAGGCATATTTGGCTGAAAGTAATGTAGTATGATCAATTACTAGCTTTTGATAATTATAGCACTAAAACGCATTATCTAACTCGGGTGTGGGATTCATTATTTGGTTCTCTAATGACTAGGGGATGGCTATTGGACTTACCTATTTTAATATTATGTTGTGGAGATGAATAAGAACTGGTATTCTATCAAGTTGTCGTTTGTCGATGATGAGCGGAACTTAGGTGTATATTAGGCTTGGCGTTGATGTCAGAGTTCCGGGGGTTTCTATTCTCTTGATACGCCTTTGCGCCCTCTCAGTAGCTAATGTGATCGACCTGTTCTATTTGCATGAGTTTGATTATGCATCTCTTATAAGTAACAAAAATGTTTCGATGTGTACGGTATACCTAATGATTGGGCTAATAGATAAAAATATAGGTGTGATAATGACTAAAACTTATCGATGGCTAACGGATCTAATAGATGATTTTAACAAAAATTATTAATGGGCCGACAAATTAAATAAAGTGAGGTTAATGAAAATTAACAACGGTCAGTGAATTAAGTATTACATGTGATATAAAAATATATCAACGGGCTAATTAAATATCGATTAAAAATGCTACACCTATATCGCAAATTAACGAAAATTTCAATCATTAAGGCATGACGAACTGCATTAGTTTATTTAAATTACGTAGCATAGATTATGCTAATTCGCAAACCAAGTCCTCTCGTGCCGTTCGATCATCTCAGACTTCGGTGAACGCACGCTTGTCCATTAGGTCTACGGCAATTAAATTTCACGTTAATTTATTCAAATTTATTCGTGCTAATTCAAATTTTGATTATCGAGCTTGATCGAATCAATTGCGGTAAGTTGTCGTTCTAGTTGATTTCTCTATTTTTATGTTAGATTTTAGCGCGTTTCTACCGTGGATCTCCCCTCGTCTCATTTATGTATTATCGGATTGGAAGTTACCTTAGCCCGCAGTAACCTTGGTCGACAGATTTTTCAGTCGCATGAATCATAAATCGGAAGTCGTGCCTCTTCGTGTGAGTATTGATGGACTTTGAATATCGCACATTTCCTAACTTATTTGGTCTGAAATTTCATTGCTAAATTCCGATTGTGGGCACTTGACCTACGGGCCTATGGATTACCTATTGTCAATTTAAGATCTCAAATCAGTCGATTTATTTATGCTGGATTTTAATTGCTATATTAAAGGTTCATTTGATTTTGTTTTCTTTTGTTTTCGTAAATCATTCATACTTTTATGGTTATCAACATTTTATTTCATTAAGCTCCTGGTTTAGGTTGATGGTGCGAAGGGATTTTACTCGGTTATCATGAAAAGTACCATTAAACTGAGCTCTGCTGAATTTTCCTACGATATTAAATCAATTTATTCGTTGAAATTACTTAACATGGAACTCATTTTATTTCGCCTAATTTTATTAATTTTTCTTTACTCCGATAAATAACTTTTTATCCGATTTGCTCTCTCAGTGAACCCAGCTGTTGACGTTGGACTATCACTCCTTAGTTTACCGATTTACTGGCATTTTGGTATTTCTTGCAATCACGTGCATTTAAAATTGAGCGATTTCATATTACTGCCCTTACAGTTATTAAATCTCTTCGAACCATCAATCCAATTCGGAGTTTAAATTAATTATCCAAATTACTCTAGCAATTATTTCGCGGGTTTTAATTCTATCGGTGATTTTAGTTAATTCAATTTTAGCTCGTTCATTTTACTCAAGGAGTTAATTTAGATGAAACTGTAAGCTACTCAGGTTTCCCATGATTAATTTTATCAAAATCTACTTTAATTAATGGAGTATTTATTTTTAATGACGACAAAAAATCTGTTAACTTGATGAATAAATTTAAGGAATTCACTATCTACGATATTTACGTTAAATTTTTTATGAGCTAGTCTACTACTAGTCAAGTCATTGTTATTATCAATTTATTTATATCAACGATTCCAGTCAATTTAACCCCGTGCCCTTTCCCTTTAATAGATCCTAAGCGCCTTTGTGTTTATATTATATTTATTGAGTGTCCACTGGACTACTCGGTGTGGTGATTTTAAGCCGTTTGTGAGATAATTTTAGGTCGATTTTACAGAATTGAGAAACGAGGAAGCAGTCAGAGACTTCTTCCTTATTTCTCGCTTCAGCTATAGGGATAAATATTTACGTTCCGACCGCTGCGTTGCGCACACTGAGTCTTCACGGGTGCATATCATTGGCGGTTTTCCACGCTCTTACATGCATCTGCACTGTGTTGATTTTACTAACTTGCGTGATGTGTCGGCTGTGGGCCGGAAAAATTTCGACATTTTAAAATGTTAATTTTATAAAACATATAAATTAAGTATACATATTAATAAAATTTATTAATCATAAAACAAGTAAAGTTACCCATTGTCCATTCCATAAATCATCAAACATAAAATAAGGCATAAAATAACATAAATACCGCTCTCCCCACATCAGCGCCGAGCAGAGCTCCATTGAGATGCAAGGTCGCGAGGTGGAAAGAGGGTTCCGATAGCAATGATTCTCACCTAAAAAATTTGAAAATGGATTCGAAGTAGTTCACGATAATTGAAAAGTAGTTGAAGATTTTCCAAATAGTTTTTAAAGTTTTAACACTTTTCAAAATGATTCTTTGTTTTCAAGAAAAATGGTTTTTTAAATGTGAAAATGGATCAGTATTTATACCTAATTGTGTGACGTGTAAAATTTGATGCAGTAAAACAAAATTCGACCTTGTTCTTTTCTAGCAAATTCTATTTTTCAGTTTTTATATTTCTTGATTTATTTTTATAATTTTTTATTTGAAATTTTTATTGAATTATTGCTAATTCAATTTTCCGATTTAAATTCCACTTTAATGGACTTTAATTGATTTTTTCTAATTTCGTCGAATTTGTCGTGTTTTCTTGTTGTATTTGTGTAGGTATCGTGCGGATCTTGGTGCATTTTGTTATTATTTTATTTTATTTTTATGTTTCTTAATTTTATATTTAATTCTTTTATTTCTTAGATTTTATCGGGTTTATTTGGTGTTTTTTAGGTATATTTTAAATTGCGTGTTGTATCTGCGTGTGTGTTTCTGATCCATTTAAACACTTATCAAGGCCGTTTACGTTCTGGCCCAACATAAAACACTCGGGGGTCCGTAAAATTGCGACCCGCAATTTCAATTGATTTCAAAATGATACATACATTTTCATTTTCACTATTCACATTCATAAAAATTTCTACGGTAAAGTTAAATCATCAAGGCAAAGATGGACTTAAGGCCCGGCTACGATACATAATCAAAATTAGATAGTTCAGTTTTAGTATCAATGCAAGTTTTATAAGATCAGTTCAAATCACTATAGATCAGTATAAGTTAGTAAACTCAGTTCAAATCAATGTAAATCAGTTCGAGTTAAAAAAAATCAGTTCAAATCAATATCAGTTACTGTAACTCAGTTGTACTTGTTTTCGAATGAATCGCTGACGGCTTGGGTTTCGCTTTCGAGCTGGGTTGATCTTGGAGGGTGATTGATGGAAATCTGCGAGAGTCTTGTCATTTCGTTGGGTTTGATAGTTTTTCGAATTTGGGTGAACATTCTTCTGACCTTTTGGATTTGGGTATTCTGCCTTTGCTTGTTGTTTGTTAGGCCGAGGATGAGACAACATATTAGGAGTATTATGTTAGACGTTATACTAATCGGTAGTATTAGTTCGCTTGATAGACTTGTCATTGCATGAGGTTCATTTTTCTGTTTGATTTGTTTTCCTTGTTGCTTTTTGCTTGATAGGACGATTCTTTGAATTTCTTGAATTATTTTATTATTGGGATTTGCTTTGGCTTTTCTTTGAATTTGTTTGATGATATTTTCTAGGGTTTTCTTTGTCTCTCGGTTCTCATTTTTTATATTGGTTATCTCTTCATTATTTTTCAGTAGGGTTTGTACCATTATCTGGGTTTTCTCGATATTCTGTTTCAACTCGTCCTTGTTTTCTTTTGTGGGGCATTGTATACATTGCAGGTTTATTTGTTGACATTCCTCATTATTGGGGTTACTACAAATTTCTTTGAAATCGGCACAGGTGCTGTCCTCTCTTCTGAAAGGTTGGGATTTCTCGCATTTTTCTAATGGGTTTTCAGTATTACACTTTCTCATTATTATCATCATTATCATTGTGATCCATAACATTGGGTTCATGGTTTTCATTTCTAATATATATCAATCAATTTTCACGTCTATTTACAATTTTATTCAACTATATACAGTGGAGTTTAGCCCTTTTTATTCTTTCTCTTTTTCTGGGGTTAAGTGTCTCTTGCACTCTTCTTTAATTTTATTTTCTGAAAATCTCATTATCAGAACTTGGGCTTTTATTAATCGCTCGGTTAGTTTTGGGAGTTCTTTTAGTCGCTCTTGGTTTTCTTTGATTATTCTTTGTTGGTTATTTATTTTCATCTGAAGCTTTATTTCCTTCGCTTGCTTTCTTTTAAGTTGACGTTTACTATTTATTCGTTTAGCTGTTTGCTTTTCCAGCTTTCGTCTCGCTTCCTGGAGCTGTTCTGTTAGCGTTTTAATCTCATCTTGTGCTTGTTGATGGCTTTCTTTTATCTCTCTGGCTTCTTTGCAACTATCTTCTAGTTGTATTACGTATCTTTGTTCGCTCTTTCTGCTATCTCGCATTCGTTCTGCTTCGGTTTTCCAATAATCTTCCAGGATTACACGGGTTTTTATTTCGGCTAATTCTCGTCTCAATCGTTCATTTTCTCTCTTTTGATTTCTGTCCTCTCCCATGCTGGATGTTAGTTTTCATTTTATCATATTGGTTAGTTGTTTAGATTGTATTAACTGATGATTTATCCGGGCGATTTCTGAATCTTGTTCCTCCACTAATTCTTGCCATTCTTTTCTTTCGGCTCTCCATCTTTTACTGTAATATCTCAGTGGGTCTTGCTCGATTGGTTCTACTAATTGAATTGGGCTTGGTACATATTCTCCGTCTTCTGAGTTCATTCGGATTTCTATTTCATTTGGATTCATACTAAATATACATCGATTACAATTTTTTGTTTTTTATCGTTTTTATTATTTTTATTATCTTTTTACACTTTTTACAATGTTTCCTCTTTGAATTTATACTATCGTTTCGTCCGTCTCCCCGAATCCTTCGTCGGGTTCGGCGGGTACTTGATTTAGAATTTCGGTTGGGTATAACGGCATAAGCAGGATTGGTGGTCGGTTTTGCAAGGTATTTATCTCTTCACGTAAAGCGTTTGATATTTGAATCTCTTCGTCTAAGAGATAGGCAAGATAGTCTGCGTTTTCGGTTAATTCCTCCACTTGCATTTCTAATTGATGCGTGTTTTCCAACGCTTTTAACTTTTCAATCTCTTTTCTCAAGTTCTGCTCGTTTTCCTCGTATCCTTGCTTTATCGCTTTTATCTCTGCTTCCACTTGTTCTTTCAGCTGTTCATTAACTTCATGTTGATGTCTCAACTGAATTTCTTTAAATACTGCAACTCCTCGGTGTCCATTCACCTCCTGCTGGAGTTCTGTTATTCTCTCGTTTAATTGTTGGTTTTGCCGTCTTTCATCAGTTAGTTGATTTCTCGTTTCTGCTGCTCTCTTGTCCATTTCGTTGGATTGTTGTTCGTATTCCTTTTCATGTCTCCTGAGCCTTCTTATTGTGCCTTGTCTGATTTTTTCCCGAAATTCTAAGTTTTGGACCTGCTCGTTTAGTTCCTCGATTGTTTCTTTCTGCACTTCGACTTGTTCCCAAAGTTCCCAATCTTCCATATTTAGTATCCTTTTGGGTAACAATCTTATCTCTTTCTTGGCTTCTTGAAAGTGCTCTTTCCATTTTTTCGCTTCTCTTTTTATTGCTTTTTCTTTGATTTCCGTTTTCCATTGTTGTTTTTGTTCTTTTCGGTGAGCTTCGTCCTGCTCGGTTTGCATTTCTTTTACTCTAGTTTGTTGATACTCAACTTCCTGTTCTAATTTCGCTATATAGTTAGATTGTTTTGCGTTGGCGTCCTCCCATAATCTGCATTCTATTCGCCATTTCCTTGCTTGATCAGTTATCTGAGTCAGCATTCTTTCTTGTCTATCGTCTCTGGGCTCTCTAATTTTCTTTGATGGTTTTGACCCTTGATTTCTCAGCTTGTTGACTTCCTTTTTCGCATTCTCCCATTTAGCTTTGTACGCTCTTGTTCTATCTTCTTCTTCGGCTATTTGCTGAATATAATGTCTGATCCGCGATTCCCAATTACTTCTTGACTGTTCTCTATCTTCTGTCCATTTGGCTTTCCAATGGAGTGCTTGTCGTTTTGCCCATTCTTTGGCTTGTTCCATATGGGTTCTTTTTGTTTTCTCTATTCGGTATTGGGTGCTAATTTGCCCAATTTCCTCCTGCATTTGCTGTATAATTTTTATCGTTTCCTCTCCTTCTTCTCGTATCTCTGCTTCTTTATCTTTTATCACTTCTCTCAGTCTTTCTATTTCACTTTGTTGATTCTGCTTCTCTTGCTCTAACATTCTGATCTCCTTTCTTTGGTTTATGATTCTGGTTTGATTCTGCATGGATTCTTTTACTAACTCCTCTTCTCGTCCTTGATATGGTTCGTTATTTCCTTCAGGATTCGTTGTCTGTTGTTCTAATTCTTCTCTTATCATCTTTATCTTTAACGTATCTCTCAGTAGTTCTCCTTCTACTGATGCTAATATTTCTTTTAATCTCATCGACCTTTGTTGCCATTCCTCTTTAATCTCTTTTAGTTGTTCGGATTGGTTTTCGGTTCTTGAATCTTTGTCCTCTGTTGTAATTTTCTCTATCTTTTTGCTTATCATCTCGTTTTGGTTCATTGTAATTCTAAATATTAATAATTGATTATTTTCTCTTTTCGATCATCCCAAAATTTTATCATAATTTACACCATCTCGTATTTTTGTGGTTTTGAGTTTTTATAATTTTTTGGTTTTTCGTTTATCTCTATTTACACTTTTTACACATGGTTTTCGTTTTCTATCTATTGATCAGCGAAACGGAATCCTTTGATCCGCCCGTTGATCGGCTTTCTACATACTGGGCATATATCGACTTTTATCCCGCACGCTTCACATGTGACCATATGTCCACAAGGAGTATAAATTATTTCTACATGTTTTTGCCAACATGTTACACATTGATACTGCTCCAAAATAGCTTCTTTTATTATTGATTTGTCACGACTCTCTTTAGGTTTCTCTTGATATCGCTTGATTGCTCGGATTATTGCTTGTGTCGAGTCGTACCATTCTAAATTATTAGCTAATCTTTCCTGGATTATTTTCCTCATTTTTTGAGTATCCACTCCTGATAATAGCATTATGGTTCTCGTTTTTGGTCGATCTAAGATATCTTCTATTTGCTGGTTGGTAATTATTATTTCGATATTCTTTGACTCTTTTTCTTGTTTATACATACATTTTCTCTTATGTTTTAGTTTGTTAACATTCTGATCTGGTATTGGTTGTTGATTTTTGCATCCTTCGCACATTATTCCTCTTGCTGTTTGGCAATATCCTTGACTCGCAAATTCTGCTGCTCTTGGATTTCCTTTGAAAGTTTTAATTCTCTCTTCGAATGTTCTATTTATAGTCTCTTTTTCCCATATTAATTCTGCTGGATCTTCGAAATTCTTTATTATCGTTATCCTTTTCTCGCCTCCCTTTTCATCACTATCTATTTCTGATTGTCGAAGTCCTTCTGATCTATTCATCGCTTGGTTTCTGACATCTAAATTTAGCATAAATGGACATCTCGGGAGTTTTTCTCGATGTTCCCGTTTTGCTGTTTCTCCTTTTTTCCATTGTGCGAGTTTTCCTTGACAAAAGATGCACGTCACTTCGTCTGGTATTTCTGGCGTTCCCGTAAAATAAAATCCTTGTGCAGCCATTTCTTGACTTTGTCGGTCACTGAATACTTTATTATTTTTAAACGTTAGATATCTTTGTTCCTCTTTTCTCAAGTTTTCGTCTTTTACCCTCATTGGTGGATACACTTTTGTTCTGATTTGTTGTGGTCTTTCTTCCACATCAAAGTCCGCATAATATGTTATTGCTGCTGTTAGTATATTGGTTTTTTCCTCTTCTTCTGGTTTTCTCCATATTCTCGTCCATATCGAATCTGGTCCTTCTCTCATCTGTATCATTATCTCTTCACTGATTCCGCTTGCCATCTAAATATTGTCATTATTTTTTTGAGTTTTTGTTTTTCTGATTTTTTCTGGTTATTTGTAATTTTTTGATTTTTATTTGGTTTTTATTGTTTTATTTACATTTATTTACATTTTCTTTCTCTTCACAACGTCTTGTCTGGCCTCTCTACTTCTAATTTTATATACAGATTATCTTCTCGCAAGAATCCTTCTCCTCTCAATCGTTGTTGTGGATAGAAACGTGGTGTTCCAATTGCTGTATTCCAGTCGGTTGTTGGTCTTCCCATTTGTGGTTCGTTTCCTGTTCTGATTGGGTTACGATAATTCTCTTGTCCTTTCATTGTTAATATCATATTTTGTTTAAAAGGCCATGTTAATAGCTCGTCGTAATCTCCTCTTCCTACTCTGATAAAGACACTGATGTGGGTGCCCGTTGCATTCCCATCTCCATTCGGATATAGTCTAATGCCCAATTTGTATCCATTTTCCCAACTGTATATTGGTGGACTGTCTAGGATTCTTTGTGTTCCATCTTTTGCTCTCTGGAGTTTTTCTGCAAACTCGGTTATTTTCCATATAAATGGTGCTGTAGGGTGTTTTCTGGCTGTAGAGCTGTTGGTTTCTAATTCCTTTAGGCTGTTGGTCATCTGTTGCATTTTCTTTTCTATTTCGGCCATTTTCTTGAGTGTATTTCCTTGGCTTCTCTCGAAGTTCTTTCTGGATTCTAATATTTCTCTTATCATTGCCTTTTGTGCATCATTTTCTGTTCGTAGGCTTTTTACTTCCCATGCCAACATTCCTATCGTTTTCATCATGATTTCGGTATGTTCGATACTATTTTCTATCATATGTTTTTGCATTTCCGCAATTGGTAGTTGTGCTCGACAATTGAATAGTTCTAACGGACATTTGACTGGTTTGCCGCTACATTCGTTCCAATGTTCCTTTAATTTGACTTTATCTTTCTTGTCGCAGTTGTTTGTGCATATTCCTTCATATAGATCACATATTTGTTCCTCTTTTGGATTCCGATGTTCCATTTCTATTTTTATCCATTCGTCGATAACTCCACAGAATTCGCATTTTTCCTCTCTCTTGATACATATTTTGTGATGGTCTTTTATCGTCTTTTTCGTTGTGATGGTTTGACATTTTTCGCATAATATCTCGTTATATTCGCATTCATTTGTGTGATTTTCGGCTTCCTTCATAAGTCCTTTCCATTCGCATTCTTTTACTCGGCATTGAACTAGTAGATTATTGATTTCTTTATTGGTGGCTTTATCCATTGTTGTAGGGTCTTCATCTCTTTCAATCGTCTCGTCGCATCCAGGGCATTTTATTGTTTGTGTTTCTATCACTTCTATCGTACACTCTGTGCATATTCTGCATCCGCATTTCGTCTGTCTCGCTCCAATCAGTAATTCTTTACATTTACAACACTTTAGTCTTTCCTTGATATCGTTCACCGTTCTAGTCTTATTTTTCATTATTCGTCTCGTATCTTCGGATGGATTCTCGCTTCCTCTAATCCTCTCGATGATTGTCTGCATATCTACAAAAATCTTCAATTACTTGACGTTGCTTTACTTCTATCGTTTTATTTTTACATATTTACACGGTACGCTCTATTTTTACTCTACTGTTGAATCCGGTTCTGGGGTGAATTCTGGCATTGATGCTATCCATTCCACCCAACTTGCTGGATCTACGTGCTGTTGGTTGTTCCGTAGTCTTCTAATTTCGTCAGCTTGCCATCTAACTTGATCTGCTAATTGTTCATTCATTCTTTGTAATTGCAGTATTGTTCTCTGTTGCTCTTCTAGTCTTATGGCTTGTTGTAGCCCTCTGTTCACACTTTCTGTTAATACTAGATGAGTATTTGTCCACTGCGTTTGCGCATTGTTTGTTATTAATGTCATTAATTCGCATTGTCGTCTCCACGTTGCCTCGATTCCTTGATCTTGGTATATTCCTTGATTTAATTCTACAATCTCTATAGGTACATTGGCAGCTGCTGGTTGTTGTATTGCTTCTGTGAATGGTGGTATTCTCACTTGATTTGGTTGATTTACGTTATTCGGATTCATCTGTTGGTTATAATACATCATTAATTCATCGCATTCATTTCTGTTTGCTTACTGTCTCTACGCATTTTGTACGATATTTACATATAGATATACATATTTTTACTACTACTATACTACATAATATTTTACACTATATACAACGTCCTTTTCTCGTTTTACACCATCGTCTCCGGGGGACTCTATACGCAATGTTCGTATATCCCCGTATTTCTTATTCATTATCTGGTATATATCAGATTCATTGGACCATTGTTGTGCTTCGATAATGGGCGGTTCTTTTGACCAGAGTCCGCTTGTGCTAGCATTTCCTATGACTTCATATTCCTCAGTTCTTTCTACATCATATTGTCCTAATTCGATGTCATAATTGAATTTTTCTACTGCTGGCCATAATCTTCTCTTCGCTGACTTCTTTCTGCATTTGGTAGTTCTCACTAATTGAATTATTATTAGCATTACTATGCTGCTTATTACTGCTGTTGTTATCCAGATCATTTTTATCATGTAATTCTTTTCATTAGGCTGCATGGTTGTATTTTCTCTTGCTTTGGTTGTCTCCATTATCCCTTCTTTTGGTTGTACATTTTTAAGTGCTTTCTGGAGTTGTAATGCTTCGTGGATTGAAAGGTGGCTGTCATCCATGATCATTCCTGTTTTCCATGTTTCGTTTCTTGGTTCTCTCTTAGATTGTTTTATTATAGGTTGATCTGTCGCATTTGACTTGAGTGGTTTCCTTGTTATCGTTCTCCAATGCTCATGAGTTCCCTTTTGGATGTTTATTACATATTTTCCAAGTTTCCTTTTCGTCGGTATGCGATACTTTTGGTTCTTTATAGTTTTGCTTATCTCACATTGGATTCTTTTATTTACTGGTTCGTTTCTTTTAGGTTCGTATATGCAGATTTTTTTGATAGGTTTTTCGCCTGTGTTCTCAATTACTATTTCTTCTTCGTTTGCTGCATTTGACTCTATGTTTATTATTACTGCTTTACTTTCTCTGATCTGTCGTTGGTACGGTTTTTCTCTTGTTTCCTTTTCTGGACGTTTTGTCGTAATTGATTCTAATAACTTTCTGGTTATTGATTTCCAGTAATCATCTCTTCCTTTCTGAACGTGTACTATATACTTTCCTCGCTTTCTTTTAGTTGGGATGCGGTATTTTTGATTTTTGATATCTTCATTTGATTGACATTTGATTCTTTCATTTATCGTTCCGTTCTTTTTAGTTTCGAATACACAGACTTTTGTGATGGGTTCCTTGCCCATATTTTCGACTATTATCTCTTCTCCACTCTTTGGATCTGATTCTATTTTTATCGTTATTTCTTTATTTTCTCGTGCTCGTCGTTGATAAGATTCTTCTTTTGGTGTTGTGAATTTTTCTCCCAGGGTTTTGGCTAGTGTGCACGTTATTATTATATCATTGTTGGCACATATTATATATTCTGCATTTCCTTCTAGGCTATCCCATTCACATTTCTTTCCTGCTTTCATATTCATTTTCCAACAATCGATAATTTTGTTTTGTATACATACTTGTTCAATCGTTTCTATTCCTCTGTTTATTATTCGCAATTTGCCTATCCCTGGCTTTACTTGGATTTTTACGTTTCTATCTTTTGTAGCATCTCTACATACATCTTTGGTGGTTTGGCATGATGATGAGTTTTCGGACCGTATTTCCATCTTTCCTGGTTTTCCTATGGAATCAAATTGACAACTTATGCTTGTATTCATCGTCAGTTGTAAGCATATTCCTTGGCTTGCGCTTTCTTTCTCATTTATTGTTCGTATTTTGAACGATTTTATCTCCTTTGTGATATTTTCGTCAGCTTCCGTTAACTTGATGGACGTGATTAATATCATTATTTTTTGTAGCAGGGTCGGTCGGTTTTGATTTTTTCTTTGTTGTAGTAACATCATCCCTTTATTTCGTTTTCCCTCGTTATTGTTATTATTCGCTTCCTGACGTTCCTCGTTAGATGATTTATTTTTCTCTTGTTGTGCGGATTTGTTTTCGTCTCTAGTATTTTGATCGTCTTGGCTTTTGTTGTTGTCATCCCTTCCTCCTTCTCCATTATTATTTCCATCCGAGGTTTCCTTTGAAATGTCGTCCTCGACATTTATTATTCCGATTATTTCCTCGTATACTTTTATTATTCTCGCTTTTATATCGTCCATCTCTTTTATTTCTTGTTTGCTCGCTTGAAATTTTATTTGCTTTCGATGCCATCTATGTATTATCATCAATAGTTGTTCCTTTCTATCTCCGATTCGTATTGCTTCCTTTGGATGGCTGGTGAATTTTAGTCCTTCCCATTTCAACATTGCTTTTATTGTCTTTGGGAAAGGATAGTGAGCGTAAATCGTTTCTTTTAATAGAACGTTTCTGTTTCTTACCATATAGTTTACGTTGAATACTTTAAGTGGTGAACTTTCGTAGGTCCATTTCATCAGGTTGGCTGCTGCTTCGTCTTGCTTGGCATCGATAGCTTCCCATAATGTTTGGATTGTTTTACCCATCATTTCTCTCTCTCTAATTGTCGCATTACTGGTTATAAATTTTATCGCACTTGCTTGTCTCGACTTCAGCGCGTAATGTAGTACATTGTTTTCTCCCTTGTCTTTTTCTTTGAACGTTGATCCGTTTTTTAGTAGTTCTCTCAGGACCTGCTTGTAGAAGGCATTCTCTGCAACTGCGCACATTAATGGTGTTTTGTTCCCTCTTCGTTGGTTATATTTGGGCGTGTCCCGCATTTCTGATAAGTTGAATTATATCATTATTCGTTGAGTGTTTCTATGCTTGTTACTTGCAATATGTAGAGGTACGTTCCCTTCTACACTCTGCATAGTAAAGAAATCATGGTATCTCTCTTTAATGCCGGTCCATTTCTGGTGGAGCTTATAGTCCTTTAAGCATAATCCATTGCGATTTTTACGCTTTGTTTTACTATTCTCACCATCCTTATTCCTCGCCACATTCTGGCAATTATTTCTCTATGGCTTTTTACTACTTATAATTCCATCTTGGGTCTTTACATTGTTTGGTCCGCGTTCAGCCGTTATTTGGAAATTCACATCTGGTTAGGTTCCTCCGACATTATTATTTGGATGTCGCTTCTATTTTTCGGCTCATCGTAGTCGTTATCAATACTCACTGTTGAGTTTGTGATCTGGTTTGCATACCTCGATTTTCTTGTTCTCTTGTTATTCGTTCTTGGTGATTGCTTTGCACTTAACTCAGTTCACGTATAACTAGGTCTAGTGAGTGGGGTTATTGACAATTTTAACCTCGAGCATTGTTCTCGTCTTACATACATTATCTCAATAAGGTCCTTTTACCACATCTTGGTAAATTTTCTGGCTACTCCTGAAAATAAATTCTGGGCGTTGCTATTATTACCCAGATCTCCACCTGAAAGTTGTTGCTCAACCACATCTCGCTTTTTTTGTCATGTAACTTTTGTAGCTCTCTTGATTAAATCTAATATCATACCTGCTGTTTTTTCCAACACGATTCTCCTGCATTCGCTCTTTGAATCCTGTTACATAAATCATCAATTTCCATATAACTGTGATATCGGTGGTTGATATTCTAGGTCTAATTGGCATGTTACATTCTCTGCGTACATCATTTGCAATGGACTCATTTTTGTTGCTGAGTGTATTGTACATTCTATAAGCCATAAGGCATATAGATTTAATATATCTATCCCTCAATCTTTTTGATGTTCTGCTTACGTAATTTGACATCATTTTCTATTAGTATTACCAATTGAAATCGTTCGTTTGACCATTTGTTTGCTGGATGGTACGGGATGTTCTCAGCTTTCGCAATTCTGAAGTAATTCGTGTACTTCCCTAACTATTATTTCGCTCATAAAGTTGGTTCCTTTGATCAAGTTAGGATCTGTTTTGGGTGTTCCGTATCTAAGCATATTTTTCCTCTACTAGGATTCCTCGCTATTGTTCTGGCTTTTGTGGATTGCTGGTATTGCGAATGCTTTCCCGGAATTTTGATAAATAATTCTGTCACTACTAATATATAGATATTTCCATCGTTGGTTTCGGTAACCGTCCTACTACATCCATTTGCGATCATTGTCATGGGTTCTGGTGGAAATTGGCATTGGCTTTAATGGTGCTTTTCAATTACTTCCTGTGTTTTCTGGTTGCACATATCAGGAATTCTTTAATCCATCCTTTTACGATCCTCCTCCGATATTTTGGCCAATAATATTTTTGACGCAATCTTGCTTCTGTCCCTTTTTGCTGGACATGTGTCCCTCCAAGTTTCCCCCATCCGTGATATTGCATTGGCACCTCTTTTTTTCGTCTACTTTTCTGGTAAAACACATTAATTCGTTTTTCCCGCATCCATTTAGTAATAAGCCATCCCTTCTCCATGGTAATAATCGATGTCTGTGTTTTTTCCAATATGCTCTTTTTAGTTTACTGTTGTTGTCGAAGTTTCCATAATCGTTCGTTCCAATGAATTTCAATTATTGTTTTTATGCTCCTCGTCTTCTTTCTGCTCAATTTCCTCAGTTTTGTAAAATCCAATATCTTCTGCGATGAATCATGCATATGCGTTTAATCCTGGTCCATCAAGTTCCCTCAAATAACAAATAACTTGATCATACAATCTGCGTTAGGTTAGCTTTTCCTGATTTAATTTGATATATGGTGATGTATTCTTGTAGCTGCATTGCCCATCTCATCAATCTGCTCGATGCTCTTTGTGTTGGCCTAACCAATAATAGTGGTTGATGATCCTGTAGTGGATATATATCTCGTGACCACCATAACAAGTATTTGAAATGTTTAAATAGCTTGGATATTGCTAAATGCTTCTCTTCAGTCCACAGAGTCACATTCTTTTCATGTTTCTTGAACGTTCGACAATAATATCCAAATGAACTCGCTCTCTTTTCTCGTACATCCCATTGTCCCAAGACTGCTCCAGATGCCCATATTCACTTGCATCTGTTTGTCACAAAAACGGTTTCTTCTTAAAATCGGGGTGCACGAGTATTGGTGTGATATTAGTTTATCTCTGAGTGTTTCCAAAGGCCTGTTTGTGTTGTTCCTCTTGCCCATATAAACGAGGTTGTCTTTTTTGGTTAACTCTTGTTATGGGTTTTTCGCATGGTTGCATAACTTTTAAAGAACTTTCGATAATATCCACATAAGCCTAAGAATTCTTGCACATTGTGTGAACTGTCTTTGGTGCAGGGCAATTCTTTATTCTTTTGCGGAATTGTTCCTTGATCCGTGCTCTTTGCTTTTCGCCGACACAATAATGTCCTAAGAAGGTAAACTTTTTCCTTTGCCAATCGCATTTTGAATGGTTCAAATTTCAAAATTTCCATTGTCTCAGTCGAACGAATACGTACGAAGGATATCTATTTAAATGTTGCTCGAAGGGTGCTAGAATAAATATATAAGTCAAATCAATAATATACCATAACATTGTTTAATGCGTGAGTTAACAAAATTCATACAATCTCTGAATGGAAGCTGGGGCGGTTGTTAGTCCAAAGGCCATTTTCTTGAATTGGTATAAAATTCTTTTCGATGGTAAAAGCAGTTTTTTTCTCTGTCCTCTTCTTTGACTTTTATTTGCCAATAACCCACTTTTTTAATCTAGCGATGTAAAATAAAGCTGCTCCGTGTAGAGTTTGTAACATTTCATTTATGTCTGGTAACGGATATGTATCTCCGTTTTGTTACTTTGGTTGAAGTCGTTCGATAATCTATACAGAACGTTTGTGTTCCGGTCTTTTTTCTTTACGCATGACCACTGGAAATTGCCAATGGCGAGCAACTTGGGTTCGATTACCCCTGCGTCTACATCTTTTGTACTTTCTTTTTCTGCTTCTGATTTTGAGCTTCTGCCAAATCGATATGGCCGTAGTGTTATTGGTATCGGTCTGTTTAGTTGGTATCGTGTGTTTGCGTTAACGTCGCTTGTAACCGAGATCTAAGTCGGATGCCTGGCAAAAGATATCTTTTAAATTCCATTAAACAGTTCTTGTAATTGTTCTTTTCATCGGTTTTCGTTTAGTGGCATGGCTGTCGATTGTCCATAATTCTTCCTCAGTTTCCTGCAGTTTTTTTGTTGTTGGAAGTTTCAAGTCCTATTGGTGTTAGTTTTCCCAGTCTTTCGTTTTCATAGATAACTTTCTCTTCTTCCATCGAAAAATTTGTAATGTTGATCGGAATTTTTCAACTGTATCGTTTACATACACTATTTCTCATGGCTAAATGAGTTCCTTCTTTTCTTCAATTTGTGATTAGGTTTCGAAAAATTCATTTCCACCTCTAGTTTCCTCGTTCACTTTTTACGTAAAAATCATTTGGTGTGCGTCCTGGCACTACTATTTTCTCTGAGCATCTCACTTCTGATCTTCCAGCATAACATATTCGCGGTTTTATCTCTCAGCTCCATTGACCTAAGATCTAATTATTTATCTCTTTTAGAATTCTGGCATGAGATCTGTCGCAATTATACAATCTGGCTCCAGTTTCCTGATTAACTGCTAATACGTGTTGATTTTTCACATTTTTATATTCTATATCGACCAGATTTTCCGATGAACTGCTAACGCGAATTCTTTGCTGCAAGTTATCACGTCATGTTAGCTTCTTCTATACATGGCCACAATCTTCCGGGTATTTTATTCCATTTTTATTGCTGAGAGTTTGCTCCCGTATCAATCCAATTGCTTTTTATTTTCTACCCCATTTTAATTTCTATGGTACCGTTAATGTTGGTCCAGCTAACGTTTGTAGCATAGCTATAGTTCGAGTTTCTGGATCCTGATTCCACAAATTCTTGATCTTTGGCTGGTTCTTGGCACTAAGTCCTGCCGCAATTGGTTCGTATGGTACTGGATTAAATATTTCGAATGTTGTTGATACTGGTGTCGGTACGTGTCCCTTTTCGATGGTTCGTTTTCCTTTCTACTGATGTTGTTGCTTTCCCTTAAACATTCATATACTGGTGGTGGATGGATTGGAAATGTCACTATGTCTTGTCCTTTCGATTTCCCATGTTTGAAGTTGCTCTGAGTTAGCAAAATCTGCGTTCCTCCTTGGTTTTCGTCGTTGTCGGCTGCTCACACATCATTCTGAAATTTTATCCATCGTTTCAGTTACTCGTTTTTTGTCGCTTCAATTCTAGTTTTCCGGGCTCTAGTCTCATTATTGCTTTAAATTTTCGTCCGACTTCTTCATCGAGTACCCATTCATTTCGTTAGAATTCCTAACCAATCTCTCTCTTTATTGTGAATATCTTTTGAGTGTCCATGTAACACCATTGTCTTAGCTAACAAACGAGGTAAGAATCCAATTGCCATTTTCCTAGTTAATTTTCCTCTCTCTTTTATTAGATATCGAAACATGCTAACATTTGTTGTTAATGATTACTCTTAACGGATTTGGAATAATAAGAAATTATTCCTAAGATTCCTGCTCATCATCTGTCCGAAGATTAAGAACTCCCCACATGGCTTTCATCATATTTGCTGTAAGCGGTGTTTGCAAAATGAATCCGGCCGATTATAACAATTCGTAGTTGGGTTTCTCTCCATAGTTGTTACCTCCGTTATCGTTACAAATGTTTGGATAAATATTGCTTGCCTTTGTGCTGGGAAATAATAAAATGTTCTCTGGCCTCGTTCCAGATTCTTTTCGTTTGGTATATCCCTCTGTGGAATTTATATCCACTGGTTTGAATTCTGCTTTCGCTTAGCCAATTCTGTAATCCAAATATTTTTGTGGTGCTACTAATTATCGAGTGGGAAAATTGTAACCAACTTCTTCTCTTATTGTCGAAATGGTCCATATACATTATGCAACTGAACAATGTTGGGTACAAAATTCTCTGGTTTATCATCCTTGTTTTACTGGTTGAGCGAATCTGATTTTTCCTTATGCATTTATCTCTAATTCGTTTATGCATTTATCTCTCGAAATTGTTGAATTCTCTGCAGTTTTTTGCAATTGCTTTTTCACAACATTTGTAACCGTGTACATAACTTTCTCCGACGATTCTTCCACAAATATCCCTCTTGGAGGGTAATAATGGATTGCATTATCCGGATTTGTGATTGCCATTGCCCAATTTTGTTTTTTAATATTTCTCTGTTCAAGATAACAGTCATTTTTAATAAACGTAGTATATTTTCTCTGTTGAATGCAATCCTTTGTGATATAGGAAGTTCATCTTAATTATTTATTACAGATATACAATTTTAACGTCTTGGGGTCTATTTGCGCTTTTTGCGTTCGGTTATTCTGTTTCCGCGATAAATATTCCTTTATAATTGGTACTGGCTACATTTCGTCAACATTACTCACCATTCGTCCCTTTATAAATCTCATTCGATTGTAGTATTTGTTGAATTACCTACGTTGGCGTGACCTCTGATCCGATAGTTGTGGTTATTGTTGGTTTTCTCCGATTCTTACCGGTTCCTCTTCCGTATTTCATCTAATGCGCTTTTTGCGTGTTAGTTTTTGTCCTCTCTGTGCACTTGTCTTTGCACTTCATCAATATTGCCGTTTTCAATAAAGGTGAGTCTACAAGTTTCTGGTATCGGCGTGATATACGATTGTTGACAATTCCTATTGAATGATCTATCTGTTGCTAGAAACATTGAGGGTACTTTCTTCATTGCTTGTGTATCTGGATCGAAATATCGCTTGGTATTTCTCCACTTTACCTGATAATTCAATCACTACAACTCCTTTGACTAATTGATTCAAATAGGTGTACTCCCCTCCTTGACACGTTCCGTCTCCAGCCGTTTATTCTCGCCCGCAGCGTATACTCGGGTAGTTTTTATTTTTCCTTCCTCGCTGCTACACTTCACTCGCCAGCTTATTGAGAATACGTCCTGTCCGTGAATCCTTTTCTTCACATTCGCTCCGCGTTACAGAGCACCACTGTTGTTTTCCGTTCCACTTCTATAATTGTTGAAGTGTGAGTGGATGTCCGCAATGAAATTGCTACAATTTTTCTTGTTACTGAGCAATTCTTAATTCCTGTTTTAATGGAACGTTACCTCCTGATATACATTATACGATACTGATGCGGTTGCTGTTGTCGTAATCCTACCGGGATTTTGCTGCTTTGCACTCCTCGTTTTCTTTTTAATGAGTATTTATCACAAATCTTTATATTGTCACAATCATATACTACAAACGGTTCACCCCCTTTCAACGGCACATCATTCCCATATGGAGTATGTAGTGATTATCGCATTTTCATCCTTTCCTAGCTGGTTTTTTGGATCGCTTTGCATTAATGGTCGTCTCGAATTCCGTTAATAAACTCTTTTAAGCTTCGCTTTGCATTATCTCGCGTTTGGGTCATCTTTTATTAACCCACTTTTAAAGGCCTTGCCATCCACCTTGAGATCAGGATGAATGTTCAATTACTTTCCTGATAATGTCTGTTTATTTGCGAATCATATCCGTTTGTGTATCTTGGATTTCGCTTCTGTATATCACTATCGTATTGTACATCAGGTAGGCCATTTCCTACCAAATATCTATTTGGGGTCGTTCTGATCGTTTTGGGTTAAATGATTTATTATCACAGTAATTCCTCTCTGGATCTCCTGTTTGGTTCGTACTTGTTTGTCCATGATTTTATTTATTATTGGCTTTATTGCTGCCCCAAGAGCCTGTTTCGCTTGCTGCTTCCGATATTATTGAGCTTCAAGATTTCTTTTATTTCTGGATTTGCTAATCCCAGCATATCAGTTATCAATCTTGATCCATCTTGTGCTCCTTGTTCTGACCTTTTAAATTTTTCTTGTAACTGCTCTCGTCCACTTGACTAAGCTTGTTCAATTTTCGTTGTCAATATGATCCATCTGCATCTGTTCTTTAGTTTTTCCTTTCTGGAGCTGGTTTAATCAATTTTTTTGGTCGTCCTCTGGATTTTCTTTTCAATTGCCGTCCGGTTTCTTTTTTCGTTTGGGTTGTTCGTCCTGTTGTTCTTTGGCATGTTGTAAAGCCTCATCGTTCATTTATCCAATTATCCCATTCGTCTCCCTGTCGGAGCTTTCGGCGTCCTTCTTTATTATCCTTTAATTCCTCCTCGGTATCTGCTCTAATAATTCGACTGGCTGTCTTTGAACCACATACCAGCTCGTCTGGTTCATCTGTTATCAGATCGTTCTCTGATCTTCTGTCATGAACAAATCTTTCTTGATTTCCGGTATTCTCCTGGTTGTTTCCTCGTCCCAATATCTTTAGATCGTTAGTATCTCTTCATCTCCTGTTGGATGACGATTACTTCATCTGCTGCAGGTGGAATTCTGGCGTATTTTAGACTTCTCTTGTCGTCCTATGGGCGTTTTCGTTCTGGATTTCTCTTTTAATTTGAGTTCTCTAATACCCGCGATCCTTTGCTAACTGTTTAATACATTTATTTAATCCATTGCATTTGCGTACCCCGATTTCGAGATCGTCAATCTAATGATCGTCCTTGTATTGTAAATGAAAATGGCGGTTCATACGGTATTCTCTTTTTCACTTCACTCACCTTGGCAGTGATATAAAATTCTCTTTCGATTGGTTCGAAATCTGGCATCATAATTTTTAAACTATACTTCTCTATCGTTTCGGCTGCCCATTCGGTGTGTTTCCATTTTCGGATGATTTCTCGGAATTGTTCTGGGTACCACGCATACATTCTCCCCGATACTCCTCTATTTCCTTTACTATGTTTTTCGTAGATTCTCTACTTCTGCTGCAGAATCGATTATCCATTTTTGCTAACTCTGTACAGTTCGTACTTTGATTCTTTGCTTCCGGTCTCATATCGCTGCTAATTCTCTACATTTTGCGTTTCTGTTAATCCTCGTTAGTCCCTTCCTCCACAGGGTCGTCTATATCTGTGGGCAAGTATTTTTGTTCCTGGTATTCGTTTCTCGAGTACGCTGATTCGCGGTCTCGCTTGTTCTTGTTGGATTCGCAATTTCATTTATATTTCCTCTACTAGGATTCTCGCTATTGTTCTGGCTTTTTGATCTTGGTATTGCGAATGCTTCCGGGAATTTTGATAAATAATCTGTCACTACTAATATATAGATATTTCCATCGTTGGTTTCGGGTAAACGGTCCTACTACATCCATTGCGATCATTGTCATGGGTTCTGGTGAATTGGCATTGGCTTTAATGGTGCTTTCAATTTACTTCCTGTGCTTTTTCTGGTTGCCACATATCAGGCAATTCTTTATCCATTCCTTTTACGTCCTCTCCGATATTTGGCCAATTAATATTTTTTTACGCAATCTTGCTTCTGTCTTTTTGCTGACATGTGTCCTCCAAGGTTTCCCATCGTGATATTGCATTAGCACCTCTTTTCGTCTACTTTCTGGTAAACATAAGTCGTTTTTGCCATCCATTAGTAATAGCCATCCCTTCTCCATGGTATATCGATGTCTGTGTTTTTCCATATGCTCTTTTAGTTTACTGTTGTTGTCGAAGATTTTCATATCGTTCGTTTCCATGAATTCAATTATTGTTTTTAGCTCCTCGTCTTCTTTCTGCTCATTTCTCAGTTTTGTAAAATCAATATCTTCTGCGATGATCATGCACATATTGCCGTCTTACATCCTGGTCCATCAGTTCCTCAAATACAAATCTTGACATACAATCTGCGTTAGCGTTAGCTTTCCCTGATTTAAATTTTGATATATGGGTGAGTATTCTTTGTAGCTGCATTGCCCATCTCATCAATCTGCTCGATGCCTCTTTGTGTTGGCTAAACCATACTAGTGGGTTGATGATCTGTAGTGAATATATCTTCGTGACCCCCATAACAAGTATTTAAATGGTTTAATAGCTTGGATTATTGCTAATGCTTTCTCTTCAGTCACAAGTAATTCTTTTCATGTTTCTTGGAACGTTCGACTATAATATCAATGACTCGCCTCTCTTTCTCGTCATCCCATTGTCCCAAGACTGCTCCAGATGCATATCCACTTGCATCTGTTGCTAACAAAAAACGGTTTCTTAAAATCGGGGTGCAACGAGTATTGGTGCTGATATTAGTTTATCTCTGAGTGTTTCAAAGGCTGTTTGTTGTTCCTCTTCCCATATAAACGAGTGTCTTTTTTGGTTAACTCTTGTATGGGTTTCGCAATGGTTGCATAACTTTTAATGAACTTTCGATAATATCACATAAGCCTAAGAATTCTTGCACTTGTTGACTGTCTTTGGTGCAGGCAATTCTTTATCTTTTCGATGTTCCTTGATCCGGCTCTTTGCCTTTCGCCGACACAATATGTCCTAAGGAAGGTAACTTTTTCCTTTGGCAATCGCATTTGATGGTTTCAATTTCAATTTCCATTGTCTCAGGTCGAACGAATACGTTACGGATATCTTTTAAATGTTGCTCGAAGGTGCTAGGAATAAATTAATAATCATCAATATATACCATACATTGTTTAATGCCGTGAGTTACAAAATTCATCATCTCTGAAATGAAGCTGGGGCGTTGGTTAGTCCAAAAGCATTTTCTTGAATTGGTATAAATCTTTCCCGATGGTAAAAGCAGTTTTTTCTCTGTCCTCTTCTTTTGACTTTTATTTGCCAATAACCACTTTTTAAATCTAGCGATGTAAAATAAGCTGCTCCGTGTAGAGTTTGTAACATTTCATTTATGTCTGGTAACGGATATGTATCCCGTTTGTTACTGCGTTGAGTCGTCGATAATCTATACAGAACCGTTGTGTTCCGTCTTTTTTCTTTACCATGACCACTGGGAATTCCCATGGCGAGCAACTTGGTTCGATTACCCCTTGCGTCTAACATCTTTTTACTTCTTTTTCTGCTTCTGATTTTGAGCTTTTCTGCCAATCGATATGGCCGTAGTGTTATTGGGTATCGTCTGTTAGTGGTATCGTGTGTTGCGTTACGTCGCTTGTACGAGATCTAAGTCGGATGCTGCAAAGATATCTTTAAATTCCATTAACAGTTCTTGTATGTTCTTTCTCGTTTTCGTTAGTGGCTGGCTGTCGATTGTCCATAATTCTCCCTCAGTTCCTGCAGTTTTTGTTGTTGGAAGTTCAATGTCCATCATTGGTTTTAGTTTTCCCAGTCTTTCGTTTTCATTAGATAACTTTATCTTCTTCATCGAAATTGTAATTGTTGATCGGAATTTCACTGTTATCGTTTACATACACTATTTCTCTGGCTAATGGCAGTTCCTTCTTTTCTCAAATTTGTGATTAGGTTCGAAAATCATTTCACCTCTAGTTTCCTCGTTCACTTTACGTAACAAATATTTGTGTGCGTCTGAGTACTATTTCTCTGAGCATCTCACTTCTGATTTCAGCATACATATTCGTCCGGTTTTATCTCTCAGCTCCATTGATCCTAGATCTATTTATTATTCTCTTTAGTAATTCTGGCATGAGATTGTTCCAATTTATACAATCTGCGCTCAGTTTCCCTGATAAATGCTAAATACGTGTTGATTTTCACATTTTTATATTCTATTATCGACCAGATTTTTCCGATGACTGCTACCGATTCTTTGCTGCAAGTTATCACGTCCATGTTAGCTTCTTATACATGGCCACAATCTTCCGGGTATTTTATCCATTTTTATTGCTGAGATGTTTGCTCCCGTATCAATCATTGCTTTTATTTCTACCCCATTTATTTCTATGGGTTACCGTTAATGTTGTCCAGCTAACGTGTAGCATAGCTATAGTTTCGAGTTTCTGGATCCTGATCCACACTTCTTGATCTTTGGCTGGTTCTTGGCACTAAGTCTGGCCAATTTGGTTCGTATGTACTGGATAAATATTTCGTAATGTTGTTGATCTTGGTGCTCGGTACGTGTCTTTCGACTGGTGCGTTTTTTCTACTGATGTTGTTGCTTTCCTTAAACATTCCATATACTGGGTGGTGGATGATTGAAATGTCCACTATGTCTTGTCTTTCGATTTTCCCATTGTTTGAGTTGCTCTTGAGGTAGCATCTGCGTTCCTCCTTGGTTTTCGTCGTTGTCGCTGCTACTATCATCTCTGATTTATCCATCGTTTCCAGTTACTCGTTTTTTTGTCGCTCATTCTAGTTTCTCGGCTTCTAGTCTCATTATGCTTTAAATTTTCGCCGACTTCTTCATCGGTACCATTCATTTTCGTTAGAATTCCTACAATCTCTTTATCTTGTTGAATATCTTTGAGTGTCCATGTAACACCATTGTCTAGCTAAAAACGGTAAGAATCCAATTGCCATTTTCCAGTTAATTTTCCTCTCTCTTTTATAGATATCGAAACATGCTAACATTTGTGTTATGATTACTTCTTACGATTTGGATAATAAGAATTATTCCTAAGATTCTGCCATCATCTGTCCGAAGATTAAGAATCTTCCCCACATGCTTTCATTCATATTTGCTGTAGCGTGTTGAAAATGATCCGGGCGATAGTAACAATTCGTTGTTGGGTTTCTCTCCATAGGTTTGTACCTCCCGTTATCGTTACAATGTTGGATAATATTGCTTGCCTTTGTGCTGGGAATAATAAATGTTCTCTGGCTCGTCCAGATCTTTCGTTTGGTTATATCCCGCTCTGTGATATATCCACTGGTTTGATTCTGCTTCGCTAGCCAATTCTGTTAATCCAAATATTTTTTGGTGGTTGCTACTATTACTCGAGTGGGAAATTGTAACCAACTTCCTTCTCTTATTTCGAATAATGGTCCATATACATTACTGCAACTGAACATGTTGGGTACAAATTTCTCTGGGTTTATCATCCTTGTTTACTGGTTGAGCGAATCTGGATTTTTCCTTATGCATTATCTCTAATTCGTTTATGCCATTTATCTCTCGGAATTGTTGAATTCTCTGGCAGTTTTGCAATTGTCTTTTCACATTTGTACGTGTACATAACTTCTCGACGATTCTCCAAATTATCCCTCTTGGAGTGGTAATAATGGGATTGCATTATCCGGATTTGTGATTGCCATTGCCAATTTTGTTTTTTAATATTTCTCTGTTCAAGATACAGTCATTTTAACTAAATCGTAGTATATTTTCTCTGTTGATGCAATCCTTTGTGATATAGGAAGTCCATCTTATTATATGTACAAGATATATTTTACGTCCTTGGGTCTATTGCGCTTTTGCGTTCGGTATGCCTGTTCGCGATAAAAATATTCCTTTATAATGGTACTGGCTACCATTTCGGTCACATTTACTCACCATTCGTCTTTATAAATCTCATTCGATTGTAGTATCTGTTGATATTACTACCGTTGGCGTGACCTCTGATCCGATTAGTTGTGGTTATTGTTGGTTTTCGATTCTTCCGGTTCTCGTATTTCATCTAATGCGCTTTTTGCGTGTTAGTTTTGTTTATATCTTGGTTTTGGGCACTCTAATATGATATTCTGCATTCCTTCTAGGCGATCCCATTCACATTTCTTTCCTGCTTTCATATTCATTTCCAACAAATCGTATTTTTTGTTATACTTGTTTTCAATCGTTTCTATTCCTCTGTTTATTATTCGCAATTTGCCGTCCCCGGCTTTACTTGATTTTACGTTTCTATCTTTTGTACATTCTCTACATACATTCTTTGGTGGTTTGGCATGATGGATTGAGTTTTCGGACCGTATTCTCACTTTTCCTGTTTTCCTATGGAATCAAATTGACACTATGCTTGTATTCATCGGTCAGTGTAACGGGCATATTCCTTGGCTTGCGCTTTCTTTCTATTTTTATTGTCGTATTTTGAACGATTTTATCTCCTTTGTGATATTTTTCGTCCAGCTTCCGCTTAACTGATGGACGTGATTAATATCATTATTTTTGTGTAGCAGGGTCGGTCGGTTTTGATTTTTCTTTGTTGTAGTTTTAACATCATCCCTTTATTTCGTTTTCCTACGTTATCTGTTTATTATTCGCCTTTCCTGGACGTTCCTCGTTAGGATTTATTTTTCTCTCTGTTGTGCGGATTTGTTTTGTCTCTTGTATGTTTTGTCGTCTTCTTTTGTTGTTTGTCCCCTTCCTCCTTCCTCATTATTATTTCCATCCGAGGTTTTCCTTGAAAATGTCGTTCCTCGACATTTATATATTCCGATTATTCTCGTTACTTTTTATTATTCTCCTTTTATATCTCCATCTCTTTTATTTCTTGTTTGCTCGCTTTGAAATTTTATTTTGCTTTCGATGCCATGCTATGTATTATCTCAATGTTGTTCCTTTCTATCTCCATTCGTATTGCTTCCTTTTTGGATGGCTGGTGATTGTCCTCCCATGTTCACATTGCTTTTTATTGTCTTTGGGAAAGGATAGTGGATGCGTAAATCGTTTTTACTAGAACGTTTTCTGTTTCTTACCATATAGTTTACGTTGAAACTTAAGTGGTGAACTTTCGTAGGTCCATTACTCATCAGGTTGGCTGCTGGCTTCGTCTTGGCTGGCATCGATAGCTTCCATAATGTTTGGATTTTACCCTATCATTTCTCTCTCTTAATTGTCGCATTACGGTTATAAATTTATCGCATTGCTATGTCTCGGACTTCAGCGCGTAATGTAGTACATTGTTTTCCCTTGTCTTTTCTTTGCAACGTTATCCGTTTTTAGTAGTTTCTCAGGCTGTTGTTAGAAGCATCTGCTGCAACTGCGACATTAATGGTGTTTGTCCCTCTTCGTTGGTATATTTGAGGCGTGTCCGCATTTCTGCATAAGTTGAATTTTCCGATTATTTCGTTGAGTGTTTTCTTGCTGTATGCCAATATGTAGAGGTACGTTCACCTTCTACATCTGCCATAGATAAAGACATGGGTATACTTCTTTTAATGCGGCCATTTTCTGGTGGACTTATGCTCCTTTAGCATAACATCCATTGACGATTTTTCCCCGCTTGTTTACTATTCTCATTCCATCCTTTTCCTTCGACCCATTTCTGCATTTATTTCTCTGATGGCTTTTACTATTTATATCCATCTTGTCACATTGTCTTGCAGTCGCGTTCAGCGTTAATTTTTGGGATTCATCTTGGTTTTAGGTTCCTCCGCATTAATATTGATGTCGCTTCTATTTTTCGGCTTCATCGTTAGTCCGTTTATAATCACTGTTTGAGTATTGTGATCTGGTTTGCATACCTCGAATTTTCTGTTCTCTTTGTTATTGTCTTGGTATTGCTTTGCATGTTACTCACGTTCACCGAAATAGTCTAGTGAGTGGTTATTGACCAATTTAACTCGAGCATTGTTCTTCGTTTACATTACATTATCTCATAAGGTCCTTTACACATCTTGTTAATTTCCTGGCTACTCCTGAATAATTTTCTGGCTGTGCTATTATTACCCAGTCTCCCAACCTGAAAGTTTGTGCTCACGCAGCATCTCTCTTTCTTTGTCATGTAACCTCTTTGTAGCTCTTCTTGATTAATCTACATATTCATACTTGCTGTTTTCCAGATCTCCTGCAATTCGCTCTATTGAATTCCTGTACATAATTCATCAAATTTCCATATTTACTGATTCGTGAGTTGATATTCTAGGGGTCTATTGCATGGTTACATTCTCTGCCGTACATCAATTTGAAATGGACTCATTTTTGTTGCTGAGTGACTTGACATTCGTTTTAGCCATAGGCATAGATTTATATATCTATCCCAATCTTTTGATGTCTGCTTTACGTAATTTGACATCATTCTCTATTTTAGTTACCATTGATCGTTCGGGTTTGACAATTTGTTGCGGGATGGTTACGTGATGTTCTCAGCTTCGCTTCTTGAAGTAATTCGTGACTCCTCTATATTTCGCTCATAAGTTGGTTCCGTTTGATCAGTTAGGATCTGTTGGTGTTCACCGTATCTACAGCGATATTCCTTTCTACTAGGATTCTCGTATTGTTCTGCTTTTTGATCTGGTATTGCGAATGCTTCCGGGAAATGTTTGATAATAGTCTGTCACTATATCATATAGATATTCCATCGCTTGGTTTCGGGTAACGGTCCTACTACATCCATTTGCGATCATTGCAATGGGTTCTGGTGGAATTGGCTTGGCTTTATGGTTGCTTTCAATTTACTTCCTGTGCTTTTTCTGGTTGCACTATCAGGCAATGTCTTTATCATGCTTTTACGTTCCTCTCCGATATTTGGCCGAATAATATTTTTTGACGCAATTTGCTTCTGTCTTTGTTGCTGACATGTTCTCGCAAGTTTCCCACGTTGATATTGCATTTAGCACCTCTTTTCATCTTTTCTGGTAAAACATAAGTCGTTTTTCGCCTCCATTTAGTAATAGCCATCCTTCTCCATGGTATACGATCCTTGTCTGTGTTTTTCCATATGCTCTTTTATTACTGTTGTTGTCGAAGATTTTCATATCGTTCGTTTCCATGTGAATTCAATTATTGTCTTTTAGCTCCTCGTCTTCTTTCTGCTCATTTCTCAGTTTTGTTAAATCTCATATCTTCCTGCATGATCATGCATTTGCGTCTTACATCCTGCGTCCATCAGTTTCCTCATACAAATGCTTGACATCAATCTGCGTTTTAGCGTTAGCTTTGCCTGATTAACATTTGATATATGTGAGTATTTTGTAGCTGCATTGCATCTCCATTCAATCTTTGCTCGATGCCTCTTTGTTTGGTCCTAAACCATACTAGTGGTTGATGTCTGTAGTGATATATATCTCGTGACCCCATAAAGTATTGAAATGTTTAATAGGCTTGGCATTATTGCTAATGCTTCTGCTTTCAGTCCAGAGAGTAATTCTTTCACTTCTGTTTTCTTGAACTCTCGCACTATAATATCCAATGACTCGCTCTCTTTTCTCGTTCTCCCATGTTGTCCCAAGGGACTGCTCCGTGCATAACACTTGTCATCTTTGCTAAACAAAAACGGTTTCTTTAAAATCGGGGTGCACAGTATTGGTGCTGATATTAGTTTATCTCTGAGTGTTTCAAAGGCTGTTTGTTGTTCCTCTTCCCATATAAACGAGGTGTCTTTTTTGGTTAACTCTTGTATGGGTTTCGCAATGGTTGCATAACTTTTAATGAACTTTCGATAATATCCACATAAGCCTAAGAATTCTTGCACTTGTGTGACTGTCTTTGGTGCAGGGCAATTCTTTATCTTTTCGATGTTCCTTGGATCCGGCTCTTTGCCTTTCGCCGACACAATATGTCCTAAGAAGGTAACTTTTTCCTTTGCCCAATCGCATTTTGATGGTTTCAATTTCAATTTCCATTGTCTCAGTCGAACGAATACGTTACGGATATCTTTTAAATGTTGCTCGAAGGTGCTAGAATAAATTAATAAGTCATCAATATATACCATACATTGTTTAATGCCGTGAGTTACAAAATTCATACATCTCTGAAATGAAGCTGGGCGTTGGTTAGTCCAAAAGGCATTTTCTTGAATTGGTATAAATCTTTTCCGATGGTAAAAGCAGTTTTTTCTCTGTCCTCTTCTTTGACTTTTATTTGCCAATAACCACTTTTTAAATCTAGCGATGTAAAATAAGCTGCTCCGTGTAGAGTTTGTAACATTTCATTTATGTCTGGTAACGGATATGTATCCCGTTTTGTTACTGCGTTGAGTCGTCGATAATCTATACAGAACCGTTGTGTTCCGTCTTTTTTCTTTACCATGACCACTGGGAATTGCCATGGCGAGCAACTTGGTTCGATTACCCCTGCGTCTAACATCTTTTGTACTTCTTTTTCTGCTTCTGATTTTTGAGCTTCTGCCAATCGATATGGCCGTAGTGTTATTGGGGTATCGTCTGTTAGTGGTATCGTGTGTTGCGTTACGTCGCTTGTACCGAGATCTAAGTCGGATGCTGCAAAGATATCTTTAAATTCCATTAACAGTTCTTGTAATTGTTCTTTCTCGTTTTCGTTTAGTGGCTGGCTGTCGATTGTCCATAATTCTCCCTCAGTTCCTGCAGTTTTTGTTGTTGGAAGTTCAATGTCCATCATTGGTGTTAGTTTTCCCAGTCTTTCGTTTTCATAGATAACTTTATCTTCTTCATCGAAATTTGTAATGTTGATCGGAATTTCACTGTTATCGTTTACATACACTATTTCTCTGGCTAATGGCAGTTCCTTCTTTTTCTCAAATTTGTGATTAGGTTCGAAAATCATTTCACCTCTAGTTTCCTCGTTCACTTTTACGTAACAAATCATTTGTGTGCGTCCTGGCACTACTATTTTCTCTGAGCATCTCACTTCTGATTTCAGCATACATATTCGTCCGGTTTTATCTCTCAGCTCCATTGATCCTAGATCTATTATTATCTCTTTTAGTAATTCTGGCATGAGATCTGTTCCAATTATACAATCTGCGCTCAGTTTCCTGATAACTGCTAAATACGTGTTGATTTTCACATTTTTATATTCTATTATCGACCAGATTTTTCCGATGACTGCTACCGATTCTTTGCTGCAAGTTATCACGTCCATGTTAGCTTCTTCTATACATGGCCACAATCTTCCGGGTATTTTATCCATTTTTATTGCTGAGATGTTTGCTCCCGTATCAATCATTGCTTTTATTTCTACCCCATTTATTTCTATGGGTACCGTTAATGTTGGTCCAGCTAACGTTTGTAGCATAGCTATAGTTCGAGTTTCTGGATCCTGATCCACACTTCTTGATCTTTGGCTGGTTCTTGGCACTAAGTCTGCCCAATTTGGTTCGTATGGTACTGGATAAATATTTCGTAATGTTGTTGATCTTGGTGTCGGTACGTGTCTTTCGACTGGTGCGTTTCTTTCTACTGATGTTGTTGCTTTCCTTAAACATTCATATACTGGTGGTGGATGATTGAAATGTCCACTATGTCTTGTCTTTCGATTTTCCCATTGTTTGAGTTGCTCTTGAGTTAGCATCTGCGTTCCTCCTTGGTTTTCGTCGTTGTCGCTGCTACTATCATCTCTGAAATTTATCCATCGTTTCCAGTTACTCGTTTTTTGTCGCTTCATTCTAGTTTTCTCGGCTTCTAGTCTCATTATTGCTTTAAATTTTCGTCCGACTTCTTCATCGGTACCATTCATTTTCGTTAGAATTCCTACCAATCTCTTTATCTTGTGAATATCTTTTGAGTGTCCATGTAACACCATTGTCTTAGCTAAAAACGGTAAGAATCCAATTGCCATTTTCCAGTTAATTTTCCTCTCTCTTTTATAGATATCGAAACATGCTAACATTTGTGTTATGATTACTCTTACGATTTGGATAATAAGAATTATTCCTAAGATTCCTGCCATCATCTGTCCGAAGATTAAGAATCTTCCCCACATGGCTTTCATCATATTTGCTGTAGCGTGTTGAAAATGATCCGGCGATAGTAACAATTCGTAGTTGGGTTTCTCTCCATAGTTGTTACCTCCCGTTATGTTACAATGTTGGATAATATTGCTTGCCTTTGTGCTGGGAATAATAAATGTTCTCTGGCTCGTTCCAGATCTTTCGTTTGGTATATCCCGCTCTGTGATATATCCACTGGTTTGAATTCTGCTTCGCTAGCCAATTCTGTTAATCCAAATATTTTTGGTGGTGCTACTATTACTCGAGTGGGAAATTGTAACCAACTTCCTTCTCTTATTTCGAATAATGGTCCATATACATTACTGCAACTGAACATGTTGGGTACAAATTTCTCTGGGTTTATCATCCTTGTTACTGGTTGAGCGAATCTGATTTTTCCTTTATGCATTATCTCTAATTCGTTTATGCATTTATCTCTCGGAATTGTTGAATTCTCTGGCAGTTTTGCAATTGTCTTTTCACATTTGTACGTGTACATAACTTCTCCGACGATTCTTCCAAAATATCCCTCTTGGAGTGGTAATAATGGGATTGCATTATCCGGATTTGTGATTGCCATTGCCAATTTTGTTTTTAATATTTCTCTGTTCAAGATACAGTCATTTTTAACTAAATCGTAGTATATTTTCTCTGTTGATGCCAATCCTTTGTGATATAGGAAGTCCATCTTATTATTTATGTACAGATATAATTTTACGTCCTTGGGGTCTATTTTGCGCTTTTGCGTTCGGTATTGCTGTTCGCGATAAAAATATTCCTTTATAATTGGTACTGGCTACCATTTCGTCACATTTACTCACCATTCGTCCTTTTATAAATCTCATTCCGATTGTAGTATCTGTTGATATTACTACCGTTGGCGTGACCTCTGATCCGATAGTTGTGGTTATTGTTGGTTTTCCGATTCTTCCGGTTCTCCGTATTTCATCTAATGCGCTTTTTTGCGTGTTAGTTTTTGTCTCTCTGTGCACTTGTCCTTGCACTTCATCAAATATTGCACTTTTCAATAAGGTGAGTCTACAAGTTCTGGTATCGGCGTGATATACGATTGTTGACATTCCCGTATTGCATGATCTATCTGTTGCTAGACATTGAGGGTACTTCTTCATTGCTTGTGTATCTGGATCGAAATATCCTTGGTATTTCTCCAACTTTACCTGATAACTTTCAATCACTACAACTCCTTTGACTAATTGATTCAATAGGGTGTACTCTCCTCCTTGACACGTTCCGTCTCCAGCCGTTATTCTCCCCGCAGCGTATACTCGGGTAGTTTTTATTTTTCCTTCCTCGGCTGCTACATTCACTCGTCCAGCTATTGAGATACGTCCTGTCGTGAATCCTTCTTCACATTCGCTCCGCGTTACAGAGACCACTGTTGTTTCCGTTCCAGCTTCTATAATTGTTGAGTGTGAGTGATGTCCGCAATGAAATGCTACAATTTTTCTTGTTACTGAGCATTCTTTAATTTCTGTTTTAATGAAGTCTACCTCCTGATATACATTATACGATACTGCGGTTGCTGTTGTCTGTAATCTACCGGGGATTTGCTGCTTTGCACTCCTCCGTTTCTTTTAATGAGTATTTATCACCAATCTTTATATTGTCACAATCATATACTACAAACGGTTCTACCCCTTTCACGCACATCATCCATATGAGTATTGTAGTGATTATCGCATTCATCCCTTTCCTAGCTGTTTTTGGATCGCTTGCATTAATGGTCGTCTCGAATTCCGTTAATAACTCTTTTAGCTTCGCTTGCATTATCTCGGTTTGGTCATCTTTACTTACCAACTTTATAAAGGCTTGCCATCCACCTTGAGTCAGGATGAATGGTTCAATTACTTTCCTGATAATGTCTGTTATTGCGAATTCATATCCGTTTGGGTTGTATCTTGGAGTTCGCTTTCTGTATATCACTATCGTATTGTACATCAGGTAGGCCATTCCTACCAAATATCTATTTGGGTCGTCTGATCGTTTTGTTAAATGATTTATTATCAACAGTAATTCCTCTGGATCTCTGGTTGTGGTTCGTACCTTGTTGTCCATGATTTTATTTATTATTGGCTTTATTGCTGCCCAAAGCTGTTTCGCTTCTGCTCCGATATTATTGAGCTTCAGATTTCTTTTTATTTCTGGATTTGCTAATCCCAGCATATCAGTTATCAATCTGTTGATCCATCTTGCTCCTTGTTCTTGACCTTTTAATTTTCCTTGTAACTGCTTCGTCACTTGACTAAGGCTTGTTCAATTTCGTTGTCAATTGATCCATCTGCATCTGTTCTTTAGTTTTCCTTTCTGGAGCTGGTTTATCAATTTTTGGTCGTCCTCTGGATTTCTTTTCCATTGCCGTGCCGGTTTCTTTTCGTTTGGGTTGTTCGTCTGTTGTTTCTTTGGATGTTGTAGCTCCTCGTTCATTTATCCAATTATCCCATTCGTCTCCTGTCGAGCTTCGGCGTCTTCTTTCTTTCCTTTTATTTTCCTCCTCGGTATCTGGCTCTATAATTTCGACTGGCTGTCTTTGACCACATACCAGCTCGTCTGGTTCATCTGTTATCAGATCGTTCTCATCTTCTGTCATGAACAAATCTCTTGATTCCGGTATTCTCCTGGTTGTTTCCTCGTCCACAATATCATTTAGATCGTTTAGTATCTCTTCATCTCCTGTTGTGATGACGATTACTTCATCTGCTGCAGGTGGAACTTCTGGCGTATTTAGACTCTCTTGTCGTCCTATTGGCGTTTTCGTTCTGATTTCTCTTTTATTGAGTTCTCTACCCGCGATCTTTGCTACTGTTAATACATTTATTAATCCCAATTGCATTTGCGTAACCCCGATTTCGAGATCGTCATCTAATGATCGTCCTTGGTATTGTAAATGAAATGGCGGTTCATACGGTATTCTCTTTTTCACTTCACTCACCTTGGCAGTGATATAAAATTCTCTTTCGATTGGTTCGAAATCAGGCATCATAATTTTTAAACTATACTTCTCTATCGTTGCGGCTGCCCATTCGGTATGTTTCCATTTTCGGATGATTTCTCGGAATTGTTCTGGGTACCACGCATACATTCTCCGATACTCCTCTATTTCCTTTACTATGTTTCGTAGATTCTCTACTCTGCTGCAAGAATCGATTATCCATTTTGCTAACTCTGTTACAGTTCGTCTTTGATTCTTTGCTCCGGTTCTCAATATCGCTGCTAATTCTCTACATTTTTGCGTTTCTGTTAATCTCGTTAGTCCTTCCTCCACAGGGTCGTCTATATCTGTGGGCAAGTATTTTGTTCCTGGTATTCGTTTCTCGAGTACGCTGATTCGCGGTCTCGCTTGTTCTTGTTGGATTCGCAATTTCATTTCTCGTTCTGTTTCTACTTCGATCGTGATATAGATTGTATCATCTTTTACAAATTGAGGTGTTACATATTTTTTCCACAGAAACCGCGGTACTCCTCCCGCAACATTTTCAGTGGATTTTGGCTTTTGACTTATCATAGATCTTGGGTCTACTCCTAATTTTTCGCTGTGTCGCTCTTCCCATTTTCCGGGTTTAGCGATTGAAATCGTGACTTTTCGATTAAATGGCCACTCTAGCTTTCCGTCATATCTACCTCTTGCTAATAGAAAATACACTGATAGGTGTGTTCCTTTTCCTACCCCATCTCCGTTTGGGTATACTCTCAATTTCATCCGGTATCCTCCGATCTCTGTATAGAATTGATGGCTTGTGATACCGATGATTTTTTCTTCTTCAGCCGATTTTACTTTTTCAGCCCATCCACTTATCTTCCATGTGTATGGGGCTAGTCGAGCTCTATCGTTTATTTCCTCGTCTTCTTCTGGTTGCCTCTCCATTTCGTTTAGCATTTCCTCTGGTAAATTTTCATATGGCTCGTCTTCATATAGTTCTAAGATTGTTTTCATTAGTTGCGTCTTCTGGCGCTTCCCCTGGTATATATTTTCTCCATTTTGGTTCGGTTCTCTCCATTTTCCATTTCCACTCCTTTGTCTTTTCATCATACACCCTTTTCCATGGTGTTGATCGGCATCTCGAGTCGTCTATCGGTTGTAATTTCGTGCTTAATTTCGCATCTTGTCTCCATAGTTGGTAGATGGTTAGTATTTGGTCCATCTTTCTTTTCATTTCCTCTTGAAATTCTTGGATCTGTTGTTCCCTTTTTTGTCGTATTTTTTCTCTCTGGTTCATCCATGGCTATGATATTAATAATTTGTCCGTCTTCCCATATACCCAATTCGTATATCGGGGTTCGTTCTCGCGGACTTATTTGCCGTTTGTGATACATTATTGCCACGTCTTCCACCATACCGTCGTCACTACTTTCGATTATTGGTTGAATAATTTCTCGATTTATCCGTCGATATAATTCGTGTATTTGACAATCAGGATCTACTAGTATTTCTTTTATTTCATCATTTGGTAGCTTTATTCTTATCTTTATTGGTTCATCTCCTCCCATATCTCTTTGGTGCTCTCCATATTTGGCTATCAACTCATCTGTTCTCTCGTTATCGAATCTCATTATGTCTGTATCCCGTGCAGCTTCTACAAATATTTTCATTGAAATCGGTCTCGTTAACGATAATCGATTAATATATTTTCTAGCTTGCTCTATTGCTTGTTCTGTCATTTTTATCTGGTTTTGTCTCATTATCTTTTGTCTCTCTTTTTCTAATCCAGGTTTTATTTCTTTGTTATACAGTATTTGGATTTTCTGCCATATTTCTGCTGTCGTTTCTTCGGTTTCATTTTTGTTTAATGTTACCACATTTATTCCTTTTGGCCATATTAGAGCATCCGCTAGGTGTATATCTCGCTTTATTTTCCTTCCTTGATAATATAAGGGTTTATTTTTGTAGCTGGGTCCTAGCTTTTTCACTACCCAATCATACAACTCGTTTGTGCTTTCGCCTCTTGTGGCTATTATCTGTCTCGGTATTTCTGGAAAATCAATAATTACCTGATACTCTTCTCTATCATATTCTTTCAAATTCTCTTGGTACTTCCTTATCATATCTTTCCATGATGCCGTGAATGTACCGTTATCCTGTTGATATCCTTTCGCAATTAATTTCATTATTCTGCTGTATGCGGTTGTATCTCTGAGGTTTAGGAACATTTGGTTTCGGTCTACTTCTTCTACGATCTCGTTGATTTCTTTTAATATCTCGGTTTCATCCTCTCTTGGCACGTTCGTTTCCATTTCTTCTAATTCGGATTTTGATTCATCCTTGTATGGTTTATTTTCCTCGCATGACTGAAATATTTCTCCACCCAGACTGCTTATCTCGCTTTCATCCTCATCTGTTTGATCGTCTGGTATTTGTCTCATCATATTAATATGTGGTTGTTCCTCCTCTTTCATTATCTTTGTTGGCCCTTTTGTTTGGAACCATATCTCTTTTATTCTATTCTCGATTTGAGCTTCACTCCACGTGGGCTTTTCTTTTCTGATTCTTGTTTCTATTTTTTGTAGCAGTATCCTCTGGATTCGATTTTTTGTTATTATTGGTTCTGATATCCTTTCTTTTCCTTGTGACGTTGATGCTTCCTGTTCTTCTCTCCATTCTGGCTCTTTCGTTTCTTGCGATAGCACTTTCTTTGCCATCACTTCTATTTTTTGATCTAGTGTTTGCTCTTGTTCTAAATGTTTTAGCGCTCCGTCTATTTTTAATATTAATGCCTTCTTTTTTAGTTCCGCTTTCTCTTGTTTCAGGATTGCTTCTTTTTCTTTTTAATTGATCCTCCTCTTGTTCTAAAGCTTCCTCTTGCTTTATTTTCTCGAGTGTACTCTCTATTGTTTGTGTCATAATTTCGTTTTCGAGTTCGTCTATCTCGTACATTAGTGTTCCCTCGTTTTGCTCTTCCGTTATCATCATCTCTGCTCGATTACTCTCTTGAGTTTTTGGTTCGTCTGATTTCTCAGTTGTCATTTCTTTTAATTGTCGACGTCTCTGTTTTTCCTCCTCTGCAAATTCTTTGATGGCCTCTATTTTCTCCATCGTATTTAATTCAACTGTTTTCTCGTTATCAGTTATCATATTTCCTCCCCCTTCGTTCTCAACACACTGCTCCGCAGTGTGAATTTCATCTGGAATTTCCATTCTCATCATATTAATTCTTTTCGGGGGTTTGTTTTCGATTTTCCCATCTTTGCTGGATTTCTTGGGCTTCCTCTGTTTGTAGTCTTTGCCATTCAGCTTGTTGTTGCTCTTGATATTCTCTAGTTCGTAGCTCTTGAATCTCCTCATTGCTTCTCATTACGTTGATTCGTTGTTGTTGTATATTGGTGGGCATCTGTTGCATCATCTCTTTTAATTCCATGGGGCATTCGTTGTAGTGTTTCTCGTAGCATGTCTATCTCTTGCATCACGTTAATTCGTGGATTTCCCATAGAGTTGTTTAATCTTGGCTGGTTTGGTTCTCTTCTTATGTTACATTGCCTTGCGAAATGTCCTTGTTGTCCACAATTGTAACATGCTTTGTTAATAGGTTGTCTACATATTTTCTCAGTATGCCCTCGTCTACCACATTTTTGACAAGTGTAATTTCGGAAACAATTCTCTGACCGATGTCCTATTCTTTGGCATATGGAGCATTTTTCATTTGTATTTGGATTGTTCCTGAAATTATTATTATAACTTACTTGGTTATTACCTCTATCCTCCGGATTTCTCGTTGTTGGTGGCTTGAACATCTGCTGTGCTCTTGGAATGAATTGATTCATGGCTGGATTGGTATTGTTGTTTTGGTTGTTGGCATTGACTGTTGATGTTGTTGGTTCTGTGGCCAAGACTGCCACTTGATATCCCAGTCCCAGATGGGCTTCACATCTGTTCGCGATTGCTACTGCTTTATCTAATGTTTCTGGTGCCAAACATCCAAGGTTGGCTCGTATGTCTTCTCTTTTGATTCCTCTTATGAAGACGTCTACCATTTTATCTTCGGGCAAATCTGTTTCTCCGAAGGCTTCTTTACACAATTTCTTTAATTCGCATGCGTACACTGCATTTGATTCGTCTCGTCTTTGTTTTCGATGTAGGAAGTCCAATATCTTCCTATTCCCTTTTTTCTCGATCCCGAATATTTTTATTAAGAACTCTTTAATCTCTGTCCACGTTGTTAATTTCGCTGCGTCTCTCGCTTCTTCTACAAATACATCTTGTGCGCTCCCTTTCAGATACAAGGGTAGCCGCTCTTTTACCTTTTGATCTGTCCAGTGACAGATATTTTTATACACTTCGAATTCCTTTATGAATGTATCCAATTTGTTGAGACTACCGTCAAACGGTTCTCCTCTAAACTTTTCTCTGAATTCTCCTGTCATCACATTATTGTTATTCAACATTGTATTTGCATCCGGAATTGAAGAGTTTATTGAAGTCGTCATGTTTGGATTGTTGTCCAGATCTTCTTCGTTTACTGATTCTATCGTTGTCAATTGATTTTCGATATTACGTAATTCGTTCTCTTCGCTGCTATTAAATTCGAAATCGGTCAATCCGCTATCTGTGCCTGTTCCGGTTACAGTTGATACTTTAGTATTAACACTTCTACTGTTGCGAACTTTTTTCTTTTCTTCCTCTTTTTAATAAACTTTTTTCTCTATTCTCTTGGCTTTTGCTTCTCGTGTGGTTGCTGATGCTATCAATGTTTACGGTTATTTGTCTGCTTGACTGGTTTCTCTTCTCTTGCTTTGGTTGCTTTGAAACTTCTGGTTGCTTATCTGCTCGTAACTACTCTGACGTTTATTCCAAAATCTTTTCTGCTCGTTTATTCAAATTCCTTTGTTATCGCTTGCTTTGTCGTTTGTTCTGAAATATTTTCTCCTTTGCTTTGCTTTGTACTTGACTTGGATTGCTTTGCTTGACTATCGATTCCTAAAAATAAATAACACTCCAATATTCTATACTCTATACTAATTTCTCCTCCGTTTACCATACTATCTGTTATCATCCCCTGTTCGCATTTATCGTGGTGGTCTTCTTTATCTGACTCACCCCCCTCATTTTAAGTCCATTTTTAATTATCTATACCTCGTAATAATTATCTATTAATCTCGTATCAATTATCTATATAGTCTTATCAGTTATCTATATAGTCGTATCAATTATCTATATCATAATATCAATAATATAAAATCATCATCTTCATACTTTCATTCATTCCATTAATTGTTTTTTCCTATGTCTCCCAAAAAATTCATTTACTTAATCCTCAATCGCTGGCGCTCTATGCCCTCTATGATTTCCGTTGGCTCTTCGGCCTTCGGCTTTAACTCTTTTACTGGTCATCTGTGACCTTAATATCTATTCATAATCATATTTCATCTTTACTCATATCATATCTTATCTAGTACTCTATGGCCTCCAGTATCTGATCATAATCATCCAGCCCTTTATTGCCTCAAGTATCTGATCATAATCATCCAGCCCTTTAGTGCCTCAAGTATCTGATCATAATCATCCGGCCCTCTATTGCCTCAAGTATCTGATTATAATCATCCGGCCCTCTATTGCCTCAAGTATCTGATTATAATCATCCGGCCCTCTATTGCCTCAAGTATCTGATTATAATCATCCGGCCCTCTATTTCATATTATCTCTTATATCGGACTTGAGCTCAATCAGTGACTTTTGGGTATGTTTGAGGCCTCACACTGACTCTCAAGCCATGGCGTCTTTTGGCCGCGCATTCTTCCGGTTACGCTTTACTCACCGCCATTCGGATATTTGGTACTCGGTGTGGGATCCGGGTTATTGTACCAAACTCCTCGCTGGGCAATAAAAAAACATTCCCTCGGTACTCGGTGTGGGATCCGGGTTGTGTACCTCGAAGAATATAAAAGTATGGAAATGCCTAGACGTTCAATCAAGTTCCAAAAGCGGTTTACTTGATTTCCCGAATAGTGAAAAGAAAAGGAAGTGCTCAAAAGTGGGAGCGGAAAATAAACTATCAAATCTCTGCCCGCTCCTTCCATCAGATTTCTCGGCTCAATTCGAGCGCTCTCATCTGGCTTTAGTAGGACATTTTGAGTATGAACCATTTACCGGTTAGTTCACATCTCACCTACCGTTTGGCCCTGATACTCGGTGTGGGATCCGGGTTGTTGTATCGAGTGCCTCCCAGCGAAAAAAAGAATCGTCCGATACTCGGTGTGTGATCCGGGTTTTTGTATCGAACGGCCCAGCGTCATCAGTCCCTTGGCTGATAACAACCTGAGCACGACAGTCCGTAGCTGTCCTCTGGTGCCTCACCACCAGCTAGGGAAAAAAGAAGTCATCTCTAGGTACCTTTACTCTAACTATTTATTCTGTTCCGTGCGCACTCTTTCTCTCACCCCTCGGTCTATCTCTTCACTCCCCCCTTCAAAATTTGTGGTAATCGCATCAACAAGCTCCCCAAAAGAGGTGATCAATCTCTCGCCGGTTACTTGCTGACATACGCGACTTGGCCTACCAGTTCCTTTCTCAGTAGGGTTGATCAGGGTTTCCCTTGGGTGAGCGTACTATCATTAGATAGCTCAGGTTTAACCATTTTTTCCTCGTCCTATCTCAATATAATATCAATAAATATAATATTAGTAAAACAAAAAGAAGCATACACTAGGAAACTTGGTTGTCGAAATTTTTCCGTCCAATATTTTGTGTCTCTGTGCATGTGTTTTGATTATTTCCCTAATTCGGCTTTTATGTTTTGGTCTATTACCTTTGTTTAGCATTGTCAGGTGGTTTTATTATTTATAAACATTGCATATTATCTAATAATAATTCAAGTAATACATAATACACATTTATTTCATTTCATCACAACAATTCATGGAAAGTAAACCGTTAGTCTTTCCTTTATCTTTCGCTGGCATAACATACAGTGCGACTCTTGTGCGCATCCATGACAATAACTCAAGTGTCCGCAAGGTATCACTATTACTCGTGCTTCCTCTGTTTTGCACGCATAACACTCTACGTAAGCCTTAGTCTGCTCCTTCATTGTTGTTGCAATCTCGTCTTCAATATTTTTGACTTTTTCCATTAACTTGTTCCAGCTTTTCCCAAATTTGGTTATCTCTAATCTCATAGATAGAATTTCATATATTCTTTCGGTCGTTACATCTTCATCAATATCGATCAATTTTATTAATATGCAATGTTCATCGGAGTACAGGTTTGAAATCGTTGATATATCCTCTTTAGCTCGTTTAATTAACTTTTGTTTATTAATCAGTTCCTCGAGATTGTCATCTTCGATATTTAGAATCCCTTTTAGTTTTCCTATAATTTTTGTTGGTTCCATCTAAAATTATCAAATTACCCTTTAAATTTATCTAAATACTAATTAACTAAATTCATTCACCTCTTTACCATATTTTGAGTCATTTTATCTACTACTATTCACTCATTACCTGTTACGCTTTTTTCTATTACCGTTGGCTTCCTCTAGTTTGGTTCGGTTACTTTCTCTTGTTTATCATTACTCCCCTTACTTACCCCATTTCATTTTAGCCCGAATTTTGCCCTTTTAATTACTTATGCGTCTTGTCGTTGTTGCTGGTGTCCTACAAGGGTGTCATGTCGTCAAGTATTAATGGGTGTTGAGTGTCTTGGCGTCTCGGGTTGTTCGTTTTTCAACAGTTGTTCTCTGGGTTTTGTTTCATGGCGTTCTCATCTCTCTGGGGTTTGTAACATATCGTCTCAACATCTCTGTTTAAACTTTAAACATTTGCTTATATTTCCTTGGGTTCTTTGTAAAAACAATCCTTTATGAGCCCCAAAATTTGTGTCTCGTAGTCAGGTTTTTTATTGTTGTTCCAATTTTCTCCTTGATCTTTACACTTTCTCATCGATTTGTTTACACACGAAAATCCTTCAATCCCGGCTGAGGGTGTACTGGCATAATTCTCTGTTGTTTCCTAACTTGCTGGTTTTGGTCTTTCCAAATAACAAAGCTTCGATCCCGCTGAGATCCCAAATTCGTACTTGGTGGGCCAGTCGTCTGTTATTTGCCCTCTGGTTTTGTAGTCAGGTTGTTTGTTTTTCATCGATCTTTACAATTTCCCATCAATCTTTACAATCGATCTTTACAACTGTTAAGTTTCACATTTTTCATCCCCCCGGGGTTCGGCAAAATGTCGTCCCGACATTTTCAATTTAAACCTTAACCTATGTCCATATTTCCTTTGGTTTTTCACGAAAACAAAGCTTCAATCCCGGCTGAGCCCCCAAATTTGTATGGTGGGTTACAGGGTTTCAAATCTTGCTTATCTTCCTGGCGACCCTAGTAACGCCATACAAAATGATACTTACCCACTTGGCACCCGTTGCTAAGCAACGTTGGAAATGTGTTCAAGTGGTGGATTGTCCGCAAAAATTGAATACCATTGGCTAGTACTATAGTTGCTCGGACAAACCTCGGGTTCACGAGCTGTCGATAGAAGACCTATGCTCGCTTTGCTCGGTCCCTCTTAACTGTCCATGACTAGAGCTTAATTGACTATGAAACGAATTGATGGTGTTGGTGTACGGTTACGTTAAATTAATAACTCGACTACATTCAAACTATTTTATTCGATTTATACACAACTGTTACTGTTGGGGGTGTTGGAGTTGGATTGCGCGACGTCGGGTACGCTCCTTACGTCCCGGTCGCCGAATGCTGATTGTAGGGTTGGATTGCTCTGCTGGCTTGATAGTTGTCTGCGGCATTTGAGTGGGGGCGAAGATGAGCGGGTAGGTTACAGCGTCACCTTCCCGGCATACCGCTAAAGCCACTTCAAGTCCCCGAACCTGTGTACGTAGACTCCGATTGAGCTGGCGTTCTTCGGCCCAGCCTTTTTGAGCTGCAGTGAGCCGTTGGTACAGGATTTTTGTTCGTTTGGGGTCTAAGCAAGTCGCCTTGATCTGCTGCATCTCGCGGGTCAGTTGCAATATTTGACGAAGCAACTCGGCATTTGCCTGCCTCGCGCGATCTAATTCCGTCTGCAGGATCCGTAGAGAGGACATTACTGAAATTAAATGGGCTATTACGCGTCGATTTATGATAGAACTAAATGTTAAAATTTATCCAAACAAATCAACAGTTCATTTTCTATTAAATAAGAAAACACACACAGTTCTAATTATAATTGTCGTCTAATCAATACAACAGGACGTCTATCAGTTATTCGTCCGGGCAATACCGCTCCAGACTCTTCTTGAGGGCTTCCACCGTGTAGGGCCGCCTAGTATCCCGAACCGGACGAGGTGGATGGGCGACGGCGATCCGCCCGGCAAGGATGTCATCCAGCACGTTCGCAAGGTACATCCTTGCCTTGACGACTTGTAAGTCCACCCGCTCCTGCACCCGCTCCCATTGGGTGAGGAGGTCCTGCGCATTAGCGAATATTTCGGCAGCTGGGTATTGCTGTCGACTTAGTTCCTCGGGGTCGTGGTTGAGATTAGGTGTCCTCCGAATGGCAGGGTACGGCCATTGTCGACGTATTTTCCCGATTGCCCCTGTTTTCCTGGGCGACTCCTTCCCAAATGGCGTGGTAGTTGAACTGAAATCTGTCCTATCTAGAGGCATATTTGGCTGAAAGTAATGTAGTATGATCAATTACTAGCTTTTGATAATTATAGCACTAAAACGCATTATCTAACTCGGGTGTGGGATTCATTATTTGGTTCTCTAATGACTAGGGGATGGCTATTGGACTTACCTATTTTAATATTATGTTGTGGAGATGAATAAGAACTGGTATTCTATCAAGTTGTCGTTTGTCGATGATGAGCGGAACTTAGGTGTATATTAGGCTTGGCGTTGATGTCAGAGTTCCGGGGGTTTCTATTCTCTTGATACGCCTTTGCGCCCTCTCAGTAGCTAATGTGATCGACCTGTTCTATTTGCATGAGTTTGATTATGCATCTCTTATAAGTAACAAAAATGTTTCGATGTGTACGGTATACCTAATGATTGGGCTAATAGATAAAAATATAGGTGTGATAATGACTAAAACTTATCGATGGCTAACGGATCTAATAGATGATTTTAACAAAAATTATTAATGGGCCGACAAATTAAATAAAGTGAGGTTAATGAAAATTAACAACGGTCAGTGAATTAAGTATTACATGTGATATAAAAATATATCAACGGGCTAATTAAATATCGATTAAAAATGCTACACCTATATCGCAAATTAACGAAAATTTCAATCATTAAGGCATGACGAACTGCATTAGTTTATTTAAATTACGTAGCATAGATTATGCTAATTCGCAAACCAAGTCCTCTCGTGCCGTTCGATCATCTCAGACTTCGGTGAACGCACGCTTGTCCATTAGGTCTACGGCAATTAAATTTCACGTTAATTTATTCAAATTTATTCGTGCTAATTCAAATTTTGATTATCGAGCTTGATCGAATCAATTGCGGTAAGTTGTCGTTCTAGTTGATTTCTCTATTTTTATGTTAGATTTTAGCGCGTTTCTACCGTGGATCTCCCCTCGTCTCATTTATGTATTATCGGATTGGAAGTTACCTTAGCCCGCAGTAACCTTGGTCGACAGATTTTTCAGTCGCATGAATCATAAATCGGAAGTCGTGCCTCTTCGTGTGAGTATTGATGGACTTTGAATATCGCACATTTCCTAACTTATTTGGTCTGAAATTTCATTGCTAAATTCCGATTGTGGGCACTTGACCTACGGGCCTATGGATTACCTATTGTCAATTTAAGATCTCAAATCAGTCGATTTATTTATGCTGGATTTTAATTGCTATATTAAAGGTTCATTTGATTTTGTTTTCTTTTGTTTTCGTAAATCATTCATACTTTTATGGTTATCAACATTTTATTTCATTAAGCTCCTGGTTTAGGTTGATGGTGCGAAGGGATTTTACTCGGTTATCATGAAAAGTACCATTAAACTGAGCTCTGCTGAATTTTCCTACGATATTAAATCAATTTATTCGTTGAAATTACTTAACATGGAACTCATTTTATTTCGCCTAATTTTATTAATTTTTCTTTACTCCGATAAATAACTTTTTATCCGATTTGCTCTCTCAGTGAACCCAGCTGTTGACGTTGGACTATCACTCCTTAGTTTACCGATTTACTGGCATTTTGGTATTTCTTGCAATCACGTGCATTTAAAATTGAGCGATTTCATATTACTGCCCTTACAGTTATTAAATCTCTTCGAACCATCAATCCAATTCGGAGTTTAAATTAATTATCCAAATTACTCTAGCAATTATTTCGCGGGTTTTAATTCTATCGGTGATTTTAGTTAATTCAATTTTAGCTCGTTCATTTTACTCAAGGAGTTAATTTAGATGAAACTGTAAGCTACTCAGGTTTCCCATGATTAATTTTATCAAAATCTACTTTAATTAATGGAGTATTTATTTTTAATGACGACAAAAAATCTGTTAACTTGATGAATAAATTTAAGGAATTCACTATCTACGATATTTACGTTAAATTTTTTATGAGCTAGTCTACTACTAGTCAAGTCATTGTTATTATCAATTTATTTATATCAACGATTCCAGTCAATTTAACCCCGTGCCCTTTCCCTTTAATAGATCCTAAGCGCCTTTGTGTTTATATTATATTTATTGAGTGTCCACTGGACTACTCGGTGTGGTGATTTTAAGCCGTTTGTGAGATAATTTTAGGTCGATTTTACAGAATTGAGAAACGAGGAAGCAGTCAGAGACTTCTTCCTTATTTCTCGCTTCAGCTATAGGGATAAATATTTACGTTCCGACCGCTGCGTTGCGCACACTGAGTCTTCACGGGTGCATATCATTGGCGGTTTTCCACGCTCTTACATGCATCTGCACTGTGTTGATTTTACTAACTTGCGTGATGTGTCGGCTGTGGGCCGGAAAAATTTCGACATTTTAAAATGTTAATTTTATAAAACATATAAATTAAGTATACATATTAATAAAATTTATTAATCATAAAACAAGTAAAGTTACCCATTGTCCATTCCATAAATCATCAAACATAAAATAAGGCATAAAATAACATAAATACCGCTCTCCCCACATCAGCGCCGAGCAGAGCTCCATTGAGATGCAAGGTCGCGAGGTGGAAAGAGGGTTCCGATAGCAATGATTCTCACCTAAAAAATTTGAAAATGGATTCGAAGTAGTTCACGATAATTGAAAAGTAGTTGAAGATTTTCCAAATAGTTTTTAAAGTTTTAACACTTTTCAAAATGATTCTTTGTTTTCAAGAAAAATGGTTTTTTAAATGTGAAAATGGATCAGTATTTATACCTAATTGTGTGACGTGTAAAATTTGATGCAGTAAAACAAAATTCGACCTTGTTCTTTTCTAGCAAATTCTATTTTTCAGTTTTTATATTTCTTGATTTATTTTTATAATTTTTTATTTGAAATTTTTATTGAATTATTGCTAATTCAATTTTCCGATTTAAATTCCACTTTAATGGACTTTAATTGATTTTTTCTAATTTCGTCGAATTTGTCGTGTTTTCTTGTTGTATTTGTGTAGGTATCGTGCGGATCTTGGTGCATTTTGTTATTATTTTATTTTATTTTTATGTTTCTTAATTTTATATTTAATTCTTTTATTTCTTAGATTTTATCGGGTTTATTTGGTGTTTTTTAGGTATATTTTAAATTGCGTGTTGTATCTGCGTGTGTGTTTCTGATCCATTTAAACACTTATCAAGGCCGTTTACGTTCTGGCCCAACACTTATGACACACGAATACACGATTTCCGTGGACCCACCGGACAATCTCCGACCAAAACCCGAAACCCTCCCCCTAACCAGCTGACCTATAAATGACTATAGGGCAAGACTTAGTATTAATACCTATCTATTTGTTTTAGACAATTCGTGGATCGACGCATCCCGAGTCACGCTTCGATTCCCGGCACACTCGGCTTCCCGGTGTCATTAAGCGATGTGGGATGCGGGATTCTTGATCTCGCCGGTCAGAGAATTCAGGAGGAGAGGCCAAACGAACAGCGATGACACCAACTTTCACTTCGTCGCAATCAAACGTGAACCCGGCCGCAACCCGGCATGGGAAATAAGAGGCCAAGCCGAATATCTGCTCGCTCGGTTACAGGAACACCAGCGGCAGACAGACCGGCAAGTGGAGAAGGGCAGGAGATATTTAGAAGAAATCAACAAGGATATAGCTGCTGGAAGTATCCCGAGTACGGACGGGTACGCCACTCCGTACAATACCTCGTTCAACTTGAACGACCCAAGATTAACCTAACGAAAAATGCAATCAACGTGGTGGTCCCGAAAAAGGTATTGCCGCGGGAAATGCGAGACAGAGAACCCCAATCGAGCAGCCATCGTATGGACCAAGAATGATTGATTAGATTTTGTAATATGAATAAAAATTTTCCTCTCGTGTTTTCACTTGATTAATAAACCTAAAAAAGTCATAGGAATAATTAGATTAAATCGAAGTAGTACGAATTTTACAGGCCCAAGCCTAGTTTAATAAAATAATGTAATTCTTGAATTTATACCATGAGTTTATATCACGTTTCTATTATAGACATGAACTCTTATCAAATTCTACAACGAGAATTAACGCGGGCGCAGGAAACCAACGCCGAACTCCATCGACAGTTATTACAACTAACCAAGGAAGTCCAAAGAATCAAGGCCACATGGGTGGAGCCAGGCAAGGTAAAACGTCTTTACCAGAAGAGGACTGCGGCGTAAGAGGGTTGGGCTGAGAAGACACAGCTCAACCAGAGCCAGAAAACACAAATAATAGGCCTAGAGGTGGCATTGTCGGCGTGCCAGGAAGGCGCGGCAGTGACATACCCCCTAGTATTTGCCCCCGCGCAGTTGGCCTACAGGGATGCGGCGGCCACCTCAAAGCCTGGCTCCAGCCAATCAGACAACCAACAGGAAGAAATGAGCGCGCCAAGCGTTGGGCCGCTCAACATGCAGAATAAAATGTGTTTTTGATTGTTTGTCCAATAAGTTTTCCTAATAAGTTTGACGTCAGGACGAGCTAGAGTAAATAGTAAGAGTGAAAGATTCAGTCTGTAGAATGAGAAAGACTAAATATACGAGAATGGGACCAGGATAAATAAAAGCGCACACATGCCTTCTAACATTAGTGCGTTGAACCCAGTTTGAGGTCGGGCCAAACTAGTTCCTATGAGGCGCTCACCTTTGGCGATCTCAAAAACCAGTGGTTATATTACCAACGTTGCTTAGCGATGGGTAACCATTGGGGGTAAGGAAGTAGCTACATCTGGGGTCAAGGTTATCCAGACCATAAACCCCACATTTATAAAAAAACACTCATATTAACACTCCGAGAAATTTGCATTTTATTGAGTATAATTTGAATGGTTTTATACGTAAAACAAAAACAAACAATTAAGAAGGAAAGCAAAAGGAAAGAGAACGAAAATTAAACAAAATTTTATATGATCGGTACTTGAAATATTTTATGCTTGTTCAGTATGTTGCTGCTGGTGTACATGCAACATATAGAAAGTAAAATGTAGTGAAAAATGTACCTATCTATTTATAGCTTGTATTTTAATCATTTTTAAATAGAAATAAATCATTAACCATGGATCCTTGGCTAATTAAAGAAACATCAAAAAATGAACAATCATCTGGATTATGTGTGTCCGTAAATATTGAGAAAACTGCAACAGATATTTTACTGAAAAATGATTCCTCTGCTACTCAAACCATGCAAATAGTTACTGAAAAAGAACTTTCACTAGTAAACTACGCGAAACCATGACTAAGAAACGAAAATATGACGAAAGTTATTTATCTCTTGGATTTGTAGATGCTAATAATATGCCTCAATGTGTTTTATGTGCAAAAGTATTTCCAAATAGTTCTATGGTACCTGCAAAGATGCGTTGTCATTTGGAAACTGTACATGCAGAATATAAAGATAAAAAATTGAATATTTCATGCGTAAACTAGATGATTTCTTACGAGGTCAAAACTTAATTGTTTCAAATTTCAAAACTGAGAATGAAAAAGCTACTAAAGCATCTTATCTTGTTAGTTATCGTATTGCTTCAGCAGACGAAGCCTATACAAAAGGTGAGAGATTAATAAAACCTTGTGCAATTGATATTGCTTAATGCCTCCTTGATGAAAAATCAGCAAAAACAGTTTCTGCATTACAGTTTTCTAATGACACAGTAACACGCCGTATTATAAATGTAGCAGCCAACGTCAAATATGAATTAATATCTCGCTTAAAGTATTGTAATTTCGCTCTGCAAATGTATGAGTCTACAGATGTGACTGGACTTGCAGCATTATTTGTATTTGTCAGATATCAGTATCTTAATTCCATTGAATAAGATCTTTTATTATGTGAAACATTGTAAAGCTATACTACAGGCGAAGAAATTTTCAACATCGTGCATAATTTCTTTGAGAACAATGGATTAGATTGGAAAAACTGCATTTATATATGTACTGATGGTGTTAAGGCAATGGTAGGTAAGACTGCTGGAGCTGTCTCAAGAATAAAAAATTTAGCACCAAACAGAACCAATAGCCACTGCATTCTTCACTGTCAAGCTCTTGCAGTAAGAAAATTACAATTTTATTGAAAAAAGTTCTTGATGAGGCAATAAAAATAATCAATTTTCTAAAATCGCGACCTTTGAAAACACGAGTTTTCAAAATTCTTTGCGATGATATGGGCAGTATTCATAAAAGTCTACTCTTACATACCGAGGTGCGATGGCTATCCCGTGGCAATGAACTTTTAAGACTGTTCGAGTTGCGTTGTGAATTGGCATCTTTTTTAATGAAAACGAGATGAATTTACAACAAAGGTTGACAGATAAACTATGGTTGTTTCGACTTTTGTACTTGGCTGACATTTTTTCAAAACCAAACGAAGTGAATCTCTCACTTCAAGGAAAACAAGTGACTTTATTTACAGCCAACGATAAAATTGAAGCTTTTAAAAAAAATAGACTTTTGGATTACATGTTCTCGAACTCGTGATTTGAATTGCTTCCCAACACTAATGGATTTTTATAATGAAATTGATGGCGAGATTGTAGAAAATTATATGTCGGGATTGTATGGTGAACTTTGTGAGCATTTGGTGGGTATATTAAATTGTGTCAACCAATATTTCTCAGATGAGTATAATAAAAAATTAAAAATATATGAATGGGTCAGAAAACCTTTTGAAGTCAATCAAAAACCGATAGAATTCACAGTTGAGGAATATGAAGCTTTTATTGATATGATTTCGGATTCCTCACTGCAGTCAAAATTTGAAAAACTACCTTTGTCGGATTTATGGTGCTCTATTAAAGAAGAATATCCAAACTTATCAAAGAAAGCAGTTAATATACTTATTCTCTTTGCTACTACCTATATGTATGAGTCTGGATTTTCATCTTACGTGTCGATGAAAACCAAATACCGCAATAAACTAACCTGTTGGGCCAGAACACAAACGACCTTGAAAATTGTTTAAATATATTAGTAATATAGCACGAAAAACCAGCACCAAGATAACTTAAAATACAACATACAACATCAACTAAACACCCAAACATTTGAGAGAATATAAATAAATATAAAATCAAAAAACATAAAAGAAAAATAAAATAAATGCAAAATGCATCAAGAACCGCACGAAATTTACATAAAAAATAACATAATAACAAGAAAATTTGACCGAAAAACGACAATTTATATAAAAGTAAAAAATTTAAATTAAGAAAATAATAAAGATTTAATTTAGATAACACAAATAATTTCAAGGTCAAATTTTGTTTTACCGCAATTAAAGTAACACTCAAGGTTAAGGTCAAATTATAGGTATATATACTGATGTGTTTTGACAAATTTTTACTCTTAATTTTCAGTATTAATTTTGCAGCATTAATTTGCGGTCGTATTTTTGCAGTTTCAGTCTTATTATTTTAGTTGGTGTGCATTGACACACGATTTAAAAAAGCAGGTGTATGAATGAATTCACTATGAATTTATTGATTGATTAAATGACTTGTGATGGTGCGAGTGAACAATTTTATGCTAAATGTGAAATACCGAATAAACAATTTTTATGCATCGAAGCTTTTATCCAACTTTTTTGGTAAAATTTTATTTATTATTTTCCGGCCCACAGCCACACAAATTGCAAGTTAGTAAAATCATACATAACTATCGAGGGGTGTAAGTCCGGTTCATCCGCCTAAAGCTTGTGCCCGTGAAGGACATAGTCGTGCGTAACGACGAGCTTGAACGTCAAATCATAGAACTAGATAGCGAAAGCAAGTAGCTCGAGAGTAGGTGTTTTGGCTCAACTTTCTTGCACTCAATTTCGATAAAATCGACATAACATTTTAAACGACAATTGGCTCAAAATCACTAACACCGAGTAGTCTAGTGGGTACTCATTAAATACAATTTGAACATAAATAGATCATAAGGAAAAAGAAATGGAACGTTGGAACTATGTTCGAGTGGGTAGATCGTCCTGCAAAAAGTGAGCGCTATTGCTAATGCTATAATTGACCGAACGATCCATGGGTCCAACGAGCTACCGATAGAAGGCCTGTGCTCGTTTTCGATTTTTAGGTCCCCTTATTTTTCTATCTCCTTCAAATGTTAATCCATATTGTTATATCATTTATCATTACGTCTATTCCGATAGTCCTTCTTATCGTTCGTGTTGATGATTTTTCTATGGCCTGTAAACACTTTGTGATGTTAAATATCCTCACAGTATCTCTCTTACCCTTATCCCTATTATAACCACAATGTTTCCTATTATCGATACTAGCATTATCATTGTTACTATTATATGTATTACCTTTATTAATTGTTACTACTATTACATTTATTATTATTCTTATTACTATATAATTACCATTACATTTATTATATTACTACTATTATTATCCTAATTATGATTATTATTATTATTATTATTATTATTATTATTATTATTATTATTATTATTATTATTATTATTATTATTATTATTATTATTATTATTATTATTATTATTATCATCATCATCATTATTATTATCATGCCCTTCACGGGCACGAACTATTGGCGGACTTACACCGCACTTACACAGTTCGATAGTTATGTGTAATTTTGCTTTCTTGTTGTATGTTTTGGCTGTGGGCCGAAAAAGAATTGAATGAAAATTACCGTACCAATCTGGTAAAAGTCTCGAATGCATCAAACCGTTTATTCGTATAAAGGGGCATCACAGCATCATAATTTATTGTCCATAAATAACATTTTCGATCCGCATTATCATAATAAATAAACATTGTCCATCTATGGTTCATTACATTTCCAATAGTATTAGATTATCGATCATTAAATTCATAATCATCAATGCGTTTAAAATTAGTTGTAACGCACACTAACTACAGTAAACTTGTTCAACAAAAGTCTCAAAGTGAGACTGAAGGTCAATATTTCAATTAAGCCGGAAACAATACTGCAAAGTAGAATGAATTATTTGTGTAAACACATCAATATATATACCTATAATTTTGCCTTAACCTTGCGTGTTATTTTTATTGCGATTAAACAAAATTCGACCTTGAAATTATTTGTGTTATCTAAATTAAATTTTTATTAATTTCTTAATTTAAATTGGTAATTTATTTTTAACATTTTTAATTAAATTTATTCAGCCAAAAATATTTTATTTTTATTCATTAATTTTTACTTTTATATAAATGGTCATTTTACGGTCAAATTTTCTTGTCATTGTGTTAATTTTTATGTAAATTTCGTGCGGTTCTTGATGCATTTTGTATTTATTTTACTTTTATGTTTTTGATTTTATATTTATTTTCTCTCAGATTTTAAAATGTTTAGTTGGTGTTGTATATTGTATTTTAAGTTATCTTGGTGCTGGATTTTTGTGCTGTATTACTGATGCATTTAAACAATTCTCAAGGCCACTTGTGTTCTGGCCCAACACAATAAAGGGATAATAGTAAGGATAATGGTAATTGTAATAATAAATATAATGGTAATGGTAGTAATAATAATAATAGTGACAATGGATTAGAATAATACATATAATAGTAACAATGATAATGCTAGTAACAATAATTGGGCACATAGTAGTTATAATAGGGATAAGAGTAAGAGAGATACTGTGAAGATATAACATAACAAAGGGTGTACAGGCCATAGTAAAATCAATAATACGAACAACGATAAGGACTATGGGAATTGACATAGCAATGAATTATATAGCGTTATAAATTAACATATGAAAGAAATAAGAGAAGAATGGGACCTAAAATTGAAATCGAGCACAGGCCTTCTATCGGCAGCTCGTTCGGTCAATTATAGCATTAGTAATAGCGCTCACTTTTTGCGGACGATCCACCCACTCGGACACAGTTCCAACGTTGCTTAGCAACGGGTGCCGAGTGGTAAGCGAAAATATTTGTATTGGGTTGTCTGGGTAACAATCATATAGTTTCAAAATCTCAACACCCAGAAACCCATCAAAACGCAGAAGCTGACATGCGGATTCATCTATCATCCATACAACCAGATATTAAAAAAATCTGCCAAAATAACAAACAAGTGCATTCATCGCATTAAAATATTATTTTTGTAGTCTTTGTTTCTAATGTGCAAAATATGTTCAATTTTTGTTTTTTTTTGTTAAAAATAAAGAAATGTACATAAATACAATTTAATGCTGTTAGACATATCATATTTTTAAAGAAAATAGTAAACAACTAGGGTTCCGCTGGAATACTTAATACAAATGTTAATAAAGAAAATAATTCAACTAAATAAAAGTTTTAATTACGAAACTTTTAGTAAAAATTCTTAACCATAACAAACGTTTAACAAAATTCTATGGAGAAGCATTTTATTTCCATAAATTTCACGTTAGATAACTAAGCTCCAGTTCAACATCATAAATTCCATCACGCTTGGTGGTTAGAATCATCGTTGAGACAGTGAATGTCAGACACAATCATAGCGAAAAACTTGGGTTTTAGTAGTTGTCTGTGCAGGGTCGTCTAGTCACCAACTTCTAGACATCCTCAGGAAGCCAGTATTTTCTACACGTTTCTTTAAAAATGACCTAACGTCTCCAACTACACTCGGCAACTAGTGAAGGTAAAATACAAAAATTTAATATAATAGTGACTTGTAATATTGATATCTAGCAGAGCCGACTTGAGTAATGGGTAAATCGGATCACTGTGTAAAACAACACTTTATTTAGCAGGTTTGTAAATTTTCGAGATATCAAGGAGTAGTCGACATGGCTGAATAATTTAACGCAGTCGGGACACGAAATAAAGTTAAAAATCAATCCTAACTTTTCGACGAGTGATAAGAAAATTCGTCCTAACATTGAATTTTATTTCTTTTCAAGCCGAGTAAAGATTTGTAATCTCGTTTCAAGTAAATCGGCCGGCTTTGCGAATATTTGATGGTGCACTTGGTCATTAAGAAGGTTTTAGGGTTTTCGTGTGACTGGAGTACTTACATGCACACACATCCTTTCAGTGTCGCGTGTTCCTCGTGAATTAATAATATATAGCAAAAGGAACCTGTAGTCTCGACTTCATTGTCATTCCCGTTCCTGCCCTCATTATATATTTAACAGAAAACGGACCAATAAGCGGAATAATGTGAAAAACACTCGTCATAACCTTTTCCTCTGTATTTCCAACAACTTACATCGAGTCTTGCTCAGCAGTCCCACTCAAGTAGCAATATTCCTAACTCGGGCGATGAGTTAGCGATAGGAAAGGCCAGCGCGATAACTGGTAGGGAGTTAGAATGCCACCGCACAATAATTTGTTGTTTCTCATATAAATGTAATCAAATCTACTGATTATAATAATTATTATAATACATTGTTGTTATCAATATGATTTAGCGAGTCAGCCAGCTGGGACGCGGAACGAGACGGGTAGTGCTGAAATGTCCTGGCAGGATAACAAAATTGCCGATGCATCAAAAACCAACAACATATATAGATTTATTATCAAATTACAACTTATAACGGAATTTGTTTGCTGTCCTTTTGACTTAGCTGAATGAGGATGTCCAATAATTTCATTTGGATCTTTATTTTATCAGGATCACTCGTAACAGTGAACTGGGTCAGCCCAGCTGATTGGAGAGCTCTCTGCTGCTCCAGGACTTTTTCATCAAGTGCAAGGATAATTTTCATTTGGAATCTTCGAATTTCGTCAGCGTGCTCTTTTTCCAGAGCTTTCTTTTCACTGATGTATTTTACTTGAGCTGATTGCCAAACAGATTCCTTTTGTATTCTCGTTACCTCATCTTTCTGACTGTGGATTAAACCTTGCATTTTTTCTAAATATAATTAAATTGAAACAGTTACACAAAATATAACGAGTTTATTTTATAAAAGTTTCGATTTTCGAGTTAAGTCACAATATTAATGAAAAATTTATTCAATAAATTTATACTTGCTTGATCAGCCTGAATGCTTAATAATCTTTGATACTGATTTTTTTCTTCTAAATGTTGAACCTGTCTTAATCCTTTTATAATTTCAAAAACTTGTCCATCGCATAAATGACTAGCAATAATTTTCATATTTTCATGTGAAAATGCATTACCATATTCTCTAAATGAGAACAATAAAGATTATTTTCTTAATATTTATTCCTAACGTTATATTAAAAGTACTAATGATTTGACATATTTCATTGAAGTAAAATTCAGATAATTTATCACGCCTTTCATTTTCAGCAATTTGTTTTTTAACCGTTGCGATAAGACTAGGATCTAAATTTAAACTATACTCCATAAAAAATAATTTTGTTATATTTATTTTTTAGGACTTATTTATTAAAACTTCGAAATAAAAATTTGAAATTGACTCACAGTTACATTGCTAATTCAAACAATTGAATAATAATAAAATTAATCGAATTTTGTAAGAAAATTAAATTTATAGAACTTAATACAGACAGACTTGTGCTGTCTTTTTTAAAGTTCATTATTAATATTCTAAAAGATTTTTTTTCAATATAATTCGGAAATGTTCTGACATTTATAATTAAATTAAAACGTATTTTTCAAAATGTTGATTAAAAATATACTAATATTATTATAAATTGAGCAATTGTACGCTATGAAAATTTGTTGAATTTTTTATATATGTTACGGAAATTCAAATAATAAAATAAAGAATGGGGTTTTCCTCAGTAGACTAGTGCTGGGTGGTACATGGTGGGTAAAAAGAAATTAGATTTGAAACCATTTTCGAAGGAATTCCCATCAGCTATGCCCATAAGAAAATATTACCATAGGATGCCCCTCATAAATGACGTTAAAAGTGTATTTCAATGGGCGGTTTCCTGTAAAAGGTGAAATATATTGTCATGGTGGGTTACAGGGTTTCAAATCTTGCTTATCTTCCTGGCGACCCTAGTAACGCCATACAAAATGATACTTACCCACTTGGCACCCGTTGCTAGGCAACGTTGGAAATGTGTTCAAGTGGTGGATTGTCCGCAAAAATTGAATACCATTGGCTAGTACTATAGTTGCTCGGACAAACCTCGGGTTCACGAGCTGTCGATAGAAGACCTATGCTCGCTTTGCTCGGTCCCTCTTAACTATCCATGATTAGAGCTTAATTGACTATGAAACGAATTGATGGTGTTGGTGTACGGTTACGTTAAATTAATAACTCGACTACATTCAAACTATTTTATTCGATTTATACACAACTGTTACTGTTGGGGGTGTTGGAGTTGGATTGCGCGACGTCGGGCACGCTCCTTACGTCCCGGTCGCCGACTGCTGATGGTGGGGTTGGATTGCTCTGCTGGCTTGGTAGTCGTCTGCGGCATTTGAGTGGGCGCGAAGATGAGCGGGTAGGTTACAGCGTCACTGCTGGACTGCCGATGGAATGTCTTACGTCTTTCTTTTTCTATATCCTGGTCCTTACTCGTCTATTCCTACAATTTCCATGCTTATTTGTCATCTTTACCCAGTATTTATAGATGTATCCTTCAAAAATTTGGGCAGCGTTCCTCCCTTATTTTTAGGTAAATTGCCTATTTCATTTATTTTATCACGGTATCGACTACATTTGTCCTAGTTTACCTTTATCTTTCCCTATATTACAAAATTTGATTAACAATTCCTTAACTCCCGGTACATTTCCCATGATTTTAAGTAGTTACAACCCTCTGCGATCACTTCAATTAACATTTCTCTCTTCTGTCAGATTATATCATTCAACTATTGGAAAAAAATACTTTCAACTTTACATTTCTACACTATCCTATCCTTTCCCACTCGATTTCTGATTCATTTTCTGGCAAAGTTTTTAATTTTCCCTACAAAACTTTATTCCCCTTAACTAAAGTCGCACTTCCCATGATTTTAATTTCTGCTTGTTCCGGCCACTTTTCAGTAGCCGCTACGATGCGTTCAACGATGCACTGCGTGGAGGTCCTGTGCAATTGACAGACCCTACTGCGTACTACCGAGGTTTCAACGAGGCATGACCCACGAGCACAACTAAGGAACTTAATCCACTAGCCGGCCCTAGATCTGTCCCATTGATGGCTATTGAAATACGTATTATAAATAAGATTTCAGGGGGATTTGTCATGGCACCAAAAGATTCCACGACCATCCAGAATAAAATCAAAGTAACAAGACTTCGAAATATATATTTATACAAGAAAACAATACTTACAATCCACAGTCATGCAACCAAATTGGAAAAATTGGCATAAACACTTTGTCTAAAAATGACTCACGGTTCGTCTAAGAAAGTCTAAAAATTTTTCTAGTAGTCACCTGACTGAAAAAAGATGTCTGAAAATTATGAAAATGACTGCCGTATATATAGTATTTTTGTGCCTGTGTGCGACCAATGGGCGATTTTCCGCCATTTTTAGGGTTTTTTAATTATTTTATTTATTTCGAAATATTTTTGTAATTTTTTATATATTTTTCTTTATTTTTTGATATATTAATATTTTATTGTTGGATTTTATTTTTATTATTATTTTCTTACAATATTATATTTTTAACCCCAATTTTTTGTTTTCTGGTCGACTCTTCTGCCTGTATTTTTTTCTAAACCTTATTTTGAAAGGTTTTGGCAGTTTATTTTATTTTTCGTATGTTTCTTTCTGCAGCTGTAGGCTTTTTAATGATTTTAATTAATTATTTGTTTTTATTTAATTTTGTTATATTTTTAATTTGTTTTAATTAATATGTTTTTATTTTATTTTTGGTCTCTTCTTGCGGTGAGTGCTTATGTTACAGCAGCCATATTGACAATTTCCAAACGACATTAATTATTTTGTTTTAACTTGTACAATTTTCACCTTTTTGTTTAAATTGGTTTTGTAATTTTGTTTTAATTTTGGCTCTGAGCCCAACAATACTCTTTATCAGTCTCCAAATTAATGCTTATGATTGCCGCTTAATAAAACATTCCAACTTTGATAATTCTTAATAAACAAACTTTCAATTCCAATTAAGGCAATTTGATAAATAGTTTGTCTAAATTAGCATCGCATATCATTGTCACAGCTCTCTGACTGTCAGAATAATCCTAGAAAATCTGAAATTTGATCCTATTATTAAAAAATTATATTTTAGTGATAGTGAAATTATCAATGGATGAGTACTCGATTGAATGTGCAGAATCGATTCTCGGCGAATTGGGATTTTCTGTGATCGACCAAACGATGATTCCGAAAAGATTCACAGAAAACTGGCAAAATTCAAAATATTCAAGTTTATTAATGAATTCTAAAAATGAACGGCTATTGAATAAACGAATTGGGGATTTGCTGGAGAGAAAACTAGAGAAGCATTTGAGCTTGGAAGAGATGATCCATGATCCCATTGCCGATTTGCAAAGCACAATAAGAAGAAAACAGAGTCAGTTGTTTAAATCTAAAACCACCATGAATTTATTCGAAAATTTTAATAACAAAATTTCAGTTAAAACTTCCAAAGAAATGAAACATCCATTAAATTTTTATTGGAAAATAAAAACCATTAATTTAAACATGAAATGTTCATTCAAACAAAATCATAAGCAAACAATTCTACCAAGTCACTGTTTTCAAGTTATATTCAAAAGCCGACTTTCTGAAAACAAAATCAAAGATGCTTTCCAAGAGCTCTCTGAAGTGAAAGAAATTCATTTACCAATAGAACAAACTTCCGATTTCAACGAAACCGATGGAAAAGAATACCAAGTCGACGCTGTTGAGAATTGCTGTCAGCAAACTTCAGGTTCGTTTCTTAATGAAATGCTCACTCAGTGCCTTGAGGAAACGAAACAGATCAAGCTGCAGATACAAGAAAATGTCGAAGACATTCAATGTTTTTTGAACAAATTAAATTCGAGCTCCGGGAAATATTCAAGCCAAATCTCATTGGAATCCAAAAGACATTTTGCAATTACATTCCATTCGATTGTGAGCAACCCGGATGTCCAGTTTAATTGGAGTCAGACGTCGAATTTCCATACAAATATATTTGAAAAGAAAATAAACTTTACTAATTAAATTTTATTTTGTTTAAATTAATATATTAAAATAAAATTTTATAAATTAAACTAAAATAGAAACTTGATGCCGGTCTGCGTTTTAATTGTTTTTTTACTGTTTTTTAATCTTTGTTTTTTAATTCTGCATAAACAATAATTTACAATTAATTTATTAATAAATTAAATATATTTTCTTAATTGAATTTTTACATGCAAAATTTTCTAGAAATAATTGTTAATTTATTTTTACATACTCAAAAAAAAAGGTGCCGATTTATATTACAAAAAAGAAATCAACTACTCTATGGAAACCACATACCGAATATAATATTTGTGTTAATTAAAATATTAATTAAAAATGTTTTAAATTGAAAAATCAATATTTCTCCGCTAGTGCAATGATTTCTTTTTATATGACTCAATGGTGAAACGATAAGTCAATGATCTGATCGGGTGTTAGTAGAGCTACAATATGATGTTTCACACTCTTTGATGTGACTCGTGGTCTTTGTGTTACAACGCGTCATATGGAAATCCACCAAATTATAAAGATTGTTTTCCTCAAAACCTATGAGCACACTAGATCCTTGATGGAGAGACATTTTGAGTGGGATTAAGCTTCATAAGAGCGTGTTTATTAGGATACAGTTACAGTGGTCTAATGTGTTGTAGTGATTAACAAGGAAAAAATAATGATATAATTTAATAATTTAAATGTCAGAAATAAATATTTTAATAGTAGAAACTTGTGGTTAAATAAAATCGGTGAAATTTTGTTTAATTGAAAAATAAAGATTTTGTTTGGATTGATTGTGAACACGAGGAGTCGGATCATGTTACAATTCAATCGATTAATTACGTACCATCTCAACAATAATAACCTTTCCTCTTACCAGAAATGAAGCTTTGATGATATATTCCTTTGTGTACAGTCTTTGAAAAGCTTTCGAAGTTTTTTTATAAAAGTTAGGTGCACACAATCTCAAGTTTTTTCTTGTCAATGGAAATATATATAGTTAAAGCATAAAGTTAAAGCATTCATTCGAAACAGTATTGTTGGGATATTAAATATTCGTAGATGAATAGGTCTCTCGATCCGATTCCTCGTTTTCAATAATCAATAAGAAAAAATCGCAACAAAGAAATACTTATTGACAAATATTCACCACGATACATAATTATTTATTTATCGTATACACCCTAAGGGTATCACGATGTAAATTCAACTACAATCTGATTAACTTTATCGATTTACTACTATTCGCTCGTTTCCGTCGACTCGTTATTTTCGCGCTCCGACCAACTGGCAACTTATTTTGTTGTCAGTTGCTTTTAAAGTTATTGGACTCCCATTAATCTGGATCACTACTGAAAAACAATTTTTCATTTTGGACAATTTATTGCCCGTTTCACTAATGCCGAGAAACACATTATGCTGACGTTCAGCTCGGTGGCCCTTGATTAATGGGTTTCGGTAAATAATTTAATTAATTAATTAATTTGTTTTTTGGCTCCTGACCCTTCAATATACCTTATCACAGTCTAAAAATATTTTATTCGTCTTCACTATCAAATTTGCCACCGGTTACCACTTTTTCCCCGGAAAAATATTGTTTTTACTTTTTTCAAAATTTTAATTAATTTTAATTGATTTGATAATTTTAAAATTTTATTATTTTTATTCATGTTTTGTTATAACTCCAACAGTATGCTTGGACTAAAATAATGATTCAGAAATGTTTATAGGTTAAAAGGTTATCGTTGGCAAACGGCCCAAAGTGGCAAATATATGAAATCGTCATTCGAATTTAAATATTTTTATACCAAAAATTTTACAACGGTTGGGTTTTAATAAATTAAATAATAAATAGTCGGTTTCACTGACTATACGTGTTCTATAAAAATCATTTAGACAAACATTACCCAACGTATATTTGTAGTAAAATTTTATGTACACAACCCACAAATTGTAATACTTCCAAAATGCACTGAAATATCTGATTTAACTATCTGATAGGTCTCATTGTGTTCGTTTTGTTTCCACGTTGTTTGCAATAATAATCACCTTTTAAATCTTGCTTCGACTCAATTTGATTCTACTTTCTTCCATTAATCCTAATTTTCCTGGTTTAAACAATTTTCCTTCAAATCCTAATGTCGAATCGTTCGTCCCTATCTGAGGCAACATTGCCAATTGCTTCTGAGTGGGAGCTCCTTTACATAGTCGAAGTAATGGCTTTGATTAATCAAATTGCTTCCGTTTGACAGCCTTTGTTTCGCTGCGCTGTTTTTTTGTCCTAGAAAGAAATAATTAATTGGCCCACCATGCAACTTCCATATAATAATCTTTTTCCACTGGTCCCAATTAATCATAATGTCATATTAATGCTTTCTATAACCATTTTTGTTTGCTTTTCTTATTGTTTAAACTTTAAACAACTCGGCTTTTCCTCAATAGATTAATTAATTTACGATTTTCTATTTTTGTACATTTTTTTGCTCTTCGACCCTTTCTGAACATATTCTGATAAATCTATTCTAACCATGATATTCATCATCATCTCATCTATATCTGACTCATTTTCAAATTTCTGGAATGGTTTCGCATTCCTTGCCATTCAATTCTAATTACATGGAAATTATAATCACTTTGAAAATTTTTTTTATTTAACAACCCCAACACAGCTAAGATTATAAGCCTTCACTTAAGTGTACTCTCTAACTGGAAGTGTGATTGATTGCATCTACTATGATATTATCAAAACTTCACAATTATTAAATTAAAGAGGACTACTTTGTAAAATTGAACAGTTTCTCAAAGAGACTCAAAAGAAAATACCCGATAATTATTGATTGGAAACAGTTATAAATAAATTAGTTAATTTAGAATGGAAATCGCGATTTTGGTAGAAGAGTTAAGAGGAGTGTGTGAAATTATATCATCAGATCAATGAGAAATTTGCAGAATTGATTTTGATTTCAGGAGATTTTATAATAATTGAATTATATTAAATCAAATTTATTATAATTTATATTGTGTGACTTTTTGATAGAAATATATGTTTTTATATCTTGGATCTTATTTATTTAATGTAAAAATTAATTTTTAGATTCATAGAATTTTTCTGGACATGACTAATGAGTCTATCAGAGAATGTATTACACACTTCAATTGCGGAGTGGCTGCAAACGTATGTTTTGACATTTACAGAAAATGATATAAAGAAGCGGATCGACTGATTTTTCAGAATCCAATAAGTACCCAACTTCTAGAAATTTTAAGATTTGATGTTAAGTAGTAGTATAACAAGAATATGTAATATGGGTGAATATTACCAAGAGCCGCATGAGAGGAGAGAACATATTGTGTAAATATAGTCAACCTCATATAGGGTATCTAAGATACGACACATTATTTATTATATTAACACTTTGTGGTCCTATGTCGAGTCTAACTCGACATTCCAATAATTGCTCATTTGAAGTTTCAGATTTCGTTGTATGTATTGTTTTGCATTTCGTGTTAATAACAAACATATGTGTAGAATGTAGATTATTTATTAAAAATAACCAATTAAGTTCAAGAAAATCATATACAAAAATCATTAAAACAGTTGTGGACCTGGTTACGGACCGCAAAGGGTTAAACTGTTTTTAATTCTGTTGAGTAAAATAATAACTAATTATAAATCATAAAATGTTTAAATGAACAATTAACAAATTATTTACGTAAATTTACTATAATTTATTTCCTATTGTTTTTTTTTGAAATTAATGTTTTGATTTGCATTTAAAAGGCAAACCGTCTATTAAATTAATGAAATATAATTTCTTTCATCTTTTCAGTGATTTAAAGATTACTTTTATTCATCCACAGTTACTCATTGATCAGGTTAGTGAAAATATTATTTTATTAAATTATTAAATAAAAATAGAAGTTTTTCAATAAAAACAAAAAAATATTATTTTTACATTATTTTTAATTAAACATCAAAATGAAGGCTAATTGTATTTTATCATCTAAATTAATTAATCGCCCACTATTTAGTTAACAGATAATTTGTAAGTAAAATTAAGGAAAGTGGCTATTTATACATACTGTATGTATACGCAATTGGCTATTTATACATACTGTATGTATACGCAATTGGCTATTTATACATACTATTTATACAGTCAAAAAATATTATCGGATCGAGAAAAATTCAATACAGCACTGACAATAACAAAAAATATCGCAGATATTTTATCAAATTATGGGACTACAACCTTTAACAAATATATCAACGAACTAAAATTAATTGAAAAAAATGCTAGAAATGGGGTTTCTCTGTTTGAGAATGAGTATAGTGGACCTACAATTAATTCAATAGAATCTGAGACAAGTAACTTAGTTGAAGCTGGAAGTTCCCATGATAGCTTAGTTGGTACTGAAAGTCAGAATGAATCCGATACAAATCATCAATCAACTGAAAATCTAAAATTCAAAACAAAAATTAAGTCTAAAGGACGTCCGAAGAAAAAAACTAAACAGATTCAGTTTTACAAGAAGCAAATTAAAACACGAGATAAAAAATAAAATAAGTACCCAAGTATACAGTTTATGTCTAATTCTTTATCTATTTTATTGTTTTTCTATATATGTATATTATTACAATAAATATTAAAAAATAAAACGATATTTTTCTATAATTAAGTAGTTTTTATAAAAATATTAATATCAATAAGCTTTTTGGTTAGTTAGTACGTTATACGTAACTAAAAAGTATGTATAAATAGCCAATTGTGTATACATACAGTATGTATAAATAGCCAATTGCGTATACATACAGTATGTATAAATAGCCAATTGCGTATACATACAGTATGTATAAATAGCCACATCCAAAATTAAGTGAAATTAAAATTCAATAAACTTAAATAAATTGATTTATAGTAAAAATTATATTTTTTAATAACAAATTTTTTCAGCAATTTTAGGAAATTTGGGTGATTTTTAGTTGAAATTTGGTAAAGTTAGGAGATTAATAATTAATTTGGTAACAGAAATCTTGGTTTTCAATATATATACATACATTGGAATGACTGCACGTCATTTCGGCTCTCAAGTTCTCGATCGCAGTCGCCTAAGCAAATTGATTGATATTAGTAAACGCAGTTTTGTGATGCAGGATGCAAATAAATGTAAAATAGTTTTATTAAATTTTAAAATATTATAATAAGAATTTATTAAAATTTTGCCAAAGTCTCGGTTTTTTAAAATTTTTTAAAATTAATTCTTTTAAACTTGAGATTTATAAAAGCGGAATTTATAACTTTTAGTAAAACATTTTTAAAATATGAAAGAAGAAATTGGTTTAAATAAAAGTAATTTATTCTTTATATTTTCATTTTCATATCTATCAGATGATGACAGTGAGTCGGTAGAAATATATTGTATTATAATATGTATGTTGGATTAGCACTTATTATTTATTATTTATTTATTAATTCAATACTGTTGGGCCAAGACACGATTTTGTTTTAATGAATCGGTAACAGCACGCAAACACAACACGCAGATTTAAAATCAGACCCATAAAACATCAATTAACCATGAAAAATATGAGAAAGAAACAATTAAATATAAAGTCAAAAAACACAAAAGTAAATTAAAATAATAACAAAGTGCAACAAGATCCACACGAAATAAACACAAAAATAACACGAAAATTTGACCGAAATTTGGCAATTTACTAAAAAAAGCAAAAGTCTATGAAAATGGAACTAAAATTAAATAATTTGAACTGGAAACAATTCAATTAAAAAGTTAAAAAATAAAATTGTCAAATTAAACCACGAAAATAATCAAATTAAGATTAGAATATACCAGAAAGTCACAAGGTCAAATTTTGTTTTACTACATCAAATTTAACACGCAAGGATAGGGTCGTACAATAGGTATATATACCGATTCATTTTCACAGAATTTTAATCGGTTAAATCAGTTTTCTTTAACTAGAACCCGAAGAACTCGGCTTACCAGTTAATCAGTTGGAATCAGAACAAATTTTCAAATGTTAGTGGATGAATGCTCAAAAACTTTCTCCACATTTCGTCCATACAACCTCATATGAGCTCTGTTTGGACGTCGGCGTGGGGAAAGATTTGTAATGACGTTTAATGAATGCTGTATACCAACCATGATTTATCGTATGTTATTATATCCAAATAAAAGTTTAGAATAGAATGCTTATGTCGAAATTTTTCCGGCCCACAGCCGACACATCACCGCAAGACAATAAAATATACACACTCCAACCAAACTGTTTAAGTGCGGGGTAAATCCGCCAATAGTTTGTGCCCGTGAAGGCTACGGCGTGAGAACGCAGTAGCTGAAACGTCAATTATTATTCCGTTTAGGGGAAGTTGGGTTGAAGAGGGAATAGTCTTTTGACTAGTCCATCATCACTCAATTCCTAAAACTTCGAACTAAATTATAATAAAAAACAAATCGTCTCAAAATCAAAACACTGAGTAGTCCAGTGGGCACTCATAAATTCGTAGTATCAACATAAATTATCCTAGGATCAATTAAGGGAAGGTGACGTGGAATTTAATGACAAAAAATCGTTGCTATGATTTCTAAATTATTTCAATTTATTATGATTTCTAAATTATTTCAATTTATTATGATTTCTAAATTATTTCAATTTGTTATGATTTCAAAAAATTAAAATATAAAGATCTTAAGTGAAGCTCAATGAAGCTCAACTTCAATGACTTCACTCATAAAATAATCTGACCCATGATATTGAAAGGTTAATATAGAGGATTCAAAATTCGTTTCCGTAAACCCACTTAAAATCGCTGACGGTTTTCCCTGTAAGAAAATAATATTGAAAATTATTGTTACTAATATAATAGATTAGGATTTCTAAAAACTAAAATGCGCAAGTTTTAGATGAAACCTGGTGAAATTGGATTTAAATTTTCAATCGGTTCCTGGCTCTTGAATCAATTAAATAAACCAAATTCTATATTTATAGAAATTCGAAGATAAATTGAAATCTCGTAAACACGCCATCCTCACACAAACGCTTAGTAACTAAAGCCGCTAATATGTGAACCTATAAGTCCGACCATGAAGACCAACAGTTATACAACCAAACCGCTTGAAAAGGGGCAAAGAATATACGTCACAAAAACTTATGAGAGCTTTCGATTTAATAGTATACATGGGTGCAACTATTGAATTATCAGAATCGAAAAAATATTCGTTACGCCTAAAATAGACAAATAAACTGGAACGACCACAAAAAATCTCCCAAACAATCGTAAAAAATCACTAGTTTTCCGAATGAAAGTTCCAATGCCTTACGGCGTATCCTTATTTAATTAACAATCAACAAAAATTCAAATTTTATTAGAAATAAATCCCGCATCACAATGAGGAAAAGATCTGAAATCTTGCTCGAAGTAGGTCTGGAAATAGTACCGAGATCCCGAGAGAAACATACTACTGAGATAAGCATGATGAACTCGGATCTAAAAATCATTAAAATTACAATCGAGAGCATAAACAAATAAAATATGACCCGATAATCGACACATAACTCGCACCAAATTACAAGGCTAGTTTATAAATAGGATCTCGTAGCAAACAGTGACCACTCGCTGAACTAAAATAATAAATGACAACAAATGAATCTAACAAAAAATTTCCTACTGATGGATTTATAAAATTGGCCAATACCAAATAGGGCTAAAATTGTGAAATATATCACCAATTAGCATGACCCGAGAAGAAGAAAACTGAACTGACATTTTCTAAAATGTCAATCGATAGGATTAGTCGACAATTAATGCATGGTATGCTCCGCCTAATCAAGCTGAACACACGCAGACACGCGACCTTCAGTAATTTCGATATTATCTGCCCTCGAGGTATGCATCCCCATGCATATATAATGGATGTACTCGTCAACAATACCTAATACAATATTTCAGATGTCTAGAAATTCGCAATATCCAGATGCGCCAGCTGAGGATCTAAGAAGAAACGAAATGAAGTTGATGGAGACCAAAGGAAGAACGCAAGAGGGTAATTACCATAAATTGTCTGGATAAAACTTGATTAATTTTTCCGAGTTTTAGTCCCACGAACCGAACACAACAGACCACGCACGATGCCCGATGATGACTTTGGCCTGAAATATGACAAATCTAATGAGTTTTCGTAAAATATAAATTACCTCGTCCACCTTGTTTTATAAGCTAACCAAGAGTTGCCTAGCTAAGATAAATGTCAGTTCCAATCCCAATTAACAGGAATAACTGAACCCATGTCCGAAACTCTCAATGTGACCTATGATCCACTAAATAATCATACGGAGGAGATGCGAACTTCTGTTTTTATGCACCATCATTTGTTCGAATTGTGTACTGGAAAATGAAACAAGTTACATTATCATTTACATTTCGTTTTTTTGTACATTTAAATTATCGAACCTTTATAATAAGGATATTCCGTTTTGTTACATTTAGTTTATTTAGTTAATCTTTAGGATTGCGTAATTGCATGCTTTTCCGTTTACGTAATCTATACGATAATGATGTTTTGTAAATTTGTTTTTAAACTAATTTACTTATTTAAACTATAGGATAATGATAAGTCATATCGTATAATTAACTTATTCATCGGATCTACATTACAATGATATTTAGTATTTTACAATTAATATTTATTTAACCCCATGGTAATGATATATTTTTGAGAGAATTTATAAATAATGGGTAGATTTTGTTCCAAATTGTTGATTTTTCGTTAACTTTACTAGAAAGGACGTTTGAGAATTTATTAGATTAGTATGATAATAGGTTCAACCCTAAGTTAGATTGAAAATCTTGAAACAATATTATGATTAACATGATCTCAATTTTCGAATAACCTTGTTTTATTTTAATAGTCATCTAAAGATTGCTTTATGATTAATCAAGGTAAAGGTATGCACGCGTTCCACCTAAGATAAAGATTCTACATTTCAGACATCTACACATACTTGAACAACTGATGTTGAGTAGGAACTGGGAGTCGCAACTAAGTCGATGAACTGTCATAATATTTCGGTGAAGTCAAAGTTAATTCGCCGCCACGATAATAATATAAATCTCGAGGAACGAACCCGGATAAGCGTACACACATTCGATACCCCAACAAATTAGCCATGTCTCACTCAAACCAACAACCCGATACTAAGAACTTATTTATATTAGCTCAGACTACTTGATAATAGAGACTAAAATAGGTTCAATGTAATAATAAATGTATTGATCGTTTAGAACACTCTTTGATCGACGCGTCCGGATCTTTGCACGGCTCCCTGCTCACTCGGCCGCCAGGTGCAGGCAAGAGATGTGGGACGTGGGATTTTTGATATCCCCGTTCGGGAAATCATACCTGGGAATCAAGGAGATTCAGGAGAAGTTGAACTCCAATACGTGGCAATAAAACGGGAACCAGGCCGTAACCCGGCTCGAGAAATCCGAGGCCAAGCCGGGTTCCTGTTGGCTCGCCTCGAAGAGCCAACCAGCGGGAAACCAATCGCCAAGTGAAGAAAGCCAGGCGGATAAACGCGGACATTGCGGAGGGCAGAATACCCAGTACGGATGGGTATGCCCCTAGCTACAACATGTCATATGAATTACACGATGAGAAACTACGCACACGTACCGCGGCAATGGATGTGGTATTACCACGGAAAATTCTTCCGCGAGAACTACGGGATGAAGGAAGACACTCAAATACTTATCATGATCACCCATATGCACGCGAACGTACGAGCCGGGGATTCAACCAAAATCGAACCAATAATCGTTGTTCTATAATAAATATTTAGAAACTAGACTTTCTGTTTTATTTTTCTTAATCTTTAGAGTAGTAGATAGGAAAACAATTTTCACCCGCCAGATGATAACCTTAGCATAAACCGATAAAATAACGTATCGACGAGTATAATAAAGGCATATAAATTTAACGAATATTTATTATTATAAAGATGAATCCTTACCAAATCTCACAACAAGAATTAAGGCAGACGCAGAAAACAAACGCAGGGCTTCACCAACAGATCCTACAGTTGGTCAAGGAAATCCAGCAAATTAAAGCCATCTGGATGGAGCCGGGCAGGATAAAGCGTCTTTACCAAAAGATGACAGCTGCACAGAAGGGTTGGGCTGAAGAGAAGCAGCTCAACCAGAATCTGAAGACGCAAATCCGAGGCCTGGAAGTGGCGCTATCGGCGTGCAAAGAAGGCGCGGCGGTGACCTACCCCGTGGTATTTGCCCCAGCGCAACTGGCCTACAGAGACTTGGCGGTCACAACAAACCCCGCAAGTAAGCCGACCAAACACTGGCAAGGAAAGTCTGAGCGCGCTAAGCATCGTGCCGCTCAAATAAAAGGTGCATGAGCACACTAACATCATCTCACTTTGTTGTTTAATAAATATTTACGAATGATAGCTGAAATTTATGTGACTGGTGTTAATAAAAATCACGAATTTGAACCAGAAGTAACTTTGGATAATGAGTGAAAGACACTAGACACACCAGTGAGGGACCATGGAAAGAAAATTGCACGCAAACCTTCTAACTGTAGTGCGTTGAACACATGTTGAGGTCGGGCCAGAGTAGTTCCTGTGTGGCGCTAACCTTTGGCGATCTCAAAGCCAATGTTTACATCACCAACGTTGCCTAGCGACTGATAACCATTGGGGCGAAGTGAAATTGATATCTGGGGTCAAGGTCACTTTAACCTTAAACCCCACAATACCAATGTTTTGTGATTATGTTAATTATTTTCAAATATTAGCCTTTTAATTTCTTTTGGCCATTGGTCGCAATCTTCCGCTTTTGTGTATTTTCTAGCCAAATTTGGCGAGGTTTAGCGGTTTATATTATTTTAATTAGTTTTTTGTATGTGTCTGTCTTGCAGTTTTTTAATTTAATATTTAATTGGTGTTATTTTTTACTTATTATTGTTTACTTGGAGCTTTATTACCAATTTTGATCTTTAATGGCGATGCTTTTGCGTGTATCTATTAAATTCATAAAAAAGATCAATTAAAGTAGTTAATTAATATTAATTACAAATAATGGGGGTCCAAACAAAAATAGCTTTGAAAACAAAATAAAATAAAACAATATATAATCGACAGTATTATCTATTTTATAAAGTAATTATTTCCTGTCGAGTTTAAGTACTTATTGGAAACACTAAATAAAACAGAAAATTCAAACGAGCTATTGTATGTATAATCGTATAAAAGAAAGAAATAAAAATAAATGAAAAAAATCTCTTAAATGAGCATAAGAGATAAAAGATTGGAATGCCCAAATATTCGATGTACGCATTGCAAGAAATCGGGATATTTAAAACAGCAATGTTATGATTTATTTCCTAAAAGATGACCAAGATTACCTAGAAAATTAAATTCTTCTCTATAACCTATTTAAACAACAATTGTATAAAAGGGGTAAAACGGTGAAACAAACATAAATCAATTTATTATTTTATTTTTAAAATTTTATCAATAATTTTGTTTCAAAATTCTATTTTCTAAAAAATAAAATAAACATTTTTTTGAATGACTTTCTCGATTTATATTAAAGTCTATGATTTGTTTTAAAAGTGATTTTAAAATTATTTTTCAAATTTCATTTTAAAATGAATTCTGATCATAATATTTTTTATTTTAAATTATTACATTTTTTAATTCAATGGAAAATATAACAAATCAGGTTATATTCTCGGTTTCTAATGATTCTGACGAATACAAGTAAGTATTTATATATATTTCATAGTTAAAATATTTGTATGTTAATGCCAAATTTATAAAAATTAGGTTAATTTAATAATGAATTTATTAATTAATTTTATTCATTCATTGGGTTTGGAACTCAATATAATAATTTACTGATGTTGGTAGACATAATAGGAGATTTTATTATTGGTAATGTTGTATTTTAGCGCCGGTAATTCATAACCTTATTTAGTTTTACCCTTCTCTTTATAATAGTATTAAATTTAACATTTATATTGAATAATCATCTTTCACACTCATAAATATAGTAACGATTATATTTATTTGATAAACATCTTTTACACAATAAATTTTGAAAACGAACGTCCATATATCTGGCGCCACATGAATTCCATTAGATATGATGTCAACATGCTTCTATGAGCCCCCTTAGCGCTTATTTCATTTTTGCGACATATTTTCAATGTGGTTAGTAGTAGCAAAAGCTATTAGGTCGACAAAATGCACAGACTGATTAACAGTCATGTATAAATTCTTCACTTCCAAGTGTTGAATAAAACCCCCAGATATAACTTACAATCGTTGTCCTTTGTAGAATTCTGTCTTGTATTACACCCAAAAATGTCTCCTATTATGGGTTCGTAACCACACCAGCGAAACCACATTTAGCATTTACAACATGTTAAAAAATTCAAGTCAAGAGAGGACAAGGTAAAGTGATTGCTTTTAGTATTGCTAGGTTTATTGAGCTATGACCAAATACCTGTGCCCTAAAGACACTAGGAACAAGGCTCGTCGTTGCTTCCCCACGTGGGGTATAAACAGTACCTGGGTATCATAGCACAAATTAAGCCTAGCTTGACGGGTGGTAGAAACTATCTGTGCATTACACAACTTTCATTGTTAACGCACGGACACGAAAACTATTATCGACACTGATAGAACAAATAAATATTTGCAGATACCTCTGCCTAGCTGGATTACAGCTGCACTCCATAACGACCAGCTTGTAAATAATTATTTAAATAAAATGGACCCATTATAATACGCAAAATCAATGTCATAGATATACCATTGATATCGTCGTCATTAGGGTGGAGCTTAAAAATAAAAAAAAGGTATTTTTGAAAGTCTTACCCTCCTAATCTGTTCCTTATAATATAGAAACACTATATAAAAAGTTTGAATAATAAATTCTTGTGTTTAGGGGTAGCTCAAGTGCTTCAAATTTTCAAAAATTATGAAAATTACATAAATTCTCAATTTATTTATAACAAACCAGTATTAATTTTTCAACACAATTAGACTGCAATCTCAGTTCAGTTTTGGGCAGAGTTCAGGGAGACAGTTAAACAATTTCCAAATTTATTGTTTATGTGGTACTCCAGACATAGCTTGTTTGCTGCTGTCAGGGTACATTCGACGATGATCCTCGACAACTTGCAGGAGGAATTGTAACTGCGATTCATCGTGAGTTAACAAGCCGCTGTATTCCTGAATTAAAGCAACTCCACGTTTAGCATGATCATTTACTACTTTCAGTGACTTGACTGTTTCCTTAGCTTGCCTGAAGTCATCTCTGTCCTCCCACAAATCAGGATCAACCGCGAGGAATCCATTTAGAAGTTCTAGAATTCGGAGCAGGGTCATTGACTTAGCTGTGGCAAAATCTTCCAAGTTCCTGGTCTTAAAGGAATCGAGAGCAACTGTAATTTTCTTTGAATGGTCCTTATCTTGCTCTTCTTCATTCTGCATTGCACTCACCATCAGTCTCTTGGTTGACGAATTAACGTGATCGTCGAAGAAAGCCAAGCTAACAAGTTCCTGTGACAGGTACCACAAATGGTTGGAAAACTTTTGTGATGTTTGCTTTGAGATTTCAGAATGGATAGACGAGTATTCAAGCAGAGACTTGAGCAGCAGAAAGTCATTGTAAGGAGCATCGGATGCTTGAGGTGCAGAGATCCAGGCTTTCAGGTAGATGCGTACAGCAAACACACACATCGCGTAATCCTCTTTCTTCTGCAGAAGTAAGTTTGAATTGAGCCTTGAATATCCAGATCTTTAAACTGTATATGACTTTGCTCATCCACATCGTCATCTTTATCTCTGTTGTCGATCTTCATAATTAAAATTTTTGCAATCAATATATATTTACTTTAGTTTAATTAACAAATCTCAATTTAAAGTTTAATTAATTTACAAAATTTACAATTTAATTAATATTTAATTAATGCACTTAACAAAAAAGTTATTAATAGAATTACAAAAATTTGCACTTTATGATAAATTGTAAAATAATATTACAATCATTTTCTTTATTATTGTCCATTTTGTCATCATTTGTATTTTCACCGTCGCTTTTATCTTCATCGTCAATTCATTATTTGCTACCATTTGTCATATTTTCATCGATTTTTAGCCACCATAGTCATTTATTTTATCATTCATTTAAATTTATTTCAAAATAATTAATTTTACAAAACTGTCGATTTAATCTATAAATTATATAAATCAATTTAGTTTTACTTTAATTTTAATTACAAAATAGTTACAATTAATATACATTTACTTTAATTTAATTAAAAAATCTTAATTTACAATTTAATTAATGTACTTATCAAAAATTTAATTATTAGAATTAGAAAAAATTTACACTTATATTAAATTGTTATAGTAAAATAATATTACCATTATTTTCTTTGGGATTCATTTTCATCGATCGCACAGCTTCATTATCGACCATTTTGTCATCATTTTAATCTTCATCGTTAAATTTACAATAATTTAAATCCATCTTCGTCATTATCATCTTAAATTTACCTTCAAAGATCTAAAATTATCAAAAAATTATTAATTTATAACTGATGAACATTAAACTTAAATAATTACTATTAATTTAACAAAAATGATAAATTGTATGGTAAATTTAAATTTAAGTTAATTTATAAGTTAAGTTTGTACTTAAAGTAATAATTTTCTAAAAATAATATTCTAATACGTTCATGTATCTTTAAAGACCTTGAAAATAATTAACGCAGTATAAATTATTTATTATTTTCTCAACATTTTCTGCTGAAGGATTAGTAATTAATAATTGATTTTTAATATAAATAATGACAATAGACTTTTAATTAATATTTGTTAGCATGTGAATAAAGATAACTGATTTTAAGTTAAGAGAAATTGAAATTGGTAAAATCATTTATTGATAGGTTGTGGGTTAGGGGAAAAATTATTATATAAAATAAAATAAATGTACAATTAAAAATTTGAAAAAATTAAAATACAATAAAAATATAATTAAAATTTTTAGAAATATAAAAAATATAAAATAAATATATAATTAAAAATAAAAATAAATTACCTGAAAAATAAAGAATTTAATTTTTTGAAATGGTTGTTTGGGTCTGCCGCCTGGATATAGTAAAATAAAAAATATATTAATTAAAATAAAAGAGAAGAAAATAATAAATAAATTGGTGAAAACCTTTGGAGAAAATAGAAAAATCTATTTCACATGCATAAAATAATATAAAAATAGTTATGATCCTATTAAGTTGGAAATAGACAAAATAAAATCCCAAGACACCTGCAAATGCCAAAGCAAAATTAAAAAATATTAACAACACGTGTGAAAATAATAAAAACAAAATTTAAAAATCGGCACAAAATTATTGTAATATAATAATAATAATAATAAACAATAATAAAAGGCAATAATAAAAGACCTAAAATTAAAATATATAAAGAATAATGAATGTCTTAGAAATTATTGTCAAACATCTACTCTACGACTATAGACCTACTCAGTTAGAATATTTCGTTTATGTTGGTACACTTTTGCAAAAAAGTCGCTGCCAGACAATATTTATATTGAGTACGCGGGCAATATCTCACAAATGATTAACCGGATCTCGGTTGTTATACTCGACTGTTATTCTCTCTTCTTTCTGGTTGCACATAGAACCAGTTGACAACGATGAAGTTGAATGTGATATTTGCTCTGGTAGAATAACCAGAGCCGATTGTTCATCAATTTTACAGAAGATTTATTTTTAATTCAATTCAACAATTTTAAAAATCCATAGCGATAAATTCCAATTACTAATAACGCACTCTTTGATTCCTTTATAATTATTTAATAAACTCCTTTAAAGTGAAATGCACTTGGATGAATGAAAACCCACTTTATTGAACTTTGTCGCATGTGTATATTATTGACTGACTTTGATGGTGGTTGTCAGTCAGCCAGTTTATTTTAAGCTCACAGGCTAAGCAAATCTAGTAAGGAAGCGAAGGGGCAGTATGTACTTTTAAAATCTATTATATTAAAGGAACACAGTACTTTACAATATAGGGATGAATGCAAAGCAGTACAAGTACATAACTCAACTTGATTTTGTAACCCTGAAAAGTTGGTTGTTGAAGTTTTCCCCATAACTTCAAAATTAAATATCTCATGATGCATTTCAACGAATTTCTACCACAAATAATAATTCATAGCCAAGTATGGATTAGAATACATAAGATGATGGTATTAGTGGTTCTGACGTCTCCTTGTTGAAATCTAAGAAATACTGCCACTAGTTACAGGAACAGTAAAGGGTTTACTACTGGCAAGATTGTTGTTGGAGATTAAGTTTTTGAGATTTCATGAATCTTCATTGTCATATTTGTTAGACCATTTATAACTGACATACTCCTCGTACTGGGTTTGATGAATTTATTGTGACTATCTAAGATTTAATTGGATAAATCAGTATTATGTATTCTATTTTTCTGTTTATGTGTTAAGTTTGTTGGAACTTGTTTAAAATAATTACCTATTTTCATTTCAGTATATTCTTTCCAATCGTCGTGATATATTATGATTATAATATCTTATAATTTCTAATTGAGCGGCATTTAATTTTCTTGAGTTATCGTCTGTTTTGAAACACTGATCATTTTTTTGAGTTTTCTCTGAATTAGTTAATGTATTATTTTGTAAATTTTTAATTTCAAATTATTATTCTGAAATTAATGTTTATAAATCATTTATCTTTTATTTAAGGTAATTATTTAAATTAATTTTGGTTTTATTTAACCGAAATATAAATCGTCCAATCATACAAGAAAGAACGGCTTACAGCGTAAGTCATTTCTCTTTATAGTTTAGTATAAAAAAAGAAAGAATAAATCTGCCAATCACAGAAAAAAGAATAGCTTACGGCGTAAGCCATTTCTATTTATAGTTCGAGTGCTAAAAAGTTATATTTAAAAAGAATTTTTAATAATTTATTTATCATATAGCAAAATTAAATAGAAAGTTTATATATATTCAACTTATTTATATATTCTACAACTAGTAAAATTTTTCTTTTAATTGTTTTCACTAGATTGGTTTTTACTAATTATGTAATAACCAGTGGAAATTAAATATTAATTTCTATTTTATTAAAATTCTAATAAAAATTTAGAAATTTTGATTACTACAAAAAATATATGAAGAAAAATAATTTTTATTTATTACAAAAAAAATTTAAATCAAATCGTAATAATTTAAATTTAGAAATATATTGTCCAACAACTTTTTTATCTTTCTTAACTTCTACATGATTGTAAATTTAGTATCAATATTTGCGGTATCATAGCTGTGAACTTCTAAAAATCAAAGTTTCCTGAGCATTTTTCTTCATCAATAAATTTATCATGGGATGATACTTCCGCTTCCAACGTTATTAAAAGATATGGTTATATAATAATAAATATAACCATATCCCAAACAGCATATTATTGCGAATCCTGTAACAAATATATTTCAAAGCAGTGAATGCAAGAACAAAAATATATCGGACAACTGGGCTCAAGTGTGTTTTCAAAGAACATGCCAGTATTTACTAAATTCATATTTTAAAAAATGTCTTTAAAAATGTTAGTGATTGCAAAAAGTACTGTTAAAGTAAAAACCAATTTTTCGGTTTCCAATTTTACTAAAACCGATTAATCGGGTTTTAAAAGTAACTTTTTTTTCTATTTTGTGTAAAAATTTTTCAATATAATTCATGTATAAAAAAGAATATTTATTTAAAAATATAAAAAAAATATAATTCATTAACAAAACAATGTTAAAGTTTTTATTGAACAAATTCTGGAAAAATATGTTTTTAAATTTTATTAAAATAAGCTCGTAGAAAACATAAATTATCAATCATTTCATCGCTTAATCGTGATTTCAGTTTTGTACAAAAGTTTCCGGATACGAAAAACGTCCTTTCCGATTCCACACTGGTAGGAGGAATTGATTTTAAGGTGTTATAACAAAGATCCAACAATTTACTGTGATTTCCATCATCTTCAAATTGAGCAAGCTCACGTTTTAAAGTTTTTGATTATTGAAGATGTGGAAGAAAATGTGTTCCGTTTGACATGTACAGTCAAATGATGATCAATTGCTCTTTGCATTTGTTGCTTAATCGTATCGGCGTCGTTTTCGGTTTCTTCTATCGAAACTTCCATACTAACATTTTCGTCGTTATGATGCTGTCATAGTTCGTCATTTTCATTATATGATTCCATATTCAATAAGAGTCTTTATCGTGATTTTCTTCAAAGCAGGGAATAGGTCAGTGGAAGAAGATGAACTATTAGGATAACCACTGTGCAGTTACTGCAACAAACCTGATAAATCGGTTCTTCTTTCCTTAATTCGGAATTCTAATGCATTCTTTATGTTCGCAAGAACGCAGTTTATTTTTCCCAGTGTGCAAATTAGGAATTTCAACGTTGCATCTGCAATTAATAGATTAACGTCTTGACGGCAGATAGCTTCAAGGGCATATTTAATTGGAGTGCCGTAGTAACAGTTTCAGACAGCAGGTTGAATTCATCTACCGAAAACTGATAGCTTGATTTAATATCGATCAAAGCTTTTTGAATAGCTGACTTCAATTTTAAGAACCGCTCCAACATAGTTAGTAAGCTGTTCCACCGTGTTTTTGAGTCCAAAATCAACATGAGCTCTTTTCCAAATTCGATTTTTACATTCTTTTGCAAGATGTCATCGTTTTTAGTAGGAGAAAGCCGAAATAATCTAATAACTTTTCGCACTTTTGCTATCAGTGGCATTAAACGGGGGTGCAAAATTGAAACAATATTATGATCATTTTCAATACCTACATCGAAATTGTAGTTCTGGTTGCCAGCACCTAAACCTGCATCAGCTAAATCTTCATCAGCTAAATCTGCATCAGCTAAATCTGCATCAGCTAAATCTTCATCAGCTAAATCTTCATCAGCTAAATCTGCATCGGTTGAATCTTCATCACTTGAATGTTCTTTGTTTTCCGGCAAATATTCAAGCAACTTCACTCCAGTAGATGTGCTATTACGATACAAAACACTTAAGACTGCTAACTGTATCCCATGCGCAAAACAAAGCTGCTGAGAAGCATTAACTAGTTTTCCAACCTTTTTCATGACAGCGGCTCCGTCTGTGGTTATGCAAACAACATCTTTTTCCATCGAAATATTGAAAATGCTTATTTTTTGTAAAAGAAGGTAGGTCTACACACCTTCAAGTAGGCAAGGTTCCTACAACACGGGCGAGACCCAAATTCCAAAATCGTCCTCTAGAATTTGAGTGAGTATTTATATTTAAATATCTGCTATTTCGAGTTGATGTCCACCCATCGAATCTTCCACCTTTCTGTTTATAGCACCTTATTTCATTAACAACTTCATCTCGTATTTTTTTGAGTAACCAAAAATCATTTGTCTTATTGAGTTAGGAGATTTTGGATTTTCTGGAATCCTTTTGCAATTAGAAGTTTTCTCAAATCGGACGAAGTACAAACATGGATAGTGGAATCCCGTCCTTTGCAGTCATTCTTGACACAATTGCTGCTAAGAATCATCTGTTTGACTTCAAAAAACATTTGTTATCTGCACGGTTTCGCGTAATGATAAGCAAACTAAAGATTCAACTCTCATGCATTTTCTAGTCGATGTCGTTCTTTTTAATGCGTTGGTATTGTGTGAGTAAAAAAGATTTCATTTGTTACTGATTAACTTGCGAGTTTCATTAATAAATATTATTTTATACAGGTAAGGTTGAACCAACATTTAAACAAAAATTATGTTAAATAAAAATTCGTTTATTAAAACAAATAATTTTTTAAAAAAATTAAACCCCCCATCCCCCTAAAAAAAATTTTTAGGGGTGGGTCTCTGTTTTTTTTCAAGCCAAATATCCACGGGGCATCGTCCTCATATTACATTACTAAGGTTGCCCAAATGTAACTTGATAAAAGGTATAAACATAAGACCCCCGTTCAGGATAGTAGCGATTGATGGTGGGGATTTCGGGTTGAAAGGAATGCATGGATCTGGTAATGGTAGCAAAACCTCATAACTTAGGTTATGATTCAAAGGTCAGTATTGGATTGGGTCTGATCGGCTAATCAAGGTAGTGAGGAAAGGAAGTGAGCACTTAATAAGGTAATTCAAGATAAGATTCGAATGCACTGGGCGGAAATCAGAGCTTCTGATGCCCACGTGCTAAATGAACACATTTTATGTTATTTAGAGAATGCGTCTATTTGTGAGGTAAACACCCGCTGGAAACAATGGTTAAAAAATTCATGACAAGGATTTAATAGTAATACTGAATCGACTGCTATAAAATACTGCTACAAAATAATGTTAACTATAATTTAAAATTCAAAAATGATTATTTACAAATTAATGCAAATAAACAAACTAATAATTTTAAAACTTATAATAAAAATAAATTAAATCTTAACAAGGATATTAATAAAACTTTACCTAAAATTATTTCAGATTGATAATAATTATAATAGAAATATTAAACCTATATTCCAAAATTTTTTAATAAATTTTAATAAAATTTTCGAAAAAATGGAGAAAAATATTTGTGGCTTGTTTTACAAACCTGAACAAGCCGCTTTTTTAAAAAAAATGAGCTCAAAATTTTTTTTTTCTTACCCGGTGGGCAAGAAAAATAGTTTTGTGGGGTTTTTGGTTTTGACAACTTTAACTCCAGATGAACATTGTTGGCCATGCCCAGTGGTTACCCGTTGCTAGGCAACGTTGGTAATGTAACCATAGGTTTTGAGGTCGCCAAAGGTGAGCGCCACGTAGGAACTACTCTGGCCCGACCTCAATCTGGGTTCAACAAACTACCGTTAGAAGGTCTGTGTGCTTTGTTTACTTGGGTCCCATCTTTATCTGTTTGCTCTTATAAACGCTTAATTACTGGTTCTTCCTTGTTCAATCTCGTGTGTACTACGTTATGCCCTTCTCGTATGACCATCGAAACAATCAAAGAATAATTAAACGATAACAAACATATATTTTAGAATATCGAATTACACATTAGTTGATGCTCGAGCAGCTCGACGCTTGGCTCGCTCTTTTCTCCCCGGCCGATGAGTGCTGGGCTTTGGGCGATCTTCGGAGTCGTCAATGAATCTCGATACTCTAGCTGAGCAGGGGCGAAGACGAGGGGGTGTCACCGTTGCGCCTTCCTGGCAGGCTGACACTGCCACCTCCAGACCCTTTATTTGCGTTCTCAGGCTCTGATTGATTTGTTTTTCCTCCGACCAGCCCTTTTGAGCTGCTGTTATCTTCTGGTAGAGCGTTTTCACCTTCGCCGGCTTTACCCACGTGGCTCTAATCCGTTGTATTTCGTTTGACAGCTGTAAGATTTGTGCATGAAAATTCTCATTAGTTATCCGCGCTCGATCCAACTCTTGTTGCAGTATTCTCACTGTTTCCATATCTGCAAAAGAGGGTTATTATATCGCATTATTTTACTTTGGTGTATTTAATTAATTGTAATCATTAACTATAGAGTCCGAACGGCGTGATTTTATTAGTAATTCAGATTAAACAAGTATCAAAGTTAACTAAGATGTTTTATTTCATTTAACTAAGATGATGTCATCGTACTCTATCTTCGGTAATTGTCAAGGTCAGTCTTCCTATGATGTTGGAAAGAATCCGTTTTCGGAACTGTCCGGGCATAGGGATGCTCGTTGTGTCGTTCAGGTGGTTGTTTGTTCCTTCTCATTTTTCGGGAAGGACCTTCCGCGGGACAACTGCGTTCATGGCCTCCGCTTTGACGTTTAGCCTCTCGTCATCGATGTTGAATGAAGTGTTGTACGGCGGAGCGTAGCCGTCCGTACAAGCAATCCTGCCGGCTGCGATGTCTTCGTTCACGTTGGCGAGATAAAGCCTGGCCCTAGCCACTTGGATATCAGTCTGACGCTGATGTTCCTCAAGACGAGCAAGGAGGAACTCAGCCTGGCCACGAATTTCTCTGGCTGGATTGCGGCCCGGTTCCCGCTTTATGGCTGCGAACGGGAGCTCGACCTCCATTTGTTGCAGTGTGCCGGATCTGGATTCTCTAACCCGGGATACAGTGAATCCCGCATCCCACATAGCTTGCCGACAACGATTTGCAGCGTGTGCGGGGATTCGGATGGTGACTCGGGATTCGTCAATCCACGACTCGCCTAAATGAAACAATGTTAAAACCTTTCCTCAATTTGTTAGATCTTTTAATTTTTGGGCTGTGTCTCAGACCTGCGTTGCTAAGTGAAGCTGCGTACTTCATGGGTTTTTGCGTATTTTATGTTACTTGACCGTCTCACAATGCAGTATACCGTCAAATGTATGTGGGGTGATGTCCTCTTTTAGTTAACCCGTTACGGATTTCATCCTTATTGTCGTTGCTCTAGATTCAGCGTAATGGGAGTTTGCTCTCTACTACGAGGGTCGATGTAAGCATGTGTTGGGCCAGAACGTAAACGGCCTTGAAAAATGTTTAAATGGATCAGAAACACACACGCAGATACAACACGCAATTTAAAATAAACCTGAAAAAACACCAATTAAACCATATAAAATCTAAGAAATAAAAGAATTAAATATAAATTAATAAACATAAAAATAAAATAAAATAATAACAAAATGCACCAAGATCCGCACGATACCTACACAAACACAACAAGAAAACACGACAAATTCGACGAAAGTGGAAAAAATCAATTAAAGTTCATTAAAGTGGAATTTAAATCGAAAATTTTGAATTAGTAATAATTCAATAAAAATTCGAAATAAAAAATTATAAAAATAAATCAAAAAATATTAAAATTAAATAATAGAATTTGCTAGAAAAGAACAAGGTCGAATTTTGTTTTACTGCATCAAATTTCACACGTCACACAAATAGGTATATATACTGATCCATTTTCACATTAAAAAAAAAAAAAAAACCGTTTTTCGAAACAACCATATTTTTCAAATCTTGAATTAATTTTAGACATATTCGGAAACCTTTTTTTAGGTAAGAAGCATATTGGTTGGAACCCTCTTTCCACATCACGTCCTTGCATCTCAATGGAGCTCTGCTCGGCGTTGATGTGGGGAGAGAGGTATTTATGTTGTTTTATGCTCTATTTTATGATTTGATGTTTATGGAATGGTCAAATGGGTAAATTTGTTTGTCTTATAATTAATAAATTTTATTAATATGTATAACTTAATTTATATGTCTTTATAAATTGCAAATTTTAAATGTCGAAATTTTTCCGGCCCACAGCCGACACATCACGCAAGTTAGTAAAATCAACATAGTGCAAATGCATGTAAGTGCGTGGAAAATCGCCAATGATATGCACCCGTGAAGACTCAGCGTGCGCAACGCAGCGGTCGGAACGTAAATGTTTATCCCTATAGCTGAAGCGAGAAATAAGGAAGAAGTCTCTGGCTGCTTCCTCGTTTCTCAATTCTGTAAAATCGACCTAAACTTATCTTACAAACGGCTTAAAATCATCACACCGAGTAGTCCAGTGGGCACTCAATAAATATAATATAAACACAATGGCGCTTAAGATCTATTAAAGGGAAAGGGTACGGGGATAAAATAACTGAAATCGTTGGTATAAATAAATTCAATTGATGTTTAAAAATGATTTGAATAGTAGTATCTCAGCTCATCGAAAATAAATCATAAATATCGTAAATAGTTCAGTGAGTTCCTTAAATTGAACTTATCCATCCAGTTAACAGAATTTCCCTTAATTAAAGTTGATTTTAATAAAATATTTATTAGAGATTTAAGTGACTTACGGTTCTATCTAAACTAACTCCTTGAATCAGGATTAAAGTGAACGAGATAAAATAGAATGTGAAAAGGGTATTGTAATAACTTAAATAAAAATCACTGATATAATTAAAACCCGTGAAATAATTTTTAGAGTAAATTGGAGACCACTTATGATTAATCTAAACCCCTGATTTAAATAAAACTCAATGCTACGATAAAGGTCAATGGTTCAAAGAGATTTAAGCAACCTAGTGATAATAATAGTAAACCAAATTCACATTGTAAATGAACTTGAGTGCGAGAGATACCCAAAATGCCAGTAACTCTTTAAACTATTTAGACGAAGGGTAAATCAACTCATTAGGTGAAATTTACGAGAAAGTTACAGTAGCGAATAGTAAGTGTTGGTGATAGTTTAAAGTTATAGTTCAATTGTGACAGATGAGTTTACTAAGAGAGCGAATCGGAAAAAAAATCTATTCCTAGGAGTAAGGCAAAGTAATAAGACTAAGTAAACCTGATTGTCAGAAACAAAATGACTTCCTAGTTAGCTATATTAATTGCGATCAATTTCAGCAAATAAATCCATTTAGTGTCGTAGAAAATTTTAATAGAATCAATAGTTTTAGTTACTACCCTTAACTTCCTCCCATCTTCTGTAGTAAACGAGAAAAAACCATTCGAACCATCGACCTAATTCAAGAAAAATTAATGAAATAAAGTTATGATGACCATAAATTGTTAACAATTTACGACCAAAAATCGAGAGTACCTTTGATAAAACAATTTATGAATTACTATCCAACATAAGTAAATTCGATCATCTACTGATTAGGATTATGTATTAACGGTAAGGAATCCATAGGCCAGCTGGTTAACGATCATATGTCCGCAACAAGAAATTAGTGACGAAATTACTAACTAAGCGATTTAGATCACGGGGATTTACGACATTCGAAAGTCCATCAATACTCACATAAAATGAAAAGACACAACTTTATATTGCAATCAATAGATCATGAGAATGCAAATCTGTCCTACGATCGATCAATGTAGCTGAGGACTGAAATAACTTCCAACCGCTGGTAAATAAAAATATCCAAACGATACGGGAAATAGTCCATCAAAATCCATAGTAGGAGCGCGGGCGTGACACTAAAAATCTAAAAGATAAAGGCATAAGAAGCAGCTAAAACGATAACTTACCCGAGTTAATCTGACCGAGCTTTGCAATTAAAAATGTTAAGATAGCACGTTGATTCAATAAGACTGAACAATTGATTTGTCGAATGAGAAATATAGACCAATAAACATAGACTGAATATATTATCGTTAGATCAGTCAGATCGGTGAAATCGGAACTACAGTAGACCTAATCTAAACATAGACTATCATCGGGGCGGATGCGCATCTCCATCATTTTAAACAAGCATGCGAATCGAATTACGTGAATTTATGAAATTCCAAAGTTGATCGAATAGCTCAATTATTTTGAAACGCGAGGTTTTTGACAAAACATAAACTTTCTCTGTCAGACTCATTTCGTTAGCTTACAAACTGTATTACAAAACCTTTTTTTTTTTATTTCACTTAATACATTTTTATTTGATCGAAATCGAGAAAAAATTAAATAAAATGTATACAACAGTTTTCAAGTGTACCGGATAATTGCAAGTTAATTAAGAGGGGTGCATGGTCAAGCCCATCTAAAATAGGGGACACGAATTAAGGTTGACTAATTCAGACACTTAGAGGGCGCGAAATGGTTAGCAAATAAATGGGAACCCCTCCGTAACTCCTAACCCTAATGTTAACGTCAATTCTAATATAGACGAGATCTAACGATAAGTTCCGCCCAACATTGACAAATGACAGTACGTGATCGAACGCAAAATTCTACTCGTCCCCACAATACAATATTGAACAATACGAAAGCCCAACCGCCCACACTTAGCCATTAGTGAGTCGGATAATAAATTAGGCACATCATTTAGATAATCCGCTTTATTTCTTTCGTTCTTCATAAGCCAGTGATTGATCATGATACCTTGCTTTCAGCCAAACATGCCTCTTGAATGGACAGACACTAGATCGACCGACACGCCATCCAGGAAGGAGTCACCCAGGAGAACCGGAACGATCGAAAAAATCCGTCGGCAATGGCCGTACCCTACCCCTCGGAGGGCACCGGATCTAAATAACGACCCTGAGGGACTCAATAGGCAGCAGTACCCAGCTGCCGAGATATTTTCTAACGCGCAGGACCTCCTCACCCAGTGGGAGCGGGTGCAGGAGCGGGTGGACTTGCAAGTAGTCAAGGCAAGGATGTACCTTGCAAACGTGCTGGATGACATCCTTGCCGGGCGGATCGCCGTCGCCCATCCACCTCGTCCGGTTCGAGACACTAGGCGGCCCTACACGGTGGAAGCTCTCAAGAGAAGCCTAGAGCGGTACTGCCCGGACGATTGAACTAACAGACAAACTGATGTAGTGATTTGATAATAATTATAATGAGAACTGTGTGTGTTTTCTTCCCACATAACAAAAAAATGAACTCTTGATTTGTTTGGAAAATTTAAACATTTAATCATAACTTGACGTGTAACAACCCATTTAATTACAGTGATGCCCTCTCTACAGATCCTGCAGACGGAACTAGATCGCGCGAGGCAGACGAATGCAGAGTTACTTGGTCAGGTCCTGCAATTAACTCGCGAGATACAGCAAGTCAAAGCGACTTGTTTGGACCCTAAACGGACAAAGATCCTCTACCAACGGCTCGCCGCAGCTCAAAAAGGCTGGGCCGAAGAACGCCAGCTCAATCGGAGTCTGCGTACGCAGGTTCGGGGACTCGAAGTCGCCCTAGCGGTATGCCGGGAAGGTGAAGCGGTAACTTACCCGCTCATCTTCGCCCCAACTCAAATACCGCAGACAGCTACCAAGTCAACAGAACAACCCATCAATAGTCGTCGACCGGTACGTAAGGAGCGTGCTCGACGTCGCGCAATTCAACTCCAACACGCCCAGCAGTAACAGTTGAACATGTGTCTGAATCGAATAAAATAGTTTTAATATAGTGGAGTTATTATTTTAATGTAACCGTATACCAACACCGCCAATTCGTTCCCCAGGCAATTAAGCACTAATCGTAAATAATGATGAGGGACCGAGCAAAGCGAGCATAGGTCTTCTATCGACAGCTCGTGAACCCGAGGGTTGTCCGAGCAACTATAGTACTAGCCAATGGTACTCAATTTTTGCGGGCAATCCACCACTTGAACACATTACCAACGTTGCCTAGCAACGGGTGCCAAGTGGCGATCAGTATCATTTTGTATGGCGTTACGAGGGCAACTAGAAGGATAAGCAAGATTTGAAACCCTGTAACCCACCACATGTTATAAAGGAACGTCGACCTACCCGACCCAGTCGAGATGAGGGGAAAATCCGAGTTCATCAGCATTGTTATCAATGTAATTAATTTGGCATTCTCTTTTCGAAGACCGATCTCCACGGTTATATTTCCATTATCTCGACGTACAAATGGGCTTGACATTGTAGGGAAATTTCACCTAAACGCGATACCTTTTCCTTGATCCACTCGCTCGACAAAATCGGGTCTTTAAATGATAAATAGGGTAATTTAAATCAATTCAGAATCATACTTATCTAGCGTTACGGAAAATCGATTAAGATAAACTGTACCAGGGACATATTTTCCGATCTAGAATATTCAATTATGTTTCACCCTATTCACCATCGACTAATGAGAATGACAATTTGGTTATTTACAGGGTACCAATTCTATTAGGGAGTTACTCTCTGTCAAAGTTATCGTATGTCATATACAAAAAGGTTATAAACTCTCATGCGCTATTTGGTTTAGTTAACGATGTTCTAGATGTCTAATTATTTGGGACACTAACCGTTAACAACTATTAGAGTGTAAATTCAATTTGGACAGAATTGTGAATAGCTCTCTTATTTTCATATTATTTTAATTGACTTTAACGTGAACCATCCCAACTGATGAGCTCCAACCCACTCAAAATGACATGCCGAGGCTATGATTTATAACAAAGAAAAATTAGCGGAAATCCGAATGATATTAAGGAAACATTCTAATTTACATTAGGCGTTCGTACCAACTACTACTAAGGTAGGGTGACCAGGTAAAATTTTAAGAATATCAGGACATTTCCAGAAAAAATAAGGACATTTTAAAAAGTTTCATATTTGAAAATTTTTATGTTACAAATATATAAAATTACACATTTTATTATAGTTTTTATTGTTTAGTTAAGGTATTTTTCTTCAGATATTACATTATTTAAAAACTTGGTATCCTTCTTTATCATGTCAAAGAAGTCTAGACAGCTCATTTTTGAATTGAACTGAATTGAAAGTATTGCATTCATCGTATCAATATTCAAGCGACTCTTATGATCATCCCAAACATTATTCATAAGTGAAAAAATTCTTTCACATTCAGTAGATGTGCCAGCAAGACAAAATGCAAATTGTACCAATTTCTCCATATTAACAAGAGAAGTCGAGCGTTCACGAAAATTTGTAAAAATTTTTATCCAAATATTTTCAGGTGTCAATTTTGCGTCCATCCAGCTTGAAATGTTATCTTCAATAAAATTTCTCATTAATCCATATTCATCAAAAGTACATCTCTATTAATAATGTCATAAAATTTATCACCATATTTATCAGCTGCATATGAAATCAAAATTTAGAAAACTGATAACTTTACTTCTATATAACAACATTCACTAAATTAATTTACCATAATGGAGAGTTAAATTTATAGATAAAAATTGCAAAACTTCATCTACTTGTTCTTGTTAAAAAAGCAAAGAATTAAAATTTTACTATAAATTTCAAAAAATTCTTTAATAATTAAAAAATAAAGAAGTTGTCATTCAAAAATAAATTACTAATAAGTAATAAGATTAGGAATTTTGCTATCACAAAAAAAAATTCAAAAATCAGGACAAATTCTTGTAAAATCAGGACGAAGGACATTTTGCAAAAAATCAGGACTGTCCCGCTCAAAAACAAGCAGATGGTCACACTATACTAAGGGTACTTTTAGTTTTATGAAATATATTTATAAACTATTTCCATTCACTCGGATTATTCAGCTAGTCCACTGCAAAACAACCCATTATTGGTTTATAAAAAATTATTAATAAGGTATTCTAATTTACTCTGCTCAGTGATCTAATCTACTACTGAAAGAATCCGCTATCATATTGTAAAAATCATTAATAAAATATTTTAATCTACTCTACTTATTTATTTAGTTTACTGCTAAAAGTATCCGTTATTATTTTGTAAAACTCATTAATAAAATACTTCAATTTTACTTTATTTATTCATTTGATTTGCTATTAAAAGAATCTGTTATTATTTTGTAAAAAATCATTAATAAAATACTTTACTTTACTTATTTATTTAATTTACTGCTAAAAGAAAAGTTATTAATGAAATACCTTACTTTATACTGATTATTTAGAATATTATCAATAATCTACCATTGTTTTTCTCGGCATGACATTCCAACAACAAGAATGGTAAGTCTCATCAGTTGAAAAAATTTTTCGGTTGCGCCTAAAAATTTTTTTATCCCCGTTGTCAACGTGTTAGTCGGATCAATACTCGGATCATTCCTTCATCCAAAGGGTCAGAGTCAGATCGAAGATTATGCATCAGGTTTGGAGTTGACGTCTAGTATACTTGGTTAACGTTGATGGTATTTTGCCGTGTTCGTTAAGTCTCTCATAAATTATTTCATAAAAATCAATGTAGGATTCATTTACGAGATAAATTTTTATTTTTATAAATGTCATTAGTTCAAATCTGATTCGCGAGGTTGATACTGGAGTCAATCATTTCAGGGCTTCCGTCTAGGACTTATATAGTTAAAGGGGAATTAGTACATAGGAATTAATTTACTTCATTTAATTCATTGTTACTATGAATGATCGGTAGTATAATTCAAAGGTCACGCCGACTATTATTATGTAGACAATTTTTCTGGATAGCGCGTGTGTGGAACATTCGAATTTTGTGCGCCTGTTGAATTCAGTCTCGCTTTAGCGTGCACAGGGTAGTTGCCACTATTGATCTGCTTGGACGTAAATGTCAAGCTAGCAATACAAATAGTAAAAGTTATTTTTGCTCAGGTCATTCGCCTTCCCGATTTACCCAACTATCTTTGGTTTGGTCGATACTTGTTGATAGATAATTCTCGTTAATTCATTTCACGGCAGGTAATGGTATAATTAAATTCTAATGAATTGCTAACTTTTGGCTTTTTAGGGTATCACTTTCTGATATATCATGGCTTGGTGGGAGATTCCTTTCTTTTCAACATTTTCAACTATGGATTTAATTCATGCTATTTCTATTTATTCAATAAAATTTTGGAAAAACGTTGTTTATTATTGTGTTCGGGAAGAGGAGTAATTTGGGAAAATGAATGGGCTAATTAGGATACTTGTTTTATGCGGGAAGTTATTTTCAGTTATAGTTGTTGGTAGGGTTTTTAGTGATCTATTCGTTGGCATTTTCCTATGCCGATTTTATTTACTACTTAGACGTTAGCCATATCGATGTCTGACGTGCCGCTATTCGGTAGGAATGGATTTTTATCGTAATAAGAATTTTTGTCGCGTTGGGGAGATATGGATCCCTACTTATCGAATTATCATTTTTAACTAAGAAAAATGCTTTATGGTTATTAGTCAGTTATTTGGGTTTAGATTGTCGGGGATTTTTATTACGGTTGACACAGATGTGGTTCGGGGTTTTATTTAATTTTTCACATCTAAAAGTCTTTGAAATTCTAAGTTTGATTTGGAATTTAAATTGTTCGAAAAGAATTTGCATTATTTATTATTTACTCCTAATTAATTTTATCGATTTTAATTCAAAATGTTGATTTTAATTCGAAGTTGAAGACCATAACATTTACATTATTTATTCTTTACTCCTAATTAATTTTATTGATTTTAAATATCGTATCAGAAGTCTATAACAACGATTTCATTTTATTATTTACCGTTACCTTCCCTCCGATAGATCTTAGGTGCATTGTGTTCATATTATAATTAATGAGTGCCCACTGGACTACTCGGTGTGGTAATTTTGAGCCGTTTGTTCTCAGTGATTTACGGGAAATGGGTGTCGACGAAACAGCAAAAAGACTTTCCCCTTCACCCTTTTCCCCTATACGGAATGATATGGACGTTCCAGCTCCTGCGTTTTCACGCCGGAGCCTTCACGGGCACGAATTATTGGCGATTATACACGCACTTACACAACTCGGTTGTATGTTTGATTTTAATAACTTTGAGATGTTTCGGCTGTGGGCCGGAAAAAATTTCGACGGAAAAATTCTATTTATTTTTGATAAATATATATTTTGCCACATAGTACATTGTAGTTCATAAATCTTCGTGCATAATACATCATCATTCTCTCCCCACACCGACATCCAAGCAGAGCTCATTTGAGGTTGCGAGGATGCGACGTGGAGAGAGTTTTCGAACATTCTCTCACTCACATCGAAGTTTTAGGATTTCACTGGTTAAGACTGCTTCAGACTAGAATCGATTTCAAGTTTTTGGTGGGTTACAGGGTTTCGTTACTTGCTTATCCTCATGGTCGCCCTGGTAACGCCATACAAAATGATGCTAATCGCCACTTGGCACCCGTTGCTAGGCAACGTTGGTAATGTGTTCAAGTGGTGGATTGCCCGCAAAAATTGAGTACCATGTGCTAGTACTATAGTTGCTCGGACAACCCTCGGGTTCACGAGCTGTCGATAGAAGACCTATGCTCGCTTTGCTCTGTCCCTCATGATCTTTCAAGATTAGGTTCTTATCAGCCTGCGGAGAGATGAAATTAAGGTTGAGTAACATGATGCGAATGTTTGGCATATAAATATATCAACGGAACAAATTAAATTAAGAACACGACTACTCTATTTATTTAGCAACGCGCGCAATGTTTACAGGTTAATGATTCTGAAGCTGGATTGCTCGACGTCGGGCACGTTCCTTATGTCCCGGCCGACGATTGTTTGCTGGAAGGGTGGATTGTTTCACTGGTTGGGTGTTCTTCTGCGACATCTGGGTTGGAGCGAAGACGAGCGGATATGTTACCGCTTCCCCCTCCCGGCAGACTGCTAGGGCGACTTCGAGTCCCCGAATTTGCGTGCGCAGGCTCTGGTTGAGCTGCCGCTCCTCTGTCCAGCCTTTCTGTGCTGCGGTCAGGCGGTGGTACAATGCTTTCATTTTTCCCGGTTCCTTCCAGGTTGCTTTAATCTGTTGCATTTCGCGGGTTAATTGAAGAATCTGGGCGAGTAATTCCGCGTTTGCCTGTCTCGCGTGGTCCAATTCAGTCTGTACGATTCTTAGGGAGGACATCGCTGTAATCAAATAGATCATTTTAATTTGTTATTGATCAATTTAAATAATTATTTATTCCACTAAACAAAACCACGTATAATTCTAGCTATATGAAGAAATAACACGTGAATTTCTAATATTTTAAATCAGTTACTACATAAAGTCTATCATTGTTTGTTCATTCGTCAGGGCAATATCTCTTCAGGCTTCGTTTGAGAGCCTCCACGGTATAGGGTCGTCTGGTGTCTCGAACTGGGTGAGGTAGATAGGCGACTGCAATCCGCCCGGCAAGGATGTCTTCCACCACGTTCGCAAGATACATCCTTGCCTTAACCACCTGTAAATATACCTGCTCCTGCACCCTTTCCCATTGGGTGAGGAGGTCCTGTGCATTCAGGTAGGTCTCCGCAGCTGGATATTGCCGTTCCGAGAGACATGGTCGTTGCAACTGGTCGAGTATTCTCATGGTCGGCGGGACTCCTGTCTGTTCCTGTTTGGCGGTCTCTCGACGGGTAATTCGTTTGGACGACATGTCTAAACATTACTGTTATTAGGTTCGATTGATCCACCATTCTAAGTTATTAGCAAGCAGATTGTGTCTATGCTACTAGTAAGGGTGTCATACACGCGACCATTGCCTTCCTTTACGCGATGGGACATTAATAAGCCGGTTGGGTTAATTTGCGGGTCTGGTTCTTTAAGGTGCACTCCTTTATAAGGGAAATATATAATAATATGATTAATCATATGGATGAGATAACCTGATGTTTAATTTATTCAATATATGCATATTAACATTAAAACTTTACATGTGGGCGGATACTCGTGTATTGACCTAAGAGAATTTGTACATTGATTTAAAGTTTGTTTACCAATTCCCTGTACGGTCAATTCGAACTTTAAGATCTAGACCGGATGTTGATCCGAGATAACTTAGTTGTACGTGGGTACATCCTGGTGGGCGACGATTTCCGGCGGATCTTACCATTACAACCTAAGCAGTTGACTAAAGGTGATTTACATTGTTTACATCCGGTGATGGTATTATTCGTGTCGTATTTTCAGAATTACTGGTCAACTGGTTCGCCTACACTCGATTATCTCAATTCTGGTAAGTTATTCCGTTGATTAGTTTGAATGTACTTTACTAGCAAATTTTAGGAAAACTTCCACGCTTACCGAGGTTTCCAAGTAGATGCGATACCCTTCTGTTGGAATAATTTCGCTATGGGGAATTTCATTTGTTCAATAATGTGATATTAATACAAATTCACTCTTATCTTAAACTTGGGTTTTTCCAATTCTATTAATTTACTTTACTTAATAATTCGTTCACTTTATCTTTAGTCAGTTTGCTGTAATTACCGAATTAAAGAAAACCTTTTTCAAATCTGTGAATTTATTTTAGTCCTAACTAAGAGGTCGTGTTATTGGTAATGTATTCGGTTGTCCATTATTCAAATTACTAATAGTTTCCCTGAGGCTAGCTGGATCAACTATTACTTTAATCCGCGAAGTTATTTTAATATTAATTAAATCCGTGAATTCAGTTGTACTTTAACTTACATCGTAAATTACTTGATTTTTACCAAAAAACTGTCTTACGGTTATTCAATTCATCTCTAATTTTAATCTACGAATTACTTTAATCCACTAATCATAGTTCGTTAAGGAACTTATATTATTTATTCTTATTCAATACTTTACTTTACCAAAAACTAGGTTATCCTGGTTTTACTCAATAGCTATTTGAACTAATTTAATCATTTTTATTGTTACCAATAAATTGATTCAATTTAATCAACGATATTTTTATTTTTGTTCATTTTATTTTTACTCAATGATTTAATCTAACCGCTTGATTTTTCTCAATCACCTCTTCAATTTTATCAGTGAATTACGTGTCGTTACACTAATTTTAGTCAACAAGTTAACTAAGGGATCCCCTACTATTATTCGAGAATTACTTTACTTTTACTCGATACATTTCATTATTTGAAATCAATGAATTCGATTCTTAATTGCTTTCATTTTTATCGGTGGTTTCAATACGTTACTCGTCCCTACCAAGGATTAGATTAATTTTATCGAAGCGAATTATAATAGTTTAATTGATGAAATTATTTGCCATTGCCATAATTTTAATCAATAGTTTACGATCATTTAAATTATGAATTATCTTTACTCAATCTTTACTTTAATTTTAAGCCATAAAACACTTTACTTTTACGATCAATGGTTACTTTAATTTTTATCAATAATCGCGATTTAATCGAATTCAATGATTTCCAATAAATTTTATCTATTTTAAAATATTAATCCAAAATAGTTATAACAACGATTTCAGTTAATTTAATCCCCGTACCATTCCCTTTAATAGGCCTTAGACGCATATTATGTTTATATTATATTTACTGAGTGCCCACTGGACTACTCGGTGTGGTAATTTTAAGCCGTATGTACTATCAATTTAGGTCGATTTTACAGAATTGAGAAACGAGGAAGCAGCCAGAGACTTCTTCCTTATTTCTCGCTTCAGATATAGGGATAAATATTGACGTTACGACCGCTGCGTTGCGCACGCTGAGTCTTCACGGGTACATATCATTGGCGATTTTCCACCCACTTACATGCATCTGTACTATGTAGATTTTGCTTTCTTGCGTTATGTATTGGCTGTGGGCCGGAAAAATTTCGACAGTTTAATTTAGTTTACGAAAACATATAAAACAATTTAGGTATATAAATAATATTTATTAATTATGAACAAAATAACATAATTACCCATCGTTGACAATCCATCAAATATCATAAGATAACATATCATAACATAAAACAAAATACCTCTCTCCCCACGTCGACGCCGAGCAGAGCTCTACTGAGATGCAATGAACGTGACGTGGAAAGAGGGTTCCACCATAAATAATTCTCACCTAAAAAATCGAAATTGACTTGGAGATAGTTTTTAAAAGAATTTTCAAAACGATTGAAAAGTAAATTTCAAAGTGGCTAGTTTCGAAAATGGTTTTAAACAATTTTCAAAATGGTTAAGTTAAATGTGAAAATGGATCAGTATATATACCTAATTTTCTCGCGTGTGAAATTTGATGCAGTAAAACAAAATTCGACCTTGTTATTTTCTAGTAAATTCTATTCGTTAATTTTATTATTTTTTGATTTATTTTTATAATTTTTTATTTAAGATTTTTATTGAATTATTACTAATTCAAATTTTTCGATTTAAATTTCATTTTAATGAACTTTTATTAATTTTTTCAATTTCGTCGAATTTGTTGTGTTTTCTTGTTATATTTGTGTAGGTATCGTGCGAATCTTGGTGCATTTTGTTATTATTTTAATTTATTTTTATGTTTATTATTTTATATTTAATTCTCCTTTTTTTCTCGTATTTTATAGGGTTTAATTGGTGTTTCCAGGTTTATTTAAATTGCATGTTATTTTTGCGTGTGTGTTTCTGATCCATTTAAACATTTCTCAAGGCCGTTTACGTTGTGGCCCAACATTTTTCAAAAACTGATTCAGGTTAAAAACCGATTAAAATTGTGTAGAAATGAATCGGTATATATACCTAATGTGTGACCCTAACCTTGCGTGTTATTTTTGATTTAGTAAAACAAAATTTGACCTTGTGATTTTCTAGTATATTCTATTCTTAATTTTATTATTTTGTAATTTAATTTGACAATTTTTCTTTTACATTTTTTAATTGAATTGTTTCTAATTCAAATTATTTGATTTTTATTCCATTTTCATGAAATTTCGCATTTTTTCGTAAATTGTCAAATTTCGGTCAAATTGTTAGGTTTTCGTGTTATTTTTATGTTTATTTCGTGCGGATCTTGTTGCACTTTGTTATTATTTTAATTTATTTGTTTTATAATTTCATATTTAATTTTTCTCTTTCTTGTATTTTAGCAGGGTTAGTTGATGTTTTAATAGGTTCGATTTTAAATCTGCATGTTGTGTCTGCGTGTGTATTACCGATTCATTTAAACAATTACAAGGCCATTTGTGTTCTGGCCCGACAGTTTTGTTGCAATACGCAGCTCATCACCATCCGGCCCATTCGCTTACTCGACAGTGGGCTCAGATACAAACATAAATACAGTTTCCAAAGACAGACTAACAAATCCTACAAATAGACATAGCAATATAAACACAATGCACATACCAAATAAGCATACACAAACAAATCTACACAAAACCAACAATGAGCTTAGTCAAATATCTAAGAACTAATTTATGTATCAACTTAAAATACTATCGAGAAACTTATGGAACAAATATAATACAGATAACAAATTTATATAGAAACACTAAAATTAATTAATACAGAAAATCAAATTTACTAAACCTCAAACCAACAACAACAAACCATATGATTATTATACGATTATCATATTATTATAGTATATTATTATATTATTATTATGTTGTAATGGTATCATATTATTATAATTATCATATTTTTATCTATAACCCCGCCGCTACTTGGGTGCCCTGCATATAACCAGTCTATTTGCTACGGTGGATCCAAATGTTATTAGTGGCACTTGATGCTTATTATTACATAGACCCCCGACAGCATCTTGTCTGAAGAGTTTCCATACTTACAAGTAAACTTAAGACATGTAAATGTTTTTGAGCTACTCCTTAGATAGATAACGATGTAGTAACTAGCCGATACTACACCGTCTAGCGGACATAACCTGATTTAGGTATGCCAGTGAAGCATCGCATAATGATGCTCAAAAAAGCTCTGAACTCGCACGTACCAGAGGCTGAATTGGTGGGGGTGCTGTCCGATTAACACAGAGCGTTGTGATGCCTACTGATGATTCCTTACGGGAACACAGTAATCAAAAACTAATAGTAGAATCTGAAAAATAACTGAAACCGTTAGGTGGAAGTTTATCCGTAAGGATTCTGCCTACTCTTAGGAGGGCCTGGTAATACCAAGCTTGATGTACGTCGTGTCAAAGCCGTTTACCAGCCGGTCCGATTGAAATGTCTTAAAAATTGTTCTCATGTCCCAGATCAAGAATCATGAAAATCGGTTCAGTAGTTTTGTCAGAAAAGGGACCCAATGTTTTATGCTGGCCTATTTAAATATATAGATACATTAATATGAATGTACATGACATCTCATATCATATATCACTATTATTTTGGCAATGCAAAAATGTGTTTTTTACCACTAAAACATTTAAAAAAATTAAAGCGATTAATTAATATTATAAATCTATATAAGTATATTTATTTTCGCTATAAATTTTGTATGGAGAGCAACAAAAAATAACATTATGACTGTTTGTTTTTAAAAATTTTATAAGAATCGGTTTTTATGATATGCTGAAACCGATTAATTGGGTTGCTGAAATAGGGCGATTAACCTATTAGCTGATTAATCGGGTAACCGATTTTGCAATCACTAAAAAATGTCTCTAAAATGACAAAATAAAATTCGATAAATTTAATTAGATTTGTTTTGTGATTTTGGAATTATCGAAACTGTTAATGTATAAATTTATCTATAATATTTTATACAAAACGTAAGGCAAGAATTTTAAAATTCATTTTGCAGACACTGATGCGATAATCTTGGAATTATTGAATGTTGAGAAGATTGAGAAGATTGAGAAGATAGGGAGTCTAGCTCAAATTCTCCGGAGCCATAATCTTGTTTGCATTCATGCAAATATTGCAGCAAACTAGCTGCATTAGCTCGCCGTTCATTCATTCGACGTGAAAACGATTCCTTCATTTAAATTGTTGATCATGAAGGAAATGATTGCATCAGCTGATATTAATGTTGCATCACGGCGACATAGTGCTTACGTAGCTAACTTTCTAAGTGCAAGCGTCGTCACCATAAAATTAATCATGTTCATTTATTTGCTTCCAACAAAATTTTTGAATTGAGATCGATTAAGGATTTTAAAATGCTGTTTTTTACTTTATAAAAACGTTCCATCGTGTCTTTACGTCAATCATTAATTGAATTTTTCTTTTCTTTAAATTTTTTCTTCTTTAACGTATTTCTGAAGAATGTCATCGTTTTTTGTTGGTAATCAACGAAACAACCTGACTATAGTTCTTACTTTACTTATCATTGGATACAGCTTATCTACCAGTTCTTCTGATTCATCTTCGGTGCAAACAATTTGAAATCCGTCATCTTGATCTTCATTTTCACATTCTGAATAGCAGCCATCATCAATTTCTTCGTTTGGTACGGAATTAGGTTTTTGTAAAGGACATCCAAAATTCCTAGATGGATAGCATTTTTCAAACAAAGTTGCTGCTCACATGAAAGTAATTTTCCAACTTTTTGCATAACATAAGTTTAATCCAAATAATTCCAGCCTTTCTTCAATAAGTTTCATACAACTTTCTGCTGGCAAAGATCCACATACTCGAACCACTCCAAAATTAAAATACCTACACTTAATATGCTAATTTATATTCAAATAACGCCTGTTCTTAAACGAAGTCCATTCGTCAAAAGAGAGGCTGAAACGCTTAACTTAAGATTTATAATGATGATCTAATGATAAAGTGATACAAGTAATAATTAATTCCTTTTAAATTAATAATAATAACATATCTAGCAGTAGTATTAATCCTATTATTAACAGTAGTATTACCGATATTATATGTAATGTACAATATGGTGGCTCAATTGAACCCGAAATTGTATATAATTCAAATAAAACCCATGCTGAAATTAAAATGGATGTTTCATCTTTAAATTTGAAAACAGTATCTATTCCAGATACTTTAAATAATAAACTAAATAAAGTTACAATCGAGATGGGTACAACAAAAATTCAATTTTGCTTTAAAGTAGAATTTGAAAAAGATGGTGAATTTCAATCATTCATTATTTCGAATTCTGTTAGACTCATGAGTGATACCTTCTTAGAAGAGGTTATTGATTTAATAAATGAAAAAATAATTAAAATGAATGAAAAAGGAAGTAGCTGCTCCATAAATAAAATTGAATATATAAGTTTTGTAATTACAAAATTTTCTCAAATAACTCGATTAACAGGTCATGACTATATTGCTATACCTGAAACTTTATAAAATAAAACATGCACAGTAAATGTTAAAAATACCGATAATCATGCTTCTTATATATCATTTTATCTATTTTAAAATATTATATTATTAATGCTGGTGTACTGGGTGGAATTAATTTTGTTTAAATCGGTGCTCATTTGTTTCAATCTATCTTGCTTCACTAAATCCTTACTTCCCTAGGGTCGATATTATCTCACCCAGACGCCCCACAATTTTGACCTTACCACTATTGCTGGTATACTGGGTAGAATTAATTTTGTTTAAATCGGCGCTTGTCTATTCTTATCTATTTACCTTAATTACTATTGACTTTTCTAGGGTAACTTCTATCTTACCCAGACGCCCGACAATTTTGACCTTACCACTATATACCCATGAGCAAGCTCATGTTGGTACTGTATATAGCAGCCGAGAGTCCACAGGCAGGTGAGCCCCATTACTAAGACTACTCCCTGTGATAATCTCGCTTTCGGGTTCCTGACTGCCGATTATTGATTATTCTTTGGTTATTATTCCCCTCAATATATCTATTTACGACAGGAATTTTTAATAAAAAAGAATATTGTCCTACCTAAACATTTACATAAATGTTGCCCCTCTGACTATAGCGGTATTCCCATATATTACCCTCTTACCGCTCCGTCCACGCGAAGCATGGACGCCACGGTGAATTCCAACGGTGTCCTACTCCGAGATCAGTTTAAACAAGGCCTGATCTGTCTAAGCAGACACCTTGGGGTGGTCAAAGATAAAATCACACATCAGCATCCTGCAAATTTAACTGCCGGAATTGAATATTATTTCACCACCTTCTACAACTAATGCATATATAAAAATTGAGTTTAGGGGGACCTGTCGCGAATACTAAAAAGTATCGGGCCATCCATGATAAAATTAATCAAAAACAATTAACATAAAAATATATTTGTAATACATAATAAATGAAAACCACTTACGATTCAAGAATTCTTAAAGTCCAAGGTTTGAATAAAAGTTTTTAAGTTGTAAAAGTACAAAGTTTTTGAAATTTGTAAGGTTAACTTATTATGAAAATGGCTGCTTTATATATAGTGTTTTCGTTTATGGGTGCGACCAATCAGCGAATTTTAAAACTTTTGTAATCATTTTGTCGGGTTTTTTTAATGGATTTTATTTATTTTAATATTTTTTTCTTTTTCTATCTATTTTAATTTTTTAATATTAAATTCGTTAAATTTACATTTTTTATTTTCGCTGATTTCATATTTTATTCTGGTCGCCACTTCCGCCTGTGTATTTTCTAAACTTTATTTTGCAAGGTTATAGGCGGTTTTGTGTTCTACTGTTGGGCCAGAACGTAAACGGCCTCGAAGAATGTTTAAATGGATCAGAAACACACACGCAGATACAACACGCAATTTAAAATAAACCTGAAAAACACCAATTAAACCATATAAAATCTGAGAAATAAAAGAATTAAATATAAAATAATAAACATAAAAAATAAATTAAAATATTAACAAAATGCACCAAGATCCGCACGATACCTACACAAATACAACAAGAAAACACAACAAATTCGACGAAATTGAGAAAATCAATTAAAGTTCATTAAAATGAAATTTAAATCGAAAATTTTGAATTAGTAACAATTCAATAAAAATTCGAAATAAAAAATTATAAAAATAAATCAAAAAATATTAAAATTAAATAATAGAATTTGCTAGAAAAGAACAAGGTCGAATTTTGTTTTACTGCATCAAATTTCACACGTCATACAAATAGGTATAAATACTGATCCATTTTCACATTTAACTTAACCATTTTTGAAAACGAACCATTTTCAAACTGTTTTAAACTATATTTTGAAAATTGTTAGAATCATTTTGAATCAAAACTTGATTTTAAATCTATTGTCGGATTCAATTTTTAGGTGAGAATTATTTATGGTGGAACCCTCTTTCCACGTCACGTCCTTGCATCTCAATGGAGCTCTGCTCGGCGTTGGCGTGGGAAGAGAGGTATTTATGTCATTTTGTATTATGATTTGATGGTTTTATGGAATGGTTAAAATGGGTAAATTTATTTGTTTTATAATTAATAAATATTATTAATATATCTAAATTGTTCTACATATATCTAACTTATTTTATATGCTTTTATAAATTTTAATGTCGAAATTTTTCCGGCCCACAGCCGACACATCACGCAAGATAGTAAAATCAACATAGTGCAGATGCATGTAAGAGCGTGGAAGATCGCCAATGATATGCACCCGTGAAGACTCAGCGTGCGCAACGCAGCGGTCGTAACGTCAATATTTATTTCTATAGCTGAAAAGAGAAATAAGGAAGAAGTCTCCGGCTGCTTCCTCGTTTCTCAATTCTGTAAAATCGACCTAAATTTATACTACGCACGGCTTAAAATCACCACACCGAGTAGTCCAGTGGGCACTCAGTAAATATAATATGAACACAAAATGCGCCTAAGGCTTATTAAAGGGAAAGGACACGGGGATAAAACAAATTAAATCGTTGATATAACTAAAACTATTGATATTCGAAATAAAATGGATTAAATATTTATTATTTAAAAATAAAGAAATCATTTGATTAAATGCTGAAAACTATTGATTAAAATAAATAAATTGTTGATTAAAGATCCAAATTTTCATTGATTAAAGAAAAGGAAATGTATTAAAAACGAAGTAATCATTTGATTAAATGCTGAAAACTATTGATTCAAATAAATAAATTGTTGATTAAAGATCCAAATTTTCATTGATTAAAGAAAAGGAAATGTATTAAAAACGAAGTAATCATTTGGTTAAATGTTGGAAACTATTGATAAAAATAAAATAATCTGTTAAATAATAATCCAAAACTTCATCGATTAAATTAAAGGAAAAACGTTAGGAATTAAAGATTTATTATAAAGTAATCGTTTAGTTAATTACTAAAAATTACCCATTGATTAAATAAAAAGAAAAATTACGAATTAAAAAATAAAGCACTCATTTGGTTAAATGTCGAAAACGATCGATAATAATAAAATAATTCGTTGATTAATAGTTCAAAACTCATTGCTTAAATAACGGACATTTTCTTTTGGTTTAATTTGTTCATATTAGATGGATTACAATCAATTAATTCCTTGCTTAAAAATTTTAATAATTCAGAATAAAATTGGGTATAAAATATTATTCATTAACAAAAATAAAAATAAAGTCTGATTAAAATAAAGAAATCGTGATTAAAAGAACTAAAATAAATGAACCAATAAATAAATACCAATCCGTTACTGAATAAAAATTGACAAAAATCCAAATTAACATCATTGTTGAAAGGTAGGGATAAAATCGAAACTGATCCGAATTAGAAACGCGAACAGATTAATTTAGTAGGAAACGAAATAGCATTAGATTTAACTTGATGATAATCATTTAGCTTAGAAAGATTTTCTTGATATCTGAAGAATATCCTGACACCGTTTTAGACCCGAGAATAATCCAATAATTTTCCCGTAGAAACCAAACAAACGACTATAAATTTAATAAATAAACCAACAAAATCACGAGAAATTAACTTACGACGCGCTTAAAATCCGATATAGTCCAACTTAGACGAATAAATATATCAAATGATAAATATCGAAGTGATGTTTGATAAGGAGTTCCATTATTAGAAAGTCTACGCGCATTTCACAACCGAAAATTGCACTAAGTCGATAATAGAAGTAGCCGATCGATAACTAAATTAACCTGAGAGAATCAACCGGAAACCGGAAACCTACATTGAATAAATTTAACATCCGCTTGATCGAAGGGATTGACGTTTCCGCCAACATCGTCCTGACAGGATGTGACTAAATTGAATATCATCAAATTAAATACAACCTGTAAATTTTAACTCTGTTTCGAATAAACATCAGCATCATAGAATAGCGAATTTTAAAATTAGTTTAATCAATATCTATATTACATATTAGATCATGTTGTTAAGGATTGGTCTTTCTTTTTGTAACGGAATAAACCAACCTGTAATGCGAATTCATTTTACAAAAATTAAAAAGTATTCGAATAATAAATTTGTTGTAATGGAGAATGAGCAGGTGCGTTATCCATAACAAGCAAGACAAGTAACGGCAAATTCTCATGAAGTAAATAATTTTTCACAGACGGACCAAACACATTATTGAGCCAATCAGTAAAAAGGTAACGTGTCACCCACGCCTTTTTGTTTGACCTCCACATCACATTTAGCCTGTTTTTTGAACTTTACACTTCTTGAATGCTCGTGGGTTTCAGAATGATAAACAAGCAGCGGTTTAACTTTTAAATCGCCGCTTGCATTAGCACAAAAAAGTAGCGTGAGGCGGTCTTTCATTGGCTTGTGCCCGGGCATTGCATCCTTCTCTGCAGTAATATAAGTTCGCCTAGGCATCTTTTTCCAGAAAAGACCCGTCTCGTCACAATTAAAAATTTGTTGCGGCAGATAGCCATTAGAATCTATGAGTTTTTTGAAGTCGCCGATGAATTTCTGCTGCCCTCTTGTCGCAGCTGGCTGCTTCATCAAAATTTTAAAACAAAGACAATGACTCATTCAAGGTCATTGGATGACTCATCAAAATTTTAAAACAAAGACCATGACTCATTCAAGGTCATTGGATGACTCATCAAAATTTTAAAACAAAGACCATGACTCATTCAAGGTCATTCAAGGTCATGGAAAAGTAGGTCAAGGTCATTCAAGGTCATTGGATGACTCATCATTTTTCAAAAATTTTTCCATCTTTAAAAGTACATTTATTTTCAAGGTCATTCAAGGTCAAGGTCATTGGATGACTCATCATTTTTTCAAAAATTTTCTATGTTTAAAAGTACATCTATTTTCAAGGTCATTCAAGGTCAAGGTCATTGGATGACTCATCATTTTTTCAAAAATTTTTCTTTGTTTAAAAGTACATCTATTTTCAAGGTCATTCAAGGTCATTGGATGACTCATCGTTTTTTCAAAAATTTTTCTATGTTTAAAAGTACATCTATTTTCAAGGTCATTCAAGGTCATTGGATGACTCATCATTTTTCAAAAATTTCTCTATGTTTAAAAGTACATTTATTTTCAAGGTCAGTCAAGGTCAAGGTCATTCAAGGTCAAGGTCATATTATTTTTAATCATTTTTAAAATTAAATTTACTACTTATAAAAATAAGTAGTATATATTTGTAAATTATTATTATTATTAATATTATTATTAATATTAGTATTATTATTATTATTATTAGTATTATTATTATTATTTTTCAAGGTCATTCAAGGTCAAGGTCATGGAATTTTTAAACATTTTTAAATTTAAATATACTACTTATAAAAATAAGTAGTATATATTTGTAAATTATTTTATTATTATTATTATTATTTTTCAAGGTCATTCAAGGTCAAGGTCATGGAAATTTTAAACATTTTTAAATTTAAATATACTACTTATAAAAATAAGTAGTATATATTTGTAAATTATTTTATTATTAATATTATTATTAATATTAGTATTATTATTATTATTAGTATTATTATTATTATTATTTTTCAAGGTCATTCAAGGTCAAGGTCATGGAATTTTTAAACATTTTTAAATTTAAATATACTACTTATAAAAAATAAATAGTATATATTTGTAAATTATTATTATTATTATTATTACTATATAATGAAAACCACGACATATACAACAAATTTATTATAAAGAGATAATTCTACTATAGTAGTATTGTCGAAGAGCTTTATTCAAAGCCCATTCCACATACTTCCGATATCGGGCGGCGCAGCAATGACATCCATCACCACAAGGGTATTCGGGTTCCATATCTTTTGATAAATTGTTTTGTTCGATATCCCATAGGAACTCATCTATTACAGTAAATATCCATATTGATGTATGATTGAATATCAAGTCTGGGATTATTGATGCAGGCTTATCCATGATTCCATGTATTTCTGGATAATAGAATTCCAGACGTTCTTTAATAACTTTAAAATAATCATCTAAAAGCAAGTAATAATAATAATATTAATAATAAATTACCGTAATGTTTAATTTCATTCATAGCTTGAACTGCGCTCGGTACAACCATTTTAATGATAAAAAATGAAATAACAATTACTTTTATACTAATTTAGAGACACACACACACACATCTTTAGCTATAAACAATAAATATTAATTTATATAGATTTAAAAATGATTAAAGAAATTTTATTATTATTATTAGTTTTTAATATGGCCAACTCAATTGTTGTAACCGTTCAAGGTAAAAATTCAACAAGATGTGTATGTCCAGATACCGCTGTATTGATGGATATTTTGTATATGATAGATAGGCCTAGATATTTGAAAACTCCAGTCAAAAGATTATCTGAAAGAATGAGTAATTTAGAATTCCGATTTGAACATACATATGAGACTTTAAAAAGAGCTAAAAACGAATTATATGATGATATTATATATTTAAATAAGACCATTGGTACTATCAAAAATGAATTAAGAAAATCAATATTAGAATTGAAAGAAAATCATAAACTTAATGAAAAAATGATGAATCAAGTTCAATATAGTATAAATTTTATTCTAATAAAACAACTGATCAGTTCAATCGTATAATGAAATTACAACAACACCCAGTTAACAGTGGCGGCAACAGCTTGAAAGAAGTTAACAGTGCCAACAAATCATCATTGCCATTTCCATTATATATTTTTACATATTTTCTTAGTATTACATGATTCTGATTGGCCGAATATAGTATAAATAAGCTTACACTTTCATATATTTTTATAAAATGCCAGAAACTAAATTTTTTATAACTTTGTTGAATGAGCTGGTCTCTAATAATAGAGAAGAAGATGAAATCATTAAAAACATGAAATTTATGGTAAACCGTACCGAGAAAATCGTTGAAGACATCCCATTCGATTATGAAAAAATTCTCAATTTGCCACCATTGGAGAGAAAGAAGGCATTCCAATCAATATTTAGTTACATGTTCGATGAAAATAATAAATGGATGCGAATAATAGTAGGATTAATGTACATGAAACACATGATATTAAAATCTGGATCCGACTATGAAAATTATTTCCAATGGTCTATAGAGGTATATTACTTTATATTATTATTAATATTATTATTATTATTTAGGTGATAGAAACAAAAATTGATCCGTGGGTAGAATCAAACGGTGGATGGACAACGATTATTCAAGTTGCCGCAGAAGCCAAACGCTCTGATATTTATATCGAGAATTGCAAATTTTTATTAAAACTATTCACTGGAGTATCTGTTTTATATTTATGTAATAAGGTTTATCATAGATTTTAATAAATATTTCTTTGTTATTTTTATTAATAAAAAACTATATTTTAAGGATTTATTGATTATTACATGTACATTCTTCATCACCACAAGATTCTATCATAATATTTTCTATAACATGATCAATACAATTCTTAAATTCGGTAGGCTCATCTTTTTCGGTAGCTTCTTCAACATTAATAATTTCTTCAGAATCATTAATAATTTCAGTATCATTAACAATTTCATCACTCTGACATCCAGAATCACTCTGACATTCAGATTCGCAATCCGATTCTTTACTCAATGCTTCAACTAGAGTCAACATATCTCTAATTTTTACACCGGTTATTTCTTCAAGTTTATCAAACAAAAAGTTTATTAAATATTCTAAACCAAAATTAATTAATTATTTATATTTATATTTTACCTTTTTCAGACATCATTTTAACACTATTTTAAAACTACTTATAATTTTGTTTATAGAATAACAAAGAAACATTAATACATTTATTAAACACTATACATTAAAATAACTGTGAAAGTCTAGCAGTAACAATTTTCCAGATTGGAGAAAGCACATCGTTTTGATCTGCTTTATATCCTTGGATTGTTATTGTTATATACCAGTTTTCCTGTTCTTTGAATCCTATTTCTGTAAATGCATCATAATATCTGGTATATTGACTCGTGAAGAAAGCATTTTCATTGCATTTTAAATTGGAATTGATCTTTTTGAATGTATTATCAATATCCTTGATATCTAACATTGAGAGAGTACCAGCAAGAGATTGAAATTGCGTTTTATTGAGTTTGACTGGATTTGCCAATTGCATATTGATAGGCTCCTTTAAAAAATACATTTTATAATTGTGGAACATCTGAACTGGTTGGACACTTAATTTCTTGAAAATTTATTAGATTTGACTTGATTTTAGGATTATTTTAAATAAAAGTTAAATTTAGGATCAAAATGTTTATGAAACATCTATTTAAGATAATTATTTAAGAATTAGAATCAAATTTGACTGATAATGATATTTTAATTATAATTTTATGTTCTATTTAAATAGTTGATTAAATCAGTTAATTTTTAAAAATATTTTAGTGAAACCTAAGATTTTAATTGATTTTACAGTGTAAATAAAGGGGTCAATAATTACTTTCATTTTCAATTTTATTGATTTCATGGATATCAATCACAAAAGTAGTATAATTTAGAGAATTTTAAGGGGATGCTCAGTGTGGTTATCAGTATAGTTATGAAAATCATTGAATTATCTCTATGGGTTGACTGGTAATTTTTATTGAATTTATACTTGATTTACTGATTAATTTTAATGAGCAATATGATATATAAATTTTACAATAATTTAATTTATGTGGGAAACATAGACTTTATTCGATTTAAGTCATTTTTGATGAATTTTTTATTTGATAGAATTTTTTGCCAGAACAAAATTGTGGTGATTTTTGATGGAAAATGATGATAACAATTTTGTAATACTAAAGAAAATTTATTTTTATTGGTAAAAATATGATTTTTATGATAATTTTAAGGGAATTTGATTGGTTGAATACATATAGTAAATATGATCCGAATGATGGATTTTTAAGGAGTAGAGTCGGTTAAACATAGATTTCTAAAGAAATTTTACCTTGTAGGTTTTTAAAAAATATGTATATTGTTGGTGCAGTGAGGAAAATTGTCATTTTAAGGGAAATTATTGATTAAGAGGAAATTTTATGATATTTTAAGGAAATAATCGATTAAGAACAAGTTTGTTACCATTTTTAAGGGGTTGAGTTGGTTGAATATCTGTGTTCAAAGGTAAATATTTTCTAAATGGAGAATATAGAGGAGGAATTTATAATATTTTTAGGGGGGATTTGTTCAGATAGATATCAATATGTGTGTAAATCTTTTGAGAGAGTGGAAATATTGTCATTTAAAGAGAAATGATTTGTTAAGAAGAGAATTTATGATCTTTTAAGGGGGGAAAGGATTGGTCACGAGATGAATTCTATTTTAAGGGGATTTCAAGAAATTTATTCGGTTTAATATCGATATAAGTCGGTGATTTTTTATGAAAATAATGAATATAGCTTGGATTAATGTCATTGAAAGAGAATTGATTGGTTGAGAGTAAATTTTATTTTGTTTTAGTGAGAAACAATTGGCTAAGAAGAAAATTTATGATATTTTAAGGAAATAATCGATTAAGAACAGATTTGTTGATATTTTTAAGGTACTGAGTCGGTTAAATATCGTTATTTAAAGGGTGATTTCTATAAAAAATAATGAATATGGTTGGTAGGGTAGGGGTAAGTGTTATTTGATGGGAAATGATTGGTCTAGAGTGGAATTTACTTTAGTGAGAAATAGTCAATTAACAAGTTTGTTGTCATTTTTAAGGGGGTTGGGTTGGTTAAATATTGTTATTTAAAGGGTAAATATTATCTAAATTGGTATTTTATGATTTATTTTTTATGAAAAATATTGAATATGGCTGGAAATATTGTTATTTGATGGAAAATGATTGGTCAAGAAAGTAATTTATAATATTTCTAAAGAAATTTACTGGAATGAATATTGGTATTCAAAAGGTAAATATTATCTACTTGATAGGCTTTTATAAAAATTATGAATATAGTTGGTATATTGGAGTGAAAAATGACATTTGAAGAGGAATGATTGGTTGAGAGTCGAATTTATAGTTTTTTTTTTTTATAAAGGGAATTGAGTTGGTTGAATTTATAAAATACTTAGGAAAATTGTTACTTTTTTCATTGATTTAAGGTTAATCAGAATATATCGATAAGATTTTAGTTCTAAGAAATTGATTGATTCATATAACTATTTGTATACAAGTATTTATTTTATTATTATTATATTTGTAATTAAATTAAAAATTAAAATTGACTAGTATTTAAAAATATTTGGTTACCTATTATTTATGTTTTTTTATTGACAATTTTCTGAATAATTTAAATATTTACGATTATTTCCAGGAATGAAGAGAAATTGTACGATTAAAACTATGAGCTGTTGATAAAATACATTAATTTTTATTCAACAAGTACCTAGAACAATTACCTAACAATCTTAAAATTTTAAAAAATCTAACAAATTTTTTTCAATTATTTTACAACTTAGTTAATTTAATTAACTGATAAGTACTAGTTTCTTTACGATTTGCTACTGTGTTGAAACTTTTTTTTTTTAAATTCGTATTCAAAGTACTAACAAATTTTATTAAAGATCTATCAAGACTTGTCAAAAATTATAAAACTTTGGTAATTTTAATAAGTATTACTCAATAACTACTATTTTCTTACCAATTTGCTGAAGGTATTATTTTAAAATTTCTTCAAAGTAATAACATTATTTACAAATTAATCAGTTTTATCTCAAATTTAACAACTTTCTCACAACTTTAATCAAATTCTAATCCCATGATAATCATAAATTACGTGTATTTTCTTAAAAATTGTCCATAGTTTTTCTTATATCGGTAAAACAAACACATATTTCAATCAAAAACACGTGTGTATCATAAATTATATACATTTTCTTAACAATCTCAAACTTTACATAAATATTGAACTATTTTTATGATTTAACACATACACATTATTAGCCATAAAATAAATATTTCATAAATTGTTGAAAAATAACACATATTTTCATTAAAGTTTTTCCATAAACACTGTAACATATCGATGGTTTAACACACACATTTGAGCCATAATTAGTTTGATATTTATTTGCACATATTTTCTTAAAAATATAGAATTTTCTTTAACTTTTTACAAACATTTACAATTGTTCTATCCCTCTATACTATGAACCACAATTGAACAAACTTTTTCTATTCAGTATTAATTTTATATACTTTGTTGAAAATTTATATAAAATAATAATGAAAATAATAATAATAAAAACTTGTAATATTATTAATAATAATAAAAATAACAATAATAATAATAAAAATAATAATAAAATAATAATAATAATAATAATAAAATTAAAATTAAAAACATTAAAACACTACTTATAAGATAATAATAATAATAATAATAATAATAATAATACTAAAGAATAAAAATTAAAGAACATTAAAACACTACTTATAAAAAATAAGTAGTATATTAAAATTATAAATGTTTAAAAATACTATGACATTGACCTACTTTTAAATGACCTTGAAATAATATTATGACTCATCCAATAACCTTGAAAATAATAATAATAATAAATATTAAAACATTACTTATAAAAAATAAGTAGTAAATTTATATTTAAAAATGACTAAAAATATTATGACTTTGAGAAAATTATAATAATAATAAAATTAAAATTAAAAAATATTAAAACATTACTTATAAAAATAAGTAGTAAATTTATATAAAAATGTTTAAAAATACTAAGACCTTGTGAAATTTTAAATGACCTTGACATACTTTAAAATGACCTTGAAAAAAAAAAATTAAGACTCATCCAATGACCTTGACAATAATAATAATAAAAACAATAATAATAATTATAATAATAATAATAATAATAAAAACAATATTAATAATAATATTAATAATAATAATAAAAATATTAATAATAATAAAATTATTTCCTTATAATAGTAGTTTTATACATTAATAATAATAATAATATTATTAAAAATAATAATAATAATAATAATATTAATAATAATAATAATATTATAAAAAGTTTTCAAAGTATTAATAATAATAAAAATTTTAATAAATTTTATAAGTTATAAGTATATTAAAAATAATAATAATACTAAAATTAATAAAAATATTAATATTAATAATAATTAAAGTTTTTATAAGTATTAATAGAATAATAATAGAATAATAAAAAGTAATAATAATATTAATAATAATATTAATAATAATAATAAAAATAATAATAATAATAAAATAAATTTACAAACTATATACTACTTATAAAAATAAGTAGTAAATTAAAATTATAAATTGTTTAAAAATAATATGACCTCGAGAAATTTTGAATGACCTTGACCTACTTTTGAATGACCTTGACCTACTTTTCAATGACCTTGAAAAATTATGATGAGTCATCCAATAACCTTGACAATAATAATAATAATAATAATAATAATAATAATAATAATAATAATAACAACAATATTAATAATAATATTAATAATAATAATAAAAATATTAATAATATATTAATAATAATAATAAAATATTGACTTAATTTAAACAAAAAAAATTAAAGTATATTACATAAATAAAATAAAAATCAATAAATAATATTATTGACTTGATTAAAACAAAAAATTATAGTATATAAAATAAATAAAATAAAATAAAAATAAATAAATAATATTATTGACTTGATTAAAACAATATTCACTTCATTAAAACAAACAATTTAATAATAATAATATAATTTAAAAATAAAATAATTGACTTGATTAAAACAAACAATTAAATTTAATAATAATATAATTTAAAAATAAATAAATAATATTATTGACTTGATTAAAACAAATAATTAAAGTATATTAAATAAATATAAATTAAATTAAAAATATATATTATAAAATTTGATGAGTCATCCAATGACCTTGAATGAGTCATGGTCTTTGTTTAAAATTAAAAACATTATAAAATATGATGAGTCATCCAATGACCTTGAATGAGTCATGGTCTTTGTTTAAAATTAAAAATATTATAGAATATGATGAGTCATCCAATGACCTTGAATGAGTCATGGTCTTTGTTTAAATGACCTTGAAAAATATGATGACTCATCATATTTTTTCAAGGTCATTTAAACAAAGACCATGACTCATTCAAGGTCATGGGATGACTCATCATATTCTATAATATTTTTAATTTTAAACAAAGACCATGACTCATTCAAGGTCATTGGATGACTCATCATATTTTATAATGTTTTTAATTTTAAACAAAGACCATGACTCATTCAAGGTCATTGGATGACTCATCAAATTTTATAATATATATTTTTAATTTAATTTATATTTATTTAATATACTTTAATTATTTGTTTTAATCAAGTCAATAATATTATTTATTTATTTTTAAATTATATTATTATTAAATTTAATTGTTTGTTTTAATCAAGTCAATTATTTTATTTTTAAATTATATTATTATTATTAAATTGTTTGTTTTAATGAAGTGAATATTGTTTTAATCAAGTCAATAATATTATTTATTTATTTTTATTTTATTTTATTTATTTTATATACTATAATTTTTTGTTTTAATCAAGTCAATAATATTATTTATTGATTTTTATTTTATTTATGTAATATACTTTAATTTTTTTTGTTTAAATTAAGTCAATATTTTTATTATTATTATTAATATTATTATTAATATTTTTATTATTATTATTAATATTATTATTAATATTGTTGTTATTATTATTATTATTATTATTATTATTATTATTATTATTATTATTGTCAAGGTTATTGGATGACTCATCATAATTTTTCAAGGTCATTGAAAAGTAGGTCAAGGTCATTCAAAAGTAGGTCAAGGTCATTCAAAATTTCTCGAGGTCATATTATTTTTAAACAATTTATAATTTTAATTTACTACTTATTTTTATAAGTAGTATATAGTTTGTAAATTTATTTTATTATTATTATTATTTTTATTATTATTATTAATATTATTATTAATATTATTATTACTTTTTATTATTCTATTATTATTCTATTAATACTTATAAAAACTTTAATTATTATTAATATTAATATTTTTATTAATTTTAGTATTATTATTATTTTAATATACTTATAACTTATAAAATTTATTAAATTTTTATTATTATTAATACTTTGAAAACTTTTATAATATTATTATTATTATTAATATTATTATTATTATTATTATTTTTAATAATATTATTATTATTATTAATGTATAAAACTACTATTATAAGGAAATAATTTTATTATTATTAATATTTTTATTATTATTATTAATATTATTATTAATATTGTTTTTATTATTATTATTATTATTATAATTATTATTATTGTTTTTATTATTATTATTGTCAAGGTCATTGGATGAGTCTTATTTTTTTTTTTTCAAGGTCATTTTAAAGTATGTCAAGGTCATTTAAAATTTCACAAGGTCTTAGTATTTTTAAACATTTTTATATAAATTTACTACTTATTTTTATAAGTAATGTTTTAATATTTTTTAATTTTAATTTTATTATTATTATAATTTTCTCAAAGTCATAATATTTTTAGTCATTTTTAAATATAAATTTACTACTTATTTTTTATAAGTAATGTTTTAATATTTATTATTATTATTATTTTCAAGGTTATTGGATGAGTCATAATATTATTTCAAGGTCATTTAAAAGTAGGTCAATGTCATAGTATTTTTAAACATTTATAATTTTAATATACTACTTATTTTTATAAGTAGTGTTTTAATGTTCTTTAATTTTTATTCTTTTAGTATATTATTATTTTATTATTATTATATATTATTATTAATTTTATTATTTTTATTATTTTTTATTTTTTTTATTTATTATTATTATTATTTATTATTATTTATTATTATTGTTATTTTATTATTATTAATAATATTACAAGTTTTATTATTATTATTTTCATTATTATTTTATATAAATTTTCAACAAAGTATATAAAATTAATACTGAATAGAAAAAGTTTGTTCAATTGTGGTTCATAGTATAGAGGGATAGAACAATTGTAAATGTTTGTAAAAAGTTAAAGAAAAATTCTATATTTTTAAGAAAATATGTGCAAATAAATATCAAAACTAATTATGGCTCAAATGTGTGTGTTAAACCATCGATATGTTACAGTGTTTATGGAAAAACTTTAATGAAAATATGTGTTATTTTTCAACAATTTATGAAATATTTATTTTATGGCTAATAATGTGTATGTGTTAAATCATAAAAATAGTTCAATATTTATGTAAAGTTTGAGATTGTTAAGAAAATGTATATAATTTATGATACACACGTGTTTTTGATTGAAATATGTGTTTGTTTTACCGATATAAGAAAAACTATGGACAATTTTTAAGAAAATACACGTAATTTATGATTATCATGGGATTAGAATTTGATTAAAGTTGTGAGAAAGTTGTTAAATTTGAGATAAAACTGATTAATTTGTAAATAATGTTATTACTTTGAAGAAATTTTAAAATAATACCTTCAGCAAATTGGTAAGAAAATAGTAGTTATTGAGTAATACTTATTAAAATTACCAAAGTTTTATAATTTTTGACAAGTCTTGATAGATCTTTAATAAAATTTGTTAGTACTTTGAATACGAATTTAAAAAAAAAAGTTTCAACACAGTAGCAAATCGTAAAGAAACTAGTACTTATCAGTTAATTAAATTAACTAAGTTGTAAAATAATTGAAAAAAATTTGTTAGATTTTTTAAAATTTTAAGATTGTTAGGTAATTGTTCTAGGTACTTGTTGAATAAAAATTAATGTATTTTATCAACAGCTCATAGTTTTAATCGTACAATTTCTCTTCATTCCTGGAAATAATCGTAAATATTTAAATTATTCAGAAAATTGTCAATAAAAAAACATAAATAATAGGTAACCAAATATTTTTAAATACTAGTCAATTTTAGATTTTAATTTAATTACAAATATAATAATAAAATCAAATAAATACTTGAATACAAATAGTTATATGAATCAATCAATTTCTTAGAACTAAAATCTTATCGATATATTCTGATTAACCTTAAATCAATGAAAAAAGTAACAATTTTCCTAAGTATTTTATAAATTCAACCAACTCAATTCCCTTTATAAAAAAAAAAACTATAAATTCGACTCTCAACCAATCATTCCTCTTCAAATGTCATTTTTCACTCCAATATACCAACTATATTCATAATTTTTATAAAAGCCTATCAAGTAGATAATATTTACCTTTTGAATACCAATATTCATTCCAGTAAATTTCTTTAGAAATATTATAAATTACTTTCTTGACCAATCATTTTCCATCAAATAACAATATTTCCAGCCATATTCAATATTTTCATAAAAAATAAATCATAAAAATACCAATTTAGATAATATTTACCCTTTAAATAACAATATTTAACCAACCCAACCCCTTAAAAATGACAACAACTTGTTAATTGACTATTTCTCACTAAAGTAAATTCCACTCTAGACCAATCATTTCCCATCAAATAACACTTACCCCTACCCTACCAACCATATTCATTATTTTTTATAGAAATCACCCTTTAAATAACGATATTTAACCGACTCAGTACCTTAAAAATATCAACAAATCTGTTCTTAATCGATTATTTCCTTAAAATATCATAAATTTTCTTCTTAGCCAATTGTTTCTCACTAAAACAAAATAAAATTTACTCTCAACCAATCAATTCTCTTTCAATGACATTAATCCAAGCTATATTCATTATTTTCATAAAAATCACCGACTTATATCGATATTAAACCGAATAAATTTCTTGAAATCCCCTTAAAATAGAATTCATCTCGTGACCAATCCTTTCCCCCTTAAAAGATCATAAATTCTCTTCTTAACAAATCATTTCTCTTTAAATGACAATATTTCCACTCTCTCAAAAGATTTACACACATATTGATATCTATCTGAACAAATCCCCCTAAAAATATTATAAATTCCTCCTCTATATTCTCCATTTAGAAAATATTTACCTTTGAACACAGATATTCAACCAACTCAACCCTTAAAAATGGTAACAAACTTGTTCTTAATCGATTATTTCCTTAAAATATCATAAAATTTCCTCTTAATCAATAATTTCCCTTAAAATGACAATTTTCCTCACTGCACCAACAATATACATATTTTTTAAAAACCTACAAGGTAAAATTTCTTTAGAAATCTATGTTTAACCGACTCTACTCCTTAAAAATCCATCATTCGGATCATATTTACTATATGTATTCAACCAATCAAATTCCCTTAAAATTATCATAAAAATCATATTTTTACCAATAAAAATAAATTTTCTTTAAAGTATTACAAAATTGTTATCATCATTTTCCATCAAAATCACCACAATTTTGTTCTGGCAAAAAATTCTATCAAATAAAAATTCATCAAAATGACTTAAATCGAATAAAGTCTATGTTTCCCACATAAATTAAATTATTGTAAAATTTATATATCATATTGCTCATTAAAATTAATCAGTAAATCAAGTATAAATTCAATAAAAATTACCAGTCAACCCATAGAGATAATTCAATGATTTTCATAACTATACTGATAACCACACTGAGCATCCCCTTAAAAATCTCTAAATTATACTACTTTTGTGATTGATATCCATGAAATCAATAAAATTGAAAATGAAAGTAATTATTGACCCTTTATTTACACTGTAAAATCAATTAAAATCTTAGGTTTCACTAAAATATTTTTAAAAATTAACTGATTTAATCAACTATTTAAATAGAACATAAATTATAATTAAATATCATTATCAGTCAAATTTGATTCTAATTCTTAAATAATTATCTTAAATAGATGTTTCATAAACATTTTGATCCTAAATTTAACTTTTATTTAAAATAATCCTAAAATCAAGTCAAATCTAATAAATTTTCAAGAAATTAAGTGTCCAACCAGTTCAGATGTTCCACAATTATAAAATGTATTTTTTAAAGGAGCCTATCAATATGCAATTGGCAAATCCAGTCAAACTCAATAAAACGCAATTTCAATCTCTTGCTGGTACTCTCTCAATGTTAGATATCAAGGATATTGATAATACATTCAAAAAGATCAATTCCAATTTAAAATGCAATGAAAATGCTTTCTTCACGAGTCAATATACCAGATATTATGATGCATTTACAGAAATAGGATTCAAAGAACAGGAAAACTGGTATATAACAATAACAATCCAAGGATATAAAGCAGATCAAAACGATGTGCTTTCTCCAATCTGGAAAATTGTTACTGCTAGACTTTCACAGTTATTTTAATGTATAGTGTTTAATAAATGTATTAATGTTTCTTTGTTATTCTATAAACAAAATTATAAGTAGTTTTAAAATAGTGTTAAAATGATGTCTGAAAAAGGTAAAATATAAAATATAAATAATTAATTAATTTTGGTTTAGAATATTTAATAAACTTTTTGTTTGATAAACTTGAAGAAATAACCGGTGTAAAAATTAGAGATATGTTGACTCTAGTTGAAGCATTGAGTAAAGAATCGGATTGCGAATCTGAATGTCAGAGTGATTCTGGATGTCAGAGTGATGAAATTGTTAATGATACTGAAATTATTAATGATTCTGAAGAAATTATTAATGTTGAAGAAGCTACCGAAAAAGATGAGCCTACCGAATTTAAGAATTGTATTGATCATGTTATAGAAAATATTATGATAGAATCTTGTGGTGATGAAGAATGTACATGTAATAATCAATAAATCCTTAAAATATAGTTTTTTATTAATAAAAATAACAAAGAAATATTTATTAAAATCTATGATAAACCTTATTACATAAATATAAAACAGATACTCCAGTGAATAGTTTTAATAAAAATTTGCAATTCTCGATATAAATATCAGAGCGTTTGGCTTCTGCGGCAACTTGAATAATCGTTGTCCATCCACCGTTTGATTCTACCCACGGATCAATTTTGTTTCTATCACCTAAATAATAATAATAATATTAATAATAATATAAAGTAATATACCTCTATAGACCATTGGAAATAATTTTCATAGTCGGATCCAGATTTTAATATCATGTGTTTCATGTACATTAATCCTACTATTATTCGCATCCATTTATTATTTTCATCGAACATGTAACTAAATATTGATTGGAATGCCTTCTTTCTCTCCAATGGTGGCAAATTGAGAATTTTTTCATAATCGAATGGGATGTCTTCAACGATTTTCTCGGTACGGTTTACCATAAATTTCATGTTTTAATGATTTCATCTTCTTCTCTATTATTAGAGACCAGCTCATTCAACAAAGTTATAAAAAATTTAGTTTCTGGCATTTTATAAAAATATATGAAAGTGTAAGCTTATTTATACTATATTCGGCCAATCAGAATCATGTAATACTAAGAAAATATGTAAAAATATATAATGGAAATGGCAATGATGATTTGTTGGCACTGTTAACTTCTTTCAAGCTGTTGCCGCCACTGTTAACTGGGTGTTGTTGTAATTTCATTATACGATTGAACTGATCAGTTGTTTTATTAGAATAAAATTTATACTATATTGAACTTGATTCATCATTTTTTCATTAAGTTTATGATTTTCTTTCAATTCTAATATTGATTTTCTTAATTCATTTTTGATAGTACCAATGGTCTTATTTAAATATATAATATCATCATATAATTCGTTTTTAGCTCTTTTTAAAGTCTCATATGTATGTTCAAATCGGAATTCTAAATTACTCATTCTTTCAGATAATCTTTTGACTGGAGTTTTCAAATATCTAGGCCTATCTATCATATACAAAATATCCATCAATACAGCGGTATCTGGACATACACATCTTGTTGAATTTTTACCTTGAACGGTTACAACAATTGAGTTGGCCATATTAAAAACTAATAATAATAATAAAATTTCTTTAATCATTTTAAATCTATATAAATTAATATTTATTGTTTATAGCTAAAGATGTGTGTGTGTGTGTCTCTAAATTAGTATAAAAGTAATTGTTATTTCATTTTTTATCATTAAAATGGTTGTACCGAGCGCAGTTCAAGCTATGAATGAAATTAAACATTACGGTAATTTATTATTAATATTATTATTATTACTTGCTTTTAGATGATTATTTTAAAGTTATTAAAGAACGTCTGGAATTCTATTATCCAGAAATACATGGAATCATGGATAAGCCTGCATCAATAATCCCAGACTTGATATTCAATCATACATCAATATGGATATTTACTGTAATAGATGAGTTCCTATGGGATATCGAACAAAACAATTTATCAAAAGATATGGAACCCGAATACCCTTGTGGTGATGGATGTCATTGCTGCGCCGCCCGATATCGGAAGTATGTGGAATGGGCTTTGAATAAAGCTCTTCGACAATACTACTATAGTAGAATTATCTCTTTATAATAAATTTGTTGTATATGTCGTGGTTTTCATTATATAGTAATAATAATAATAATAATAATTTACAAATATATACTATTTATTTTTTATAAGTAGTATATTTAAATTTAAAAATGTTTAAAAATTCCATGACCTTGACCTTGAATGACCTTGAAAAATAATAATAATAATAATACTAATAATAATAATAATAATACTAATATTAATAATAATATTAATAATAAAATAATTTACAAATATATACTACTTATTTTTATAAGTAGTATATTTAAATTTAAAAATGTTTAAAATTTCCATGACCTTGACCTTGAATGACCTTGAAAAATAATAATAATAATAATAAAATAATTTACAAATATATACTACTTATTTTTATAAGTAGTATATTTAAATTTAAAAATGTTTAAAAATTCCATGACCTTGACCTTGAATGACCTTGAAAAATAATAATAATAATAATACTAATAATAATAATAATAATACTAATATTAATAATAATATTAATAATAATAATAATTTACAAATATATACTACTTATTTTTATAAGTAGTAAATTTAATTTTAAAAATGATTAAAAATAATATGACCTTGACCTTGAATGACCTTGACCTTGACTGACCTTGAAAATAAATGTACTTTTAAACATAGAGAAATTTTTGAAAAATGATGAGTCATCCAATGACCTTGAATGACCTTGAAAATAGATGTACTTTTAAACATAGAAAAATTTTGAAAAAACGATGAGTCATCCAATGACCTTGACCTTGAATGACCTTGAAAATAGATGTACTTTTAAACATAGAAAATTTTTTGAAAAAATGATGAGTCATCCAATGACCTTGACCTTGAATGACCTTGAAAATAGATGTACTTTTAAACATAGAAAATTTTTTGAAAAAATGATGAGTCATCCAATGACCTTGAATGACCTTGACCTACTTTTCCATGACCTTGAATGACCTTGAATGAGTCATGGTCTTTGTTTTAAAATTTTGATGAATCATCCAATGACCTTGAATGAGTCATGGTCTTTGTTTTAAAATTTTGATGAGTCATCCAATGACCTTGAATGAGTCATTGTCTTTGTTTTAAAATTTTGATGAGTCATCCAATGACCTTGAATGAGTCATTGTCTTTGTTTTAAAATTTTGATGAGTCATCCAATGACCTTGAATGAGTCATTGTCTTTGTTCTAAAAAATTTGTACTTTTAAACTTAGCGCAAAAAAAAATTTTGGGGGGGGGTGGGGGGTATGTGAGCTAGAGGGCCTGTGAGCTAGAGGGCCTGTATCCCACTACTTTAATAGTGTCGCCTTGTAATTGCTTCTCGTTTATCCATATAAGAAGCAGCCTTACAACATCGTCGAGAACACGTAACCGTTGCGTAGATATACTTGTAACTCCTTTTGACGCATCTATCTCCATAATCTTGTCCTTGTTTTTAAGGATAGTACAGATCGTAGAAGTAGACCGGTCGTTTGTGCGCGATAGATCCGCTACACTCACGCCCCGTTCTCGATTTTCAATGATTTTACGCTTTGTTTCTATGGTTCATTTAATTCTCTTATGGCTGTCTTCTTGCGACTTTTTTTTCGGCGACATTTTGCAAGGTTTATTGATTTTACAAATAAAATCAAAAATAATTATTAAACTTTTAAAATAACAAAAAACATTGTATAAACAAGGGTTTTTAAAAGTTTATATCCAAGTATGCTAGCGGAACAATTGTAAACACATACTAATGTATCCATAAATAATGTTTTCGTGAATACTGCAAATATTTTTGTTTTAAATTTTTTTTTACAATCCAAGACTTTCACTCGTTATGCGAAAAATCGTTCGTTAAGCGAGCCGTTTTTTTCCAATTTTTTTTACTCGTTATGCGAATTTCTCGTTATGCGAGGTGCTCGTTAAGCGAGGTTTCACTGTATTGTGATTTTGAAAGTGATGTCTTTAGGGTTTGGGCAATCAATGTGAAAATCTGCCCATTCATCTGCCAGGTTCTTATGCAGATTTTGAAAATGCTTTCCATAAATGTCTTTCAATTCGCTGATAAATATTTTTATGGCTTCTAATATTGTAATAATTTCTGTTAGATCAACGTCTCGTTGTTGCCACGCTCTAGACAAGCGAGATAAATATGGCAGCACATCCGAAAACATCATTAGTGAAGCCATGAAATGATATGTTCTAATATGTTTACTTAAGCCTTCAGCTGTAATATCGTTTCGTTCAGTGGCTTCTCTTTTAAATGCAGCTACAACAACTACAATACATTTTCTCAAATACTCTACTGCATAATAATTAGACAGCCATGTAGTATCATTTGCCATTTAAAGTTTAATTTTAGGAATATTCAGTATATCTTGTATTGTAGTTAAACCTGCCATCCTTACGGAAGAGTTTTGGAATAAGAAAAAAAGTTGCCTTAAAATATCGTTAAACTTGACTAAATATGGGAACTTCAGCAGCTGCTTGGGCACTGGCCAGAGCCAGTCGATGATTAATACCATGACAGTTAACTAGGATTCCATGTTTCATCTTTTAGCAGTTTTGCAACCCCGTTTTTTTCCCAATAATGACAGCAGCACCATCAGATCCTAGACCAATCAAATTACATGCTTTCGAGTCTAAACCATTAAGGACTTCGATAACTTTGCTAGTTATAGTTTGTGCTTTACCATCGACCATGTTGGAAGTTGATACAAAATTAACTGCAACCTTTTTTTTTAGTGGACAAACATATTTGATGTACACGATTAATTGTTTTAAAACCGATATATCACTCGTTTCATCAATAAGAATACTGAAATATTCTGCTGCATGTATGTTTTTCAATATTTTAGCTCTAATTTCTGAGGCTATTATATTAAGTAACTCTTGCATTATTCTTTCTGAAGTATAATTCGCCTTTTTTCTAACGTAAAAATGTTCTAAGTAGGAGCAACTCATATCCCTGCAATGACCGAGCAATTTTGAATATAATCTGGTATGCGGTAATTTGTTTTGCTAATCAATAAATAGATCTCAAAGCTCCCATGAAAGCGTCTCGGTGCAGGTTATTCAAAGTTGACATTGATTCTTCCTATTCCAGTTTCTTCTAGGACCCGTTTTTCCATCATATTTGAACAAGCAACAGTATGTGACTTGCTTAATTCGTGATCAATCAAGCTTTCCTTTCGAAGCCTTGTACACGGAATACTTATCCATGTCTTCTCCTTGCTCGTAGGGTTTTTTCCGTATTTCATACACGTATAACACAACATTCCATCATCTTTACTACTATCCAATCATAATTTTTGAACCACTGACTGTTAATACCCGACAAGCGGTGTTTAGTTGTTGATTTCACATTTGAAATACACTGTTGAGAAGTACTTTCTTCAAATGATTCTGCCTCCACAATGTCTTCATCTGAAACCACAGATTCATCTATTGAGTTGACACCTTCACAACTCTTGTTTTTGTTGTCTTTTATAATAATTTAACAGCGTCGTTTTTTTACTTATATTTTTCCTCATTGTGGGGTTATTATTAAACAAATAAGAAAATACTGTTTTTACGCAATATGAATAAGAAAACTGAATTTAATCGACTACCAATTATTAATATATCTTTTAAACCAAGAGTTAACTAAATTGATATAAACACACGCCTTTGCAACAAAATAAAACATAAAGGCATTTCTTTACAGCAAAACGAGTTTTAATGTTATTTCGTAAGAAATATATTCTGTGAACGGAAAATTAAGTGCAGAGAAGTACATTTGTTGGAAACAAATATTTTACAGTATATATAATGCTATATTAGGCAACATAGTTGCACCAAACATGTTTTTTTAGTAGAACCAAAATTTCAAAACTTTTAAATCATAATGATATAGTCATTTAGTAAAGTACCTTCAAATAAATCGTGAAGGATACTCTATGAACCATAAATGTTTTTAAGGTACATCGGTAATGTTTTTGCAATAAAATTCTATAATTAGTGTACTACACATAGTTTATAATATGGACGGATAAAAATATAAACGGCTGGTTCATAAAATCAGCCGGGAGGTACATAAAACCAACCGGGCGAGCCTCCCATATAAAAGGGCCTGCGGAGAACAATGATTATATATGCGTTACCAATTTTGATATGCTTTATAATTGTGAAAATTTTGATGTAACTAATATTAAGATTTGTAGCAAATGGTGCTTAAGATGCTTACATGGTTTTAGAAATCCTGATTCCTTCGTAAGACACAGGGGTTTCTGTGATAAAAATCAATTAGGTACATTATAAACTCTACCCGAAGAAAAATATCTTAGTTTTAAAGATTGGACTAAAACACTTACTCCACCATTTGTTGTCTATGCTGAACCTGAGGCAATTTTACCAAAAGATGATAAATATTATCAAAAAAATGTACCAATCTCAGCTGATTTGGTTCTAAATAATTTCACAGGGGAAAATTTTTATAAATGTATTATAGGTTTAGATTGTGTTGAACAATTTTTTACTGAGATTGAAATAATTGGAAATAAAAAGTGTTTCAATATTTCGACAAACGATATAAAAAGACTATGTTTTTTAATAGCAATGCCCAAATAAATTTTTCTTCGGCTACAACTTGTCATTTGTGCAAGAAAACATTAGTTCCAATAAGAGATCATGACCATTTTTCTGGTAAATTTTTAGGTGTTGCATGCAGATCTTGTAATCTTTCTCGACGAATTAAACCAGTTTTATTTCATAATTTGTAAGGATATTATCTCCATTATATTCTCAAATTTTGCTTAAGTAAATTTAAAACATGGAATATTAATTGTATTCATATTACAAGTGGAAAATTTCTTAGTTTATTTGCTAGAGCTGGCAGATTAACCATAAAATTTACAGATTCTTGTAAATTTATTAACGACTCTTTAAAAAATGCAGTTAATACATTTACTTCATCACCAATATCCTGTTTGAGTTTAGAAGTGTAATTGTTAAAAGTAAGGGAATATCCCCATATGATGTTGCTACTAGTTTAGAAGTCCTTCGGATAACTCCCCAATTACCAACAATTTTGGATCGTTTTTCTGAAGACATATATAGTATGGCTAAACGTGTATGGGACGAGACTACTTGTACTACAATTCTAGAATATATGATGGTTTACCTAAAATTAGACTTCTTTTTACTATTTGATTATTTCCAGCAGCTTAGAGTAAAATCAATAGCTAATAATCGATTGGATCCTTTAAAATTCTTTGGAATTCTAGATATGAGTTAGAATTTGGCTTTGATGATTTTAGATAATCCACTTGAATTGATTCAGGATATGGAAATTTTTAATTTCTTTGAGGGCGGATTCGAGGCGGTCTAACTTTCGTTAATAAACATGGTAAGTCAGATAAAAATACAGAGTTGTGTATTGAAATCAATAACCTGTATGGGTGCGCACTTAGCCAACCATTAAGAGACGGAAAATTTGATCGGATAACTGATGATATAATATTAAATAAAATCTTCGATGACTGTGTGAATACGGACTTGGAATTATTGAAGTTGCCTTAGAGATACCGGCGTCTATTCATGATAAATTAGATGACTTTCCAGTTGCTGCTGAAAAGATAATTTCTTTTGGTTGGAATTCGAGAGTCTAAGTTTCGTAAGTAAACATGTAAAATTCAATAAAAATACAAAGTTCTTGTATATAGACATTATTAATCTGTACGGTGGGCCCTTAGGCAATCATTACCAGACGGTAAATTTATTTAGATAATTGACGATGTAAGATTATATAAATTCTTGGATGATTGTATAAATTCAATGCACAATTATCAAAAGAAAACGGTGTTGCAGTAAATATAGTTTTAATGGAAACAACAAGATTTTAAGCTGCAATGAAAGGTATATTCATCAACAATCTAAATTCTAGTTTTCATGCCTTTGAAGAAATTGAATGTAAAGATCAGAAAGTTGGTTTTTCAATATAGGGATATAAAACGGGATAAAAAAGATGTGATATCGCCAATTTGAAAATTAGTCAGTGCTCGTTTTTCCCTAGGATTTTAATATGTGAATAAATGTATTATTATTAACAAGTCTTGTTATAATTTTTTTTATGTAAAGTTTTTGAATATTCAAGTTATTGATTAAATAATAGTGCCAATAGAACAAGCGTCAAAACTCAAGACCACAGGGATCAAAAGTTCTAGTTGAATACTGAAATTGATGAAGTAATCAACGTTTTATGAAGGTTTTAAAGTTACGTAATAATCAATATTAATAAAATTTGTTGGTACGTAATGGTAAACAAAACACGGTGAACATTTATATATAAAAATATTGTGTTAAAGTTACGTAATAGTAATTTTAAAAGAATTTAAAAAGTAACGTGATCATCAATTTGAATAAAAAATAGGGGGTGGACTATCGCAAAAAAAGGGTTTTTCAGAATTTATTTAAAATGCAATGGGAGACCCTTACGTTTTTCCAAAGTTCGACGATTTTACATTGAATCTGGAAAGAACATTATTATCTACTCTCGAACACAAATCTTTATTTTCGACATTTTTGTCATCGTTTTTATCTTCAACATTAAACCCTTCGTAGATTTAGCTTGATCTAAAATTTATAACTGATAGACATCAAATAATTACTATTAATTTAACAAAAAGGAAACATTTTAAGATAAGATTAAGTTAATTTGTAAGTTTTTTTACTTAAAGTAATAAGTTTTGTCTTAATTTAACAGTTAAATTAATATACTTAATTTAAACTAAGTTTAAAAAACTTTAATTTACATGTAAAAATTATAAAGAAATAATATAAACATCGACATGGTCTCCATTATCAGTTTAACTTAACTTTTATATATATATATATATATATATTTATAAGTTAATTTTAACTTAAAGTATGTGTAAATATCTAATTGTGGTTCGGGTGAGTAAATGATGTATTGTGTGTAAATTTATAACAGATGGGTACCGTGGGTAAATATAGGTATTGAGCAAGTTAAGATATATGAGAGTACTGGGTGGGTATTAAGTGGGTAAATTAGAACAATCGGGTGCAATACATAACAAACCAGTAAAAACTGCAACTAATCTACACAATAAAAAGCAGACATTTTATGAAAATATTTATTAAAATGATATTCTAGCACTATTAACCTTCCAAATTAGAGTCATTTAATTATCTGATTGGATCTATTATCCTTGGATAAGGATGTTTGTATACCAATGGAAGTATTCAATAAATTTTAGTTCTTTATTAGCATTATAAAACTTTGCATTCTCGTTGCCTAGATATACGGGGTTATTGATTCTTAACTTGGTATTCATTGTATTGAATTTAATTTACTAAATTACAATCTGTATCAGATATTATTGCATGTGAGCAGGTAAATTAGGTATTGTTTAATTTTATTGGGATTGAAAAGTTGTAAGTGATAGGAAATCTGAGAAAATGTAAAATATGGCTACAATTCTTCACTATCATAAATTCGGATTGGATGTCGAATTAATGATTAAATTTATCATCATTTTTCTAATATTTGTGCAACAAATGTAATGAAAATTCACAATTTTGATTGGATGATGTGCATAAACACTTCATTATCTCCATCTGTATACATGAGTAATTAATTGTATTGATATTGCATTTAAGATGAATGGATATTGCAAATAAACATAATAAAAATAAGACTGAAACAAATGGTAAAATCTAAACAATATGATTCCACAATTTATATATTTTTATGATAGAATAATAACAGTTGGGGTCTATGTAGATTTGTTTTGTAATAAAATAATTCTAAAAAAATTGATACACATACATGTTTTTGTATCAACTTCGCAAAGTGTGAAATAAAACAGATAAAACCGGTCTAATTCACCGAGAAAGATTCCAAGATCTGCATAACGCACCTAAAGATTTACCGGGAAAATAGTTTATGAGTGTACATAATATCTTAAAGTGAAGTGTTGTCACAAGTCTATCCAAATCCCCTGGTTCAAATCTCAAGTCAGACTATTTTTTTCATAAACTATGTTTCTGTATAAAATATATATAAAAAAATAATTTATTTTGAGTGGTTTGGTGGCTCAACGGGTTAGTATAAAACGATTCTGTTTCGTTTTTAGTGTCTTTTCGCACAGATAAAAAGGCAGATAAAAACAGAACATATTTCTAAAATAAAAGAGATTAATGAATAAATTTGTTTAAAAAACCAATTCATATCGATTCACTTTCAAGTTCGATTTTACCTGATATGACAGTAAGTCTGTCGAAATATATTATAGTTTAATATATGTTGCATTTCAGCATTATTTTAATTTAATTCAATGCGATTGTTTTATGATTTTTATAATAAATTTTAAAATAAATAAGTTTTTATTATTTTAATTAATTTAATTTTTTGACTTTTTAAAAAAACATTTTTTAAAATTCTTTTAATTTTAATTTTATTATTTTTCCAAAAGTTATTTTAAAAATCATTATCAAATTTTATTTTTTCTTTTAAAATAATATTTTATTAAGTTAATTAATTTAGAAAAAATGTTAACCAATGAAAATTTAAATATATTGAAAATAAATATTATATAGCCTATTTTGAATAATTGTTTAAATATTAATAAAATATTTAAAAATGAATAAAAAGCCTTATATGCAAGAGCTATTTTTGAAAATCAAAGAAGAAACGAATTGCAAAATATTTCCCTCCTGTTTATTTTTGACAGGCTTTCATGAAATTAAAGAACTTTTACTTTTTGATGAAGACATGTTGTTATATATTGAAGAATATGTGGGTAATGCCAGTCATTTATTAAGTCAAAGAGAAAAGAAATTTCTGTATGGAAATGAATTTGTTAATGATCCCAAAAGATTTAGATTTAGCATTAATGATAGAAATAACATTCTCAGTGGGATGAAAAGATTTCAAAAATATTTAATAGAAGATTTAAATAAAAATCATAACACATACCAAAATTTTACAATGAATATATTCTATATCATTCAGAATATGAGAGCAATCGTGAAAATGTGTATGGCAATAATGAAGGTGAAAATTCAAAGATTATCATAGAAAATGAATTCCAAGAAATAAATATAAATAATGGTGAAACAAGGGAAGAGAATTTAGTAATTATTAACATTACAACATTGAATGAAAAATATTTACGCAATTCTGAAAATGATAACAATCATGTTGAGGAAATGGAATATTTCAAAAATGAAACAATAAAAGAAATCTCAGAAATCGCAATAAATAATTCTGAAAATGAAAGCAATTATGAAGAAATGCATGTTGGCGATAAAGTTGAAAATGTTGATGACGAAAATCAAAAAGAAAATTTAAAAGCAATAAATCCAGAAGTACAGATAGAAAATAAAAACAATAATGAAGATATGCATTGCAATAACAAAACAGAAAATGTCAAAGATAAGGAAAATCCAGAAATCAGTGATAAAGAAGTGATAATTTTAGAAAACAATCTAATTATCGATATTTCTAGCAACTCCTCTCTGTCAGATTTGACAATTATTCAGAATCCAACATTGACAAACAAAAGAAAAACAGATTGTCAAAGTTTAAAAACGCAATTTTATAACGATATTGTAAAGAAAGCAGCCAGAGGATTTGAAAATTGTAAACTTATTCCAGAAGAAAACTTTGAAATAGAAATACCAGATGTGGAAGAAAAATGGCTAGTGCAAGGAATTTTTATCTGTAAAATCTGCAAAAAAACTCTGAAAAAACATTACAAACATACCAAATTTCCGATAACTGAGAAAAAAAATATTATATTTAATCCCATTCGTAAACATTTAAAACAACATTATTCTACAATTACTCGTCAGAAAATTGATATTGAAAAAGCAACATTCCAAACCGAGACCGGATGCCAGGAAAAAGATTCAGCTTACAAATTAATTGCTGAGAGAATTACAAAATCTTTTAACATCAAACTATTTCCAATTCAAGACTTTGAAATAGAATTAAAAGATAAAACAACTTTTGACAAAGAAACAAATGGAAATTTTATCTGCAAATTGTGTTTAAATGGTTACTCAAACATGTTTAAGATTTCAGAAAAAGGAATTCTTTATTTTAATTGCATTTTTAAGCATGTCAAAAGATATCATGCCAAATAAATAAATATATATTTTTGTTTTATTATATTTAAAAAATATATTAAAAAGTTAAAAAAGGATTTATTGTTTAATAAATTATGTAATTAGAGTATTTATAATCTCTTAAATCGTTTTTATTTTTTTGGTTTGCTCGTTTAAATTTGTAATTTTAATCATCATATATAATTTTTAAATGTGAAAAATTTTAAAATTTTACATGAAAATGATTTTTAAAGTTAAATATTTTTAAATTAATTTAAATCACTTTTTACAAAATTTTTCGAAAAAGTATTTTTTATTCTTAAAATTTAAATAATTTATTCAATTAATTTGGAGAAATGTACAAAAATTGATTTAAAAATTCTTTTTCATAAATTTCTTGTATCTACAAAAAATGATGGATAATGGAATATAAGAAGAAAATATGGATATGATATGATGTTAATGCATTTTTTGAGAGTTAGAAATGGAATAAAATGTTAATGTAGATATTAAAAGTTTTGATGATATCTTCAAACAATTTATACTTAAAATCTTTTCTTATTTTAAATATTAAATATTTAAGTTTTTGTATTTCAAAAGTTTTCAAGCACTACCTAAGTTTTACCTGAGTTTCGATGCTTTTAAAGAGGAATACGAAGGGTGACGGATTAGTTTTGTCATTTGGAAAAAAGTTTCGAGCCATGCATTTAGTATAGAAAATATTTTTAGCAAAATACGGCTCAAAAGATTTGGATTGTATTTGAAATGTAAAAACATCTAATTGCGCCTCTAACCTTTTTCAGCTTTGCTCTTTCAAATTGAAATATCGTAATAATCCGGTAATGCTTATCAGCTTAAAATAAGTCATCCCAGTGATTTACCTGCTCTTGCTATCCCACTAGAATTGAAAATAGTAACGTCTTTAACTTTCTTGCTAGCCATTGACAAATTAGACGAACATTTCTTGCAAGTAGTGTAAAATTCAAATGTTTATCTTTGTCTCCAATTTAAAAATTAAAAATAGCAATGAAACCTACAAAGCATTACAAATACGGCTGAAAATCTTTCGTCATAATAGGTATAGTTCCCAAGTAGGTGGTAGACGTATAAGTTATATACCAGTATAAGTAATAACGCAGGTATACCCCCCAGGCCCTACCAAATTTAAAGATCTTCATTGTAATTATGCAATTAGAATATTTATAATCTCTTAAATCGTTTTTATTTTTTTGGTTTGCTCGTTTAAATTTGTGATTTTAATCATCATATATAATTTGTAAATGGGAAATTTTAAAATTTTACATGAAAATGATTTTTAAATTTAAATATTTTTAAATTAATTTAAATCACTTTAATTTATGTTTCTTAATTTGGAAAAATGTACAAAATTTGTTTTAAAAATTGTTTTTCATAAATTTCTTGTATCTACAAAAAATGAGAAAATATGGATATGATATGATGGTAATGCATTTTTTGAGAGTTAGAAATAGATAAAAATATTAATGTAGATATTATCTATGTCAATAGTGAGCTTTTTCTTTTTAAAGAGATAAATTAAACAAGTATTTGGTACCAAATCTAATTTATTCATATAATCATTCATCAGATAGTGGTTTAAATGGGTTAAGACCGGTTGATGCTTCAACTGATAACCAAGTAACATAACCATCTCGACAAACCTTAAAAACAAAGAAACCAAAGTATAAAATTGGTGACTATGAAAGAATATCAAAAATTAGTGCTTTTCCATTCAATAAAAACTTTGGTAGCAATAGGAGCGATGAAGTTTTAATAATTTCAAAGATTAATACAAAACAAAGTCCTGAAATGTACGTCATTAAAGATTATGATAAAAATGAAATTGTAGGGAAATTCTATGATCAAGAATTGCAAGTTATTCCGAACCCTACAATATTTAGAATACAAAAAATTCGTAAGACAAAAAGAAAAGGGAAACATAAACAATAATACGCCAAATGGCATGTAAATCAAAACCCTACCAGGATATTGGAATCTCAGTTAAAATGAATATAAGTCATTTTTACATGATCTTACCAATGATCTTACTCCTTTTATCCAAACAAATAACAATGCAACTAAATTTATTGTCGAATTTTAAAATCAAATCTATTTGAACGGTAATTATGATGTGTCCGTGTTTAAGTGGCCATATAAGTGGCCATATCCAAGATTGAATATATTATGATGCATGCAGTATCAGAATATGTTAAAGTCAAAATAATTAAAAGCAACTATGAATTGGTGAATAAATTAAATACTAATTTAATAATATATCAAGAAGGTAAAATTTTATACTTGCAATGTTTGATGCGACCATTTCAATTTTTATTTGAAACTCTAACTGATGCAAAATGTCTAGGATTTAATTTTTGATTCTCTTCCAAAAACTGATAGTATAGTAGATTTAACAGGTCTGCACTTTAAAATATGACTTATATATTACAGATTTTGATCAATTACGAGTTTATTTAACGCAAGTTTGTGCAACAGTTTTCACTATTGTTGAACTGGAAAAAGACCAAAATTTTAAATTCCAACTAAATTCTAATATTAATCAAATTAAACTTGACAAAAATTTGGTATAAATATTACGATTATCAAAAGAAATATATTTGCAAAATAATCTAACTTCATCAACAAATATTCATATATAGTAATATTGTTGAATCTATAATTGTTGGTGATGTTAGCGTTCCTCTGTTAAAATCAGTTTAGGTTGAAAAAAAGAACAAGATGAAGTGGTGCAAATTGTAGTGGAAAACCACATGTATTTATCTGTTTCAACGTCATGTATAAACAATATAAAAATTAATATACGTGACGATTCTAGGAAATTGATAAAATTTTCAAAAGATGCAAAAACTCATTTGGCTTTACATTTCGACTTTTCGCGATATTGTTTCTCTTTATAGTGGTAGTCAATTAGACGGCAAAATGCCATATTTTGTTGGTAAACAATATGGTTCGGGTTGGTTGCGAACAATTGAAAGGTTTACACTTCCCATTCTTAAAAAGATTGATTATTTTCTATGAAAACAGTAAAGGATGAGATTATGAAAGATCAAAAGATACTGCTAACATTGAAAAGACATGCAATTGATGAAATTGGAAGATTAATACCTAATGCAGCAAAAGTTTTAAATCAAATGAAAGTAAAAGTTCTTTACCGCAACCACCACCACCAGTACATAAAATAACACCACAACAAATTCTCCATAAACAACGAAGATCTCTTATAAACAAAAGATGGAAAGGTTGTGGAACGATATTCGAAAATGATAAACGGTAAAACTGAATTGTGTATTTTTGATCGTTCATTCCCACAAGTAGTAATTGAAAATCGAATATTTGAAGATGTATTTCCTATGAATTCAACTACAGATTTGAGAAATGATGTTAAATTTTATATTAACGGTTCACAGATAGAATATCTAGATTGAAGCGATATTCTATTAGCCATTCAACTGAAAGTTATAGATAAAGAAATTGGATTATTATTATTGAAAGTCGGTTCCTTCTGATTCCTCGTGTTTTTTTCGAATCAAATAAGCAAACCCAACACAGAATAATTTTATTTGCACTTTACCACAGTTACAACTCAATCCAATTTTTTTTAATGTTTTGTAATTACAATTTGTGATTTATTTGCACCCTTCAACCACCAAATAAATTTGATTATCTTAAGGTAGGTTATCCAATGGACACTCACATTTTCTGATCGATAAGGTTTGACTTTACTTGGGTTTAGACTCTTTTACTGACCTGACTAGACTACTCGTTTGCGTCAATCACTGGCCATTTCGTGTTTTTCCCTTTTCCTTTTATACTCCTGCTTAGACTGTTTTCAGACAATTGTCAACAACATTTGCTACGTTATTAAATTATTAAAAATAATTACTTCCACACAGACCACCTTAGCCGACATTTGTCAACAACGTTTGCTACATTACTAAATTATAAATTAGGAAATAATTACCTCTCCATAGATCAGTGGCGCCCATTTAATATTGTTTAGGCCAATTTACCCTTTTATATTATTCCGTCTACACGCCGGGTTTTCCTCATCTCTCGGATTTTCTACATCTCTCGGGTTTCCCATTGCCTCGGGCTTCCCATTAGTAATTAATTTTTTTAAATTCATTTCTTTTTTTGTCTTATATTATTTTCTGGGGACCCCTCACTAAATTTTTATTATTATTTCTGGACTCGTCTCTCAATTTGGTGTTCAACCATACCAATTTCCCCTGATCAATACTACTTTCGAAGTTTTATAAATTTTTTAATTAATATTGCAATTTTATCATTTTGGTGTTTTATTGGTTTTACTGTGCTTTTCCGTAATACCCCAACAATAATTTACATAATTTTAATAAAATTGTTTGAAGATGTTTGATTGAGGATTGAAAGATTTGGGAATGATTCGTTTGAAATATTTTTTCTTTTTTCCCTTTATTTTATTGATGGCTTGAAGAATTTTGGAAATATTTAATTAGAAAAATTGTTGAAAATATTTGATTGGAGAAATGTCGAATTGAAGATTTTGTTTGAATAAAAATGTTGGAAATATTTGAAGTATATTTACTTATTTTTGATTGGAATAATTATTGAAATGTTGGATAGAATATTTTATTTGAATGGAGATGTTTGAAATTGGTGAATTTGATTTTGGAAATGAAAACGACGGTTGTTTGATTGAGAATGTTTGTTGATGTTGGAAAGAATTGTAGTTTATTTCGCATACTCACACAGACAACAAATTTGTCACTTATTCATCCAAAAACATCAGTATCATTATTATCAACAATATATATATATATCATAATTCTCATATGCAAAACCTTTGTTCCGACCCACCAAGCCCTTTTTATCGTCCTTATTTGATAAAGCTGTCTTTGTTGTTTTAATAGTTAAAAGTTGATGGTTTTTTGATCTTATACATTTTTGAGGAACCTTTGGGATTATAATTCCATTATAACAGTGAAGGTATGACTGATGACTTATTTTGGTATCTTTCAAATTAATTCATTTAGCTTTTATGTTTTCCTTTGTTCCTCCCAAAAGACTGTAAAGTTTTGGCCCAAGAAAGACCAATTCACCATATTCAATCCCTTTGCTCTCATCCTTGAATTTACCAATAACTGAATCTAATTTTCTACTATACAAGGGATGAATGGGTTCACAATTCGACGTATCCAAAAAATTGTCAGAAATCATTGCCTTTAATAAAGTTTCTAATTGGATATTTCGACATTCTAGAAAGAACGAATCGATATCACCAGCAACAATGTTGATTTCTCTTCAATACTTTTAAGTTCAACGTATTGAAGCTGGTACATTCTCAGTTTTGATAAGTTCAAAAATGATTGACTTATATAGTAGTAGGTAGATATGTGCCACCTGGCGCACTTTTTGGTACCCCCCCTGACAAAAAAAACAAACTAAAATATAATGTAAACACAAAAAAAATACAAAATAATGAATGAGAACAAGAACGTATATAGGTATACATTTATTAATTCAATGAACAGTTGGCTGAGCTGTTGGATGATCTGTTTGATAGGCTGTTGGATGTGCTGTCGGATAATCATGTGGAAAATTATTATCTTTATTCATTGTCAGTCTCAATCATATAATTACCGTATGCCAGGCTTACATTCTTTTCTACCCAAACCCTTTTATCCTCTTTGTTTGTTAGTGCAACCTTTGAAGTTTTAAAACTATAAAGTTGATGATTGTTTGTACCAATACGAAATTGAGGTACAGAAAAGGTGGAGTTTTTCTCATAACACTCTTTATAAGATTTATGAGTTAGATCGGTATCCTTTAATGTGACTCCCTTAGCTTTTAGACAAGAAGATTTACCTATCAAACTATAGCATTTGGGTCGAAGGAAAACCCATTCGTCATAACCTTCTCCCTTACTTTCATCCTTAAATTTTCCAATGACCGAATCAAGTTTTTTAGAATAAAGCGGATAAGTAGAAGGGTAATTAGATGTATCCAAAAGATTATCCTTAACCATTTCAGACAAAAGAACATCTAATTTACAATTTTTAATCTCCAAGAAGAAAGAGTCTGTATCTCCAGCAACTATATTAATATCACAATTAAATTGTTGTCGATATTTTTCCAAGTCCTTATACTGAAGCTCATACATTCTAAGTTTCGACAAGTAAAGCACTGATTGTCCTATATAACTTGGTCGATCTAAACATATCAAGTCAGGATTTAACAAAGCAGCAATTAGATCATCAGCAATTTTGATACTTCTTTGAAAAGTTTGTTTAGAAGCATATGTAATCATCTTCTTTTCTGTATTACATAATCTTAAATTCATTCTTTTTTTCAGGTTTTCGACAGTTTTACCATACAAACTATTGTTTAGGAGCTTATAATAATTTTTATCTAGTGTGTTTGTACTTTTTGCTCTTAACTCTGTATTGGTATCAATGTAGTTTTTAAAAATAGGAGACTGTTTGAATCTTACAGCTCGATTCACATGAGTAACCTCAACACCAAGAGACAAGTATAATTTTAGTAAACGCCAATGAATCACATAATTCTTTTTTGGGTAATGAGTCAATAACAATTTTTCAACCTTAGATCCCTCAGGTTTCATTTTCTCAGCAGCAATAGGAAAGTCGTCTAACTTATCGTGAAGATCAGAAGGAATTTAAGATTTACTTCAAGAGTATACCCATACGACAAAGATTCAAGATTCAAAGTCAAACAATCAGATAATATTGTATTTGTAATTGTTTTTTGTATTTACATTATATTTTAGTTTGTTTTGTTTTTGTCAGGGGGGGTACCAAAAAGTGCGCCAGATGGGACACATCTTCCTACTTATAGTAAGGTCTATCTAAACAAACGCTATCTTGATTTAAAATCGCAGCAATTAATTTGTTTACAATCCTTCTACTTTTTCGAAATGTTGGTTTTGAAGCAAGTCACCATTTTTCTTGCTGAATTAAAAATCCTCAAATTTAATCTTTTCTTTAGATTTTCGACAGTTTTTCCGTAAGGGCTATTATTTAATAGTTTTTATTAGCCTTTATCCAAATCACTTGGGGATTTTGCTCGCAATTTTGTGTGTGTACACAAATCTCTTAATTATTGTAGCTTGATTAAACTTGATTGCCCTATGTATCTTCGATATTTGTACACCTAGCATCATATAAATCTTTAATAATCTCCAATGAATGACATAGTTTCTTTTTGCTTCATGTGTCAACAATAGTTTTGGAAAATTTGAATCTTTTGGACATATTTTTTCTGCACCAACAGGTAGGTCATCAAAAAAATCTTGAATTTCATCAGGAATATCTATATCAACCTCTACAGTATATCCAACAAGATGTTGGAGGATGGACATTGAAGTCTGACCATCATAAATTGTTCCTACAAGAATATTCAATAGTATTACATAATTATGATGATAAACGTTGTATATTAAGCAATGGTATATCAACTCTCCCTTACAACAATTATAGAATACAATATATAGAAAAATTGGAAGAGTTGAATAAAAAATATAATACAAATTATACAGATATAGATCTAAGTATAATTGGAGAGACTTCCCGTCATCTCTGTACTCGAGTTCTAGAGCATTGTCGATTGAAGGGTTTGACCAATATTAGTGAACACAATAGAGGCTGTAAAAGTGATATAGGAATGTCTGATTTTAGAATTTTGTTGAGAAGTTTTAATAGTTATTGGGAACGCGTGATATGTGAAGCATTGCTGATAAGGTCATTGGATCCAAAGATTAATGTGCAGAGTGCTGTGACTACGAATGTTTTGAATGTTTTTAAATAGTTTACGTATATTAAATCATGTTTGTTTTTTTAATATTATTAAAATAATTGAAAATTTTAAATTACATTAATTTTTAAAAAATTAGAATATAAGTAAAAAATTTAAAATTTAAAATTAATTTAAAATATATTTTTAAAAATATTTATTTATTAAAAAATTAAATTAATAAAAAATAATTTGTTTAAATTAAATGTTAATTCATAATATTTTTAGTTGGTTTTGAGTACCTGAAGATGATAGCTGTGCTATCGAAATATATCGTACGAAAGGTTTTTTATTGGCGTTATCGTTTAATTAAATCGTTGCCAAATTTATTTAATTATTTAGATAAATAATAATAATAATATTTACACTTTTCACCCTTATAACGAGTAGTATCGGGTGAAGGGTTCAAATAATAATAATATCATTCACAATTTCAACCATGATTACGACTACCTTTGGTTGAAGGGTCTTAAACGACTTTCATCGCTGTTTCTTCTACTACTTGGTGATGTAATATTAAAATGTTCATCTTCAATCGTGTACAATCACTATTGATATCAAACAGTGAATTAACTTGCAATATATGTCAATGAAAACAAAATGTGTAAATGTGTATATTAATTAATATAAAAGATTTGACTGGTTCACCAAAACTATAAATATTACAAAGTTTAACATTCCCTTCATTACAATGATTCAACTTTCGGAAATCGGTAAAACTTTCTATGGCATAAAAAATCTTAAGTTTTAATAAATGATTCATTATTAATTATTTGATGTGTTGAAGTAAAAATAATTTTAAAATACTTTTTAATAATGTCTTGATGAACAATTTATTCTGACTCTAAAATGTAAATTTCTAAGCTTATATTTTGAAAATTTTTGAATTTCCAGCTCAAATATTTTATTTTTAAACAAAGTTTGAGATTCCAGTTATGAATTACATTAAAAACAAACATTTGTAAAAATATCTTGATTCATATGGACTCTATATATTAATAAAACACGTTTATCGTCATTCAAATCTACTTCAGAAAGTTTCAAGTCCCTTTAAAATATGTTGATTTTTCGACGAAATTTCGGTAAAGTCAGTTCAAACAGCCGAATTTCTGAGAATTATTGATTGATTATACCTTTCCTTAATTCTTGGGAGAACCAAGAAACTTTTCGAGGATTTTATTTCAGAATCTACTTTTTCATGAGGTCTCGACAAATTATGTCGCGTTCTCAATGTTCCCAAAAAGATTCCTTAAAAATCGCAAAATAGTATAAAAAAGAAATCTTTTCATCAACTTATTAACATATTTTTTGTGTGACGTCATTGAACACATCTTTTTCATATAGGATCTCTCGAGAATATATTAAGAATAACCAAGATAATGCAGTTTGCAGATTTTTGCACTTTTAAATCAATAAACACTTTAAATCATTAACTGCCAGTTCAGTTGCACGATAACCAATCAGCCAGTTGCGCGAAAACTTATTGTGTTAACAAAATGAAAATCTTTAAATTTGGTAGGGCCTGGGGGGTATACCTGCGTGATTACTTATACTGGTATATAACTTATACGTCTACCACCTACTTGGGAACTATACCTATTATGACGAAAGATTTTCAGCCGTATTTGTAATGCTTTGTAGGTTTCATTGCTATTTTTAATTTTTAAATTGGAGACAAAGATAAACATTTGAATTTTACACTACTTGCAAGAAATGTTCGTCTAATTTGTCAATGGCTAGCAAGAAAGTTAAAGACGTTACTATTTTCAATTCTAGTGGGATAGCAAGAGCAGGTAAATCACTGGGATGACTTATTTTAAGCTGATAAGCATTACCGGATTATTACGATATTTCAATTTGAAAGAGCAAAGCTGAAAAAGGTTAGAGGCGCAATTAGATGTTTTTACATTTCAAATACAATCCAAATCTTTTGAGCCGTATTTTGCTAAAAATATTTTCTATACTAAATGCATGGCTCGAAACTTTTTTCCAAATGACAAAACTAATCCGTCACCCTTCGTATTCCTCTTTAAAAGCATCGAAACTCAGGTAAAACTTAGGTAGTGCTTGAAAACTTTTGAAATACAAAAACTTAAATATTTAATATTTAAAATAAGAAAAGATTTTAAGTATAAATTGTTTGAAGATATCATCAAAACTTTTAATATCTACATTAACATTTTATTCCATTTCTAACTCTCAAAAAATGCATTAACATCATATCATATCCATATTTTCTTCTTATATTCCATTATCCATCATTTTTTGTAGATACAAGAAATTTATGAAAAAGAATTTTTAAATCAATTTTTGTACATTTCTCCAAATTAATTGAATAAATTATTTAAATTTTAAGAATAAAAAATACTTTTTCGAAAAATTTTGTAAAAAAGTGATTTAAATTAATTTAAAAATATTTAACTTTAAAAATCATTTTCATGTAAAATTTTAAAATTTTTCACATTTAAAAATTATATATGATGATTAAAATTACAAATTTAAACGAGCAAACCAAAAAAATAAAAACGATTTAAGAGATTATAAATACTCTAATTACATAATTTATTAAACAATAAATCCTTTTTTAACTTTTTAATATATTTTTTAAATATAATAAAACAAAAATATATATTTATTTATTTGGCATGATATCTTTTGACATGCTTAAAAATGCAATTAAAATAAAGAATTCCTTTTTCTGAAATCTTAAACATGTTTGAGTAACCATTTAAACACAATTTGCAGATAAAATTTCCATTTGTTTCTTTGTCAAAAGTTGTTTTATCTTTTAATTCTATTTCAAAGTCTTGAATTGGAAATAGTTTGATGTTAAAAGATTTTGTAATTCTCTCAGCAATTAATTTGTAAGCTGAATCTTTTTCCTGGCATCCGGTCTCGGTTTGGAATGTTGCTTTTTCAATATCAATTTTCTGACGAGTAATTGTAGAATAATGTTGTTTTAAATGTTTACGAATGGGATTAAATATAATATTTTTTTTCTCAGTTATCGGAAATTTGGTATGTTTGTAATGTTTTTTCAGAGTTTTTTTGCAGATTTTACAGATAAAAATTCCTTGCACTAGCCATTTTTCTTCCACATCTGGTATTTCTATTTCAAAGTTTTCTTCTGGAATAAGTTTACAATTTTCAAATCCTCTGGCTGCTTTCTTTACAATATCGTTATAAAATTGCGTTTTTAAACTTTGACAATCTGTTTTTCTTTTGTTTGTCAATGTTGGATTCTGAATAATTGTCAAATCTGACAGAGAGGAGTTGCTAGAAATATCGATAATTAGATTGTTTTCTAAAATTATCACTTCTTTATCACTGATTTCTGGATTTTCCTTATCTTTGACATTTTCTGTTTTGTTATTGCAATGCATATCTTCATTATTGTTTTTATTTTCTATCTGTACTTCTGGATTTATTGCTTTTAAATTTTCTTTTTGATTTTCGTCATCAACATTTTCAACTTTATCGCCAACATGCATTTCTTCATAATTGCTTTCATTTTCAGAATTATTTATTGCAATTTCTGAGATTTCTTTTATTGTTTCATTTTTGAAATATTCCATTTCCTCAACATGATTGTTATCATTTTCAGAATTGCGTAAATATTTTTCATTCAATGTTGTAATGTTAATAATTACTAAATTCTCTTCCCTTGTTTCACCATTATTTATATTTATTTCTTGGAATTCATTTTCTATGATAATCTTTGAATTTTCACCTTCATTATTGCCATACACATTTTCACGATTGCTCTCATATTCTGAATGATATAGAATATATTCATTTTTTATTGTGATTTCTCCATAATTGCTTTTGATTTCTGAATTATCTAGATTTATTTTATTCTTTATTGTAATTTCTGGACTTTCTTTGTCAGCTCTATTATTATCAATTTTAGTATTTTTATTTATATTTTCTCCCAGTTCTTTATTTATTATGATAATTTCTGGATTTTCTATTTCCTTATTTTCATTTCCTGCTTCATCATTATTATTGTTGTCATTATTGAATTCATTTAACTCATCATTATTTTCATCTACTTTGCTTTGATCTTCTAAATTTGCATTCTTTACGTTTTCTTTTTTATTATTTGGATGATTATTTTTTGAATTCTTAGCTGTAAATTTCAAAATGTTTTGTTTATTAATAATAACTTTTTTGTTATTCTTTTTTGTTATTTTTAAATTTTGATCAATGTTTGCATTGTTTTTCAAATTATTCTGATCAGTTTTTTTAATTGGCTTTTTCTTTGGTAATACTTTTTTATTTATTGTAGTTGTCTTGGTTTTTGGAACGATTAAAGTATGTTTTGATCTTTGACTTTTACAATTATCCATAACTCTTGTAAAATTTTGGTATGTGTTATGATTTTTATTTAAATCTTCTATTAAATATTTTTGAAATCTTTTCATCCCACTGAGAATGTTATTTCTATCATTAATGCTAAATCTAAATCTTTTGGGATCATTAACAAATTCATTTCCATACAGAAATTTCTTTTCTCTTTGACTTAATAAATGACTGGCATTACCCACATATTCTTCAATATATAACAACATGTCTTCATCAAAAAGTAAAAGTTCTTTAATTTCATGAAAGCCTGTCAAAAATAAACAGGAGGGAAATATTTTGCAATTCGTTTCTTCTTTGATTTTCAAAAATAGCTCTTGCATATAAGGCTTTTTATTCATTTTTAAATATTTTATTAATATTTAAACAATTATTCAAAATAGGCTATATAATATTTATTTTCAATATATATAAATTTTCATCGGTTAAAATATTTTTTAAATTATTAACTTAATAAAATTTTATTTTAAAAGAAAAAATAAAATTTGATAATGATTTTTAAAATAACTTTTGGAAAAATAATAAAATTAAAATTAAAAGAATTTTAAAAAATGTTTTTTTAAAAAGTCAAAAAATTAAATTAATTAAAATAATAAAAACTTATTTATTTTAAAATTTATTATAAAAATCATAAAACAATCGCATTGAATTAAATTAAAATAATGCTGCAATGCAACATATATTAAGCTATAATATATTTCGACAGACTTACTGTCATATCAGGTAAAATCGAACTTGAAAGTGAATCGATTTGAATTGGTTTTTTAAACAAATTTATTCATTAATCTCTTTTATTTTAGAAATATGTTCTGTTAAAAAATTGTAAAAAAGACTTTCTAATTTTAAATAATCAAGCCATCTTGTAGGGAATTTCATTCTGCCTAAAAATTGCTACACAGAAAATGAGATCGGGCCTCTTTATCTGTGAGAAAATTTAAACAGCATCTTTAAAAATATCTGTGAAAAATCACATATGCTACGTAACTGACGCTTTCCGTACGATGTACAGCGGCTCTCAAACTCAGAATGCATATAAACACGAATTTAGAATTTTTATTTACAAATTATTTAACCTAAATAAATTACCGGTAAATTATATAAAAATTACCTTAAGAGAGTGAAATAAAAATACAGTTTACAGTATGTTTATTTTATTTATTAAAATTTTTAGCGACACAAAAAGTATTTTTTAAAATTTTAGTTCCTCTTGAAATTTTGTGGAGATTCATCACTTTAATCTCCCACACCCCCACATACTCTCATGATTACCAGTAACGCAAAGATATAAAAAGATTAAAATGTTATGCCGAACTAAAAAATGGTTATTAATAAATTCCATTCAAAATTTTTATAGGAAATTAGATGAAACGATGAACGGCTTTTTTAGCCATTTTTTTGAATTTGCACATTTTATTTTTAAAAATCTATTCAGTGTTAGTAAATTTGTTTAAATTATTTTGTTTTAGAAATCTGTTTTCTAAAAAATTAATTAAAATTGATATTTCGACAATTAACATTATAATTTATAATTTTTTAAAAGTATTTGTTTAAATCTTCAATAGTATGTTTTATTTTAAAATATGACATTAATGCTTTTCTTTTATTGATGTTTATAACAAAACATTTTCTTTAGTTTAAATCCAAATATATCACATCATGTATTAGACTCCAACCCTAATCTTTACCGTGGAGATAGGTAAATATTTTCGTTTATTTATAATTTACTAGTTTTCAATTTTAAAGCCGAATATATACACTATCGCTTCAGATCTTTTACATTGAAACGAAGCGGAATTATTAAAAAGGCAATTACATGAAATTGAATCAATCTGTGTTCTTCCGTGAAATTAATTTTAAGTTAATTATGCAAACTAACTGAAATTAAGAGATTTTCTTGAATGCAATTTTAATTTATCTAATTAGATAGATTTGGAGCACAACGTTGTAATTAACGTAAGTTATTTTTGTATTCTACATTAAATATTTTTTTAAATATGAAAACTAAAATAACTTCATTATAATTTAGTTCAAATTATAATTATAATTTGAGTAAGCTTTTTCAGCTGTAGATGCACTAATTTAAGAACTATTCCACTTTAAATACAATCTGTATGTTGAGAACATATTTCAATGCCGATTTCTAATAGCTCTGTGAACTCGGGAACGAACATTGATAATTCAGAAGATAGGGTTGTCAAGTGGTCAACACAAAAAAAGAGAACATTTTAAAGAAAAAATTATTAAAATCAAATTTTATACATAAAGATATTAAGGAACATAAAATTGCACTTAAAATTCAAATTTGTACTTTAAAAATATAAATTAAATTAAATTTAATCATCTTCATTATCATTTTGATCACTTTTTTCAATGTATTTATCTACATTACTAACTTTGTTCGGATTTTGAATTTGGTGTTGATTTAAAACATACAAATTTAGCTTGCAGTTCTTCAGTAAATAAACATTTTCGTTTACTCATATTTGGAGCTAAAATAGAAAAATCCAAGAATATAAAATATAAGACTCTAATTAACAATAATAAATTACATACTTACTTGTTTATTTAACACAAAAAAATATAATATTAATAATTACTTTTCACTTGCTTATTTTATTTGTTTAACACAAATTATAATAATAATGATTTCTTATCAAAATCGTTAATACACACAAATTATTTCATCTTTAATTTTAAATTCAATAAATATTGACAGGACAGCAATAGCATAGCCTGCTTTTTTTCAAATTTTTGAATTTTTATACCGAGTTTCTTTTTAAATTTCAACTTGAATTAATTAAAAATCAGCGAAATTGAAAAAAGAGAACAATTTGAATATTTATAGAAAAAGATAGAGGACAAATAAAATGTGCTAAAAAAGAGAACATGTTCTCTTTAAAAGAGACCTGTTGACAAGCCTATCAGAAGAATATAGTGAACCTATTGAGAAAGTGTTGTTAATGTGTAATAGAAATCGACAGCAAGGTAGAAAGAGGAAATATGAATGAAGTATAACTCTGGGATAAACTAATTTTTTCCCACATTATACAGTTCCAATGGCGATTAATACGTAACGCGCACTTGCGAGCAGTGGTGGAAATCAATAGTCTACTGTGGCATTTCGATACAAACACACCTATGGTTTTGGATCTTCCTACCTTTGTGAATTAGGATGTTCATCATTAAACGAAATTAAGTTCAAAAAACGTGAGCGACTGCAAATGATTGATGGGGAAATGCGAGTATGCTTATCGAACATAGAACCGAGAATTACTCATATTTGCAGTTTAAAACAAGCTTACACTTATCATTAAAATACTCCTTATTAAGTCGGTAATATTTAATGGTTATTACCATATGACGTTTAAGGTTAGAAAGTAAATCAAAAGTTGAGTTTTTTATTTAAATATTTTTAATGTATGTGAATGTTTTGTAATCAAATAAATTTGTAGTTTTAAAATTATTTTATTTATATGAAATAATTTTTGTTGATAAAAATTTTTTTTTTATATAAAATTTTACGGATAAGAATTATTACAATAAAGAATTTACAGCGAAGAATTTTTTTAAGCAATAAAATTTAAATAAAAAAAGAAAAAAATTATACAGGAAATAATTTTTTGTAAAAAAAGGATGATACAAAGTTTTTAACCAAAAAATCAAGGGAAGAAATTCAAACTAAACAAAATTAGAGAAAAAAAATTTATGTTCAACTTTGGGCTTAAGGAACACAATAATTTTTTAATGTACCGCTTGAAAAAGTATTATATTTAATGAGCAGCGCCGAAAAAAGTTTGCGATTCACTGAGCTAGCTGGACGCTATACTGTTCTTTATATCGGTTATTAGCCGTTCTAAACAATTTACTGATTTCAGTAATACGTTGATCAGTTGTATGACGTGAAATTGTAATTTGATTGATTAATCTATGTAATTTTATATTATTCGCATCTTAAATCTTTACATTTTTCTGTATATTTTTCTCAATAAATTCACTTTCGGTATATGGACGTTTTGCACGAGCAATATTCGAAGATGTAGCAAGACTAGCCTCGGTCGAATTGTACGACAATACTACCTGCTGATTACATAGCTCAGATTTTAAATCACTTTATTTCTTTGTCCTTAAGTCGGATTTTTGTGGATATGTAGATATAAACTTACCATGGTTTTGCTTGTACTGCCGTTTTAATTTGCTACCTATATGTTGAGCGAGCGATTGCTTGCAGATAAGACACAACGGTTAATCTTCTTCCCATTCAGATTTGAAGCTTCGATTTTCTTCTTTATATGTTCTCTTCATATTCATAAAATAGTACGATTCAACAAATCAGAATATTTTTTAAATATGAAATAATTAATTTAAAATTTTAATAAAATTACCTTAAATATTTGCTTTATTTCTATAATTATTGTTAAAAATAAACTAAAATAAAACTTTACTATCGTAACAAAAAATCCACTTGAAATTTGGTTTTCCGCCAGTAGTTGTCATGACAATTTTAGAACATATTTACGCGTTAATTATTTCAACAGGCTATAAATTTTTTCAAATATTGAATCTAGTTGAAATTGCACACAAGGCACAATTATAATTTCATACAATTTTAATATTTCGTAGAATATAATGCCATTGTATGAAGAATTTTGATTTAATTTACTAGAAAAAATTTATGTGTATTTTTAGTGAAAAATTTTCTAAAAAATAATTTAAATTTAATTTTAACAATATTTCATGTGGCTTGCGAGCCATCGTTTGGCTATGCATGTACTATACTTATCATTGAAAATAGCAAATAAATAATTTTAAAATATCCTATTTAATTCTATTAAAATTATTTAAAAGGTTTTAAATTAATTGTCAGCGTTTTCCCCACAAAATCCGCTGTTTTTGTTTTAATTAAATTCAATTCATTGTAAATTGGCTATTAAATATTTTAAACAACTTTCAAATAAGCAATATTGTGTTTGAGTGTAATCAGGTTTTCGCGCAGTATTTAATTTATGTTTTCATGGAGGTCTTATTCAGCATTTTCAATGCTAAGTTGGTCAATAACCTGTCATGAATTGTTTCTTATCCTATTGACTACTCGAATAAAGTAATCGAGGGACTTGCGCAAGCATTCACTATGATTATTTGCTGATGATGAATAATACAATGTGTAAGTCCTGCTTGTTTCAAATGCGCTATAAATACATTATAACTCCTCATCATTCCTGGAGAATCATCAGTAACTGCTTACAAAATATTTTGCATAGGAAATTATTTCCATTAAAAAATCTTGCTTATGGTATTAAATATCGATTCTAATTTTGCATAGTTTTCCAATTTTTTAGCAAATAATAACTCCTATAGCATTTTTAATTTTTTGAATCATCTTCAAAAGGGAATTCATTAAACCATAGGTGTGTTTGTATCGAAATGCCACAGTAGACTATTGATTTCCACCACTGCTCGCAAGTGCGCGTTACGTATTAATCGCCATTGGAACTGTATAATGTGGGCAAAAAATGAGTTTATCCCAGAGTTATACTTCATTCATATTTCCTCTTTCTACCTTGCTGTCGATTTCTATTACACATTAACAACACTTTCTCAATCGGTTCACTAGATTCTTCTGATAAATCAATGTTCGTTCCCGAGTTCACAGAGCTATTAGAAATCGGCATTGAAATATGTTCTTAACATACAGATTGTATTTGAAGTGGAATAGTTCTTAAATTAGTGCATCTACAGCTGAAAAAGCTTACTCAAATTCGAAGCTGATTAGATTAATTGTTGAAATGTGGTTGAACGCCAACGTTAAATACGCCGTTTCACGTCTTTATTCTTCAGGGACAGTGATTTCTCGATATGTTTAGATAAAGTTGTGTCATGCTTGTTATTAATTTGATGGAAACTTTATTTAATTTTTTTAAACATTTTTTAAATTACCGATTTGAAACCTCTTTTATTGATAAAAGCGTTAGTTTTATTACTACAGTTACATTACTACAGTTACTACTACAGTTACATTATATCCTAATCTTCCTCATTTTCTTAATTTAATTCTCAATTATTTGAATAATAATATTAAGAATAATAAAAAAATACATTTATTGATTATTGAAGGTAATTTTCAAAGTCTGTACCCGATTGTAATATCACATGCTTCATCATTAGGAAACCCATTAGAATTCCTCTCCATTTCATTTGATGTTAGTATAGGATTTCGAAAACTTTTTTTCAAATCAGTAATTTGTAAATTCAGAACGTGTAAATATCCATATCATCTGCCATATTCATAATTTTATATTCAATTACCCTAATAATAATATTTAAAAAAATTAAAAATGAGAATGGCGCTGGTTTCGACGATTACCAGACAGTAAGTATATTTTGAAATTGATTTCTGATATAGTTTGTATTAATTGGGTTTGGTTTGCTTCGTTACTTTTGTCTTTTGATACTTTCTTCTAGAATTTGAATTTGTTTCTTGAGCTCCTTATTTTGTTATGCCTTAAGGCATGTTTCCCTAGTCCTCTGTATGTATTTCGAAAACTTTATCGAGTGATTTCCTTTTCAAAACAGTGGTTTGTAACTTCAGAATATTTGTCAATATCCTAATCTTCCCCATCTTAATTTAATTCTCAATTATTTGAATAATAATATTAAGAATAATTAAAAAATAAATAAATAAAATACATTTACTGATTATTGATTCAATAATATTGAAGGTAATATTCAGTTTGTACACAATTGTAATATCATATGCTTCATAAATAGGAAACCCATTAGAATTCTGTTCCATTTCATTTGATGGATTTAAAGATTTCTAAAACTTAAAGGATTTCGTTTTCAAATTAGTATTTTGTTACTTCAGAATAGTTGTAAATATCTTAATCATCCGCCATCTTAATTAAAAATAAATAAAATAGCTCTGCTGACCATTGTAAGTAATTTTCAAAGTCTGTATCCGATTGTAATATCATATATTGCATATATAATAAAAGTAGTAGTGACATATGAGGACTATGCCCCGTGGATATTTGGCTTGAAAAATCCCGAGACCCCCCCCTAAAAAAATTTTTATGGGGGGAGGGGGGTGTTAATTTTTTAAAAATTATTTGTTTTAATGAATGAAATTTTTTTTTAATTATTTGTTTTAATGAATCAATTTTTTTTTAATTATTTGTTTTAATGAATCAATTTTTTTTAAAATCAATTTTTGTTTAAATTTAAAATTTTTAAAAATTTAATTCATGATAAAAAAAATCAAGTATTTTTTATCGATTTAAAAGCTTAAAAATTGGCTTAAATCGCCTATGATTGGTCGTACTGAGTAGTATTTTTTAATAAAATTGGCTCAAAATTGATTAAAGAACATAAAAATATCGAATAAAAAGCCTAAGTATTTTTTCATACTTAAAATCCCATAAAAATAAAATTGGCTCAAATCGCCTGTCGACTACAAATCATGAATGTTTTATTTTTTATTTACTTTAATTATTTGTTTAAGTAAATAATATTATTTATTTATATTTTAATTAGATGTGCCACCTTCAGGCACCTCTCTTAGATATTGTCCTCATAAGTTCTGGCAATATCGGTGTTTTCAAATATTTTTCTTTGATTGTTTCGAAAAACGTCAAATTCTTATCCTTCTGTCACTGGATTTATTCTAAGTTTCTTAAGCTTAGAAGGTTTCATAGAATCGTTTGGCCTCGTTTTATTACATAGAAGACAGAAAGGTAAAGTATTATTTGTGGTGATGGAATAAAGCCATATTTCATATATTCAACACTGATTGTCTGCATTTTTTTCTTCGACTCACTCATACTGTTATTTAAAAGTGGTAGAAAAAGATATAGGTATATATAGAAATATATAACAGTAATATATAATTCAAAATTATTTTATAACAGAATGTAATATACATTAATCACTAGGGTTTCCAAAAATCCCGGGATTCGGAAAATTCGGGATCCCGGGATTTTTATTTTTTCAAAATAAATTTTTATATTTTTTCTAAATTTATATACCAAATATTTTTTTATTATATCAAAACTAAAGATTTTATATAAATTATTGTAAATTTTCTTTAAAAAATAATATCGTAAAAATACTAAAGCGTTCAGCATTCTTGTTGAAATTCGATTTCGAATTTTCGAGCAAATGAATCTAGATATGGAAAAAATTCGTTCAGAAGCTGTTGATGTTGATTTTATTGTCAATAAAGATTCATATAACTTTTCCAAATTTGCAGATTTAGCACCAGAACATTCATATTGTGACATCTCATTTTTTATAGAAACTTTATTTAAAACTTTCTTTGCATTCAAAACTTTGTTAATTGATTCCTGTAGCTTATTTTCTCTCTGCATAATTTTGTCAGGTTGTGCTTCGTCTTGTGAGCCTGAGCCCGAGCTTGAGGTTTCTTTTTCTTTATTGTTTAAAGAAAACTTTTGGTGTAATTGTTCGGCAAATGATTTAACTTCTTCTTTGCTTGAATACTCCAAGAACTTATTTCTTTTTGCATATGTACCATTGTGAAGGAAATATAACAAAGACACAACTTTTTTGTTTCGTCTTGCTAAAAGTTTGTCTTTCAATTCTGAGACGAGCTCTGCAGCAAGCGGATGTGGATTTTCATTCAGGGTCTCAAATAAGTATGCAATCGAACCTTCAGAAGTTAACAAGTTACTGTTGTTTTTACTTAGCTCATTAATTACTTCAGCAGCAGGTGCAAGTATTTGACTAATTACTGTCAGAATACTGAAATGTTCTTTGGGTAAAATTTCTCGTCCAATTTCTAGTAGCGTATCATTGATGGGTTTCTCAAGCTTTATGAATCGTGCAACCATTTGATCTGTAGATTTCCACCTTGTTTTACAATCCAAAATTAGGTTTAAGTTTTTGCCTTCTTGTTCCAATACATGCTTTTGAAAAATTGATTTGCGAACAGACGAATATTTAAAGAACTTGACAATTTTTCTAGTTTGATTTAACACCTCACTAATGCTCTGAATCTCTGTGTAATCTGGTTCTGAATCCAAATCATTGAAAAATGCATCTCTGCCTTTTGATTCCTCATATTCTGTGTCATCTTCGTCTTCTACGACCCCAATTTCTTGACCACTTTCTGAATCAACCTGAGTTGATTTATTTTCATAGAAAACTTTTACCACAGAATTATGAATAGCTTGATTGTAGCAGACTTGAGAAATATTTTTGTTGAGTTTTCCATATTTCACCATTACTGCAGCTCCCTCATTGCTGGATGCTACAATATCATTTTCCAAATCCAATTTGAATTCATCTAAAAATTCTGTGAGAAGTTCAGTTGTCCTTTCGGCGTTACATGATCCTTCCACGAGTTTCAACCCCAAAACAATGTCTTCTTCAGGCTCGTGTAATGTAATATTCAAATATTTGCGTTGTTGACAATCTGACCATTCATCGATGCTTATTGAATATTTTCCACCAATTTCCAGTCTCTTTTTCAATTTTTGAATAGTTTCACCTTTTTTGTGCTCATAGAATTCATATATTAAACTTGCTACAGTTGATAGACTGTTGGGCATTTCCATTTTTTTCAATCTGATGTATTCTCGTATACCCTCGGAATTCAAAATTGCGTGTATAGAAAAACCATCTTTCGCTGCAAATTTCGCCAAAATCTCACCGAGTGTTTCTTTGTAAAAATACGAATCTATTGAATGACTGCTTTTTGATTTCTTTGTGGGTTCAAGATCTGAATAATTTTTCCTTTTTGTTGAGGTTGCTTGGCTGTTTTTCAACACGTCTGGATGGGTGGTCTTTAAATGAGTCCATAAACCTTTTGTTGAACCTCCTTTGGTTTTCAATTTGCTAAAACATTCATTACAAATTCCATGATCGTTACCATCTTTTTTGTAGTATTTCCAGACGTCTGACATTTTCTAAAAAATGATTATAATTATTTCACGATAAAATAATAAAACATCAATTTAATAATCATTTAAGCCATAGTTATCAAAATATACTAGCTTTGAAATTCAAGGTTTGAATCACTGTCAAAGATTTACAGTTCAGATAATTTTTTCAATCCAGAAAATGCACGACAAATTTTTCAATTATAAATTATACAAAAGAAACAAGAGCAAGTTCAGAATAAAAAACGGGGGGCAAGGTATTTTTGTAGCTTTTCGGCATTAACTTGAAGATTCAATAGAGAAAAACGTGGAACTTTTTGGGTTTTTTTAAACTGGAGCTTTTCATATCCGAATCTTCAATTCATTCCGGGATCCCGTTTTGAAAACCCTATTAATCACAAACATTCACGGAAGTAAAAAAAATTAATTTTTTTATGTAAAAAAAACTGGGATCTATACTTCCCACTGGTCTTTACAGCCATACATGACTTAAAATTAAAAATAAGAAAATAAAAAAAAATATTGAAATTGCAACAGTTAATTACAATTGAAATAAATTTAAAAAATATAATAAAAATTATTTCTTATGAAATATATCAAAACATGGAGAAATGCATAATCTCTTCTACGTGTCACCCTTCAAAGGCATGTGTTTACCTACACATTCTAAACGGACATCATCTGGTACACCACCTTTATTAGCTAGGAATTGTGTTGGTCGGCCACGACGTTTTCTTCAAGAAAATTTTCCGATCAATGTACCGCTTTAAAAAATATTATATTTGGTGAGCCGCGCCGAAAAAAGTTTGCGATTCACTGAGCTAACTGGACGCTACACTGTTCTTTATATCGGTTATTAGCCGTTCTAAACCATTTACTGATTTCAGTAATGCGTGTTTCAGTTGTATGACGTGAAATTGTAATTTGATTAATCAATCTATGTTTGATCAATCTATGATTGATCTTGCTAAAGAGATCCTAAATGACAGTTGATCTTTATTTTGGTTTTTATTTTTTTACATAAAAATCCATTTACAAGTAGTACATAATGCGATGCCATCACTTTACAGATCGTCTATCAATACAATACCGTTCACGGTATTTGTCAAATAAATCCACTCCGTCCATAATTTTGTTATACTCTGAAACCACTAGTGGACAAGAAACGGTTTCTCTTTGACCATTTCTATTTTTTCTTAGCACGGTGGTGGTATCACGAGGATTATATATTGTCGATAAAATATGAACTGGTTTATTATCCATCCAACCGACTGCCGCAAGTTGTCCCCTTGTTTGATATTGATATTGTGCTCGTAGTATTTTTTTATTTTCTTTAAATATTGGAGGCACATCTTTCCTAGTAATTCTTGTAGTACCACAAGAAAATATACTCATTGACATTAATTTTAACAACAATTTTGAACTAGTTAAAAAATTGTCAAAGACTACGACATGCGTGCCATGACTTGATGTCTTTAGTCAAATTTAGAACAGTTCGTTCACCTAATGTAGTTTCTTTACATAAAGGAGCGACACTTTTTCCCGTGTATGTATCAAACTTTACAATATATCCTAGAGTTGAATTTTGTAAAAATAACCACTAATTTCACCCACTTTTACACGACAACAAGTCACGTGTGATAACTAACTGCCAAATCAAAGTGTGTCTGATAAAATAGATTCCTGTTTTACCGATTAGCTAACGATCGATAGATTGCAGAAGTAGTAAATATCGGGAAAGGGTATTCCCGTCAGTCTTATCAGGGCAAAACAAAAATGGGAATACGTAATCCTACTGGGCACGAAAGGGTTAAATTATTTCAATGAGTGCAAATTAAATAAAATTTACAAACAAAAAGTTAATATAATATTTTCTACAAAATTTGACTATGAATCAGATATATTTAAGGTATTCATAGTCAAATTTTGTATAATATATTGTCACTTATAAAGAAATCAGAGGTGAAAAACAAAAAAAAGTTCTTATAAGAAGTTAAAAAGATTAATTAGTTAATTTTAAACTAATTAAAGCTCCGTAATTGCATAATTGCAATTTAATTAAAAAAAATTTTGCTGATGCTATAAATCAAAATCGTGAGTTTGACATGTAGGTCAATAGAATTATATATTTTATGACAAGCACATATTTATTATCATTATTTTCATTTTTAAAATCAATATTATTATTAAAAAAGTTATAAAATATTAAAAATAAATAATGCTTACATTTATATTCAGAATCCGAATCTGATTCTTCAAAAGTATAACATCTCCAATAGACGTGAGGGCATAATTACCAATTTCATATTTTTCTAAAAATATATTTAAAATACATAAATAAAACAAAATAATTTACCATTTATTCTTGCAAGATCCAGGAGATCTTCATTTTCCGTTATGTCGTACCAGTCAACAAAAAAATTACTTAAATTATAATAATAAATTGAAAATAATTAATTATAATAAATATATTTTAACTTGATGGATCATTTCCAATATTCACATGTGTTTGGCATAATTCTGCATCAAGTTGAATTGATTCTAAAAGAAAAAATATTAATTATAATAATAATAAAATAAAATTTAACATTTTCTGTTGAAACAATATTGATACTTTTCTTGAATTGAGAATTTTTGGATAGAAAAATGATTTACGAATTTGAAATGAAAAATTAATTGTAAGGAAGATCTCGTTTCTTGCAGTATCGTTATTAATAATCAAAATTGTCAATCTTTTTAGTCGCTCTGTGCTATTGTAGATTCTAATTGTAAATTCTAAGAAATTATAAAAACGTGCATTCAGACTACAGATTAGAAAAACTTATTTCAATTTTTGATTTAAGCACTTCTATAGGCTTTGATGATTTAGAGTTGGTTGCGTAAATACTTTTCAAATATATTTCATTATGCAAGTCTTATGAAATGTCATCGAAAATTTTACTTTTAATCTTGTCGCACTGATATTTTAATGTCATCATTTATGCTATTAAATGTTTACAGGAATTTGAACTTATCACAAATTTCTACCACTCTTGAAAAGCGAGTTTTATAAAACTGAAATGACCTCATTCAATATTTGTTAATGTAACAAAAGCTGCTTCATCGATGTTTTTAGGTCTCGAAGTTTATGTGAGGTTTTATTTTCAGATCTCGTGAGGGTTATCCTTTCATATCACAGTGTATTAAGGTTTAATTGCTGTTTTTTGTTTAAATTAACTGTATTCCATCGGTGGCAAATTTTTAAAAACATAACTTAATTAATTATTTAAAAATGTTAATTTGTTTAAATTAATGGTTTTCCATTAACGGCAAATGTTTAAAAATCTTACTTAATAAATTCTAATTATTTATATTGTTTAATAAATTAGATGACGATTATTTCAAAATTTAATTTAATTAAAAATCAAAAGTAACTTTGCTTAATTATTTATAAAATTTAACAAAAATAAATTTCTTAATACTTAACATAAGAATCAATTATTAACAAATTATCATTAAAATAATTACAAAACAACTATTTAATTAAAAATAAACTTTAACTGTAAAATTTGAATAAAATTCAAAAGTAATTGTGTAAATATTTAAGTTGCTAACAATTAAAAACTTACAAATTACCATTAAAATAGTTACAAAACAACTATTTACTTTAAAATTATTTAAAAAACATTTTATAAAATCAAAATATTTATTTTTAAAATATTTTATTTAAAAATAATTAATTCTTAATTTACAAAAATTTTAGTCATAGAACAAAAGAAATATTAAAACTTCAATAAATATAAATCTCAAATTAATATTCAAAATTTAAAAATACTTACATTTAATTATATTATTATTCACTATCATTAAAGGCATAATATTCTGCATAAAATGTATATTTATATTAGTATCAAAAATTAAAATATTAATAAAATTTAATAAATATATTAACTTCTATTCGACCCACCACCTTGTCGGGAATTTTGTTGAGCATTTCTTGATTTCACATCTAAATTAAAACAATAATAATAAAATTATACACAATTAAAAATTTTTAAAAAACGGTTGGCCGTTGTTGAAGCAAATCAACTAGCAATGAAACAACGGGTGGAAGCTAGCATACATCAGATCCTGGATTTACAAAATGGAGGACAACATTAATTATTTTTCTAATAATAATATATAGTTTGATTTTGTGAAAAAAAGTGTACTTAAATATTACTGCAAATATAAAACGGCAAATATCCGATTATATTTTTCAAGTCGGGTGAGTGACGGATAATGGGTTGTAAGGAATCCTTCAAATTAGAATATTTAAAATTCAAAGTTTATAACCTATAAATCCAATCAATTACAGTAACAGCAGACATCGGTTTTCCAGTTAGTTTATGCAAATTATTCGAGAAAATTTATTGTGTTTATGAACCCGAAATATTTCCGGCTTTAAGGTTTATAAAATATAATCCCATGTGACAACATTTTCAAGTGGTAAAGTAGTTATATTAAGGATACAAATGGTGGGTTACAGGGTTTCAAATCTTGCTTATCCTCCTGGTGACCCTAGTAACGCCATACAAAATGATACTAACCGCCACTTGGCACCCGTTGCTAAGCAACGTTGGTAATGTGTTCAAGTGGTGGATTGGCCGCAAAAATTGAGTACCATGTGCTAGTACTGTAGTTGCTCGGACAATCCTCGGGTTCACGAGCTGTCGATAGAAGACCTATGCTCGCTTTGCTCGGTCCCTCATGATCATTCAGGATTAGTTCTTAATTGACGGTAGAAAACTAAGACGTAATAAGGTTACTCGTGACAATACTGACATGCAATTTCAAAAGAAACGACTCAACTAAGGCGAAAACTACTCTATTTGAATCAATCATATGTGGACTATCTACTGTTTGACGTTCTGGAGCTGCGTCGCTCGACGTCGGGCACGTTCCTTACGTCCCGGTCGACGATTATTAATGGGTTGTTCTGTTGGCTTGGTGGTTGTCTGCGGCATTTGGGTTGGGGCGAAGATGAGCGGATAAGTGACCGCTTCACCTTCTCGGCACACCACTAGGGCGACTTCGAGTCCCCGAATTTGAGTGCGCAGACTCTGATTTAGCTGCCGCTCCTCTATCCATCCTTTCTGTGCCGCCGTGAGTCGGTGGTATACAGCTCTTATTTTTGTTGGATCAACCCAGGTTGCTTTTAACTGTTGAGCCTCTCGAGTTAATTGAAGGATTTGGGCGAGTAACTCTGCGTTCGATTGTCTTGCCCGTTCCAGTTCCGCTTGTAGGAGTTGTAGGGATGACATCACTATAATAGGAGAGCATTTAAATTCTGTTGTGTCTTCATTAAATCAAAGTTTTATTATTTAATTAAACAAATTGTATGAAGCTAGTTTATCTATGAGATCGAATAACGAACAAAAAATAAAAAAAAACACTTAATATTTAAATCAATTTCTACAACACTTCGTCATTACTATAGTTCTTCTTCAGGGAATTCTCTCTCCAAACTCCTCTTCAGAGCCGCCACTGTATAGGGCCGCCGGGTATCGCGGACTGGGTGAGGTGGGTATGCCTCCGCGATGAGTCCGACGCGGATGTCCTCCTCCACGTTCGTGAGGTACATCCGGGCTTTGACCACATTGAGGTCCACTTGCTCTTGTACTCGTTCCCAGAAGGTGAGGAGATTTCTGGCGTGATCATATATTTCTTCGGCCGGGTACTGTTGTCCGGCGAGTCCACAGGGATCGGATTCGAGACCCAACAATCGCCAAGTAGTCGGGTGTGGCCACCGGGGTGGACGTTGTTCGGTAGTCGCGGCAACTGTTGGTACCTCTCCTGGGTGTGGTTCCTCAGCTACTTGCGTGGTAATTTGGTCGATAGGCATATCTAAACTGTTATCGTTATCAAATTCGATTAAGTCGTCTGCTTATAATAATACTAGACTAAACGTTGATTATATTATTGCTCTTAGACCGATTAAACTCTACTAGTTTGATTATTATTGCAACTCGAAACGACTAAGGTTATTTATCTGTGCGTTCCTGGTGTGATGTATTCTGTTGGCTAACTCCTCACGGCACTCCCATATAACTCTTGTTAATGATGGTAATAATTAGAACATGTTAGTTAATATTTTAGTGTTAAGCCGATGGGTGAGTCGAAAATCCACGATCTATCAGGCATTAGCGTTTGTTAAGTTAGGATTTGTCTGGTGGATGGAATTACTACTAATTAAGATTCCTTTAAAATTTACTAAGTACTTAGTGATACTATCTGTTAAAAATCGGTTTCAAAACTCAAAGGATCCGCGATGTTATCAGATATTGGGGTTGATTTAAAGTTTACCAACTACCTACTGCTGTTTGAGATTAATTCCGAAATTTATTAAATATATAAAAGTCATATTAATTAACCTGAAATTACAATTTACTAATACATAACATCGATATTGATTAAACTAATTCTAAAATCCGCTGTTCTATGATGCTAATGTTTATTCGAAACAGAGTTAAAGTTTACAGGTTGTACTTAATTTGACGATATTCACTTTAGTCACATCCTGTCAGGACGATGTTGGCGGAAACGTCAATCCCTTCGATCGAGCGGATGTTAAATTCATTCAAGGTAGGTTTCCGGTTTCCGGTTGATTCTCTCAAGTTAATTTAGTTATCGACCGGCTACTTCTATTATCGACTTAGTGCAATTTTCGGTTGTGGAGTGCGCGTAGACTTTCTAATGATGGGACTCCTTATCAAGCATCACTTCGATATTCATCATTTGATATATTTATTCGTCTAAGTTGGACTATATCGGATTTTACGCGCGTCGTAAGTTAATTTCTTGTGATTTTGTTGGTGTATTTATTAACTTTATAGTCGTTCGTTTGGGTTCTACGAGAAAATTATTGGATTATTCTCGGGTCTAAAACGGTGTCAGGATATTCGTCAGATATCAATAAAATCTTCCTAAGCTAAATGGCTATCATCAAGTTAAATCTAATACTATTTCATTTCCTAATAAATTAATCTGTTCGCGTTTCCAATTCGGATCAGTTTCGATTTTATCCCTGCCTTTCAACCATAGTGTTAACTTGGATTTTTGTCAGTTTTTATTCAATAACGGATTGGTATTTATCTGTTGATTCATTTATTTTAGTTCTTTTAATCACGATTTCTTTATTTTAATCAGACTTTATTTTTATTTTGGTTAGTGAATAATATTTTATACCCCATTTTATTCTGAATTGCTAAGTTTTTAAGTGAGGAATTTATTTATTTTAAGCCATCTAATTAAATCAAAGGAAAAGCTCCGTTTATTACGCAATGAGTTTGAACTATTAATCAACGAATTATTTTATTATTATCGATCGTTTTCGACATTTAACCAAACGAGTGCTTTATTTTTAATTCGTAATTTTTCCTTTTATTTAATCAATGAATAATTTTTAGCAATTAACTAAACGATTTCTTTATAATAAATCTTTAATTCCTAACGTTTCTCCTTTTATTTAATCGATGAAGTTTTGGATTATTAATCAACAGATTATTTTATTTTTATCAATAGTTTTCAACATTTAACCAAATGATTACTTTGTTTTAGTACTTTTCTTTGCTTTAATCAATGAAAATTTGGATCTTTAATCAACAATTTATTTATTTTAAATCAAGAGTTTTCAGCATTTAATCAAATGACTACTTTGTTTTAATAATTTTCCCTTTATTTGATCAACGAAACTTTGAATTTTTAATCAACAAATTATTTTATTTCCATCAATAGTTTTCAGTATTTAATCAAATGATTTCTTTAATTTTTAATAACAAATATTTAATCCATTTTATTTCGCATATCAGTAGTTTTAGGTATATCAACAATTTAATTTGTTTTATCCCCGTGTCCTTTCCCTTTAATAAGCATTAGGCGCATATTGTGTTCATATTATATTTATTGAGTGCCCACTGGACTACTCGGTGTGATGATTTTAAGCCGTAGGTAACATAATTTTAGGTCGATTTTACAGAATTGAGAAACGAGGAAGCAGCCAGAGACTTCTTCCTTATTTCTCGCTTCAGCTATAGGGATAATATTGACGTTACGACCGCTGCGTTGCGCACGCTGAGTCCTCACGGGTACATATCATTGGCGATTTTCCACGCACTTACATGCCTCTATGTAGATTTTAATTACTTGCGTTATGTGTCGGCTGTGGGCCGGAAAAATTTCGACATTAAAATTTATAAAAGCATATAAAATAAGTTAGATATATGTAGAACAATTTAAATATATTAATAATATTTATTAATTAGGACAAAATAACAGAATTACCCTTCATGACCATTCCAAAATTTTCATACACAAAATATCATAATAGAAAACATAAATGCCTCTCTCCCCACATCGCCGTCAAGCAGAGCTCTACAGAGATGCTATGAACGTGATGTGGAAAGAGGGCTCCAACATAAATATTTCTCACCTAGAATAATTCGAAATATCTTCAAACAATTTTCAAAAATAGTTAAAACAGATTCTCGAAGTGGTTTTTCAAATAGTTCTAAAAATGGTTTACAAATGGTTTTAAAAACGATTCACAATTTTCAAAAATGGTTAAAGTCCAAAATTGGTTTGAAAAATGGTTAATGGTTAAGTTAAATGTGAAAATGGATCAGTATATATACCTATTTGTGTGACGTGTGAAATTTGATGCAGTAAAACAAAATTCGACCTTGTTATTTTCTAGCAAATTCTATTATTTATTTTTAATATTTTTTGATTTATTTTTATAATTTTTTATTTAAAATTTTTATTGAATTATTACTAATTCAGTTTTTCGATTTAAATTTCACTTTAATGAACTTTAATTGATTTTTTCAATTTCGTCGAATTTGTTGTGTTTTCTTGTTGTATTTGTGTAGGTATCGTGCGAATCTTGGTGCATTTTGTTAATATTTTAATTTATTTTTATGTTTATTATTTTATATTTAATTCTTTTATTTCTCAGATTTTATCGGGTTTACTTGATGTTTCAGTGGGTTTATTTAAATTGCGTGTTATTTTTGCGTGTGTGTTTCTGATCCATTTAAACATTTTCCAAGGCCGTTTACGTTCTGGCCCAACACAAATGTCAATTATCATGACTTTGTTTATCAGATTATCCGTGAAATAAAGTCATTAATCGAAGAAGAGTTTATATCTCATACACTTTAAATACATAAGATGCTTAAACAAATACTAGGCTAGGCTAGGTTAATTTACGATAAAATACAAAAGTCTTGACTTCTACATTCGCACTTTTATGAATGTAACCGTCTAGCAGATTCAATATATAAAAATAAAATACGTACTGATGAGTAAAATAAATATTTTAGCTTAAAAAATTTATTAATATTTTTGAAGGAAGGCTGAAAGAGATAGTAGAGACTCGTCATCCGAACCTTCAACGACGCACGTGTTGTTATTTTTGTATCCTCATTACCGAAACGCTATAAAATAAAAGATGCATCGCGGCAACAGACTCGGAATGATTTCTTGTTTATGTGCATTTGATCTTTTCGCAAGGCCGTGGTCTGAAACTTTAACTACCACTCCACGAATAAGGTTTCTTTTGGCACTCACTTGTTCTTTATCATGTCTGACGAAAAAAGACGTAGTCGATGTGTCGTCATTTTGCTGTCTTGCATGTGATATATAGGTGCATGTAATATGATTTAAACGTTACCGATTTTCTTTCATTAAATAAGACATCTGAATGGCATGAAACCCAACAGCAGCAATTATATTTTTGTTTTAGAATTTTCACATATCTATTTTAAAATCTATTCAGTATTGTTAATTTTCATAAATTATTTTGTTTTTCAATTGTCTTTTAAAAAAAATTAAATTTGATATTTAGTGTAAGAATTCGACAATTATCGAAATAATTTCTTATTTTTTAACAAAGAATTTGTTTAAAAGTTTATTCTACATTTAATTTTAGAATATGACATTAATGTTATTTTTGGCGTATACAATAAATCAATATGCTTACTTCAGGTAAAAATATATCCCCTAAGTTATTAGACTTGAACCCTGATGTTTGTCTTGAAGATAGGTAAATACATAAGTTTAGTTATCATTTATTAATTTTTAAATCTTAAAGCCGAATACATTCGTTATCTCATAAGGTCTCAGATTTTGAAACCAAGTGTAATTGTATAAGAAGGCAATTGCAGGAAATTGAATCATTAAAGTCTATGTTCTTCTGTGAAAACGAATTTAAAGTTAATAATGAAGACTCATTGAAATTAAGAGAAATGTTCTTACTGAATGAAATATCATTTGATTTAATTAATTCAATAGATTTGGAGCTCAACATTATAATTAATGTAAGTTATTTTAATATTAGCAATTACATTTTATGTTTGAAAAGTTAACTTTTAATAAATAAAATGTTAAAATATGATAAATGTAGTTTATTCCCAAATTTAGAGCAATTTGCCACTACAAAAGCAAGATAATTTTGAATAAATAAACCAAGGATATAAAAATATTATTCAAATCGTTAAGGTAGCTTGAATCGGTCGAGAGCAGTTGCGACATCCTTTGCAACAATTCTTTTCTTCAGCGTCCACTTAGGTTTAAATGGACTGGTTGTTGAAGTCGTCATCTAAAGAAGAGGTACTGGTTGAGCTAAGGTACACAGCAGAAGTTTATGGGACAACTGTGCTGACTTGCTGTATACTTATTTATTCGTCAAGGCTTTATCCACGCCAAACATCCTTGCACTTGATGGATCCTTTTTTGTAGCATCTGTAAGTGCTTATCCTCGTCATGAGACTTGTGGCATTTTTCGTCTAGATATCTAAGAGTTCGTCGAGGTCATTGCTGAACTGTTCTTCCTGAAACTGATAGTATCTTTCGGTGACCTCCGATATTTCTTTAATACACAGTACTTCTTATACATACTGCTTCCACTGTTATTTCATTATTTGATGCTTTCATGGCTCTAAACTTTGATTTGACCATACTGAAAAATTCCTCAATTGAATTTAGTTTAAGGGACCATGGAGGTCAGTATTCTTTACTTATTCTTTACTTACTCAAGGCTTCAGCTACAATTTTGTACCTATGAAAAGGTACATTATCCATAATTAAGGTATAATCAGGATATATATAAAAGTAATGGGCCAATTTATTGTTGATAAAAGAAGTAAGTAACTCTGCGTTATAAGCCCCTGATCTATATTCAAACCCAATAGGACCAGTGATATTTATAGCACAAATGAAGCTTTTATTAATATTACGGTTACCGGGCACTGTAATATAAGCTTTCTCATTAACACAACTGTATCCATAACCGAGCCGGAAACGATTGTTGATTCAACAATGTTGGATCGAGCTTTATCTAAAAATACTTGTTTTTCAGATGGTAACCTGAAAATTTTCTTGCATATATTGCTCTTTTATCTAAATTGTTCGGTGAATTACGTTCAGCTGGCACAAGAATGAGACGTGGGTTGTGACATAAACACACCTGTACATTCTTCTACTATTACAGTCATTTCTGATTGCAAAAGTTCGTTGTTATATACAATAGTGTTAAATAACATTCTCTATCAGAAAGAATAGAGTTTTTTACATCTCATGTTTCTTTTCTTTTTTGAGTAGATGAAACAAAACCATTTCCGTCTTTTTTCTTGTTATGTATATTTCTAAACGAACTGATACTTAATGCAACTGCAGAAGCTATATCCTTAAATGGAGGTTTTGGCAGATTTAGCCATAATAATTACTATATTATGCATTTTGTTGGGCCAAAACTGAGTTTTGTTTAAATGAATTGGAAATAACACGCAAATATCATACTAAAATCATACCCATAAAACATCAAGTAAACACCTTAGAATACGAGAACGAAATAATTAAAATATAAAATCAAAAACATAAAAATAAATTAAAATAATAACAAGATCAGTACGAAATAAAAATAGAAATAGCAAAAGAACATAAGAATTTGACTGAAAATTAACAATTTATTTAAAAGAGCAAGAGTTAATGAAAATTAGAAGTAAAAGAAAATAATTTTAATTGGAAATAATTCAATTAAAAATTAAAGAAACAAATTGTCAAACTAAATCAAGAAATAATAAAAATTAGAGTATAAAAATTAGATTATACAAATAACTTCAAGGTAAAATTTTGTTTTAACGCAGTAAATTTAACAAGCAAGGTTAGGATCAAAGAACAGGTATATATACCAATTCATTTTCACAGAATTTTAACGATTTTTAACTCGTAACTCCTAAAATTGGATCGCTAAATTAAGAACTCTACTAACAGTAATATTTAAGCCGAAATTGGATAAAAAGTAAATAAGTTCAAAACTAGAATGATAGATTGGGAATTACGCGAGCGATAATAATTATATCGAAATTAAATCCACTTGAATAACCCCAAAGGTTAGAACGTGAAATCAGGAGTCCTTAATAACTATAAGATTTACGACTTAAATGAATAAATAGCTCTAAAATTGAGACTTAAATTGAGTTTCCGTAACGATGACATTTAAGCCGATACTAACTCATAAAATCAATGAGCTTTAATCGGATTATTCAGCTAAAGTTGTTGATACCGATAATATTTCGTTAGAGAACCTAAAATCTAGTTAAATTAAAATGAAGTAGGAAATTGACAAAATTAATATTAAATTGTAACCCTTCGTGACGATGATGTTGCATAGGATAAAACCGCTTAAGAACTATGATAATAGGATGAACGTAATATCCTGTTACTGACAATGCGATCCCGAAAAAGTTTTCTTTTCTAATAATCTCCGTACGAGTTAATTAATTGATTCCACTTCGACATAAATTATAGATAATGTGAAAAAAGACCTAGCCAAATAAATTCATAATCTAATTGATATAAAGTAAAATCAACTTGACACCAAATTAGAAAGCCAACCTCACCAAAAATAACTCGAACGTAATAAAACAATGTAGTATATATACAATTGTTGAGGTCTCGATTTTAGTGAGTCTCAACTTGCACTGGTTTCTTATATAAATCAAAAAACAAAGTCAGATGTAAATAACAGTTTTATTAATAAAATTTACCAAATATAATCAATTTCTTTTTCAATCAATTCCGATTTCTTTGATACAAATTTATTTAAATAATCAACAGATAAAAATTGATGCGTGCTATATAATGTTAGAATGTATGTAGGTGCGTGTTGTGTAAGTGTATGCAAAAAGATTTATGTAGAACTTTTTCTGTTCGATTTTAAGGTCTTAGAAAGATTTCCTTTTTCAGACCGCTTCTTTTTCGGTTAAAATTTTAAGGGCGATTGAACTGAAAAATACTCCAGTATTTATACTGAAATACTTTATCAGCAAAAAGGTTTTTATTTATTTAAAAATTTATTTTATTTATTTAATGGTTAAGAAATTTACAAATATTTATTTAATATTGGAAAAATTTCCTTCTAAAATACGCAATTGATATTTTCAACTTTATTTTATTTACTCTGTTCCGTGTTTGTTTATTTATTTATTTGATTTTCTTTTTAGGTTTTTTAATTGATTTTTTTCGTTTAAATATATCAAGGAAAATAATAATAAATATATTCGCTACCAACACCAATCAATAAAAATTAAATAATCCACATCAACAATAATACTGTTTTTTTTAAAAAAAAAATTATTTACAAAATATAAGATAAATAACACCAATAATTAATTGTTGTTCATCAATTAAATAATAACAATTGTTTACGATATTGTTTAAAAGAATAATAATTGTTCGATACACAGGGAATAGATTTGCAGGGAATAGATTTGGTTGTTCGAATATTGATTTGGCACGGGGAATTGATTGTTCTGTTGGGATTCTGTATATTGGGGATTGACATTGATTTGGGATTCTGCATCTTGAGGATTTATTTATTTTATGCCCGTTCCTCGGCATATATGTTCACTCTGTACTTGCCAGGCCCTGCTTTGTAGTATTTGTTCAGGATAAATGTGGTGATTGGTCTACTCTCATCATCCAACACAATCACAATCATAACAAGGATAATCTACATTACTGAGATCATTACACTAAAAGATCGTCCACGAAAGAAAGGTACTGAGATTGGAAATATGATCAGTCGGACAGCAGGTTGGTAGGAGATAACTCGTGAATTCCACTCGATTCTAGACCATGAATTCGCTCATCTACCATAATAGTAACTTGACATTGAAGGAATCACAATTGTTGAACCTACTCTGAAGAGTTAGACGCATGGACACCATATTGAACGCGATAGCTCGGAATCGCGATGGTAAGCTTGACAAATAAAAATTTTACTCATCAAATATAGAGAATTACTTACTGAACTTTTATGAAGAGAATAAGTAGACAATAATATCGCAGTGAATAAATGACGAAATTTATAATAATTCCACTAATCGTACAAATGGGTATAAATCGATCACAATAAATATTGGAGAGAACACGCATAAGACACACCCAATCTCTAACCTAATAGCGACAGTGTAGGTCACGTCAACAAAATCAGAGAAATAATTTCTCTCTCTGATCACAAGGTAGAAAGCAACTGGTTATGCCACGTCACCGTGGATAGCAAATGTTGTTTCGATCAGTGGTGTGCCAGCTACTAGATCTATATAAATGACGAGCACACTAGTTAGAATTTCATTCTACGAAAAACAAACAATTATGCATATGCCAAGTCGAAAAATTCAAACAACCCGGTCGAGAGAGGAGGATCGTCGCATCTGTCGACTAGAAGAAATATTGAAAGAGAAACCAGTACAGAATGGAACCAGCCAGCAAGAAGGTAAATTTCCGTCATTTTATCGAGAATTCTGACAGAAAATTACCAGCTTTATGTTTGTGTATACACCAGGACCATTCATACGTTCCAGAACGTCCAAGATGGAGTAAAAATTCATACTACCGAGATTCTATGCGACGTTATTAAATAATACAACATAAGGTTCGCATTTAGGATCACACTCTTCCACTTTGAGCCGCACGACGTTTTGTGCGCTCAGATCTTCCTGGCCGGTGCTTGTTGGTTTTGACCTGGAGTGGGGATGAAGATGTCGCCTCTCGATAAGCCAGTTGCGCCGGAGCGAACACTAAGGGATAAGTCACTGCGGCCCCTTCTTGGCGCGCCGACAGTGCTGTCTCTAGGCCCTTGATTTGTGTTCTCAGATTTTGAGTAAGTTGTCGTTCTCCAGCCCATCACTTTTGCGCCGCCTCTATCTTTTGATAAATGGTTCTCACCTTCGGTTCAATCCAAGTTCCTTTGATCTGCTGGATCTCCCGAGTGATCTGCAGAAGCTGTTGTTGCAGATCCCGGTTAGTGTCCCTGAATTCACATACGGCGTTATTCCATGGAGGCCTCCCTTCGAGGGAATCAATGAGGTTAACGCCTCAACCGATCTTGTTTCATCTTGGTTTAACGAATTATTAGTGATCAACTTTTTATTTAATGTACTGAATAAATTGCACGTTATCAAACTTACTCGGGGTGGTAATATTTAATTTCTCCCTTTAATCATAATAGTAATAAATAAGGGTCTGATTTAGTCACAATGGTAATACAATAAATGTCTAGTTTAATCCTAATATTAATTTGATAAATGCCTAAGTTAATTATAATATCAATATAATAAATATCCGAGTTAATCATAATATTAATTTAATAGGTGCCTAATTTAATAAATGTCTGAATTGATTATAATATTAATTTAATAAATATCTAATTTAATCCGAATAATAATTTAATAAATATCTGATTTAATCAAAATAATAATTTAATAAATGTCTCCTTTAATCATAATACTAATTTACTTTACTCTCATTACGATTTTGAATCAAATGTAAGTCCTAATTCCGAAAAGCAACGTATCCAATACCACCAACGACTTGCGAGAACATGGCGGGGTTGCTACGCATACTATAGGGTTAGTTGAAACTATTACTTGGTCATTCGACAATTGTTTGACAATTGTTCGACAATTGCCTGCATCGTCTTCTATTTTACTATTTAATTCCTTGCAAGATACTGCGAAACTTCATCAAAACAACACGAGTCACTCAACTCAACGATTTTATTTAGGGCATGAACAAGAGGCTATCATGATTCTTTGATTATTTTCGTTAGTGGGTCTTCACTGGTGATGGCTCGTTGGCTGCGTCACGTCTGTGCTAAGGCTCAGTAATGCAGAAAATTTGAATAGTTACCCGTATATGGAGATTTGCTAGTGCTCGCAGTATTAGGTTCCTCGTATTCTTGGAGTTCCCTCGAAGCTTGTGCGTGTTTTCTCGACATGTTATTCAGTAGTATATAATGAAACATATTCGTCAACTTAGCTTTTATATCAGTTAAGTGTGTCCAGTGGGTTAGAAAATCCGTACTATGCACACACCTCCTCGATAACCGCTGTTGGCTACGACTTAATCAGTTGCCGATAATCGTGGCACACTGCGTATTGATTTTTATCTAATATCTTCTCGTGATATTTTGGAAAATGTCATTTCTATTTTCTTTCCTTATGGACTTATTTATGGGTCGGAATTCCCCTGAATTATGACATTTTTGGCTATTGGCTAAGTGGGAATCGACTGTCGAAAATTTTACTGATCAGACTTTGTTTTCCTTCAAGGAATTAATGGTGAAGGATCTTTTTCCCAAGAATTATTACTGATTTTGACACTCGACTACGCGGTAAGCTATTTGTTATAACTCTTACATGTGATAGTATCCGTTCCTAGTTCGACTCTATTTAATTCCGGATTCCCCTATTAGTCAATCAGGCTTTGGGATTCTCAAAATGATATTGGGATATGTTCAAGGATTGACGCTGTTGGATTGAACTGGATTATGTCAGATGGGGATTTACTGTTATTGTCGTGAACCTTTCGTGATACAACTTGAAGTTGGAGTTTATTGTATCTCTTATATTCTTTCCATGATTAAGACGATTGTGATCACGGTGTAAAGTGTTGTGTACTTAATGAGTAAATTTATTCATTATTGTATTTTCTGTTTTGTTAACACCTTTATATTAACCTGATTTATTCTTGAGGTTTGGTGTGTACTATTTTATTTAGTGAATTCGTTATTATTCGGTTCATGTAATTGATAATTATCATATATCCTTTTGGGTAAGTTACCTTATTAATTTACTGACGGTTCCCTATCATATGGCATTGGATTTTGAACTGACACCTGCGTGTTTTCCTTTGATATTTATGGGTGGAGCTTCGGGTTTAGACTGGGACATTTATGCGTCTGTGGATCTGGGTTCCTTTTAGTACCTTTGCGCTTTCTTTTGAAGGTTATTACAATTGGCAACATCAATTTCGCTTTAAGGTTTTATTAACTTTATGTAATTGATTTACTCATCAGGTTAGCACGGGTGGTAGTCTCATTAGGCCCTTTATACTTTGATTTTTAAGTTGTATTAATCCGAGATTTTGTTTTATTAGTAACTCCTTTTAATAACTTTAGAAATTTTAGCAAAATCTTTATATTTTGGTCATGGCATCTCGAGGTTTTAATTTTATTAACAATTCCTTTACTAATTTTGGCAAAAATCTTTATATTTTGATCCATCCTGATGTACATGTTTGCTGAGGATGATGTCGATGTCTAGTGCCCATTCATGATATGGTAAGAGAATCTGAAGTTCTGCTTCTCTGGAAACACGCCTGACCAAGGTGTTTAATTTCGCAATTAATACTTGCTGTGTTCGGCTTTCTACGATTAGCTCATTTCAACACCAGGTAATGCGGTTCACTTTCTAGGGGAGCTCTTTTGTACACTCATGAGGCGACTATGCTCCTTTAATTCTTTCCTCTTTGATCCGCAAGAGGCTGTATTTATCTTCCAAGGGATTCGGGTTGCAAATGTCTCGATTCCAGACGAATAATTTCAGCTGATGATGTGCATTCCAGGTAGTTTCATTTATCGGGTCTGCTAGATAAGTTAAATTTACAATTCAGCCAAACGCTTACAAGATTTTCAACGAAAACGGAAATATTAAGAATGGCCACAAGAAAAAAATGACTATATGGTGATCTCCATTGCATTAAATAAAGTTTATATCGCCTCATCTTCCATCTACACACATTTCCTACTGACACTCACGCTACTTTTCATACAAAGTCAACATCCATTATCTCGTTATCATCAGTAGTCACCATACTGGTTGATTGATTTCCCAACAGGCTATGGATTACTTAATTGTTGCATGTAGTATGAGACAAAAGCATATTGATCAGTTTACTTTATGTCAAATTAATGTAAATATACATTTTCGTGTTTCCATGAGTTAGCTGGGAATCAAGATTCCTACATGTGAATAGCACTGGAAATTCGTCATGTCTTTAAGTATCACTATTTAACTATGACACTACTTACCGGTCGGGTGTGTAGATAGTTCTTTACCTTACGACTGTACGCGTAAACATCTCTTAGTCTAGCCGGAGAGTAAGTAAATACTGCAATCCTAATCGCATGATGAGACAAACAACTTATATTACATGTGCATTATCTTACCCCACTTAAACGATTTTATTCAGTGATGTTTTACTACTCGTCGCTTAGCAATAATGTTGGCTTAGTGTTTTTACAAAATTACAAAATTTGTTTTTTCCACGATAAATTGTTGTATCGAGATCTTGTCCCGCAGAACTTTCTGCCATGCGATTCTCTTCTTCCTTGTAGTGATTCCAAACGTTCTAGCATATCTGGATGAGTCAGTTCCTTTGGAATCATTACTTGAGTTGGGGCGGTTAAAGTCCTCACAGTAGGATCACTGAGATCAAATGAGACCTCATTCTGGAATGTAACCATCTGAGCCTGGAATTTTTCCTATCGCTATCTCGTGATTGATTCTGTCCAGCCCATCCTGGCCATTCGTCACCGTTGTTGTAACTCGCGATCCTCTTCATCCAAGCGGAGCACTAGTGACTCTATTCTCTGGCAGGGTTCCGGCCAGGCTCTCTTTTGATGGCGAAGACGAGGAGATCCATACCTCCAATCGAGCCTAATTGAGTCGGCCACGCGGCAATTCTCGATGTTGAAACTGTATATCCGTAGTTACACAGGATTTGGCGACCTTGTGCTGCTTCCATTTCATTGAATTGGATTATCTGACGTCCCTGTGTCGGTCTTCCTGAAGAAGGCGGTCTAGTAAATTCTTATAGATTAGGATGCTCATGATAATTCAAACAGTTTTTTATATGTACTAAAAATTAATTTTAGATTTCCTCACTTTTATTGACCGGCGATCGGGTAATTAGTTTGGTTATCCTAAGATTTGGGTCTCTGAACTCTTGAGTCGTTCAGGTGGTTTGGCCACGAAATCTCTTCTTCGGTCTCCGACTTTGGTGTTGAGTGTTTGTTTGAGCAGTCATAATGATATAACAATACTTAATGCAGTTTATATCATTTGCCACTTCATAAACTTTGGTTGCAATGATGTATATTGTTGGGCCAGGACTGGATTTTGTTTAAATGGATTGCAAATCTAGCAATGCAGATTTAAAATCAGACCCATAAACAACCTTAAAATATGAGAAAAATACAATTAAATATAAAATCATAAATATAATAACAAGATAGCATAAATATTTGGCCGAAAAATGAACAATTCTTACGAGTTAGCATATATCGAATAAAATGGAATATTTTCAATAAGGAATATCGTATTAAAAATTAAATAAAATAAATTGTTCATATAATATAGTAATTGACAAAATAAGAATTAGATATTACAATTAAAATCAAGGTCAAATTTTGTTTAAATGCATAAAAAAACACGCGAGGTTAGGGTCACAAAACATGTATATATATACCAATTCATTTTCGCAGAATTTAATCACTTGTGAGCAATCACTTCTCTTAAAATGTTCAGACGTTTTTTATCAGAAAAATTTGTATTGTATAGCAAAGCGAGTTCGAGTAATTTTTTCATTATGTCGAAATTTTTCCGCCCACAGCCTCACAAATTGCAAGTTATTAAAATATCACATAACTATCGAGTGGTGTATGAGCCCGTGAGGGCCTAGTCGTGCGTAACGACGGACTCGAACGTCAAATCATCTTATACCTATAGGGGCAGTGGGAAGATCGGGGACTAGTCTTTTGACTGGCTCCCTTTCACCTATCTCCTGAAAATTCACACCACATATCGGCTAAACTTATTTCACTGATTAGTCTAGTGGACACTCATAAAATCTAATATCAACATATTTATTCCTTAAGGGGGTTATTGAGATCGAGGCAACGGTAAAGAATTTATTAATATTTTTTTTACTCTAAAGTAAAGTAAATCCTCAATCACGAAAGGACCATTTCACATTAATATCTTCACCGAGGAAAATTAATGAACTTAAATTCAATAGATATATTAGGCTGGGTCGCAAGAAAACCTAATAATGAATTTTAATTAAGGAAAGCCAGATAGATTTCTGAAAAAATAAATCAATTTATTAAATGATCGTCGACGCTATTGGTGAATAGAATAATAAACTTCCATCAAAGAATAAATTTAAATCAATTTAATAAGTAAGGCGGTTATCGAAACTTTCGAAAGAATTAAATAATAGATTGGAACTTCAGTTAGAAAATAAAATTAATCAATTTAACAAGTTAAACGATTACCGAAATTATCGAAAGAATTAAATAATACTTTAATCAGAAAATAAATTCAAAAATCTATTTATTAAATAAAGTGCTTGCCGAAATTATCGTAATTTCAAATAATGAATAACCAAATTATCAAAAAGCAAATTACCAATAAGTAAATTACCAAAAGCAAATAAAAATCATGGAAAATGTCAGAACCTTAATATCTGTCCAAAACTTAGCTAAAGTAATGAACTAACCTCCGCAATACTATCTTCAGATTCCCGTCAAGAGTGTAAGGGGATGAGACATTCTTAATAGTTGTCAGGCACAAATACCATCAATCGACCCAAGTAGGAACCAAAATCATGGCATACTAGTAATTAAACTTTAAAATATTCTCGTTGGATGATAATTGACAACTATATAGTGCCGTTAAATGATATATTAATTACACCACTCCACCCTATAAGTATTTAAAATCTGATGGAAAATGTTTGAATAATGGCAAACAATCGTTTAGAGAAGCCGAAGAGAAATCAATTTTATTAAAACAAAATCCGTCATTATAAAATAGATGGCCGAGGATTTATCGAAGTAAACGTTGTTGACCATGTTCTCGTAAAATCCAAGCTCGATTTATCCATCAAATTTAGCTAGCGGCAAACGAATAAATCTAAAAGAAAACAAGATTAATTACTAATCACTAATTATATTCACATACCTAAATAATAGATAACACTGCTAATCCAAACTCCGTGCATCTCTGATAATTTCCGCAGCTTATTTAAATCATGTGCGGCGATGAATTGACGAAGAAAATTTGTCATGATGATTACGATTACCAATAAACAAATATAGTTGGCATTATAGTTGGCAAATATAAATAAACACAATTAATAAGTCACCCACTCAGTCTCAGTCATGTAGTGGAATAACTATTACATTATGTGTGTGTAAGAATAAACAATCATCCAATTTACCTAACACAATTTAAATGAAATATTACTTACGACCATCATCGAGTGAAATTTCTCATTCTTTATGGAACACATTCAACCATCATCCGGTTAGTAAATTGTATAAATACGTACCAGTGATATAAAACTATCAAATATATTTTAAAATGTCAAATGATACCAGCAACAAAATTATTAGAGAAATGAACCCAAAACGAACCAAAGGTGATCAATCTTTAGTGGAAGCCGACCCAGATTACAGCCAGGTGGACCACGGACATTGTTTTTCCTAAATTCATAACCAGATAAGTTACTTGAAATTGTAGAATATTTATTTGATTGATCATTATAGGAGAATTTTTCATTAATTTACATTTCAAACTGAATGTGTTTCAATAATCTTACCTCACTTACAATCCAACCCAACCGAACTCGAGTGGTCTGATGACTCCCGAACTACTCTAAAGGTTTTAGGCCGGTTTGCAGCCCAATATCGCCAAGCCCGAAACTGGCGACAGGACGATGAGGTAAAGATTCCGAGCCTTGCTATAAAGCGAGAACCGGGTTCAAATCCGGCACTAAGCAGAAGTCACCCTCCAGTATTTAGAATATATGGAACGGAAATTTCGCTGGAAAGCCAATATGCAGAGAAGACAACTTGCTCAAATAAATGCCGACATTGCAAGTAGCAGAATACACAGCACTGATAGGTATACCCCTGGCATATCGTTTAACCTCAATGATTCAGCTCTACTAGAAACCGATGCTCCAACACATCTGGTATTACCAAGGCGCATGATCCAGCACGACTTATTGGAAGGCTTGAAAAATCGAACGAATGACGATCACGCTTATTCTCGAAGACCTTTACTATGAAAGCCTACTAGTGAAGAAGCTCGGCAAATTTGCGAACAAGTGACTCGAATCTAGCGTTTGGATTTGTTGGAGAAATTAATGTTTCTTTTGATTTTTTTTTAAAGATAAAATTTACTATTAAATAAATGAGTTTCTTGGTGTAGTATAACAAGGATAGTAGAGATTAGTAAATTAATTATTTAATGTATTTTATGGTAATAAATTGGAATTACATAAAATTTAAAGTTTGATAAATATTAAGGTGAAATAAGTTGTAACAAATGAATTAATATTTTCCATAAAATCGTATGATAAAGTAAAACATGATTTTGACCGCAGATTTCTGGTAAGAAGCAAAAAGGAAGATTTTATGTAATATTACAAATTTAACTCGTAACGCGAAATATTGATCATATAACATTTTAATACATTTCATTTAAATTTAGCTATGGAAGCGATCCAATCAATTGGCAAGGAATTGAAGAAACTGTGCTGTGAGAATGTTGATCTTCAACAGCAACGAGTTCAACTAAGTCGAGAACTTCAACGAATTAAAGCTACCTGGGTCGAACCATCGCGAGTGAAGAAACTATATCAGCGCCTTACAACGGCCCACCAGGGTTGGAAGGATGAGAAAGTGCTAAATCAGGCCCAGCGAACCCAGATCCGAGGGCTTGAGGTCATTATCATCAAGCCAGGAAGGGAGTGCGGTAACGTACCCCTTAGTATTCTCCCAGCACAACTCGCATACCGAGACCAAGGCCGTCTCAAAGAAACAATCACAGCCTCATTCAAGACCAGGTAGAGCCGAAAGAGAGCATAGTCGACTCCAACAAACAAAATCTTAAAAATGAAGTAGTACAAATCTAATAGTAGTATGTAATATTATAATAAATGTTTAGTTTTAAAAATCTTTATTGTTTTTGATGTAATTCATTGTAATATACTCTATGTTTTCTGCTACCATTTATGTTAGAAGCTTCAGTTCTAATCCTTCAACTTATTAGTATCCGATTTTAATCAAATTTAGGTTTACTTCATTAGTAGATAAAAGTTTCGTTGCAGCAATTTGAGTTATTCCCCACTTTCCAAACCTTCATTTTGACCCTAAGATATTCATTGTGTTTATATTATATTTAAGAGTGCTCACTGAACTACTCCGTGTTCAGAATTTTAGCCGTCTGTTTAATTCATTTTAGGTCGAATTTTCTGCCGTTTACCATTAGCGAACCCTCACGGTCAAAGCTCCGTAGCAGATAAACTGCACTTACACGGAATCGTTGATTATGTATTGTTTCTGACTTGTGAGATGTGTTTGCTGTGGGCCGGAAAATCTTCTACATGATTTTTAAATATGATATAATAAAACAGTATTCATATAATTCATTATCCATAATTGTCACATTCATAGGCAATCTGGCAATAATTGCTTTCATAAACACATTCATAGGCATAATTTGCAATAATAACGTTTATATGTGAATTTATAAGCATGTTCGTTAATGATTCCTCACTTCGTCTTATTGGAATCCTCGTATAGAATCAGTTCTGAAAAAGTAATTTCTCTCACACATGCCTCCTGTACATAGGCGCCCGCAGAAATAAATCCAGGGGGAAACCAAAACAGTGATATAGACATAATGCTTGATACTTACTTTGTAGTAAAAAGTTGTGTTCTTTTATAGTTAAAATTAAAGTAATAAAAATTGGTCTGTTTCAACATTTATTTTTATTCATACCAAATATATAATGAGCCATATATATGTACATAGATGACTTATACAGATAAGAAAATACACAGCTTTGTTATACAAATAACTTATTCTATAAAACATCTTTGGTTTAATGACATTAAATATGAATCCCCAGAGACTCTGGAGACATTAATATTACCCAACTAATTTGTTTTCCGCAACTTTGCCCTATTGTAGTAATTGTAGCCTTCTCATATCTCGTCCGAAGCGATCTATGATTTCTGAGTAAAATTCTTTTTCAATTAACTCATTGACTAAATTGCGATGTAAGTCTGCCTTCCGAAATTGTCGAGCGCAGCCAAGTTTTAACTTTGCGCAGTGTGTTAAATGATCGTTCTGCGGTACAAGTAGTGGTCGGAATAATAAGACCAATGCAAACTGCCCTGAATACTTACGGATAAAATAATTCTGCTGCCTTTAAAGCTTCGAATATATTTGAAATTGATTCGCTAGCATTTTTATAAGTCTTATAATAATGATACCATCTTGCAGATTCTGATTGGTAATTTTCTAAAAACGTACCATATTTGTTAAAAATACCATTCGTTATTCTTTCATATTCGTCTTGATCTAGCTTTTTTATTGAGCTAGGTGCTAAATTAAATATCGAATATGAAACATCATTTTCTTCAGGAAAACGTTCTTCCAGAGATGTTATTAAAGAATCCAGGTATGGAATAAAAATTGACCTTCTATAGTAACTTTCAGGAGAATCGGAAGGAATATTTGTTCGGCAAGTTTGCCTTTTCACAGTTCTTAGTGGTATCAGCTCAATATTTAATTCAGACAAACATGTCTCCATTTTTTCCCAGAGATTCTGGAAATTGTCTTTTGCAAACTTTCGATGGTTTTTTATTAGTTTAACAAGAGAAGTAATTTGTTTCCTCACAGTTAATAGATTTTGATCAACTCCTTGGAGATTATTAGCTACAGGTTCTAGCATAGACGAATACTCAGACATTATATATAAACAAACTGAAAAAGTTGAATCTGTGCATGCGTGATATAGCTGGCTAGATCTCTGTGTTGTATTAATATTACCATTTAAGGATAATTTATGTAATGCTTCTATTATGACAATAATATTTTCTTTAAAAATTCGAAGGCTCTTGTATTTAGCAGTCCAACATGTTTCACAAAATAGATGAATATTTGGAATATGTTTTCTTAAAGAGCTCTCTCGAAAGAAGTTAATAATCGATTTAATAGTCCCAACCGCATTTCTAATTTCACATACATCATTTATGTCGTTTATGACAAGGTTCCGTCTATGTAATGTCTATAGTTAACTCGAAATCAAAAGAATCAAAACATTAATCGATTTTACTTAAATCCGCAATTCAAAATAATTCTTATAGACAATTTTTTAGAACCCTTAAATTATATACTGATTAATAGTAAAGTAATTTATTATATTTACCTGGATACCTGGTCCTAGTACTTCAATATGTACAATGTATTTCATTCAATTTAATTAGAGTCTATTTAAATTGAAAATAACACTAAATAAAAACAAAAGCATTTGCACTTCTTCAAAAGATGAACAATAATTGATAATGAAAGAAATTTGTTTTATAAACATGTTTTATTATTAATCATAGGAAAAATAATTTTACGACTTCATAGAAATTGGCGCGCTTAAGACAGTAATTCTATGTGTATGTGTGTGTAGAGACCAGTACCGCTTATTGTTATTATATAGGATCATTAATCCTATATACATAGGATCAAATATCTACAAATTTGATAAATTAAGAATTAATTTGCAAAGATACAGTGAACCTAAAACGGACATAAGATTATAAAAATTTTTTAGATCATCGAAAAAAAAATCTTTTATAGTAGAATTAAGTAGAGCTTTCTAATAATATTTTATGACCTTATATTTTATACTTAAATAATCTATTTTTTTAAAAACCACGAAGCCCCCCTTGCCTCCCCTTGCGGGCGCCTATGCTCCTGTATCACACAAAAGCGCTTCTTTTTTAAGAATATTTTTGCTAGGTAAAAGTGATTGAAATTATGTAAAAATGAATCGGTATATATACCTCTTCTGTGACTCTTACCTTGCGTGTTATTTTTAGTGTGATAAAACAAAGTTTGACCTTGAAATTATTTGTGTTATCTAAATATAATTTTTATTATTTTCTTAATTTATATTGACAATTTATTTCTTAAATTTTTAAATGAATTTTTCCAACCAAAAATAATGTATTTTAATCCAGTTTTCATTAATTTTCTGCTTTTATATAAACTGTCGTTTTTCGGTCAAACTTTGTTATTAAATTATTTTTGTGTAAATTTCGAGCTGATGTTGATGCATCTTTGTTATTATTTTTAATTTACTTTTATGTTTTTTGATATTATATTTAATTACATTTTCCTCGTGGTTTAGGGTTGTTTATTTGGTATTTATAGGTCTGATTTTAAATCTGCGTGCTTTTATTTAAACAAATCTCTGTATTGGCCCAACACTTATATAACGATGTCCTTGATTTAATTCGTGAATCACCCCTAGATTCTTACATCGTTACTAGTGCAAGTCACCACCATTGTTAGTGCATTAATTCTTACGGTTATTATTTGGAATGGTACTGTTATTGTTGTTATTGTAATTTACCCTTGATATTATAGGATCACCATCTTCATTGAGCTAGTCTTGTATTATTATTATTATTCCCGTTATCCTTATGGTCAATTGTATCGGTGTTAATATTTTAATTTAATATGATTGTAGCTATCGCCTTTATTAATGATGATATGATTTACCTTATACATGAGCATCCTCTCTACTATTATTCTCATTAGTATTATCATTACTATGGTTGACATTATGAATTATCATTACCGATATTATTATTATTCTTGCTATTATTAATTTTATCATTGACCGTATTGTTCTGTATTTACGTAATGGGCTTGTCGCTATTATATATATTTGGCTCATTAGTAATACTCATAGGTAATATAGTAATCGTTAGCGTTGTGTATGATTGTCTGTGCTAAACAATTTTTACTTTCATGCTGGTGATACAGACCAATGCCGTAAGCAGCCCACCATTAATGTTGCAGTTAATGCCACAGCACTATCTTTGATGGTAGTAAGTGTGTTGATAATGCGGTTATTCACTGAATAATATTCAGTTATGAATGATTATTTCTCACCTACCGGCTTTTACCCGCTTTAGTGTTACGTCGCTTGCCATGTTTAATTACAGGTTTTATCACGCCATGATTGCAATCATCACTCAACCAGTAGAATATTCTAGAACTGTGCGTTGACGAATCGATTTATAATTTGACGATCAGTGAGGCGTTATGATTTTCGGTATGACTACTATTACTATTATTTCTTAGACGTGAGCTTGAGTCAGTATTGGACGAACTATGGTTCAGATAACATTTAAATTCAAGGGAAAAGGACGTTTATCAGAAGATCCTCTCTATGTCTCCTCTTTCATTTTAATCTATTGATTGAAATTTAATTCCTTGTTTATGTCAATCAGTTATGGCCTACTTGCATCGATTAATTAAAATTCTAAAACCCTTTTAATTCAATAGTAGTAGTCAATAGTTACAACTAAAAAAGAGTATTTAAATATAAGTTTTATTGAAATTAATTGCATTTAGATAATAATTCTTAATAGCAATAAAATTCCATAATTTTCATTCAAAATATAACATTAAATGTGTTTTGAATTTACTATTGTAAGAGACTTAGATTTTTTTCTAATATCTCAGTATTTGGTGTATATTCGCCAGATTTATTGAATATTCGCTGGAATTGTTGAATATTCGCCGAAGTTGTTGAATATTTGCCGATTAGTATATGCGCGTGCGTTTATTGTTTTTAATAACTATTCATCCGCGCATAAGTATCTATAATATATATATATATATATATATATATATATATATATATATATATATATATATATATATATATTCCTATTTAAATATAATTAACCGATGAAATTTACTCAATTGTTAATAATTTTTAATTGAATATAATAGTAATTCATCCACTCTTAAAGTACAATTCATTTTCAGTGAATATTTTCATCTTTTAAGTATATTTGTTGATCCTTGAATAATTAAGACTCCACTTATTTCAAGTATTTCCCAATATTTAATTGATATTTCATCTCATCATTGAGAAGTTTTACCGTCTAATTTATTATAAGCAATTCTCGATTCACTGAATATTTGTTAGCTTCAATTCATATTTTCTCACTTTAATGATTGCTTTCCTCTTTAATGAATATTTTCGCTCTTCAATGAACGTTTTTCTACCTGCAATGAATAATTTCTCTCTTCAATGAATATTTTCCTCTTCGATGTATATTTCTCCATTCAAAGTATATTACCCTTGTATGTTTTAATATATCAATTGATATTTCATCTATTTACTAGATATTTTTAGCTATCTCACCTTTTTCAGTAACTTCAAAGATTTTAGTCACTTAATGTACTCTCCCAACAATATTACTTCTTCACTGAAAAATTTCTTTATAGAATATAATCTCTACTAATTAAAATTCCATTTATTCACATGTTATTGACTTGTCATTTTCAATGAAAATTTAATTTTTATTTTCTAGAATTTGTTGCCAGAATCAAATTGTGGTGATTTTCGATGGAAAATGTCGGGTATCTATAACAATTTTGAAATACTTTAAAGAAAATTTATTTTTATTGGTTGAATGCATAGCTTATATGATCAAAATGTAGAATTGTTAAAATGTATTTTAAGGGATTTATTCGGTTGAATATAGATTTCCAAAGGAATTTTACTTGATATGGTTTTATGAAAGTAATGAATATAGTTGGTATAGTGTGGGGAAAAAGTCATTTGAAGGGAAATGATTGGTTAAGAGAGGAATTTTATTTTAGGGGGAAATGATTGGTTAAGATCAAATTTGTTGATATTTTTAAGGGGATTAAGCCGGTTGAATATTGTTATTTTATGGGTAAATATTATTTAAATGGGGATTTTTATGAAAATAATGAATATAGCTGAGAGTGGAAATATTGCCATTTAAAGAGAAATGATTTATTTGATTTTATTATATTTGTAATTTAATTTTATTAAAAATCTAAAATTGACTAGTATTTAAAAAATTTATGTTACCCATTACTTAGGTTGTTAGTAACAATTTTCTGAATAATTTAAATATTTATGATTATTTCTAGGAATGATGAGAAATTGTACAATTAAATACTATGAGCAGTCGATAACATATATTACATTTCATTCAACAAGTACCTAGAACAATTACCTAACAATCTTATAAAATTTTAAAATATGATTTGGTCACGATTTCAAACGTGACCAAACAATCCATATATTGTTGGCCGAAATTCGTAAAGTATATTACTCGGATATTTTTGATTTGAAATTAAAATTAATTTTTTTTATTTAATCTTTATTGTCAATAAAAATATTATGGATTGAAAGTTTTTTATTTTTACAATTCAAAATTTATCGATGATTTATCAATTTTTTTTACATTGAAAAATTATTCTTAGACTTACAATTAAATTTAATTTAATAATAATATAATTTTAAAAAAAACAAATTATTAATAATAATAAAATAATATTAATATTAAATAATTAAATGAAAATAAAATAATAAACAATTATTTAATTCACTTCATTAAAATAAATAATTTAATAATAATATAATTAAAAAAATAATAAATAAAATAAATGACTTGATTAAAACAAACAATTAAATTTAATAATAATATTATTAAATAATTAAAGTAATTAAAATAAAAAAATAATATTCAGGATTTTTAATCGAGCAAATATATTTTAGGGTTTTTAGTATGAAAAAATACTTAGGTTTTTTATTCGAGGAAATATTTTTAGGTTTTTAATTGGGTTTCAGCTAATTTTATTCGAAAATACCCCTCATTATAGTACGACCAATCGCAGGTGATTTAAGCCAATTTTTATTTTATAGGCTTTTTAATCGAGAAAAATACTTTTTTATTGTGAATTAAAAATTTGAAATTTGAAAATTTAAACAAAAAATTAAATTAAATAAAAATTCATTCATTAAAACAAATAACTAAAATAAAATTTTTTCATTAATTAAAACAAATAAATTTCTTCCCAAAATTTTTGTGTTTAGGGCGGTCTCTTTTTTTAAATCCAAATATCCACGGGGCATAGTCCTCATTATACACTACTTTTACTCGATTAGCATCATAATAAGACAAATCAATTTTTCAAATCGTAAATGGTAGATTGTTTTGTGAAGATATCGAAATTTAGAACGTTCATCAAAATCCAGATTTAGACTTTGGCAATTTTCCAAGAGATAATTAGATTAAACTCCTTTTATCCATTTTACTGATTTATTTATTTTATTTATTCATTACTTATTAGAAAAATTATGCAAAGGCTAATTGCTGATTAAAGTTTTTATACAATTATAACTTAATTAATATTATTGTAACTAGCAAAAAAAGTGATCAAGAGTAAGATTTATATTTCAATAGTGATAAACAAAACTAAAGTGAGCGAAAAAAAAATTTTCACAATGAGAAGTTTTAAGAACCAGTCAGATTTTCTTTACCAATCTTCCTCGTCGATATCTACTGTTTGACATCTTTTCTTAGGTTATCGTGGCGTGGATTTCGAAGGTATTCGAGAGAGATTGTTGGCCGTTCGGTCGAAATTACTGCTTGGTAATTACCGGTGGTTCAATGACTGAAATGATTTGCGGCGATGATCTACCACTGGAAGTTTCGGGTATGATGTCTCTATCCGGAGATGTTCTATTAGAAATGGAAATTTTTAGATTCGTTGGAAGCTCCATGGAGCGGCTCTCCATTGATATATTGATGAGGCGGTGTCGGAGCTGGCTGTGAGAAATCCGGTAATCTGGGCTCATAAATTATGTTCAAATTCTCGTCGTTATGCATAGACACAGATCCTTGCAAAAATGTCTCCGCAGTTCTACTCAGATTCGGATTTTCTATGGCGCCAGATTCGCCTGTAGTGCGGTATTCTCTGCCCTCCTCTTTTGTCTTCTTCGCCGGTTCTTATTTGGCTTATGTCGATGATAAGGAGCTGACGATGTTGGGATTGTAGCGGCCGCATTAGGGTGATGTGCTGGGATGATATCGAGTTGATGGGTCGTATTTCGACTCTGAAACGGCGCCTGTAGCTTCTTCTCAGTGAATATTTGCCTCAAAGCGGCACTCTGATCTGAGATTGTAATCCTTTGTCCTCAGTTTTCGATGACGAGGACGTCGCTGACTCGGGAAAGCTGCGTTATTTTCTTATACAGCTCCCTCGTGGCTTCTGGTGAGCACCATATTCCTTTCAATTTGGCATACTTTTCCTTTAATATACGATTTTCATTTTCCAACTTCGCCAGACATTGAGCGGCGGCAACAGTTGATGGAACTGGGGATATCCTCGGAATTTTTGGCAGGTTCATTGTTTGGCCTTGATTTTCTGCAGGAGATAAAATTGATATGAAATAAGTGATGTTGGTTAGAAGTTAATGAGATGATGATTTCCTGAAGTTCACTTCAGTTCGCAGTACTATCAAGACACAAGATAGGAACGAAGAATTTCGATTTTCGCGGAAGTGTTAGATTTATAAGAAATTCTATAAATTTTTTCTTGTCATATTATGTTACGTTAAATGTGTTTTTATTGATACGTAGATCGCGGTCATTGCTCACTTTAAATTATCGGCCTACTAAGATTGTCTATAATTGTGGTGGCTGAACTACTGCAAATTTATAATATTTTCACATTAATACAATTTATACGATTTATTCAACCTAAGTCGCATTCTTATTAATTTATTATTATTTAGTTTTAGTCATATTAGAAAATCAATATGATTATTTATTGCTAGTAATTTTAGTTATCAACATGAATTTTTTAAATATTTATTGCTAATCAATTGTAGTTAGTGAAATTAGAACTACTCTTCGGCTGTTAAATTACTCGTTTTAGGTCACTCTCATTTTATTGTGATTTATGTAGTCGATTATTGGTTGGAGTCCTTAGTTTACAAGATTTGTGGATGTACGATATTTAATTGCGACAGTAACGAACGTAAGCATGATGCTCTCCTTCTAATCATTCAGTAGATCCGAACTTCGAGTTTTTTACGGAGTCAATCGGATATCTTATCCTTAACTACCCGTTTTTCATTTGTTTTAATGAGGTTTTTTTAAAAAAATTTCTTAAATTCTATCCTAGAAATCATTCCTTAGTCCCATAAGTCATGTCGCACTTCCCGAAATTTTAGTTCTGCTTATTCCAACCGACATTTCCATCAGCAACCATGACTTGTGAAACGACGCCCTGCGGGTTAAGACCTACGTTTTGCGACTAGAACTCGCCGCGGACAACTGAGTTGTCAGGAGTAGCACGACTAGTAGACGCAACTAGCGAAAGCAAACTCGTTAACCGGACCGCCAGCCTGCCCTCATGAGAGCTATTGCGATACTTAGATATATATAAATTTAAAATAAAGGGGACTCGTCAGTGCCGAAAATACCATGACCATCCAAAGCATAAAAAAGTTACTTTATAAAATTTTATTTAACATATAACAATTAGAAATAAATAAACGAATCCTTACTCTTGAAAATTCACAAATACGTTTTGTAAAATTACAGTTTTGTAGAGTTAAAAATTATGAATTTAGCCATTGCTCATATAGTTATTTTGTGCGCGTGTGCGACCAATGGGCGATTTTCCGCTATTTTTGAGGGTTTTAAAATGATTTTATTTATTTTAAAATATTTTTATAATTTTCCCTCATTTTTCTTTATTTTTTTGTTACATCTCGTATATTTTTCTAACTTTCATTATTTTTGGTCATTATTCTTTTTGACCATTAAAATTTAGTTTGTTGATCGCTGCTTCTGCCTGTGTTTTTTCTAAACCTTATTTGTAAGGTTTTGGCAGTTTTATTTATTAAATATGTGTTTCTTTTTGCATCTGTAAGCTTTCATTGATTTTATTAATATTTGTTTTAATTAATTTTGTTATATTTTTAATTTGTTTAATTGATGTTCTTTATTTTATTTTTAGTTTCTGCTGGAGGTACATGTGTATGTGCAGTGGCCATTTTCATTATTTTTATTTTGGTTTAAATTAACTCTAAAATTGTTTTGTTTTAATTTTGGCTTTAAGTCCAACAATATTATTGCTTTTATTTTATTTTTCCCCTTATTTTTCTCTATTTTTTGATATTATTTTCTCAATATTTCGTAAAATTTTATTTTTTATTATTTAGCCATTCTCTTTGAGTGTTTTTTTGTTACCGTTTGATATTTTAATTTTGGTCGCCGGGTCCGCCTATGTATTTTTTAAACCTTCTTTTGCAAGGTTTTGGCGGTTTTATATTTTAGTTTTGTGTTTATTTCTACATATTTATTAATGCATAGTGTGCGAGTAGCACAATGAGGTACAACCAACCTCTGAAAACCGGAGATTGGCTGCCCTTGACAGTCTCAGAGGTTGTTCGAACATCATAATTAATTAAACAGATGAATGACAATAAACATAGCTAATTCCAAATATTATAGCTAAAATTATTACTATATGTAATCATAATTCGTTGTATTATTATTAATATTAATGTTATTACTGTTCTAGTTGTAAAGAGAAAAAAAATAAATCAACAAATTTTATTAGAATGTCATAATTTCTTATACTTAAATGAATTGAAATAAAAATTAAAGGTAGAAAACAAAATCTCCATTAATAAATTAATAAAATAAAATTTAAAATAAATCGTAAAGAAAAAAATTAATTAAAAATTTCTCCCAATTTGGTTATTATTAATATTATTGTTATCAGTATTGTTGTTATCGTCATTATCATTATTATTATTATTATAAGGATTATTGGTATTGTTATTACCAGTATTGTTATTGTCATCATTATCATTGTTATTATTATTATTCTAACTATTATTTTCATTATTATCAATATTATTATCAACATTATTATTATTATTTTATTATTATTATTATAACAGAAATATATATGATTATTATTGTCTTCATTATCATTATTATTATCATTATTATAACAGAAATATAGTTATCTTTTCTGGAAGTTATAATCCAAAGAATTTTGCAATTTTCCTAAAAATATTTTTGAGCAATAAAGGAACAACAGAAACAATTTTGAAGGATAGGAAGCCCAAAAACAAATTAATTAATTAATTAAATTATTTACCGACGAACCCATTAATCAAAGGCCGCTGAGCTGAACGTCAGCTTAATGTGTTTCCCGGCATTACTGAAACGGGCAATAAATTGTCCGAAATGGAAACTTGTTTTTCCAGCAGTAATCCAGATTAATGGGAACCCATAAACTATAAAAGCAAATGACAACAAAATAAGTTGCCAGTTGGTCGGAGCGTGAAAATAACGAGTCGAAAGAAACGAGCGAATAGTAGTAAATCGATAAAGTGAACCAGATTGCAGTTGAACTTACATCGTGATACCCTTAGGATGTGTACGATAAATAAATTATTGTGTATCGTGGTAAATATTTGTCAGTAAAGATTTTTTTGTTGACATTTTTGTCTTATTGATTATTGAACACGAGGAGTCGGATCGAGAGACCTATTCAACGACGAATATTTAATACCCCAACATTATTTAACCATTCTCTTTGATTGTTTCTCTTTTTACCGTTTGATATTTAAATTTTTGGTCTCCACTTTCGCCTATGTATTTTCTAAACCTTCTTTTGCAAGGTTTTGGAGGTTTTATATTCTGGTTTTGTGTTTATTTCTGCATTTGCAGGCTTTTCAATGATTTTAATTATTATTTGTTTTATTTAATTTTGTTATGCTTTTATTTTGTTTTATTTAATGTTTTATTTTATTTTTGATAATCTGCTTGAGGTGTGCTTATGTTACAGCAGCCATATTGAGAATTTCCAAACAACAATAATTATTTTGTTTTAATTTATACAATTACCTCATTTTTGTTTAAATTATGGTTTATAGCACAAAATTTTTCAAATATGAAATACGTGCTTTTAGGCGATCAATGATTTGTGTCCTCATAATTAAGGTGGGTCAACCATTTTGTGATGACGTGTGACGAGGAGGAGGTTAAAAATCGGCTTAATCGTATGAAGTCATTTATGGACGGCCCATTTGTAAAAATTTTATAGTCCTAATATTAAATATTAATCCTAATCTAAATAATAAATTTTAGAAAAACCAAGTCGATGAATTTCACTTTCCAATAGTATCTGCTGTAAAATTTCTGTAAATGTGAGAATATAAATAATAAAAAAAATATTAATTATTGATAAGAACTAATTCATTTTTATAACTATTTCGTCAACAGTTTGAAATAACTCAGGTTAAGATCATTGGAAGCAAGCACTATGACACACGCTAAAAGATGCATCGCGGCTACGGACATGGGATGATTTCGTGTTTATGTGTATTTGATCCTCTCGTAAGGCCTCAAGCTTCTTCCGTGAATACGTGGTCTGAAACGTGAATCATTGGGGTCTCAGAAGATTACATGCACAGGTTGTTTAGTGTGAACTACATCTCCACAGACAAGGCATTCATCAGTTCTTTATCATGTCTGACGAAAAAAGACGTAGTCGATGTGTCGTCATTTTGCTGTCTTGCATGTGATATATAGGTGCATGTAATATGATTTAAACGTTACCGATTTTCTTTCATTAAATAAGACATCTGAATGGCATGAAACCCAACAGCAGCAATCATATTTTTGTTTTAGAATTTTCACATTTTCTATTTTAAAATCTATTCAGTATTGTTAATTTTCATAAATTATTTTGTTTTTCAATTGTCTTTTAAAAAAAATTAAATTTGATATTTAGTGTAAGAATTCGACAATTATCGTAATAATTTCTTATTTTTTAACAAAGAATTTGTTTAAAAGTTTATTCTACATTTAATTTTAGAATATGACATTAATGTTATTTTTTTGGCGTATACAATAAATCAATATGCTTACTTCAGGTAAAAATATATCCCCTAAGTTATTAGACTTGAACCCTGATGCTTGTCTTGAAGATAGGTAAATACATAAGTTTAGTTATCATTTATTAATTTTTAAATCTTAAAGCCGAATACATTCGTTATCTCATAAGGTCTCAGATTTTGAAACCAAGTGTAATTGTATAAGAAGGCAATTGCAGGAAATTGAATCATTAAAGTCTATGTTCTTCTGTGAAAACGAATTTAAAGTTAATAATGAAGACTCATTGAAATTAAGAGAAATGTTCTTACTGAATGAAATATCATTTGATTTAATTAATTCAATAGATTTGGAGCTCAACATTATAATTAATGTAAGTTATTTTAATATTAGCAATTACATTTTATGTTTGAAAAGTTAACTTTTAATAAATAAAATGTTAAAATATGATAAATGTAGTTTATTCCCAAATTTAGAGCAATTTGCCACTACAAAAACAAGATAATTTCAAATCCATCTTTTGAATAAATAAACCAAAGATACAAAAATATTATTCAAATCGCTAATTATATATGCAATTTTTTGATGCATTGACACAGAATGTACTAAGGATATTATTGTTTCATACAGACAGAGCAAGTTATTGATACGGTTCAGTTATAGAGAATAATTAGTAAAGTTAGTTGAGAAGTAATGAAACATTTTTATCTTAATTACGTAAAATAATACATGAATGAGCATTAGTCCAACATGTTATGTATTATATTCAGTTTCTTTCGTAACGCCGTATATGTACTAGCATTATTAAGCGTCGTGATACATTTAAGATGCTGATGTCCAAATTCTGAAATCTCTTTAAAAGAAGCAATTTTAGGTATTAATTCACGGTACATTCCCTCATTAACGAGGTATACCGCCTTGTGGATCGAAAATTGAAAGCATTTGTATTTCTTTCGTGCTTCTCCTTGGTCTGAGTAACATGTTCTTTTAATGTCCCAGATTCGGGAGTTATCTCTTGTAACTTTATAGTCGTAGACATTTCAGTTGTAGGATCCGAACATTGTCTTTTAATAGTGACATGCTCAGTATGAATAATTTTAGTATAAGGTGTATAGTTACGATGATTAAGACATGTATCATCATTTGGTTCTGTATCCACATAATACCCAAGGGTAGTTGTTGCCAGTAGTGATGACGGGTCTACGAGGTAAATGTTGTGCCTATTGATTTTTCTCTCTCAAAAATAACATGGAGAGAACTCTCGAGTAGGGCTTTAAAGTAGTCACAATTAAATACATCACAAGCGAATTCCTTGAATATTTTTCCCGATGAAATCCTGAAGCCAGAATTGAGAACGAGAATTCATAGAATGACCGGCCTCAGTAAGTAAGTTAATAGAGATTTACCGCAAATAGGACGATCGATAAGATAAATCACATTTGTTTTTGGCTGCTTTGAGTTCATGAATTGTGAAAATCGCGAGCATTCGTTTGTGAAGTTCGTAACCATGGGAATCCGTCGTCTTGTTATTCTGTTCCATAATGTAGTTGATGACTTCCATATGAGCCTTATTAAAAGCCCATTCACTATGAAGTAGCAGATAGTTAACGTAATTAAACGTATATTCGTATATTTCTCCATCAGTAGGCACAGGTCAGTTTAAGTCTATTAGAAAAAAGTATTATTTTAAAGAAAAAGATCTTATTTATAATGCTGTGTTGGCCTGTAAGAGTTGCTGTATGTCCTGTTTCCGTAGGAATGGCCAAACAGGAGTACTAAATTTCTCGTCGTCTTGATAGCTTATCCAAGGCATGGCCGTTATTATCTCGTTTTTCATCGATATGGCTTGCATATTTAAACGAATCATTCTATCATAAGATGCACCAAAAGAACCTGAATGGTCTTTTAATGGTGTAAATGCATTTTACGTGACTTAATTATTATTCATAAATTACAGTACATAAATTAGCGTAATACACGTGAGAGTGCAAAAGAAAGGATACCGATCCTTTTGGAAATTCGATCAGAAACTAGTTTAAACTAATTCTTTATTTGACTCCACAGAGACTTAATTGACTGTAAATAGCCTAATCGTAATGAACATAATAGAGCAAACATTCCGTGCTGCTTCTCAGAATTCAACCAAATAATCACCTCTGTTTATAAATCCACAATTATATTTCCGTTTTCGAAGGACTGTTTGGTCCATTTTCACAATTAGTGATGATCCGTATTCATTAAAACCACCGAGATAAGGTGGAGTAGAATCATTACATGATGTCGTAAAAAATTAAACTTATCAGAAATCTCCCGTTCACCGACAACAATGTAGACTGAATATTGGCGACTCCACATGTTTATAATACGCAATAATTATGGCAGCGGTAAATGGCTTTTGTGTTCAAAATGGAATAATCTCCTCAGCAGGTACAATAAACGTATTAGTTCGAGTTTCCAGTCATATTTGCTGGAAATTATTTTAAATAAACAAAAAATTAAATTAATCACGTAATTGTTTTTGTAAGTTATATAGTCACGTAAAATCCAGTTATACCCTTTTAATAGTATTTCCACATCTTTAAAGTTTCTTCAAAAAATCGAGTTTTGAATATAATTAAAATAAATAGCATATTTTAACTATAATAAATTTGCAGAATATCCATTAAAGGATCTAATTTTCTTTTCAAATATCACTTTTCATTCAATATCACATGAGGCACGTTGATTTATTCCTTGTTGGCTGGTTCTTCAAAATAGACCTTTATTTTGTAAAATGAGTATTAAATTATTAATTTCCTACAATTCCAATTTAAAATAAAGAGATTCTACAATTCTTTTCGGTTTCAAAGCATTATCAGCTAAAACTACAATGGATATTTTGACATTAAATTTCAAAATTCGAGCGAGGCTCCATGCCTTCTAAAGTTACAAAATATTTCTTTGCACAACCTAAATAAATAAAATTTAAAGTAAAATCTCAAGATTTGGTATTCGTTTTCGATTTGGTTATTTTCTTTTTCATAATTGGACAAATAACAATTTTCATTTATCTTTTTCATGCTTATAAAGAAAAGAAAAAGTGGTTAAAATTTCTAAAAACCCGATTAAATACTCTAGAACAAGGATGTCCGAATTGCGGTCCATTTTATTTTCGGATGCGGGATTAAGATATTCTGGTGGTTTTGCGGCCCAGTTCAATATTAATGTTTTCAATGCGGCCCATTAATTTAAAAGTTTGGACATCCCTGCTCTAGAACAATCTGAGAGCTATTTATAGTAGGGGAATTATTAATTGATACTAAATTCACTACATACGATATAAATGATACACTTTCTAATTTCATTCGGCACACATACACAATAATATGACATACAATCAAATTCACGTTACAAAAATAAAAAATATTTTTTATAAAGTTAAATTTTTTTAATTAAAATGTTTAATTTAAAATTATTTTATTAATAATAATGATTTATAATATAATGAGTACTGATGTTGGATAACTGGAAAAATAGATATATTAGAAGTAAATAAATATTATAAAACAAATGGAAACAAATTTCGTTTAAATTTCACATAGAATGATAAACTGTCTTCGAATACGATGACAAATCAACTCAGAAATATAATTGTAAAAGAAGAATATGAACTATTCGATATGTTTGAATAATTTTTAATATCAACTATTCGATGTGATGTCTGATTAATCTTTTATATAAACTTTCCGATGTGTTAATATCGTTTATAACGAAACTATTCGATGAAATAACTGTTATTTGATTTTTATTTACAATTTGATAATTGTTAATTTTTAGTATTGTAATAATAATTGGTAACGGGCTTTCAAAAAATTTTTAATATGAAAAATATATATTTTAAAATGAATTAGTTTTATGTCAAAGGGTAGTAAAATTTTATTAAAGAAAAGAGAAACTGTTGAAAAATATCATATAAATTATATTAAAAAAATAATAAATATATAAATTCTACAAAATATTAATTAAGTTTTAACAAAAATAATAAATTTAGTAAAAATAATTTAATAATAAAATTACAAAGAAAAATAAATTAAAAAATAAAGTACCTAAAAAAATATATTACCTTGACTCCACAAAATATTCCGTTGTGGGACATGAGATCGAAAATAATAAATTTAATTTAATTATATAAAAATAAATTCTGAAATTAAACACTTTTAGGAGCAAAAAATTAAAACATAGTAATAGACATCTGCAGGTGTATATAATGAAAATAACAAATGAAAATTAAAAATAAGCCCACTAAGCGGGAAATAAACAAAACTAATAATAACACATAATGGAAATAGTAATAATATACCCAACCACCCCCATATTCAAAATAGATAAAAACAAAACTTATTTATAACATTATTATTGATAAATACAATTAATTGACAAAGATAATCACCCTCTAACATTTAAAAAAGCAATAGGAAAAAAATATACTGTAGGATTTTCAAATCATACCACGGTACATGTTCATTATAAGGACCCCCAGTAAAAAAAATCAAAAATTCAGTGAAAACATTTAATTCAAAAATTACAACTACTGCATCTGAGGCTCAGGAGGCCAGAAAGCCACAATTGCTTTTAACAAAGTTTCGAAAGCATCTTCTCTGGCAACGTGCTTGTGCCAAATGAACTCAGCCAAATACGACTCCAAATGATGGCGTGTGGTGCCTAGGTGTTTCTTGTTGCGCCATTTGGTAGATCCCTACATATGGTCGATGGTCTGGGTGTGAGTGCCAGTTTCCATCGCGCATGTTGACCTTATTGCAAGACTTGATGTTACATTTCCAAAAAATGCGTGTGCCAAAGTAGAGCTTCATTTCGTGACCGTTCGGACAGATTCGATTGGCCGGCAAGATACCCTTCTCTTGAAGAAACACAATGGCCTCCTCGGTGCTTGGCAAGTTAAAGATATTCATACTAATCAAAATAGTTGAGAATTTACTGGGGTCCCGATAATGAACAAGTATCTTAAAAACTCTAAAATCAATTTATCAATTTGGTAAAGGAAAATATTTGTTTGTATATATAAAGTGTGACCTTCAATATTCAATAATAAACCAAATGAAACATTAATAATAGTAAATAACAATAAATAAAAAGATTAATCTGTGAAGCTATATTTAGTAAATTATAATCCGATATAAAAGGAGAAATGAAAACTCTTTCAGACAAAATGATTTGTTGATCGAACACATTGAAGATGCACAATCAAAATTATGGAATGAAATATTATGTACTTTACCCATATTTCTATTGTAATAAAATAATCAATATAAATGGTGATTAATTTTACTTAAACTTGTTTTTAAAATTGATTTTTAACTTAAAAGCATTTAAAATTACAATAAGTCAAAAGAATATAATTTACATCATTTTGAGCAATTCCTTATTTTACTAAAGCATTAATCCTAAGTTGTGTTAAATAAATAAATATTATTAAGATTAAAGTTAATTTTAAAAAAATTATTTGAAAATTATTATGTTACTTTTAACTAACACAAATTATTGCTTAAAGAAAGTTTTAAATTAAATCTTAAAATAATTTTTACAAAAATATTGAGATTACTTAAAGCCACGTGAGTGTGAATTATTATTTCTCTGCCTATGGAATAATAAAATTGGATATGGTGTTTAATCATTTTTTAAATATTCAAAGTAAAACGTTTTAAAATATTAAAAAGATTATTATCAATCCTATTGTATGTTATTTCTTACCTATAAATTAATAATTTGAAATTTTGTATTTCGTAATAAAAGCTATTATTTTTCGGAATCAGTGCAATTACAATTATTGTTCACACTTTTTTTAAAGTAAAAGCAATTAAACATTTTTGCTTTTATTTAGTGATGGGCTTATTAAATATTAAATAAATAACTCAAATAATTATTCACCCATAAGAAATTATTCTTAGTCACTGAAACCATAAAAATATGACAAATGCAAGCAAATAGAACATGCAGATCGAAGTCAAACAAAAAATGTGGATTATAAATATAATTTGTAACAATTTTATGATAGTTAAATTAGAATGAGATTAATATCTAATATAAGGTTGAATCAAATTGTTTTAAATATGATAAAATACAAAACCATTGTTTGAAATTAGAAAAATCAATAATTAAAAAATGCTACCAACTTATTATTTATCCAAATATTTGTAATTATACTCCAAAAACAATAACGTTTCTACGTTTTTTGAAGTTAACCTATTACGTAAATCATTAACCACTATTTCTGCACTTAAAAATACACTCTCAGATGACGCACTAGACTCAGGAATTGATAGGTATTTCATATCCAGCTTAGTATAGGGCATTTTTTTTAATTCTCCCTAATATTTTAAAATATATTATTAAAATTCAATTGGATAATCAGTCATTTTGCTGACTGGCATTCTTTCATAATCCTATATTTCGGACAATTCTATAACATTTTCATATAATCTTGCTATAATGATGATTTAGTTAATGGAGTGCCAGTAATAGTAGTATTTTTTGAATTATCCATGAATTATCCACTATCATATATTCCTTAGTAATATACCGAAAATTTCTAAAAATTTCAAATATTCGTGTTTATTATCAAGGTATGATGCAATATTTAAAGTTTTCATCGAATAAAAATACTTTTTTTCTAATTTATAAAATTTCATTTAACATTTTACTAAAACTCAACTAACTTAATTTCATTATTTTAGTTATATTGTATCAAACCGAATTTCAATTGTTTTATTATCGATAATATGCATGATCCAGTAATGTATTTATCCCCTGAAATGTATCTAGTAGCGTTAAAAGTTTTATAATCAAATATTCGCATTATATTTATTATCATTCAATTTACTTATCAAATTAATTTTATTTTGTATCGATAGTGTAGCATAAATTGCTTGTTTTTGTTATTCAAAACGTTTCAATATGCACAAGACAATATTACATCTGGTTGGAACGTCCTGTATTAACGTATGAACAGGATTATTTAATAATTTCTGTTGCTCTTCCAACATATTACTTGCTGTTGGGCTATGTTTAAAATGTCCGGTCACCCTTCTACATGATCCTACTATTTCTTGTATTTCAGTGATAATCGCTAACTGCAACGAGTGCGTAAAACATCAAATTCCTCCAAAAGATAAATTATCTGTGTTTCCTTGCATATTTTTGCAGCGTTATCATGTACAATGGATACGCATTTATTTTGCAAATTCCAGTTATTTATAATTTCATTAATTTTCAACATAAGATTTTCCTGTGTGACTTTCGTGAAAACTTGACTTATCAAGCAAGTAATTGTAGACGAAGGTACTATCTGGCATAATAAAATGCACAGTTATTGCCATATATGCATCTGTTCAAATATATGTCCAAGTATCAGTGGTAAATTGCTGTATTTAAAATTTTTCGAGTTGAGTCTTTCTTTTTTGAAAGAGGAGTGGTAGAGTCGTAGAATAAAATGCCCACCTATTTGGAATTTTAAAGATTGTATTTAATAATTTAGTATATGCAATAAAATTTTTGTTTCTTAGAAATGAAATAGGTAAACTGTTTTCACATATTAGTGCATAAAGATAATATTCATTATTTGTGTGAAATAATCTCACGTGTTGTAACATGTTTCTTGCATCATTTGTTGAAACATTTTCTTTACATAACTTAATACAGCGGATTTAAAATCAATTTCATTGAAGAACTTCCACACTATTCTAGTTCTTTTACGTTTTTTTGCTTGTGACTGAGGTAAAGTTGCTGAATACAAATTTCATCTTTAACCTCTGTTGTTTTTTTTACTAATACGGACGATTCTTATATAGAATTTGTTGATATTCATATTTCAGACGCGTTGTATGATGAATCGACAGTTTCCAATATTGTCAGTGCTTAGTCGTTGTTTGAAGGAGTTTTATTAAAATTTTGTTCATGTAACTTTTCTCCATTTCTAATTAAATAGCGATTATTAACATTTGTTTAATAATAAAATTAATTAATGAATTATTTATAAATTATAACTCGTGCATTCATTATGTTGGTGTACCGGTGGAAAATAAACTTAATTCAATGTAGATTAAATCAACTAATCACTTCGTTTCCATTCTAGGGACATTAACGCGTAATGAATTAAAACGAACTCAATCTCAAACCGAAATTCGGTGCCAACGTTTTCCTAGGTACCCTCTGCTATTTAAGGAAAACAAGACAAAGCTGTTTTACTAGAAAACTGATGTCTAACGGAAATAATTGATTTAAGCTACACTAAAACTGTTACAATTTCTTGATCAGATAAACCGATAAGATATTTCTGTTTTTCCCTTTTTAAGACTTAAATTCTTTTTTAATTCTGCCAATACTTTTTATCAATCGCAAATTTTCTCGTCAAATATTGGTTCGTATTTTCACTCTGTTAGATTAATTTTATCCAATTCAATACCTTATCAATCTAGAATTCTCGTACCATTTATACCAACTGTTTGTTTAGTCTCGTTAGATTACGACTCAAAACACTGTTTCCCAAAGTTCGATTTCACTGATTACAAAGTTTGATCTAATTCTTTCTAAATACAATTCTACTTTATTGTCTTTATTTCAACTAGTTTACAATTTAGATTGATATTTTTTTTCTCTTCCACTCATTTATTTAATTGTAGTTACTACAACCATATAAAGTTTCACTGGTAGCTCGTAATAGCTCAACTTCATCCTGCAACTATTTTTTCAGATCATGAACACTTTGGATTGCCTTTTTCTCTTTTACAATTTTTGCAGACATCTTTCAGTAAATAACTGTTTTTCATTTTATCGTCTCGTTTTATTGCAATCATTCTTCTAGCGCCTCTAAAATTTCTACAAACTTCTATCTATACTATCTCAAATAGTGAATATTCCTAGACGCCTACTGGTCGGAATCTATCTGTTTTCCAGAGCAGGTAGATAATATTGTTCTTCTCCGCCATATCTTCTATCGAGCTTTTCCTTGGTCATTTTGTAACACTCGGTGTAAAATTCCAAATTCTCCATCAATTTAAGCGGTTCACCGTTCAGATATGGCCGAAGATGTAACTTCTTTTCATCATCACATGTTTTAAAAACAGTTTTCCAAGTTTCATATTCTCTTTGTTTCCCGTCAATCACCTGAACTTTTGCATTTTCAATCTCTTTCTGCATTAATGCCTCAATTTTAGACAGATTCCTCATTTTCACTTGCAGATTCTTCGTCTTGATTGAAATTGCGATATATAATCTGATCGGATTTACGTGAATTTTGATAAAAATTTTTTAATATTTTTAAGTAGTGGGCTCGCAAAATTGTACAAAAAAAATTTTTTTCTAATGAAAAATATGAGACAATTGTCTCATTTTAAAAGGAAAGGATGCAAAATAAGGAAATTCAATTATCGATAAATTTCCAAATCTCGAGTTGACCGACATTGAAGTATAAAATTCAATTAACTATGCAATTTTTCTCAACACAACGACTTGATATTAGAGAGGTTCCTAAAATGAATGTCACGATTGCTGAGAAAAAAAGAAGCTAGACGGTTCAGGTATTTAGAAATTATTATTATTATTATTATTATTATTATTATTATTATTATCAGTATCTATAGTAATTCATAATTATAGGCAATTCATTAATATTAATTAACTATTCAAATAATTTATGAAACTCCAATTAATGCAGAATAATATTTGATAATTACTGTTTTGCATTTTCTAAACTTTATATCATATACTAAAAGCTTTATATTTATAAAACTGCCTGTGGAAACAAAATTGCACAAAATTTGAGAAAGATATTTTTATTATTTTTTATAGAAATACAATTTTCATAAAATTTCAAGTATATATTGTCAAACTAATTTTACATTATGGCTTTTTATTTATTAATGACTTGGAGATGAATGAGTTATAAAGTTTTTAATTTTCACCTTTAGAAATTTTTTTTTGTTTGAAATTTTATATCAAAATTTCTATCATTTTCCATTCAACAAATCAAGGCCTAATTTAAGCTTCGAATTTCAAAGCATTGAATAGTTCAAACTTAATTTGCCGTTCTTTTAAATAAAATATCAGAATAAAATATCGTCTCTGTGGTCGTTTTTTAGCTAGGCGTAAAATAGAGCTGTTAAACAGTCGATTTTCTCCATTATCATATATATTTTTCTTCATATCCACAAATAAAAGGACGCTCTAATAATTTTGACAACTCATTGATGCAATAATTACGCTCGTTTTCTAGATCAAAAATTGTGACGTTTTCGCCTTGAATTCGATTTTAAAATCGTTGAAAGATGTACAAAGCATCAGCTAATATAACAGCCAGCCGCACAGTGACTTCATTTTCCCATTTTAATAATATTCTTTTCCCTCGACCTCACTATTTAAAATTGCCTGAATATGTGGAATAATTGCCTTTAAATTTTTCAGAATATATTTCAAAAGAGAATATGAATACTCAGTAAATTGTATTTCATTCATTGAAGGAAATTGACAGATTTTAAAATCAAATTCTTGTCCGGTGACCTTCAATTACTTTAATCGTACAGAAGAAACATTGTAAAATTCCACGATAGACTAACAATCACTAATCATATGACGAATTTCTGGAAGAATTGCGACCATATCTTTGTAAGCAAATTGGGTTCGATGGATAGTACACCAAATCATTAACAAAGGCATATGAGTATTTTTATCACTTTCAAGGAGAATGATTCTTTCCCGTAATCGTAGACTCCATCAGTGACAATAGATGTTTTTGAAAACAGATTAAGCCACTCAGCTCCTGACATAGCTGCACCTTTTTGCATAGCATGATACACGCCAATACCACACTCCTCACTTTCGATAAATCCAAGATACACTGTCTTTAGATCTCCATTTGAAGCTACATATTTTCCAATGACATGCTTATTGCCAATTCGTCCATAGCTCCATCAACTCTCAGAGACAAAGCAAGAATTCCGTTTATGGAAAGCTTGAACGCACTTCTATCAGCTTCCACAATTGTTTCTAGGATTTCTCGGTGACAATGAGGCGTAATGTTTTGAAGATCATTTTCGTCCGAAGTGAAAGTTAAGGAGGACTATTTAAATCAAGTCACTGCCCAATTAACCCAGCAACATATCTTGATGGAAATTACCATGTTGACAGTGTGCCTCTTCGCATCATTGTATAATTGGAAAATTAATTGTTCAATTTTTCGCTCAAGCTTCGAATTTGCAAATCGTAAAGATCGTTCAAGTGGTGTTTCTGCTTCCACAGCTAGTCCATTGGCAGCTGCTTATTGTTGTTTGTGTCTTATACTGCAAGTAAAATGCTCAGAGGATGTAGCATGTTCATTAATTAGTGACTGACGAAAGATGGCTCCAGCAGTTGTACAGATTGCAGAAAACCTTTTTTTATGTATTTTTACTGTATTCACCTCTTTTTTCAGTTCGAAATACAGTCCATTTGTGTTGTAACGGTTTTCTCCCTGGTTGACCCCTTACAATAGTTATTTCCCTTTCATCAACTGTTTCAGATTGGGGTAAAACAGAAGCACTTCGAAATTGGGTTGTTGCATCGTATACGCTTGAATTGGCACTACTTCTATGGGCATCTGGATTATTCTGAGTTGTAGAGTTTCTTGTAAAGAAAAAGTTATTCATCTGAGTCTGTTTCAATTTTGAACGTGTTTTGCCACAGGGTACTGTGGAGAGAGACAGCTGATCTTAGGACTGACAGAACTTCCTCCTTCAGACATTGTACTAATAAGATAATTGAAATTTTCAATCTACAAAATAATTAACAATGTCATTATTGCATATCAGGTTAAAAGGATAGAAAATAAAATTTGTTTGAATAAGAGTAATGGGTATAAATTTAAAAGTGAAATAAAAATAAATTAGTGTAATTAAAATAATTTAAAACGGTAAGAATTTATTATTAAATATTATTATTTATATCGGGATCGATAGTGGTACCCTTCGGGTGCTTACCGACGGTCTCTGATCACAAAATCTAAAATTCAACAATTAATTTCTAATGTCTTTAGACAAAAAACAGCACAAGGATGACGTACGACAATTTTCATCGATTAAAGAAAAAATATAAAGATCCAAAAAGATTTTTGATCGAAAACATCTTGTTGATCCCAAACTGGTTCCGCACGGATGACAGAAAAATGAAAATATTCCTATTTATTGTTCAGAGGAATTCCGGATTAAAATTAGCTGAGATGGAATCAAAAGCTGAAAACGAATACCGGATGCACATTATAGACGGGAAAATCGAGATCTTAAATGAAAGATGGAAAATATGGAATGAAGCGCAAAGATTTACATCGTGGACAATTTAAGAGGAACTGCGGCAGAAGAGAATTAGAGCAGCATACGACAAAGCCACAATAGCAGTAGAATTGAGGATTCGGAACGCGATAAACGAGGTTCCAAAAAATGAAGCCATAATTGATGAACCAGGATTTTTATCAATCAACGATGAAATTCTGCGACAGAAACACTCATTTCTGAGAAAGGACATGACTCGACGAAATACGTCAAAGAATTCTATTCATCGATGCCGAATATGGCACTTCAGAATCACGCGAGATGATTCCACTATCAATCGCCATTATAAATTATGATGGGAAGGTACTGAAGGACGTCTGTTTCACACCAAGGATAAGGATTCAGCGCTGTGTATCATTTTGCCATGGCATTAATGAACCTGCATCCCGATACCAACCGGATCAATACACGAAAATGCGGGAGATCCAGAAACTAACAGTTGGGAAGATATTTGTAGGACATGACCTACATGCCCGAAATACAGTTCTTAAAAATTTGGGTAAGAAAATTATATGGCATTACGGATCTCGCTGCAGCACTAACTTTCGAAAAAATAGGAATATCAAAGAAAGGACAATGGTTTAAACTCCAAACGTTGGCGGAAGAAATATGTGAGGAGAAACGCAAACAGGATTCCATCCAGCAAAGGTAAATGCAAAAAGTATTTGACGGATATATAAAACAATTGAAAACCCATCGGAGGATCATGTAAAATGACTACAAAAAGTAATTTCCAAAAAATATTCATTGGCGTAAGAGGTCAAGAAAGTACTAGTCAAATATAATGCGAAGAAGATAGAGCAAGGCAAATGGAGGTGACAGTGCAATATCAGATGGCGATACAATCTTCAATAGGTATGACGGAAGAGACTTTAGTGTTTTTTCTGTCAATGGTGGAACAGAGAGCAGAAATGAAAATAGAACCAAACCGATACTTAAAAGAAAAGCTCCAGTGGAACAGCCAACAACCAGTACCGACATTGCTACCTTAATCGGACAAACGAAATAGTGTACAATGGGAGGAAATATACGAGGAAAGAAACCATAGTCAAATATGAGTGTGGAACGGACACATTGGAAATAAAACTTAATCGAAATATTAATTGAAAATATATTTTTTTATTTATAAATAATAATTAAGGTCTTTGATTGTCTTTGCCAGACCGAAAATGCCACGGGAGTACCATGAAAAAATTAATAAGCTAAATTTTTTTTTTAATACCAAAACCTCAATTTCATTAAATCCCGAAATATTGCAGCACCTTTATAAATTAATTAAATGTAAAACACAAATAAAATAAATTGATTATTAACAAAAACAATATATATATATATATATATATATATATATATATTTATTTATTTATTTATTTATTTATTTATTTATATAAGAATTATTATGTGTATTACTAGTATAATTATCAATATTATAATCAAGTCAATAAAAACTCACCGAATTAGGGCATAAAGGAAAAATAAATAAACCTGAAACACATAAAGTAAAAATAAAATAATGTGGATCAATATAATGGAACCTTTATTTTATAAAAATAAGAGAGCAGCAATAAATAAATATTCACTACTATTACTATAATTTTTGCATTAATGCATAGTGTGCGAGTAGCACAAAGAGGTACAACCAACTTCTGAAAACCGGAGCTTGGCTGCCCTGGACAGTCTCAGAGGTTGGTCGGACATCATAATTAATTAAACAGATGAATGACAATAAAGATAGAAAATTGTATGTTAAACAAATTAGAATAAATTACTAGTAATTACCTGTATAAATCATTTAATACAATACTATTGAAAATAAAATCAATTTGCTTCTTTTTGAATCCATTTAACATGTTAAATAAATTAGAAAAAATTACATGCATAAATCATTTATCAAATTATTGAAGAGAAAATATTAAGTTACGTAGAAATAGCATATTCAAATTCCATAATAAAAGGTCATTTAACAAAATTGAAACAAAGATTTCTTGTTTATTTTCCTTTGTCTGATGTCATTCGCTTAAATAATATTTGAATCTAAAAACTGTATTGACAAATAAATATATGTAATATGAATTTAATAAATTAGCAATATCGCATGTATTATTATCGGAAAGCACAAAAACTATTATAGCTCCAATAAAATATATAAATAGAAATGAGTCAATTCAGAAATATTTAAATGACCTATATATGAAATTGAATTGTTTATTAACAGTCCTCTAAAACTAAAATATCTGAATCCGAGGACGAATTCTAATTAAAGGGGGGAGATATGTTGGGGTTATAAGAAAACATGAATAAAATTTATTAAAATCAATTAAAATTAAAATTTTAAAAAAAGTAAAAATCAATATTTTTCTGTGGGAAAAGTGGTAACCGGTGGTAAATTTGACTGCAAAGGCGAATAAGATAATATTACATTGAGATAAGATATATTGAAGGGTCGGAAGCATAAAAACAAATTAATTAAATTATTTACCGACGAACCCAATAATCAAGGACCGCCTGCCTAGATTAATACGTACTAAATAATAAAATTTTTGGTGACCCACCTTAAGTCAGCTCGTGACTCACCAGTGGGTGGCGACCCCCACTTTGGGAACCTCGTTTAAATTTAAATAATCTACTACTTGATATTCCTATTCTTATTATAATTGCAATAACCCGCAGGAATCTTTAATTTTTATCTTATCATAATGAATAATATTCATTACAACTTTCAATTATGTTAAACAGCTTGATATACGCTTATTTCATTAGTTGCTGCTTGCTTCCATGATTTTGTCTCACAACTCCTTTTATTAATCGTCTTTGTTATAATTACATTTTAGTTAGCTTTATTTATATTTTTAATATATCTTTGTAAAACGACGGGATTTATGTCTCTTGCAAATGACTTTTAGGACGAAAACCGTTTTAGTTATATATTCTTTTCCTGAATCCTCGAGTGTTTTATTTTTATACATAATTCCTCTTTAATACAATATTTCGACAACTCACAAATGTTAACTCGTTTTGAACCCCCACTAGAACATTTTTAATTTCGAAAATTTTTGGCTTGAAATCTTTACCCGTAATTCTACTTTTCCTTCTTTTATTTATTATTCAAAGAAAATCATTTTGCAGACGTACCCATTTCCTTATCTGCGATCTTTGGTAACCAATGTCTTTTTCTAATAAATGCAACGATTCTTCATTTTTTAGTCGCGATACAATTTGCATTTTCTGATGCGTCCTTTTCGATGACATGACTGTAGTCAAATAAAAGTCTAAACAACAAAAATAAAATATAAATTTAATTCAATAAATTATTTATTATATTTCTAAAAACTTATTAGATAGTAAAAATCAAATAAATGCATATTTGTTTATTAAATTGAAATAATAGAATGTGTTGTCAAATGACAATTTGTTTGGTTGACAAGTGTTTAATAATAAATATATTTTATTAGATGAAATTTCACACCATCTATATTTGGCTTAGTAGTTATATAACATCAAAGATCGAAAAATAGAAAGTTCAAAATTATTTTTCGAAAAATTAAAATCCCAATTACTGTTCCCGGGGTTCTGTAATTGGAAAAATGTTTCTATTAGTTTATTCTGGGGTATTATATTAAGAACTTTACGGTATTTTTTAAAATTTTTCCTTAAATTTTGTCACTTACACGTGCACGCACACAATAAATTATCTAGCATGCTTCAATCCATCTATTTCTTAAATTTAATCAACACCTGCAAAAATCATTTTAACATCAATGTCTATCTACTTGGTCACTAATTTATTTTCCAACACCACTGATCCTGATATATTTTATGAAAATTTGTCACAGACTACAATTTCACAATAATGCAATCTGTTTTACCATATACGTGTCAAGTGGTTTTCTTTGCATTTTATTATTATTATTATTATTCACTTTATCAGTTAAGCAATTTTTGGATTTTTTAAGTAATTACTTTTATGATTTCAGAATGTTCCAATTAATATAGTTATTGAAATTCCTATTGACTATCCAGAAATTCCTTTTTCTAGTCTTGTTCGATGTGCTCATCTTAAAAGTCAGCAGCATATTCTAATGAATTCTGATTCATCTAAATTCATATGTAAACTGGACGTTGATAACGTTTCTGTATCTTGCTTGGTTGATTGGTTACGAGAGAATCTGGACAAATATATTACTCACACTGAAGAATTACCAACAAAGACGGTTATCAATAACGAAAGCAGTTATTCACGGTTGTGGATATATAGCCATCATTTATATAGCAAAGCAAAGAAAGACTCTATTAAACAATGGAGTAAAGAAATGAATCTCGATGGGTTTTTTCTGTCAGGAAAACCCGGCATCATTTGTGTGGAAGGTTTTACATGTAACACGCAAATGTTTTGGTCGAGGATTCGCCATTTGAATTGGAAGCGATTGGTTTTAAAGGAGCAAGAATCATTAACATTAGATGCAAAAAATTGGAAATTAGAAGATTGGAAAAAATATGATGATTTCAAGGAGATCACTTTTACAAATTCCCCGGATAATCCTGATTTTTCTTTATTCATTAAATGGTTAAAGGATTCACAATTGGAATATATTATTCCAGTGTTATTCGGCATTGATTGCAAATAATACATTTTGTCTTTCGTTTTTAGATCTTAATTTTTTGCAATTTTTTGATGGTTTAATTTTACTGTTATTTATTACTTATTAAATATTTGGATTTTTAGACTTTTAAATGTTTCGATAAAGTTTTAATCAATTTAGATACAAATACAAAGGACGCGTTTACATATGTTTAGAACTGCAATAAAACATCACAACATACCGGGAAAAGTTGTATATTTTCTTCCTTTATTCATATGTAATGATTCAATTTTGAATAACTCTTCCACCTGCACGGATATCAACCATTTTAATTTTCAAATAGCATTTAATGCTATTATAGTAGCGGGATACCGGCCCTCTAGCTCAGAGACTATCTAGCTCACACCCCCCGGCAAAGATTTTTTTCGAAGTTTAAAAGTACAAAATTTTTTAGAACAAAGACGACTCGTTCAAGGTCATTTAAACAAAGACCATGACTCATTCAAGGTCATTGGATGACTCATCATATTTGCAAGGTCATTCAAAAATAGGTCAAGGTCGTTGGATGACTCAACAAAACTTTTCAAGGTCATTCAAAAGTAGGTCAAGGTCATTCAAAATTTCTCAAGGTCCTATAATTTTTTAACATTTTTAAATTTTAATTTACTACTTATAAAAATAAGTAGTATATATTTTGTAAATTTTTTTATTATTATTTTTATTATAATTATTTTTATTAATATTATTATTATTATTATAATAATTATTTTTATTATTATTAACATTATTACTATATAATGAAAACCAAGACATATACAACAAATTTATTATAAAGAGATAATTCTACTATAGTAGTATTGTCGAAGAGCTTCCGATATCTGGCAGTGCAGCAATGACATCCATCACCACAAGGGTATTCGGGTTCCATATCTTTTGACAAATTGTTTTGTTAGATATCCCATGGGAACTCATCGATTACAGTAAATATCCATATTGATGTATGATTGAATATCAAGTCTGGAATTATTGATGCTGGCTTATCCAAGATTCCATGTATTTCTGGATAATAGAATTCCAGACGTTCTTTAATAACTTTAAAATAATCATCTAAAACACTTATAATAATATTAATAATAATTATAAATTACCATAATGTTTAATTTCATTCATAGCTTGAACTGCGCTCGGTACAATCATTTTAATGATAAAAATTGAAATCACAATTACTTTTATTCTAATTTAGACACACACACACACATACAAATCTTTAGCTATAAACAATAAATATTAATTTATATAGATTTGAAAATGATTAAAGAAATTTTAATAATATTATTAGTTTTTAATATGGTCAACTCAATTGTTGTAACCGTTCAAGGTAAAAATTCAACAAGATGTGTATGTCCTGATACAGCAGTATTGATGGATATTTTGTATATGATAGATAGGCCTAGATATTTGAAAACTCCAGTCAAAAGATTATCTGAAAGAATGAGTAATTTAGAATTCCGATTTGAACATACATATGAGACTTTAAAAAGAGCTAAAAATGAATTATATGATGATATTATATATTTAAATAAGACCATTGGTATTATCAAAAATGAATTAAGAAAATCAATATTAGAATTGAAAGAAAATCATAAACTTAATGAAAAAATGATGAATCAAGTTCAATATAGTATAAAATTTTATTCTAATAAAACAACTGATCAGTTCAATCGTATAATGAAATTACAACACCCAGTTAACAGTGGTGGCAACAACTTGAATGAAGTTAACAGTGCCAACAAATCATCATTGCCATTTCCATTATATATTTTTACATATTTTCTTAGTATTGCATGATTCTAATTGGTCGAATATAGTATAAATATGCTTACACTTTCAAATATTTTTATAAAATGCCAGAAACTAAATTTTTTATAACTTTATTGAATGAGCTGGTCTCTAATAATAGTGAAGAAGATGAAATCATTAAAAACATGAAATTTATGGTAAACCGTACCGAGAAAATTGTTGAAGACATACCATTTGATTATGAAAAAATTCTCAATTTGCCATCATTGGAGAGAAAGGAGGCATTCCAATCATTATTTAGTTACATGTTTGATGAAAATAATAAATGGATGCGAATAATAGTAGGATTAATGTATATGAAACACATGATATTAAAATCTGGATCCGACTATGAAAATTATTTCCAATGGTCTATAGAGGTATATTACTTTATATTGTTATTAATTTATTATTATTTAGGTAATAGAAACAAAAATTGACCCGTGGGTAGTAACAAACGGTGGATGGACAGCGATTATTCAAGTTGCAGCAGAAGCCAAACGCTCTGATATTTATATCGAAAATTGCAAATTTTTATTAAAACTAATCACTGGAGTATCTGTTTTATATTTATGTAACAAAGTTTATCGTAGATTTTAATAAATATTTCTTTGTTATTATTATTATTAATAAAAAACTACATTTTTAAAGATTTATTGATTATTACACGAACATTCTTCATCACCACAATATTCTATCATAATATTTTCTATAACATGGTCAATACAATTCTTAAATTCGGTCGGCTCATCTTTAGTAATTTCGGTAGTATCTTCAGTATCATTAATATTTTCTTCAACATTAACATTATCATCAATAATTTCTTCAGAATCATTAATAATTTCAGTATTAATTTCTCCATCATTAACAATTTCAGTATCATCACTCTGACATCCAGAATCACAACTCGAATCTTCTTTACTCAATGCTTCAACTAGAGTCAACATATCTCTAATTTTTACACCGGTTATTTCTTAGAGTTTATCAAACAAAAAGTTTATTAAATATTCTAAACGAAATTAATTAATTATTTTATATTTTATATTTTACCTTTTTCAGACATCATTTTAAAACTATTTTAAAACTACTTATAATTTTGTTTATAGAATAACAAAGAAAACATAAATACATTTATTAAACACTAAACACTATACATTAAAATAACTGTGAAAGTCTAGCAGTAACAAAGAAAGCATAAATACATTTATTAAACACTAAACACTATACATTAAAATAACTGTGAAAGTCTAGCAGTAACAATTTTCCAAATTGGAGAAAGCACATCGTTTTGATCAGCTTTATATCCTTGGATTGTTATTGTTATATACCAGTTTTCCTGTTCTTTGAATCCAATTTCTGTAAATGCATCATAATATCTGGTATATTGACTCGTGAAGAAAGCATTTTCATTGCATTTTAAATTGGAATTGATTTTTTTGAATGTATTATCAATATCCTTTATATATAACATTGAGAGAGTACCAGCAAGAGATTGAAATTGCGTTTTATTGAGTTTGACTCGATTTGCCAATTGCATATTGATAGGCTCTTTTAAAAAATACATTTTATAATTGTGGAACATCTGAACTGGTTGGACACTTATTTTCTTGGTCATGTTTGATTTATGATCTTTATAAGGTGGTGACGCACTTTTATACCCTTGACAGATAATGATTAACCAATCAGAATCATGCATTATAACATAGACATAATAAGTGCATGATAATTGCAAGATAAGTGCGTGACTGGAAAACTGTATGTAAAATAACCCGCTGAGTTTACATATATGATTTTACACATATCATCTATATATAATGTATTATTATTATCACGTGTTTTATTATTATCAATATTATTATTATTATTGTTATTATTATTTTAATTATCATGATTTTTATTATTATTATTATTATTATTATTATTATTATTATTATTACTATTATTACTATACTAATAAAATTACTATTTTTATTATTGTTACCACCATCAAAATAAAACTATTACTATCAAAAACATTTATTATTATTATTATTACCAAAATAAACTAACAAAACAACAAAAATAAAATACAAAAACATTTATTACCAACACTAAAACTATCAAAACAAACAAAAATAAAATACAATTATTTTCTTAAAAGTTTCATTTTTTGAAAATTTCTTATTGAATTTGTAAGATTCCATTCCACATAGCGTTAATATCGGAAATCACAGCAGCTACACCTCAGAAAATGGGGTATTCAGTTTCCATCTCCTTGACCATTCGGTTTATTTCATTGTCCCAAAGAGCTTGCTTAATCAGATTGGAAATATCGATTCTTGTTTCATTGTATATTAGCTGTTGATGCATTGACGGTTCTTGATTCTTCAAAATCTCCTTTATTTGAGGATAGTAATAAATAATACGATCGATTATCATTGGGGCATATTTGTCTAAATAAAATATAAAAAATGAAATAAAAAAGATAAATTTACCGTATTCAGCGATATTTTTCTTTGGCATAGCATACATAATGGTATAATATTTTAAAAATGAAATCAAATGAATAAGCAAGTTGTTTTAATCAATCATTAGCCAATCAGATATCGACCAATCCGGTGATTTCATTTTTTATGTCACAAACAATATTTTTGTATTTTAGATTTCGCACCCCTAATATGACTATTTTGCCACTACCAAACACGTTAACACACATTGGGTTGTATTTTAAAAGCCTCAGTGCAGGAAATAATTCTGGTTCGAACATACAAAGACATTTTGTTGACATGTTGTATAGATTGATAGATTGTCCTATATCCATGGTAACTGTAATTGACTGTATTTTAATATCCTTTATTCTATATTGTAATTTATTTACATCTAAAGGTTTCTTACATCCCATGATTCTGCATTTGCCGGATTTGAAAAATATTATAGGATATTTTCCACTCCTATCTACAATTTGCTGTGGTTTACCATTTGGAAACGTCATTTTTGATACATCGAAAGTTCCTTTATAATTTATATTTGATAACATAATTAAACAATAAAGAAATATTAAGCTATATATATAATTTTTAGGAAGAGTTCATTAAATCATATAATATAAACAAAAACCTATAATTATACAAATTAATTATGGAATTAAGAAATGATGCTGTATATCAAATCGTCGGCCCAAGTGGTAGTGGTAAAACTATGTTTGTGTGTAAATTACTGAAATCTAATTTATTTCAAACAAAATTCAACAAGATTTATTGGCATAAGGGTGCAGATGAAGATACTCAGGATAATTTCTGTAAATTGAAAAACATGAAAATAGTAAAGGGTTTCGATAAAAACTGGTCAAGTCGTTTAAGGAAAGGTGATGTCATCATTATTGATGATTTGTATCAGGAAGCTAATAAAGAAAAGGATTTTAATAATTTATTCACAAAAATCAGTAGACATGTTGGTGTTACTGTGATCTTTATTACTCAAAATCTATTTCATCAGGGTGGCGCACATCGAACAAGGAATTTAAATGTTCAATATTTAGTTATTTTCAAGAATCCTAGAGATGCAACAGTTATTGATTTTCTTGCTCGACAAGCATACCCTAATAATCGTAATTTTCTACAAAATCACCACATGGATATGTATTTCTTGATTTCACACAACAATGCAATGATGATTTACGGGTAAAAACCGATATTTTCAATAAAGAAGGTGCCATGGTATATAAACAAAGTTGAAAACTTTAACATGTAAAAATGTTTATGAAATCCAGGCTTAAAAATATCCGAAAACTTAGACAAAGTATTAAAAAGACTATAAAGAAGCGTTTTCCACCAAAAACCAGTTATACACCATCTAAAAAGCTAATAACTGAGAATTACCCTGCAATGAATCTTATTTCGAAAAACATTATTAAAAAGAGTAAGAAAACAGATAAAATTGTAAAAAATCATAGGAGTTTCCCATATTTTAATGCATTGTTAAAGGCATCGAGTATGAAAAGAATGTCTATTTTACAATCATTTCCAACTTTTGTTGTCGATGATTTACTCAAAATTCTATTAAAAGTAGTCAGAGGTAAAATTAAAATCAGTAATTCTAAAAAACTAGTATTGAATAAACATCGTAAGCCTTTGTTATCACTAGTAAATAATAAAAATTGACAGCAAATAAGAAAAATCATATATAAACAACAAGGTGGTTTTATCGGAGCAATGTTATCATTAGCATTATCATTATTATCACAATAAACGATGGGGCAATCATTACCTAATGTTAAATTAAAATTTAAATCATCTTGTTGTAATGGAGAAGATTTGGACTAACCCCGAAGACAAAGCAGGTTTCGGTGGAGTGGCAAAGTTAAAGAAAAGAGTCCCAAAGTCGAAAAATGAAACGCAAAAGTGGTTGTCAGATCAGCTTGCGTACAGTTTAAACAAACCAATGCGGAAAAGATTTCCAACAAGAGCTTATAAGACATTCGGTATTAATGATTTATGGCAAATGGATTTGATGGAGATGATACCGTATTCGAAGATTAACAAGGGTTATAAATATATTTTAACGTGTATTGATGTTTTCAGTCGTTTTGCTCGCGGTGTACCAACAAAGACAAAATCTGCAGAGGAAATATCTAAAGCAATTAACTCAATGTTTAAAAATGGGCATCCAGACAATTTGCAAACCGATTTAGGTATTATTATTATTATTTTTATTATTATTATTATTATTATAGGCAAGGAGTTTTACAATAGTAAAGTTAAGCAAATCCTGGATCGTCTCAAAATAAATCATTATTCTATACATTCTCCATACAAAGCCGCACATGTTGAAAGATTTAACCGGACATTGAGGGATAGATTGAAGAAATATTTCGTGCATCAAGGTAATAAAATATGGATAAATTTATTACCGAAAATACTTGTTAGTTATAATAATTCATCACATCGAGGTCTGAATGGTTTGAGACCCGTAGATATCAGCTCAAAAACACGAGTGCAGTCTAAAAAAGTTGCTATTACAAAACCAAAATATAAAGTTGGTGATCACGTTAGAATTAGTAAAATATCTGCATCACCTTTCATCAAAAATTTCGATAGTAATTGGAGTGATGAGGTATTTCAAATTACTAAAATTAATACTAAACAGAGTCCTGTAATGTATGTTATTAAAGATAACAATTTAAGATAACAATTTAATACAAGGGAAATTCTATGAACAGGAATTACAAGTTATTTCCAAACCTACAGTGTTCAGAATTCAGAAAATATTGAAAACTAAAATGGTGGTTAATTATAAACAATACTATGTCAAATGGCATGGTTATCAAAAACCCTCATGGATATCATCAAAAGACCTAGTAAAATGAGTTTCTATACAATTTTACCGAGTAATAGTTGCCCACTAATCCATCCGGAAAATCAAGCAAGTAAATTTATGGTTGATCTTCAAAATCCCATTTATTTACATGGAAATTGGGAAGTTGCTTTGCAAGACTTTACATTTGTGTACAATACATTCCCATTTTATGGTCATTGTAAAATCGGATTCAAGAAGCGTGTTCCCAAAACCTGTAGTGGTATTTTCTCAATCAATAATTTTGAACGATATTGTCATATTCCAAATCAGATTTTAGATAAAAATAGTGGCAAATTTTTCAAAGATGGATTGAATGTTAGTTGTGATTTTAGCCCATTTACAATAAAGTTTGAAAGTATTGAGGATGCCAAGTGAATGGGTTGTGATAAGCTTAGCATTGTTGTTCCTGGAACTGAATACCTAATACGATTCAAAACATTTTATGAGAAAAGTGTAACGATCGAAAACATCAAAATATCTGTATCATATATTAATGAGGTGGAAGATACATTTACATTTACTAATGAATTATATATTGAAACACTTGAAGAATTACATAAATATATTTCATTAAATTGTTTACATATATTTAAAACTATTGAATTTCTTAAAGATGGAATATGCAAATTCAGTCTGAATAATAACATTTGTGAAGTTACATTTGATAAGAATTTGGCTAATACATTGGGATTAGATAAGCAAACATATAGGGCAAGTGCTTTTGGTGTACGCAAACCAAAAATAATAAAACTTCATAGGCAAATGTTCATATATACTAACATCATCGATCCTATAATTGTTGGTGATTCTTTGGTTCCTCTTTTGAAATCTGTTTGGGTTGATAAACATGACCAGGATGAAGTTGTCAATATAAATATCGATAATCCCATGTACTTACCGGTATCAACATCATGTATAAACAATATAGAAATAAATATTCGTGATGATAGCGGTAAATTTATTGAATTTAGTAAAGATACAAAAACTCATTTGACATTACATTTTCGTAAATTAGATGGCCAATAACGATATTATTAGTATGTATAGTGGTAGCCAAAGTGGTGGCGAATTACCATATTTTATTGGTAAACAGTATGGATCAGGTTGGTTGAGAACAATTGGTAGATTTGCACTTCCTATTCTTAAACGCATTGGTAGTTTTGGTATGAAAACTGCTAAAGATGTGATAATGAATGAGCAGAAAATATTACCATCTCTGAAATCAAATGCATTATCCGAGTTAGGGAAAGTTCTACCTAGTGTTGCAGGTATGTTTCAAAAACCCGAAGCGCCAACACCGGCTCAAAAACGTAAAAGACATCATAAACATATAAACAAACGAATGAAAGGACATGGAACTATATTTCAAAAATGATTTGTGGTAAATCTGACTTGTGTTTATTTGATAGACCATCTCCCCAAGCAGTAATTGAAATGGGGGCCTTTGAAGAGGTATTCCCGATGAATTCTATTATGGATAGTAGAACCGATATTGAATTTTATATTAATGGTTCCCAAACTGAATATCTAGATTTGAATGATACATTGTTAACTGTTCAGATCAAAATTGTAGATAAAGATAGAAAACCGTTGGGTGAACCTAGTGATGTAATACCAAACAATTTCTTGTTTCATACGCTTTTTAAAGATGCAGTTCTCGGATTTAATGATATCAAGATTGAGGGTGGTAACAGTAAATATATTCACAAAGCTCTAATAGAAACTATTATAAATTACAATAGCGATACTAAAAATACATGTTTAACTCCTATGGGTTATGGTAGTGATGACGATAGGAAAAAGTGGATTAAAGGCTCGAAATTATTTACCATGTACTCATCATTACAACTCGATTTTATGGATCAACCGAAATATTTACTCCCAGGTGTTAATGTACACATTAGATTGAAAAGATCTGATTCTGCATTATCACTAACAAAAGCTACCACAACACCAATTCTTCAATTAGTTGATGCAAAATTATTGGTTAGAAGAGTTCGTGTTGAGCCTTCTGTATTAGCTGGTCATCAATTGGGGCTTAATTCTAAGCATGCAATATATCCATTGAAAACAAAGGAAATTGTTCAATTTGCTATTGCTAAAGGTTCAGCTTCTTTCTATAAGGAACAAATATTTGAAGATAGAAGAATGCCCAACTTTATATTGGTAACATTTCAAAGTGAATCTCAATATAATGGATCATACTTAACATCGAGCTCAATTTTCAAAATCTTTGGTGTAACATCGCTAACTTTTTCGAAAAATAGTGATTATAGAGAAACATATACTCAAGATTTCGATAATGATAATTATTGTGCTACATATATGCAGAGTATAGTTAGAAATATGGGTTATTTGGATAAAAACCTTAATTGCGGTATAACTCTTGATGATTTTAAAAACAAATATTCATTCTTCACATTTGTTTTGGCACCCGATTTTGATTTAAATCAGAGTCAATTACCTCAAAATGGAAATTTACGATTAGATATAAAGTTTGCTAAAGCTACAATTGAACCGGTACATGTTGTAATATATGGAGTATTTGAAAACGAGGTTCAAATAACTGCAAACAGAACTGTATTGGTTTGAACGAACATTGTTGGTTTGAATGGTATAAATGTATAGAGAATTTATGATAATTTGTCATGGAGTAAGTTTTTAAATGTATTATTAATATTATTGATGTAGTTCTGTTCAGGTCTATCGAATTGGAAAACAAATACTAGGACATGAATTTTTAGGGGTTTTTCCTCTTGATAAAATTCCATATTTACGTAATAATCAAGCCATAATCGTCAATACTCAATCATCTCATCTCGGTGGAGAACATTGGTTAGCAATATATATGAAACCTAGCAAGATATTTGTATTTGATCCTATGGGTTTCTATTATCCGGCTTTAATGGTTTCGAAACTGCAAACAATAGGTAAACCTATTGTCTATAATAAAACTATGTATCAAAAACCATGGACCTTAACATGTGGTCAACATTGTTTAGCTTGGTTATTATCCAAGAGATTTGATGATTAATAAATGTATTAATGTTTATTGTTATTCTTATGTTTTAACTATTAATATTTTTATTTATTATTATTATTTTTATTATTATTATTATTATTATTATTATTATTATTATTTTTTATAAAATGCTATTCAAACATGTGATTTATAATAGAAATATGAATTGAAATATTTGATTTATTTTTATAATAGAAATATATGATTTATAATACGAATTGAAATATTAATTTTTATAAATATTTACATAATTATCATCATTTATATATTATTATTTGATTCATATATGATTTAAATAATAATAAACATTTGATAATAATTACATATTTATCAGGTCGTTTGTATAAAAACTATTGCCAATCTGGAATTGGTCATAACTCGAAATGCCATACGACTATGGAAAGTTACTACGGTCATAGATTTTATGGCATCGACTTTTTTATTTGCCCTAAATGCGATACAGCCCAAGACATTGAATATCTAGAGTTTTATAAGAAACACTATAGCCATTTAAATCAATTTAAAATTAATAAAAAGGCATTATTTCAAATGATTAATGCGAAAAATGTTATTAATAATAATAACACAAATAATACAAAGATTACTAAAAACATAAACAATAATACAACTGTTACTAAAAAATCAAAAAGACCTGCTGATAAAATCGTGCCGTGTATCCCTGCTAAAATTAAAAAAATAGAAATCATCATTAGTGATGACGAAACTGAATATAATCAAATAGGGGGTTCTGTAAATATTGAAATAAACGATGAACCTGAAATAGAGGTTGACTTAAGGGGTTCTCGTAAAAATATTCGATTTGATTTAGAAAATCAAAACCTTGTTCAAATCACATTAACGGATAAACTTGTAAATAAATTACAAAACGAGATAAAGAAAATGGGATCTGTAAAAGTCCAGTTTACAGCTTTCATTCAATTTGAAAAAGATGGGGAAATAAAAGATAATTTCTTTTCAAATAGCGCTTGTGTCTTTTCCGATAGTTTTCTTGCTGATGGTGTGAGTCGGTTAAATGAGAAAATCGAAAAATTCACATATTTAGGAAGTGGGTGGCGCGTAGTTAAGATTCGTGAAATCGATTTTATTTTAACCGCGTATTATCCTGTAAGTCGATTAGCTGGACATAGTTTTATCCCTACACCGGAATCTCTAGTAGGTAAAAAGGCTATTGTAAATGTTAAAAACACAGATCATTCGTGTTTTATATATAGTGTTTTATCAATTTAAAGGCGTGATATAGTTTTAAAGAATAGGGAGCGTGTTTCTTCTTACACTACTTTTATGGATGAATTGAATTACGATCCAATTACAGATTGTCCAATGAGACTCTGTAACATACCCAAATTTGAGAGAAACAATAGCGATTTAAATTTGGCGATCAATGTCTTTGAATATAACAACACCCCTTCTAAACAATTGAATGACATTGATTATGTACCTCATCATCCTCACCTTGTCTTAATTCATCGAACAAAGGTTATCGGTGGTAACCCGATTAATCTTTTATTATTACAAGACTGTGATAATTATCATTATACCGCCATTTTAAATTTAAATAGACTGCTGAATTGTCATTCTAGTAGTGAATGTAACACAAGAATTCGCGTAAAATGGTGTCCCAATTGTTTAAACGGTTTTTATTATGATAAAACCTTTAAGGCACATGTTGATTTGTGTGCTAAAAATCAAATAGGAACAACCCTATACACGCTCCTTGAAAATAAAAACTTAATATTTAAAAATTATTCCAAAATGATTACCCCACCATTCGTAATTTATGCGGATTTTGAGGCTGTTTTGCCTAAAGATGTAAAACATCATCAAATACACATGCCGATATCAGCAGGCTTATTATTAATAAATAATTACACAAATACTACACAATATTTTAGTTTTATAGGCTTGGAATGTGTATTGGAATTTTTAAAGAAAGTAGAGGAAATTGCTGTCACAATTGTCCTACCATATTATGAAAATCATGGTAAAAAACCGATGAATAATCTTATTTCTAATGAGGAACAGCAGTTCATCGCATGTAGAACTTGCTATCTTTGTAAAAAACTTATTAGAAATAAGGTTAAGGACCATGATCATTTTACAGGTCAGTATCTTGGTGCTGACTGTCGTAACTGTAATATAAATAGGAAAATAAGCAAACAGTTACCTATCGTCTTTCATAATTTGAGAGGGTATGACCTTCATCATATTTTAAAGTATGGATTGAATGAATTTCCATCTTGGAAATTAAATATCATTCCTACAACAACTGAAAAATTCATATCTTTGATTGTAAACATTAAGAAATTGGCTGTTAGATTTATAGATAGTATGCAATTTGTAAATTGCTCTTTAGCCAAGGCTGTGAAAACTCTTACTGATCTACCTCTAACTTGTTTTGCTTTTGATGGTCTTATAGTTAAGGCAAAGGTTATCTTTCCTTATGATTTTGCAGTATCACTAGAGGTTCTTGAATCGACTTATGAACTACCTCCAAAATGGGATTCTGTATCTAATGATGAATATGCTACCGCCCAACTAATTTGGACACAGTAAAATTGCACTACAATGTTAGACTATATGTTAACTTACCTAAAATTAGACGTATTCCTCCTTGCAGACTATTTTCAGCAATTTCACGCAAAGGCTATTGCTTACAATGGTTTAGAACCTCTGAATTTTTATGGAATTACTGGAATGTCATGGGCGTCCGCTCTCATGACATTAAAGGAACCCATAGAACTTCTGCAGGACACGGAAATGTTTAATTTCTATGAAGGTGGAATACGAGGTGGGTTAACATTTGTTAACAAACATCATGTTGGAAGTTCTGAAAATACAGAACTCTTGTATATCGACATTAATAATTTATATGGTTGGGCACTTAGCCAAAACCTCCCGTATGGTGATTTTGTTTGGGTGCATGATGATCTGAATGATGTGCTGAGTGAATGTGTGAATGCGAATATTGAATTCCTTCCGTATGGTTATACAATGGAAGTTGACATCAATATCCCTGAGCGTGTGCATCAGTATTTGAATGACTTTCCGCTTGCTCCGGAAAAAATGTGCCCGCCCAATTCAAAAGTTGAGAAGTTAATGCTCACGCATTACAGTAAGAAGAACCATGTTCTTCACTGGAGACTTCTCAAGCTGTATATAGAATTGGATGCAGAAGTTGAGTGTATTCATAGGGCAATTAAATTTAAACAAGCACCTATTTTTAAAGAATATATACAAAGAAATACAGATTTACGCTCAAACTCAAAGTGCGAGCTTCATAGAGATTTGTATAAATTATTTAATAACAGTTTATATGGTAAATCCGTTGAGAATTTGAAAAAACGGATGAATTTGAGGCTATGCAATTCAGCTGAAAAGATGATTGTATATGCTTCAAAACCGACTTTCAAAAAGTCCATTAAAATAGTGGATGATTTGATTGCTGCTCATCTGAACAAAGATTCTATATGTTTAGACAGGCCTAGCTACATTGGTCAATCAGTACTAGACCTGTCTAAGCTGCGGATGTACCAATTACAATATTATGAATTGGCAAAATATAGATCAGAATTTAACTGTGATATTAATACCGTTGCCGGCGATACTGATTCGTTTTTTCTTGAGGTTAAGCACTGTAAGCTTGACATTCTTTTGCCGGCAATGATAAGAGACAGTCTTTTAGATACATCGAATTACGACCTGGAACATCCCTTATACTCGAGGAAGTTAGATTCCGTGATCGGAAAATTTAAAGATGAAAGTAAAGGTCTCGGGTATAAGGAGTGGGTTTTCTTAAGATCCAAGTGCTATAGTTTATTAGGCAAATCTGATACAATGAAGGCTAAGGGGGTGAAGTTGTTGGGGACTGACATCAAACATCAGTCTTATTTGGATTGCTACTATAAAAACGTAGTTTTCACAGTACCTCAAAGTAGGATAGGGACGCGGAACCATCAGCTGTAAACATTTAAAAACAGTAAAATCGCTTTGAGTAATAACGATGATAAGCGATTATTGGTGGGGAAAAATACCAGTATCGCATTTGGGCATAATTTTGGGGTTGATGCAATAGATAGTGACCAAGTTAATTTCTTGAATGAGCCGCTTTTCGGTGGTTCGAGCCCCAGTTTTGATGACTCTACCGAAATCAGCGATAATGGACAGCTTTTCGATGGTTCGAGCCCCAGTTTTGATGACTCTACCGAAATCAGCGATAATGGACAGCTTTTCGATGGTTTTAACGAAGATAACATTGATATTGATGACGTGTTGTTATCAGAATAATAAATGTTTTTAAAAACTGTTTTTGTTAATTTGGAAACTTATTTATTTAGAAAACTTGTAATAGTTTTCATTTTTATTATGAAATTTAGATATAATTTTTTAAAATTTTAATTTTTTATAATTACATTTTTTATAATATTATTATTATTATTTCATGCAAAAGCCGCAGCGTGACGAAACGCGAAATATTACTTTATAGCTGTTTTAAATGTAAAAACACTATATATATATATTTTAATGTATTTATAATTAATTCTTTGTTTTTATGTAGTTGTTTTTGTTTTTATGTAGTTGTTTTTATATATTTGTTTATTATATTAATATTATTATTATTATTATTATTATTATTATTATTATTAATAAAATTAATAATAATATTAATAATAAAAGTTTTTATAAGTATTTATAAGTATTAATATTAATAAAAGTTTTTAAAAGTAATAATAATAATAATAAAATTTTTATAAGTAATAAGTATATTAATAATAATAATAATAATAATTATAATAAAAATATTAATATTAATAATAATAATTAAAGTTTTTATAAGTATTAATAAATTTTTATAAGTAATAATAGAATAATAAAAAGTAATAATAATATTAATAATATTAATAATAATAATAATAATAATAATAATAAAAATATTAATAATAATAATAATAATTAAAGTTTTTATAAATATTAATAAAATTTTTATAAGTATAATAGAATAATAAAAAGTAGTAATAATATTAATAATAATAAAAATAATTATAATAAAATAATTTACAAAATATATACTACTTATTTTTATAAGTAGTAAATTAAAATTTAAAAACGTTTAAAAATAATATGACCTTGAGAAATTTTGAATGACCTTGACCTACTTTTGAATGACCTTGAAAAATTTTGATGACTCATCTGTTGGGCCAGAACACAAACGGCCTTGGAAAATGTTTAAATGGATCTGTAACACACATGCAAACAGAACATGCAAAATTAAACTCAAATCTATTAAAACATCAATTAAACCCTATCAAATATGAGAAAAAAGAGAATTACATATAAAATAATAAACATAAAAATAAATTAAAATAATAACAAAATGCAACAAGATCCGCACGATTCAAACACAAACATAACATGAAAACCCAACAAATTCGACCGAAATTTGATAAATCCATAAAATTTCATGAAAATGAAATTTAAATCAAAGAAGTTGAATTAGAAATAATTCAATAAAAATTATAAATAAAAAATTAGCAAAATAAATGAAAAAATAATAAAAATAAAGATTAGAATACACTAGAAAATAACAAGGTCGAATTTTTAAATCAAAATTAACACGCGAGGTTAGGGACAGAAAATAGGTATAAATACCGATACATTTTCACATAAAATTTAACCAAAAAACCAGTTTTGAAATAAAATTTTAGCTAATTTTAAAAATCTATTTTGAATTATTTTTAGGTGAGCAGTAGTTTTATTTGGAAACTCTCTCTCCACGTCACATTCTCGCAACCTCGGTAGAGCTCTGCTTGGATGTTGGCGTGGGGGGAGATGTATTTTTATGTTATTTTGTCGAATGAATTGTGGTCAAGTAATTTGTATCTTGTTTTTTATACATTAATAAATATTTATCATGTTAAAATCGAACTTGTTTTTATAATTAATTTATTTGTCGAAATTTTTCCGGCCCACAGCCAAGACACATCACAAGTCAGTAAAATCAACATATAATTCAGATTCGTGTAAGTGCGTGGAATATCGCCAATGATCTGTGCCCGTGAAGACCCGGCGTGCGGAACGCAGGGATTGGAACGTCAATATTATCTCATATAGAAGAAAGGAGAAATAAGGAAGGGGTCTTTTGGTTGCTTCCTCGTTTCTCGTTTTCTTTAAATTCAACCTAAATTATTTTACACACCGCTCAAAATCATCACATCGAGTAGTCCAGTGGGCACTCATTAAATATAATATGAACACACTATGCGCTTAAGGCTTATTAAAGGGGAAGGGCAGGGAAAAAAATTAATATGAAATTATTGCTATGAATTAACTTAAAAAATCAAATTACATTAAAATGAGAATTTCTAAGTCATTATTTATTAAATCACATACCCTAACAAAACAGAGAATTTATTCCGACATAAATACATACGACTATCAGAGACGTCCCATTTTATATATTTTTTTTGTATTAAAAAACGTCGGCCATAAATTAATGTGGATCCCGTTTACACCAAATCCGCCTAAATTGATAACTAAATTGAAATTATAGAATAAACTACATTATAACGCAGATTTCCAACCTACTTGAATAATTAAATTAACTGACCCATCTGTTCCGTCCACCGTTATTTCTTTGTAGCGTTACCGAATAAAGTTACGAAACCCGTTTATTGATATTCATTCCCTGAAAAATAAGGCAGTTAATTTTGATTTGAATACCCAACAAGTTCCTGATTTGTGATCACCAACTCGGACCCATGTACGATATTCCATAAATTAATGAATCCATTATTCCATTGATAATCAAATTTGAGACTCCAAGATAGAGGGACGAGAATAATCTCACGACTTTTCTAACGCGACGATTTCATATATTAAATAGTAAAACAAAGGAATTAAATATTCCTGCAAAGGTAAAGGTGTTAATAAAAATGTAAATATATTGAATAAATTAGAATTCAATAAATTAGAAGTAGATTGGGGTTAACGTGGGAACACCCACCGTGACATCGTGAAGTTGACGATGGGACGGGTGAGTTTTCCGCCGTTATTGTCCAAAGAAATAAAAATAAAAACTTACAAAATTACGAACGTCGAATGTCCAAACATCTGAATAATTAATAAATCTAATTGAACAAAATCGAACGGATATCGAAAATTTAATTATTTATCCATTATCCGAATTTCGTTTAATTGATTCGACCAACCGGATGTCGACGCCCACGCAAAAAAATTTCAATCAATATTAACCACAAATCAGTTAATCCATTCAGAAATAAACATTTATTTTATGCCGATCATGATCGACAATTTGGAATTTCCAACCAAAACGCCCGACGAGGAAGTAGCCGCAGCATCGGGAATGACCACGGAAAGTAAGATTATGCAATTAGATTTACAAAATTAATAAATATAATAATAAAAATCATAATCAATGTTGATAGTCATCATAAATATAATCATGAAAATTCCAATTATTTTGATAATCATATTAATAAATACAATAGGAAACAATAAACATCATTTTTTGATAATCTTAAACGTAATAACATAGCAAAACCATGATCATATTTGTGGAAAAATAATGTAGAAAGTGGATGAGCTCTTTAATAAATGGAATGGAATCATCTCGTAAATGTAGGAATTAATTTTTTTTATAGATAAAATGAGATAGTAATAACATGGTACAAATCATAATGATAATCACATGAAATAACACAGTAGAGATTATGACTATAATCATCTTTATAGATGCAATAATACAGTAGAATTGTATGCGTATTAATAAACGAAATAATAGAGAAATTTATAAGGATAGTATAACAAAAATCATTATATAACACTAAATGTAATGACCTAGTAAAATCATAGTCGAACCCCTTTATTTTTTTTTCTTGTAAAGCAAGTAAACTCTTACGCTAACACCCCCGACTAACCGTTACCTAGATGGAAAAATTTATTCTAATATCCCAACGACCCTCATTCGATTCCCTTGTATTAACCCTAACTAAAATGGTAGTGATTGTTGCAATGCCGACCATCTACTTGAGGTTTAGTATCTACCACTAATGATTTTTATATTTTTTCTTTAGTTAGTCCAATGAATCGCCTACCAATTTCCCTCGCAGATCGATGGAGATGGGCCTGGGCTCGATACAGACAGGAGAAATGCCCTGAGTTTCCCCCGTCGAAGTTCCTCGACAGGAACAATCTGGGGCTGGGAACGTCCACCCAATGGAACCCGACCAAAGAGATCTATCGGCAGGCCCGGCAGCGATTGGAAAATCTGGAAGCACACCAGCGCGACGTGGATCTACAGATGATCTGAGCTCGCCAGCACCTGGCGAATGTAGAAGAGGATTTGATGGCAGGTCGGATCGCCGACATCTATTGGCATCCCCAGCAAATCACCCCAGTCCAGAACCCACAATCCACTGCGGCCCGAACCCGCAACACAAAGAGACCGACTATGTCGATATCAGGCTATACACCCGAGGAGTGGGTAGCGAACAGATTCCCGTGAAGAGACGTAAAACTAATCTCGATTAATGACGATTCAAAACAGTTGTGTTCTCTTAGTATTTTGATTTGATTATTGGTAATTAAACTAAATTCGTGAATCTTCTTTGTTTTGTTTTTTCGCTTGACTCGAATGTTGTTATTAGTAAATAATTTTATTAATTTGTTTGAAATAAGTCTAACATAACGCGATTCCGCCTTAATTGTAAATCACCCTTTTTTATTAATTTTATTTTTTTAGTCATGGAACCCGCCCAACTATTACAAATGGAATTATCCCGAGCCCAGCAAGCCAATAAATCGTTATATGAGCAGATAATCCAGCTCACCAAGGAAGTCCAGCAGGTGAAATCTACCTGGGTGAATCCGGCAAAGCTCAAATCCATCCACCAACGCCTCACAGCCGCTCAAAAGGGTTGGGCTGAGGAACGCCAACTCAATCAGAGTCTCCGGACGCAAATCAGGGGATTGGAAGTCGCCCTGGCAGCCAGTCGTGAAGGGGAGGTGGTAACTTACCAGCTCATCTTCGCCCCATCTCAGTTGGCGTACCGAGATTCAATCAACAATTCCACCCTAGCAACGACTCCATCAACAGTACCACCAAGCAATCACCGACCGGGACGCAAAGAACGCGCCCGACGCAGAGCTGCACGCCTAACAAGAGAATTGAACTAAATGGTCCAATACCGTTCTAACTCCGAATTAACTTACAGACAGTTGATTGTATATTTTTAATCGTTTTTCTTGTTTTATTAAATAAAATTGCAATTATTGTTAAACAAATCTAAAGTAGTAGGTCACCAGATATGATTGAACTGTCGTCGAAAAGTCGTTAGTATTCGCACCGCGTCACCTGAACATCGTTTTATCTCTACCGGTCGACATGAGTCGGATCTTGAACTTTCTCACACAAGGGACATTGTAAAGCGAGCATAGGTCTTCCATCGACAGCTCGTTGAACCCGAGGGTTGTCCGGGCAATTACAGTATTAGTAATAGTGCTCACTTTTTGCGGACAATCCACCCACTCGAACACATTTCCAACGTTGCCTAGCAACGGGTGCCGAGTGGTAGTCAAATTAATATTTATATGGCGTTACCGGGGCAACAATAGGATGGTTTACACAAATAGCGAAACCCAGTAATCCACCACATCCAATGACCTAGAACTACTTTTGAATGACCTTGAAAAATTTCGATGAGTCATCCAATGACCTTGAATGAGTCATTGTCTTTGTTCTAAAAAATTTGTACTTTTAAACTTAGAGAAAAAATTTTTTGCCGGGGGGGGGGGTATATGAGCTAGATGGCCTCTGAGCTAGAGGGCCGGTATCCCACTACTTATTATTATATCCAGCTTTGTGATCCAAGGACATTTCGTATAAAACATCTTGATTTTGAATGTTTCAAAGTTCAGCTTGTACTATTGTCAATGGATGAACATGGGGATTGGCAATGGCAGCGTTTTTGATATTTTCATTTGCGAGCCTTACATCTCTTGATGATAAATCTAAAAATGGGAATATGGTATGAATGCAAATACATGTACACCATTTTCCACATCAAAATTAGTTGTTAACCTTGCTTTACACGTTTCTCAATTAGTGCAGACCAAGTATATCTTGGTGTTTGCACTGTTTTTTAAATTTTAGCGATATTCATATTCACCATTACTCAGGATTCGTTTTCCTTTTGTTGATTGAATCACAGTTATCATAATAAAGGGTATAAAAATAAAAATTATAAGTTCATTGATATAATTTACAAATTATTTGTGAAAAATTTTTGTTAAAAAATAATATACAGAATTTTATACGAAAAAAATTTATTACATAAAAAGCATTTTAGGAAAAAATTTTTATACGAAATGTCTAGGTACCCAGCTTTGTAAATTCCCGATCGATTACCAATTATCAAAGCGGCAAAAGCTTCCATTTTTATCTCAGTAACCAGAAATTTCAATAAAAAACAATTCCCAAAACACTTATTTGATCACAAAAAAATTAAAACTCCAAAAGCTTTAAACCAATTTCAATTAACACAAAATTTTGATAAAATAAACGAAAATATTTTGGTTGACGAAAGAGAGCACAAACGCATTAAAACCACTTGTGTCAATTCATTGCCCGTTGTTTTGATTTTAATTCCTCTTTTCCTTTGAAAATTTACTACAAATCTCTTATAGAGGTAATAGAATACTTTGACTCACAAATGAACTAATTATTTCCACGATGATAACGTTCTTAAAACGATCCGTTTCCCCTTTTCTCGTGTTAATGTCCATTCATCTCATCAATGTCATTTCTTATTTCATCTTCCAACTTCATCTTCAGCATTTATGTACTGAATGATTTAGAAACTTTTGTCCATGCCACCATAATTCATTCTTTCTTAAGTATAGAACAGTTGCTCTTCTAAATACTAAATCTGCGGGGTTTTGTTAGAACATGTTGCCATTGACTACAAACGGTTTTAACTTTCTGGCATAATTTCGAATCCATTAAATTATATCGTGATAGTCAAACCAAAACCATATTTCACCCATTTCTTTTACTTGAACTATTGACACTACCTTCACTAGTTTGATATAATTATAGAAGCCAAAATTAATTCCAGTAGTGGAGTGCTTACAATTTGTGTTGGAGCTACTTTTGCTTTAGAGGCATTGAGCTTTACTCTCGAAAAATCTTTAGTTATCTCTCTTACATACATCACTCAACCATAGACATGGTTAGAAGCATGTGAAAAACGCGAAGTTGTCAACTGTGACATTTATTTGTTAACAAACATCTTGAAACTCGGAAATTTTAAAGATTATTGGACTCATCAATCCATTTATATTCTTTGTACAATTTCCTAGGCAGATTTTCATCCCAATATATTCGTAACAACCATATCTTTCAATAAGCCCAAATGGGTCGAACACTTTTGCAACAATGCTTAATACTTTTCTGTTCGTTATGCTTCCTCTTGATGTAGATTCACATCGAAATTGAACCTTCAGAAAACCATTTCATATCAAATGTTTTAATGGTAATAACTGATTCTTGTTCTATATTCACCTTTCTTTCTTGCTTTATCCTTTTTTGGAATTGTGTTCATCATTCTTTTGGAATTCAACATCCATTTTCTTTCTTTTATTCCCGTGGCAGTGAGGAGCTCCTATATTTCGTTTAATTTCTTCGTTTAACCCTCTCAGGGCAAAAACTTTTATTATAAAATCTAATATGTTTATGCACGGAACAAAACTCTTACTTTTTACCTAGAATATCTGTCCAAAAGACAAACTTAATTATTCAAGATATTCGACACACCTAATGTATCTAGTTAAGTATAAAACTTTTTTGATCTACTAATTTATAAAACGAGGATCCCATAGCAATGATGAAACTCGAGGTTTCCCAATGCATGTTTTTGTCTTTGTCAGTGAGGTTAGTTCCTTCATCTAAAGTTTGATGAAAACCAATTTTTGTAACTAATCAGAATGGTTAACTTCACATTGGTAAAATACAGCTTAAACGTTTAGGTCGAAATTGAAGCAGCCATAATTATTCAAGTAGATTGAACAACTTATAGTGATAGAAATGTTTAGAGACTCCATAAGTTCTAACTACCATTTTCTATGTGTAAAATTATACTCTACATAGCTTTTAATAAAACGGAGTAATTTCAAAAGTAATCATCAATAGTGAAGAAATTTCATTTAAACAATCTACAATTCTCACGTATCTCGATATTGAGAGACCCGTGTAGAATGTCTGAATACACCTCAGAATGATGAGGCATCATATAGAAAGTATGTCTAAGTATGACTGAAAATAACGCAAATGTACATGTTGAGTTATAATTTTATTTGGTTCGGCAGAACTGCTCTTTAAATGATACTGGAATAACTCAACACAGGAAAACTTTTATTCGATGCCAACAATTTCACAACGATTCGAATGTTACTTTTACAATAATGGCAGGAATCCCCACGGGAAGCCGCCTTTTCAATTAACTACTAAAATATCCTTGAGAAGTCTGACTAGTTCTTTTTCAATCTCACGAATCTTTTTAACTTTTCTGTTACTCGCAACTTTTTAAAATTATTTGTGTCCTCGTTGTTGATTTGAGACTCCCTTATATAGGGAATCTCTCCTCAAACAACTAATCTGGTTTACGGCCATTTACATTGGACTCCCGAGAGTTAGTTAAACAATTTACTTTCATCTTTTGGCCGTTCCTCGGGAGAAGACTGCGAAATAGATCACATTAGGGAATAATCAGTTTCCTTCGTAATTAAATTTATCAAATTCGGAGAATTTCTCCCTAATTTAATTTATTTGTTTTCGTCATTTTAATTAATTAATTAATTTGTATTTTCTTAATAACTTTTCTAGGGGTCCCAAATTAATTTTTTATATTATTATTTTCGTACTCGTCTCGTCAATTGGCATCGGCACATACCCAATTCCTCCGGAAAATATTGATTTTAATTTTTTAATTATTTTTAATTAATTATTTTATTTTCCCAAATTTTTATTTATTATAATAATTTATTAAAAAAATTTCCTAACCCCAACATACAGGACGAATATAAAACAAAGAATAAGCAAAAATAACATCCGTAAATTAAAAGTCTGAGTATAATTCTAGAATCAATTAAAATAAAGATCGACCGACGCTGTGTCTGTGTAATAAAGCAGGAGGCTACAGAGTGGTCTCGTCAGATGATATTGTTTGCCCAAACCTGTCAAAACAACTTTGAGAAGACTTTTCACATCTGGGTATAGCAATAATGAGTGAGTCAAGCCTCAATCCAGCCTGACTCATTGGCCAAGAGGAAAGATAACGTTGTTGTTAGATTTCTAAAGTTTAGCCTGTATAAATTCAGAGATAAGTATAAATTCCTACTTTAGAAGTGAATATGCTAAATTATCCTGTTCATTTACGAGTCAATGACATTAACCTTCAGACTCTGATGGCGTCGGGGAGTTGATCGTATCCAATTCAATCTTAGTTCAGTTCGACCTAAAAGTAAGAGGTCTAACCATAAGATTCGAGATCATCAATATTAGTTGAATAACCTTACGCTAAATAATAGTTTTTGTCAAACAAAATGCATATTCGAGATCTGTTAATTTTGCATTGTATTTTTGGGAGAATGGTCAAAAGGGTTTGCTGAAAATTTATTGCTTTTTTATTGAGTTTTGAAAAACTACGTTAATTAGATGAAAAAATTGCACGGGTAAATCAGATATTTATAGTATTTTTGATAGTTTGATTGAGATCGAGAGTAAGGATGTTCATTTTCCGTAGTTGCAGAAGCGAAAAGTTAATGATTGCATTTTTCATGAAATTTTGTTTATTTATTCCCGATACCTTTGGGAGTAATGTTGGGGTATTACGAAAAAAGCACAGTAAAATCAATAAAACACCAAAATGATAAAAGTGCAACATTAATTAAAAAATTTACAAAAATTCAAAAGTAGTATTGATCGGGGGAAATTGGTATGGTTGAACACCAAATTGAGAGACGAGTCCAGAAATAATAATAAAAATTTAGTAAGGGGTCCCTAGAAAATAATATAAGACAAAAAAAGAAATTAATTAAAAAAATTAATTACTAATGGGAAGCTCGAGTCAATGGGAAGTCCGAGGCAATGGGAAGTCCGAGGCAATGGGAAGTCCGAGAGATGAGGAAAATCCGGCGCGTAGACGGAATAATATATAAGGGTAACTTGGCCTAAACAATATTAAATGGGCGCCACTGATCTATGGAGAGGTAATTATTTCCTAATTTGTAATTTTGTATTGGAGCAAACGTTGTTGACAAATGTCGGCTAAGGTGGTCTGTGGGAAGTAATTAATAATTTAATAATGTAGCAAATGCTGTTGACAATCGTCTGAAAACAGTCTGAGAAGGAGTATAAAAGGACAAGGTAAAAACACGAAATGTCCAATGGTTGACGCAAACGAGTAGTGTAGTCAGGTCAGTAAAAGAATCTAAACTCAAGTAAAATCAAAGTTATCTATCAGAAAGGGTGATTATCCATTGGATAACCTACCCTAAGATAATCAAATTTATACGGTGGTTGAAGAGTGCAAATAGATTAGTGAAATTGTGATTACAAAACACTGAAATAAATCGGATTGAGTTGTAACTGTGATAAAATGTAAATAAAATTATTCTGTGTTGGGTTTGCTTATTTGATTCGAAAAGGACACGAGGAGTCAGAGGGAACCGAATTTCAGTAATAATAACCCAACAGTGATAACTAACTAAAATTGATGTGAAAAACAATAATTATCTTACCTTATCTACCTTTAAAACACAAAAATGAAAAAATAATTTACTTGTACAAATACATAACATATTTTATTTACTCATTTAGACATAGGTTTGCCGATTCTCGAGACAAACTAATATTAAAATCAAATATTCTAAATAATTATAAATTCGACACAAAACACATAACAGGGGTAATTCTCTTTTGTGATAATTTAGAATCTAAATTACCATATAAAGTTTAGATGGACCTTCATGAATTGTCGCATCAGCCATTAGGAGCGGCAGCGCGATATATTATAAAAATATTATCTTTGCGCTGCTAGACCAAAGTTCTTTCAGCGAGCGCGTAGCAGCAATGCATCAGTGCTAGAAACCAAATCAAGGCTACCGAAAGCATTAAGGTAGAAGCGTAAAAGAAATCATAATATCAGAATAACATAGACCAATATATAAAAATGTTAAGTAAAGTTTTTTATTTATTTATTAGTTCAAATTAACTTTTTGATTTCCCTGCTTATACTGCTCTTTCTCGTGATGGCTGATGCAGCCGTCTCTCTGTGTCATAGCTAAACACGGTCCGGACTTCCAGGCAGAAGTCTTATCCGGAAATCATACTTAATCATACGTGAATATGAGAATATTATGGATAATTATTTATTAATATATCAAATTATACAAATTGATTTATTATTATCAGTTGAAAGTAAACTTTAAATTTAATGGCTCAGCCCAAGGAAATGAACATTAAAAAATTAAATAAGTGTGATAAAGCTTTACCTCCAAAGAATCTCAGAAAAGCTATTTCAAATCCGAATCTAGAAATCATTGATCAAAACTTAGAAAATTATGAAATGAAATTAACAAGAAGCTTACCAACTGAAATCCTTCACAGGTCCAGTTATTTAAGAGAGCCTTATAACATGGAAAAAAGAATAAATGAGTGCTTGGTTGATGCCCTATCCTTGTTTACCAAAAAGAAAACTGAGAGAATATCTGCAATAATCAGTCCAATGTGGACAAGACAGCAATCGTTTACTGAGAGCTCCTTATCCAGAACAACTCCATTGAGATTTAAAAAGCTTAAGAAACGCATCAGTTATGAAGTAAGAAAAGATAGCAAAGTAGAAGAATTTAATCCTCATATTGTTCCAATGGATGAGTATCCGTTGTATAAACTGCTCAACGACGCAATTGGAGACCTAGCAGCAATAATGAATTCACAAATTTTGAAGAAGACAATTAAATCTAGTAAAAAGAGCACTCCAAAAGCTCCAGTTGTACTATCGGACGATGAGGTTCCAAGCTTTTTGTCGCAAGAAATGGATACTAGCAGCACTCAAGGTTGGAAAGATGTTTGAAAAACTTATCTTATTTTTTCACTGATTCAGGTCATTATATATCTAAAGGTTTACATCTCAACTTTAAAGCTTTGCCAGCTCCAATGAGCAAGTATTTACAAAGCAAATGTACACTTTGGAAAACGCAAAATAAAGTGCGTCCATCAGTACAGACGTCTCTATCTGTCAATGCAACATCAGAATTGAAGGACGTACGTAGGAAACCTTTTAAATTGTACAATTTAACACTTCTTATTTTTTTAAGTATTATTTTTTAAACTAGTGCAGGAAACATAATGCAGTATGTTTCACTTATGTTATGGCTATAACTTGATGTAGAGTAAAATCAGGAATGATTTGTCCACATCTTTTTAGGGTCATTAAAAATAATTATACTCGATATATTTCAACAGGGCGTCTAATGGCTTATCACAATAACAAATAAACAAAATTTATCAAAGTATAAGCATATAAAATAGGACAATATAAATGGGAGATGAAAGCAAAGTAAAACCAAGTAATAACTCCCGGAAGCAAGGCTTGACCTATAGATTTCAGTGGTGAAGCATTCAAAGTGGTGGACACGACGTAACCTTGAATAGACTAACACTGTATACTTAAGTCAGAAGAAAACTCTCAAGGGCTTTTAAAATAGAGAAAGATGAAAGAGAGAGAACCAGGTTGATCTTTCGGGAAAAGATTCATGTGTGTGATCGTGAACTAACGATTTATAAGTCCGAACAGATAAATATCTGAAATTCTTATTTAACTATCTGATATTAGCATTTAATAACATACTATGTCCTGATTCCTGTTTTAATTTATTCCTTAAGTACGATTTAATTCCAATTCTCTTGTATTATGAAATGGTGCTAATTGTGTAATTGATCGAAATACAAATTTGACAAGGAATAATGAGTCGGTCTAAGAACAATTACTCTGGAGTAAGATTATTAAATCACAAATCTATATGAATAACATTTAACGACATAAACTCATTTCCATATATAATGCTCAAATCGCAATTACAATAAAGTATGGTTTATTGTTTGACTATGAATCAGTAGTGATATCGATATTTTATGGATATTCTCCAAATTTCACATGAAAAACGCTGCGCCGAAACTTTGTGAATATTAATAAAACATCGATATGATTTCTGATTCATAGTAAAACAATAAACAATTCTTTATTTCATTTTAAAATGAAAAGCAATCAGAGGTGAAAACCAAAAAAAAGTTCTTTTAATGCTCAGATAATCCATATACCTTGCAGCAGTATTCTGATGATCCAGTTTCAGGAAGGAGCCAACGTTTCTAACAACCGGTGTCAAGTAATAGAAAAAAGGTTTTATAACGGTTTCCAAAGAGAAGTATTTTTAAGTCACTCATTTCTTTTATTATCATTATTGGTTTCAATTTTGTAAAACTCTTACATCGTTGACGATCAAAAATTGGAATTTTTTTTTTGGTTGGTTGATTTTCTCTAGTCAATTCTTATTATTCTTAGATCCTAAAGTAACTATTTAAACAAAAGGGAAAATCCAGAGTGATGCAATACCACTGGTATTGCTTTTAGATTTGTAAAATTTCATAGAATATCTTCTTTGTCTATTGCTCTCGCAATATCATTTTCAATAGACAAAATAGATAGTCCAGATAGTCTGTTTGTGTCATGGATGAACCTCAAATATTTTTTTATTAGTTTTAGACGAGAAAAACTCCTTTCTCCGCTAGCAACGCTTACTGGCATTGTTAACAATATTTTAAGAGCAAAATCTAAATTTGGATAGATTGGTATTAACTCATTCTGTAAAATATATTTCAAAACATTGTATGGATAATCTGATGGTTTAGCTATATCGTACTGTGAGCGTTTAAGCAAATCCCTTTTTTTCCCGTCCACACCAAATACGCGCGAACAAGCCTCCTCTAGTCCTCTTTGATGTTTCGAGATTACTTTTTTTATTATTTTTTCACACGATATTTTTTTAAAAATTCGAATATTGTTTTTACAATTTTTACATGCAAGCATTAAAATTACGAGGGACGCATTCGGCCACCCTCATAAAACGGCCGCCTGCTCTGTCTGTACATAAAGCCGGCCCTGGATACCAGATAAATTTTAGAATATAATTGAAAGTAATTTATTATTTGTTCATATCATTTGAGTAATTATAATATATTAAAAATTTTATTAATGGACCGTAGATAATATATTAACCATATAATGCCACAATATATTTTCTATTTTCTCTATACAACGCACTTCAAACTGATGCACTACTATAACGGACCGTTATACAAATTAAAAAAAACTAATGCATAGCCTACTATTCGACTACAGAGTGGCAAGAAAATTGTTTGGATAAGTTTTTGGATAGTTTTGGGAAGGATAGGCTTCCGCAAAGTTCTTAAGTTGCGCCCCCTATTTCAACATATTTATTTTTGGCGCCCCGGACATAATAAAAAATCATAGCGTGACAATAAAAAAGACGTAAATAAAAAAACATCTTTAAAATAAACAAAGTGTATTTTTCTATTTCTTGTAAATTGAACAAATTAAATATTATGAAAATAACAGTTCTAATGCTTTAGCAAAAAAACAATAATAAATATTCAACGAAAAAACCATACTTCGTTTGTAAAATCTAACAATTTTAAAATTTTCTGTAAACAAAGAATTATTACATTTTAAAATTTTCTTCGTCCCAAAATTAATACCTAGACTCTAACCTAATAATTAGAGGGTTAAGTACATTGGGATAAATAATAAACAACAACATAATATCATCAATAGGTATTAAGCATATACAGAGTTACACAACATACCATTTTGGTTAAAGCAATCAAGTATCTTATCACAAATTACATCACAAGTTTGACAAGTTCGATATTATCGAATTTGTTTGAAATTAATTAAAATATTGGAGTGATATCAATAAATCATTGATTTGAATATTTTGTCAACTTGATTGTAACTTTTCTGGTATCAATAAGTATTTTATTATTGTATTTTAAAACTTTTTATTCATTTAATTAAATTTCAAGCTCATTTTTATTTAAAAATTAAGGATACTAATCAAGAGAAAACTCAAAATATTGAGGATGACGAAACCACAGTAATAATACAACCAAATAATAATTTTAAATTAGTGGATGTTTTAATGAGAGAATGCACTGCCTCAAACACAATCCATAGAACTTTAAATAAATGGATGCTTCCGTTTCGGATTTCCCCAAAAGATTTTTCAGACATGCAGTGAGTTTTACATAAAGATTAACTTTGATATATTTTGGAACCCATCCTTATGGATAAGGGTCATGGCGGATAATGTCATCTAAGTGGTTTAATATAGTCTTATACATTCCAGCTTTTGAATACACACATTATAGAATTGAATGTTAAATTAACTAAACATTCATCTTTCATTTAGCCTGGCCAGTGTGAGAAACAATAAATATTTTATGCAGACTCTTACTGGATCTGACAAGGTGATGCTCAATAAACGTCCATCGATGCTGAAGCTAAATCATTTTCTGGTTGCCCAAGACATGGTAACTTTGTTTTATATTTTTTTAAATGTTGCCGTCACTGTTCACCATGTTTTATGATTAACTATTTACTAATCATTTTTATTTATTAAATCAGTGGTTCTTCAAACATGTAGCATTTGCTTACCTGTTAATGTTGATAAATATAAGGAAATTAGTGGTAGAGTCTTCATCAAACTAAACCATTGACGTTCGTACTCACAGTATGCATACTCGTGTGCGTATCAATCAATTTATCACTATACTGCATTTACTGGTAATTGCAATGCGTTCTAGGCAAAACTATTTTGGTTTAAGTTTTAAAGTCAACGTAGCTTTCGTTGATTTCTCAAAAATGATAGTTTCTATCAAAAATCTCAAAACATTTTTGCATCCCAGAAATTATTTCCTGAGCCCAATGTTATGAACCACTAGATTAAATTTTCTAGAGAAGAATTTGACACTATGAGAGTGGAAAAAGTTTACTTTGGTATAGCAAACTCTTTTTTTCCTTCAAACATATTTTATTAAACTTATTGAACAATATTTTTAAATTATCTATAACTACAAAAACAAACAAAAGTTGGTTGCAGGAACTTATCAATATTTTTAATTTATTAAAATTAAAATTTTTAAATAAATTATTATAAAAAAAGATGAAATTGCTCCAATTTCAAAATAAACAGCTTAGTAGATGGTTATGTAACCGCTGGACCACATACTCCCCCTCCCCCGACTAAAAAATTTTCTAAGCCTAAAAGTACAAATTTTAAAGACAATGACTCACTCAAGGTCATTGAAACAAAGGCCAATGAGTCATCATATTTTTCAAGGTAATTTAAACAAAGACCATGACTTATTCAAGGTCATTTAAAAGTAGGTCAAGGTCATTCAATAAGTCATCATTTTTTTCAAGGTCATTTAAAAGTAGGTCAAGGTCATTCAAATTTTCTCAAGGTCATAGTATTTTTAAACATTTTTTAATTTAAATTTACTACTTGTTTTTATAAGTAGTGTTTTAATGTTTTTTAATTTTTGTTCTATTATTATTATTACAATTTAATATAATTTACTACTTATTTTTATAAGTAGTGTTTTAATATTTTGTAATTTATATTTTTATATTATATTATTATTATGAGTCCTCATATTTTTCAAGGTCATCATATTTTTTCAAGGTCATAGTATTTTTAAAAAAATTTTAATTTAAATTTACTAATTATTTTTATAAGTAGTGTGTAAATGTTTTTTTAATTTTTATTCCATTATTATTATTATTATGAGTCATCATATTTTTGCAAGATCATTTAAAAGTAGGTCAAAGTCATTGGATGACTTGTCATATTTTCTCAAGGTCATAGTATTTTTAAACATTTTTAAATTTAAATTTACTACTTATTTTTATAAGTAGTGTTTTAATGTTTTTAATTTTAATTTTATTATTATTATTATGAGTCATCATATTTTTTCAAGGTCATTTAAAAGTAGGTCAAAGTAATTCAAAAATTTTCAAAGTTATTCAAATTTTTGAAATTTTTAAATATAATTTACTACTTATTTTTATAAATACTGTTTTAATTATTATTTTTAATATTATTCCAAGTTAATATTATTATTTTATTATTATTTTATAATTATTATTATTATTATTATTATTATTATTATTATATTTTTATTATTATTATTATTATTATTATTATTATTATTAATATTAATATTTTTATTATTATAATTTTTATTATTATTTTTATATAAAATAAAATAAATTTTCAACAAAGTATGGGATGCAAAGGTTATAAAATTATTTCATTATTGAATAGAAAAATGAATATGTGTGTTGTATGTATATAATTTAATTAAAAATATTTTGTGCGTGTGAGGTATCATTTACATGGTTTTCAATAGTTTTTTTCGAAGGTTTACTAATATGATCCATAGTATGTAATGAATAGAAAAGTTGGTGTGTACAATGAACAACTGCAAAGATAAAATCTATATTTTTAAGACAAAATATTTGAATAACTATGATATTCATGTTTATGGCTGAAAATATGTGTGTTAAATCAGCGATACGGAACATAGAAAAGGTTTAATGACAATATGTTCAATGACAATATGTGTTATTTATGATACGTGTGTTTCATGGTTGAAATATGTGTGTGTGTAAAACTTAAGTAAAGATTTTTCGAGCATGTAAGGTATGATTTTAAAGGGTTTTCAATGGAATTTCCGAAGGTTTGCGATTGTGGTCCATAATAGACAGTGATAGAAAAATTGTATATGTTTGTATAAAGTTAAAGAAAAATTCGATATTTTTAAGAAAATGCATGCAAATAAATATCAAAACTAATTATGGCTCAAATGTGTGTGTTAAACCATCGATATGTTACAGTGTTTATGGAAAAACTTTAATGAAAATATGTATTATTTTTCAAAATTTATGAAATATTATTTTATGGTTAATAATGTGTGAGTATGTGTTAAAGCATAAAAATAGTTCAGTATTTATGTAAAGTTTGAGATTGTTAAGAAAATGTATATAATTTATGATACACAAGTGTTTTTGATTGAAATATAGGTGTTTGTTTTACCGATATAAGAAAAGTTATAGACAACTTTTAAAAAATTATACATAATTTCACACGGGGTTTTTATTGAAATATGTGTGTTTGTTTTACTCATAAAAGAAAGATTCAAGACAATTTTTAAGAAAATACATATAATAAGTGATCTAATTAAAAGACATCTATGTTTAATACCTATTTTTTCGTTAAAAATTAAATTTATTTTTGATAATAAAGGACTAAATAACTTATAATCAAATATTTAAAAACCTATGGGCTAAGAGTTATAATAATAAAAATTTAATCTATTATAGTTAAAAACACAATAAAATTTTACGATAAGAGAGGCTAATATGAAGTTTATGCTTTATTATTGACAGACCAAGTGGGGTCAAAAAGTACCTGGGCTTCATAGCACAAATGAAGCCTAGATTGTCGGATAGTTACACATTGCACAACTTTTAGTCGCGGACACTACAAAGCGTCATAGGCACTAAATTAATTAATGTTTATTATTACCAAAATAATTATTTGCAGACTAGCAAGATTACAGCCGTCTACAACTAGCTTGTAAATAAAATGTAATGAAGTGTAAAGATATTATTATATTTAAAAATAAAAACAAATAATTCATACATATAAACTCATCGGAATCGAATGATGGGAGTCAAAATAATATTATTATTTAGTCAAAACTTGATATATTAAATGCGCGCGGGTATACTTTTAATCAACATAATTTGTAAAGTATTTTTTTCCATAACTATATTTCTACAATCAATTAATAAAACCATAGTTTTTAATATATATTTATTAGTCAAGTCTTTGTTAAACATGGACTTGTATTGCATCTACATTGTGGACTAACATAATCCGTGTATGTTGCAAATTTGCTATATTCATAAATATGTTAAAATTAATGTGAAAAAAGATGCTCATAAAATATAATTGTTCTAAGTTATTTTGTGTTTATCAAATATAATAACATAATTATATTTCATAGTTATATTTTATAAGTGAAGAATCTTGTTGAATGAAAATTAATGTATGCTATCGACTGCTCATAGTATTTAATCGTACAATTTCTCTTCATTCCTGGAAATAATCGTAAATATTTAAATTATTCAGAAAATTGTCAATAATAACATAAGCAATGGGTAACATAAACTTTTTAAATACTAATCAATTTTAGTTTTTAATTAAATTACAAATATAATAATAAAATCAAATAAATACTTGAATACATGAATCGAACAATTTCTTAGAACTAAACACGTATCGTATATTAGTAGTGGGATGTGTCATCTCCAGCACAGTACCCCCTCCCCCCCGCTGAGAGAAAATTTTTATAAGTCCAAAAGTACAAAAAATTTTTAAGACAAAGACAATGACTCATTCAAGGTCATTTAAACAAAGACCATGACTCATTCAAGGTAATTGGATGACTCATCATATTTTTTCAAGGTCATTTAAACAAAGACCATGACTCATTCAAGGTAATTGGATGACTCATCATATTTTTTCAAGGTCATTTAAACAAAGACCATGACTCATTCAAGGCCATTGGATGACCCATCATATTTTTTCAAGGTCATTTAAACAAAGACCATGACTCATTCAACGTTATTGGATGCCTCATCATATTTTTTCAAGGTCATTTAAACAAAGACCATGACTCGTTCAAGGTCATTGGATGACTCATCAAATTTTATAATATATATTTTTAATTTTATTTATTTTTATTTAATATACTTTAATTGTTTGTTTTAATCAAGTCAATTATTTTATTATTTTATTTTTAAATTATATTATTATTAAATTTAATTGTTTGTTTTAATAAAGTCAATAATATTTTTTATTATTAAATAATATTATTGTTATATTGTTTGTTTTAATGAAGTGAATATTGTTTTAATCAAGTCAATAATATTATTTATTTGTTTTTATTTTATTTTATTTATTTTATATACTATAATTTTTTGTTTTAATCAAGTCAATAATATTATTATTTATTTTTAAATTATATTATTATTATATTTAAATTGTTTGTTTTAATCAAGTCAATAATATTATTTATTTGTTTTTATTTTATTTTATTTAATATACTATAATTTTTTGTTTTAATCAAGTCAATAATATTATTTATTTATTTTTATTTTATTTTATTTATTATTATTATTGTTATTATTATTTTTATTATCATTATTTTTATTTTTATTATCATTATTAATATTATTATTATATTTATAATAATAATTATTATTATTATTATTATTATTATAATATATATTTTTTTATTATTAATATGATTAATAATATGATTAATTAGTATGATTATTTATTTTTCATACTATTATTTTTTCTTCTTAATATTATTATTGTCAAGTTCATTGGATGACTAATCATATTTTTTTAAGGTCATTCAAAAATTTTCAAGGTCATAGTATTTTTTGACATTTTTAATATAAATTTACTACTTATTTTTATAAGTTTAGTTTTAAATATTATTATTTTTACTATTATTATTACAAGTTAATATAATTTACTACTTATTTTTATAAGTAATGTTTTAATATTTTTTAATTTTAATTTTATTATTTTCAAGGTTATTGGATGAGTCATAATATATTTTTTTTCAAGGTCATTTAAAAGTAGGTCAAGGTCATAGTATTTTTAAACATTTTTAATTTTAATATACTACTTTTTTTTTAAGTAGTGTTTTTTAATGTATTTTAATTTTTATTCTATTATTATTATTTTTATTAATATTATTATTATTATTATTATTATTTTTATTATTATTATTATTATTTTTATCTTATAAGTAGTGTTTTAATGTTTTTTAATTTTTATTCTATTATTATTATTATTATTTTTATTATTATTATTATTATTAATATTACAAGTTTTTATTAATTATAATTTTCATTATTATTTTATATAAATTTTCAACAAAGTATATAAAATTAATATTGAATAGAAAAAGTTTGTTCAATTGTGGTTCATAGTATACAGGGATAGAACAATTGTAAATGTTTGTAAAAATTTAAAGAAAAATTCTATATTTTTAAGAAAATATGTGCAAATAAATATCAAAACTAATTATGGCTCAAATGTGTGTGTTAAACCATCGATATGTTACAGTGTTTATGGAAAAACTTTAATGAAAATATGTGTAATTTTTCAACAATTTATGAAATATTTATTTTATGGCTAATAATGTGTATGTGTTAAATCATAAAAATAGTTCAATATTTATGTAAAGTTTGAGATTGTTAAGAAAATGTATATAATTTATGATACACACGTGTTTTTTGATTGAAATATAGGTGTTTGTTTTACCGATATAAGAAAAACTATGGACAATTTTTAAGAAAATACACGTAATTTATGATTATCATGGGATTAGAATTTGATTAAAGTTGTGAGAAAGTTGTTAAATTTGAGACCTTAAAATAAGACCTTCAGCAAATTGGTAAGAAAATAGTAGTTATTGAGTAATACTTATTAAAATTACCAAAGTTTTATAATTTTTGACAAGTCTTGATAGATCTTTAATAAAATTTGTTAGTACTTTGAATAAGAATTTTTAAAAAATAAAGTTTCAACACAGTAGCAAATCGTAAAGAAACTTGTACTTGTCAGTTAATTAAATTAACTAAGTTGTAAAATAATTGAAAAAATTTGTTAGATTTTCAAAAATTTTAAGATTGTTAGGTAATTGTTCTAGGTACTTGTTGAATAAAAATTAATGTATTTTATCAACAGCTCATAGTTTTTAATCGTACAATTTCTCTTCATTCCTGGAAATAATCGTAAATATTTAAATTATTCAGAAAATTGTCAATAACAACATAAGTAATGGGTAACATAAATTTTTTAAATACTAATCAATTTTAGTTTTTAATTAAATTACAAATATAATAATAAAATCAAATAAATACTTGAATGCATGAATCGAAAAATTTCTTAGAACTGAACACGTATCGTATATTTTATTCAGATTCCAATAATATCATTAAAATTAACCAAAATCTTATTGTTATATTTTGATAACCCTTAAGTCAATGAAAATGTATCGATTTCACTAAGTATCCATCTTTTGACATTGATATCCAACCGAATAAATCACCCTAAAAGACCTATCGTTTTCCCCTAAAATAATATAAAATTTACTCTCAACCAATCATTTCTCTTTAAATGACAATAATCCCAGCTATATTCATTATTTTCATAAAAATCAACGACTTATATCGATATTCAACCGAATAAATTTCTTAAAATTCCCTTGAAATAAAATTCATCTCTTGACCAATCTTTTACCATCAAATAACACTTTCTCCTACTTTACCATATTCATTTTTTTTTATAAAAATCACCTATTAAATAACGATACTTAACCAACTTAACCCCTTAAAAATATCAACAAATCTGTTCTTAATCGATTATTTCCCCTTAAAAGATCATAAATTCTCTTCTTAGCCAATTGTTTCCCCCTAAAATAAAATTTACTCTCAACCAATCATTTCTCTTTAAACGACAATATTCCAAACTATATTCAATATTTTTCATAAAAATCACCGACTTATATCGATATTCAACTGAATAAATTTCTTAAAATCCCCTTAAAATAAAATTCCTCTCTTGACCAATCAAATTACCTTAAGATTATCATAAATTCTCCTCTTAACCAATCATTTCTCTTTAAATGACAATAACCCCACCTATATTCATTATTTTCATAAAAATCACCGACTTATATCGATATTCAACCGAATAAATTTCTTGAAATCGCCTTACAATAGAATTCATCTCATGACCAATCATTTCTCCTTAAAAGATCATAAATTCTCTTCTTTTACAAATCATTTCTCTTTAATTGACAATATTTCCACTCTCTCAAAAGATTTACACACATATTGATATCTATCTGAACAAATCCCCTAAAAATATTATAAATTCCTCATCTATATTTTCCATTTAGAAAATATTTACCCTTTGAACACAGATATTCAACCAACTCAACCCCTTAAAAATGACAACAAACTTGTTCTTAATCGATTATTTCCTTAAAATATCATAAAATTTACTCTTAACCAATCATTTCCATTGAAATAACATTTCCCCCCCAACTACACCAATAATATACATATTTTTTAAAAACCTACAAGGTAAAATTTCTTTAGAAATCTATGTTTAACCGACTCTACTCCTTAAAAATTCATCATTCGAATCATATTTACTATATGTATTCAACCAATCAAATTCCCTTAAAATTATCATAAAAATTTGAATTTTACCAATAAAAATAAATTTCTTTAAAGTATTACAAAATTGTTATCATCATTTTCCATCGAAAATCACCACAATTTTGTTCTGGCAACAATTTCAAGCAATTAAAAAATTCATCAAAAATGACTTAAATCGAATAAAATCTATGTTTTCCACATAAATTAAATTATTGTAAAATCAAAAAATATATATCATATTGCTCATTAAAATTAATCAGTAAATCAAGTATAAATTCAATAAAAATTACCAGTCAACCATTAGAGATAATTCAATGATTTTCATAACTATACTGATAACCACACTGAGCATCCCCTTAAAAATCTCTAAATTATACTACTTTTGTGATTGATATCCATGAAATCAATGTTAGATTTGAAAATGAAAGTAATTATTGACCCCTTTATTTACACTGTAAAATCAATTAAAATTTTAGGTTTCACTAAAATATTTTTAAAAATTAACTGATTTAATCAACTATTTAAATAGAACATAAAATTATAATTAAAATATCATTTACTATTCAAAATCTATCAGTCAAATTGGATTCTAATTGGTAAATAATTATCTTAAATAGATGTTTCATAAACATTTTGATCCTAAATTTATTTATTTATTTTTTTTTTTATTTAAAATAATCCTAAAATCAAGTCTAATCTAATAAATTAGGAAGAAATTAATTGTTTCTAAAATTATAGATTTAACCTAATTTCTTCAATAATTTCATTAAAAACATAATCAAACCTTAAATCCATTAAAATTCAAAAGAAAACCATAAAATTCACAAAGATGATTAAAATTTACTAAAATAAATACCTCGTAAAACTAGATATTACTTAAATTATAATAAAATTTCCCTAAAAGCTCTAATTGATTTACATAGCCTAAAATTATTTTATTTTTGTCGAGTACAACCTAATCTATTGAAAGATGTAATTTATTTAGTTAAATTTTCATTGAAAATAACAAGTCAACAAATGGAATTTTAATTAGTAAAGATTATATTCTATAAAGAAAATTTTCAGTGAAGAAGTAATATTGGTGAGATAGTACATTAAGTGACTAAAATCGTTGAAATTACTGAAAACAGTGGGATAGCTAAAGATATCTACTAAATAGATGAAATATCAATTGATATCTTAATAACTTAGAAGGGTAATATACTTTGAATGGAGAAAATATACATCGAAGAGAAAAATATTCGTTGAAGAGGAAAAAACATTCATTGAATAAGGAAAACATTAATTGAAGAGAGAAAATATTCATTAAAGAGGAAAGCAATCATTAAAGTGAGAAAATATGAATTGAAGCTAACAAATATTCAGTGAATCGAGAATTGCTTATAATAAATTAGTCGGTAAAATTTCTCAATGATGAGATGAAATATCAATTAAATATTGTGAAATACTTGAAATAAATGGTCTGAATTATTCAATGATCAACAAATATACATAAAAGATGAAAATATTTACTGAAAATCAATTGTACTTTAAGAGTGTATTAATTACTATTATATTAAATTAAAAATTATTAACAATTGAGTAGATTTCATCGGTTAATTATATTTAAATAGGGATATATATTTTTGATGGATACTTATGCGCGGAAGAATAGTTATTAAAAACAATAACCTTGCGCGTATACTAATTCGGTGAATATACATCAAATACTGAGATATTAGAAATTAAATCTAAGTCTCTTACAATAGTAATAATAATTAGTAATAATAATCATAATAATTATAATAACAACAGTAATAATAATAATAATAATAATAATAATAATAATAATAATAATAATAATAATAATAATAAAAATAATAAAATAATAATAATAATAATAATAATAATAATAACAATAATAACAATAATAATAATAATAATAATAATTATAAATATAATAATAATATTAATAATGATAATAAAAATAAAAATAATGATAATAAAAATAATAATAACAATAATAATAATAAATAAAATAAAATAAAAATAAATAAATAATATTATTGACTTGATTAAAACAAAAAATTATAGTATATACAATAAATAAAATAAAATAAAAACAAATAAATAATATTATTGACTTGATTAAAACAATATTCACTTCATTAAAACAAACAATATAATAAAAATATTATTTAATAATAAATAATTGACTTGATTAAAACAAACAATTTAAATATAATAATAATATAATTTAAAAATAAATAATAATATTATTGACTTGATTAAAACAAAAAATTATAGTATATAAAATAAATAAAATAAAATAAAAACAAATAAATAATATTATTGACTTGATTAAAACAATATTCACTTCATTAAAACAAACAATATAACAATAATATTATTTAATAATAAAAAATATTATTGACTTTATTAAAACAAACAATTACATTTAATAAAAATATTATTTAAAAATAAAATAATAAAATAATTGACTTGATTAAAACAAACAATTAAAGTATATTAAATAAAAATAAATAAAATTAAAAATATATATTATAAAATTTGATGAGTCATCCAATGACCTTGAACGAGTCATGGTCTTTGTTTAAATGACCTTGAAAAACACGATAATCATCCAATGACCTTGAATGAGTCATTGTCTTTGTTTAGATGACCTTGAAAAACACGATAATCATCCAATGACCTTGAATGAGTCATTGTCTTTGTCTTAAAAATTTTTTGTACTTTTGGACTTAAAAAAATTTTCTCTCAGCGGGGGGGGGGGTACTGTGCTGGAGATGACATGTGCTGGAGATGACACATCCCACTACTTATATTTTATTCAGATTCCAATAATATGATTAAAATTAACTAAAATCTTATTGTTATATTTTTATTAACCCTTAAGTCAATGAAAATGTATAGATTTCACTAAGAATCCATCTTTTGACATCGATATCCAACCGAATAAATCCCCCTAAACATATTATAAATTCCCCCTCTTGACCTATCGTTTCCCCCTTAAAATAATATAAAATTTACTCTCAACCAATCATTTCTCTTTAAATGACAATAATCCCAGCTATATTCATTATTTTCATAAAAATCACCTTCTTATATCGATATTCAACCGAATAAATTTCTTAAAATTCCCTTGAAATAAAATTCATCTCTTGACAAATCATTTCCCATCAAATAACAATATTTCCAGCCATATTTATTATTTTTCATAAAAATACCCATTTAGATAATATTTACCTTTTAAATAACAATATTTAATCAACTCATCCCCTTAAAAATGACAACAAACTTGTTCTTAATCGACTATTTTTCACTAAAATAAATTCCACTCTTGACCAATCTTTTCCATCAAATAACACTTTCCACTACTTTACCATATTCATCAGAATTTTATTTTAAAAAATTATTATTTTTTATAAAAATCACCGATTAAATAACGATACTTAACCGACTCAACCCCTTAAAAATATCAACAAATCTGTTCTTAATCGATTATTTCCCCTTAAAAGATCATAAATTCTCTTCTTAGCCAATTGTTTCCCCCTAAAATCAAATTTAATCTCAAACAATCCTTTCTCTTTAAATGACAATATTCTAGACTATATTCAATATTTTTCATAAAAAATCACTGACATCAATATTCAACCGAAAAAATTTCTTGAAATCCTCTTAAAATAAAATTCTTCTATTGACCAATTAAATTCCCCTAAAATTATCATAAATTCTCTATTAACCAATCATTTCTCTTTAAATGACAATAATTCATATTCTATATTCATTATTTTCATAAATATCAGACATATCGATATTCAATCGAATAAATTTCTTGAAATCTCTTTAAAATAAATTTCAAAGATCATAAATTCTCTTCTTAACGAATAATTTCTCTTTAAATGACAATATTTCCACTCTCTCAAAAGATTTACACACATATTGATATCTATCTGAACAAATCCTCCTAAAAGTATTATAAATTCCTCCTCTATATTCTCCATTTAGGCATTAAAGATTTATGTAACTAAAAATTGATTAAATAACCATTAAAAATTCATCAGGTCTTATGTGATACCTATTAAATATTTCAAAGTTTATGATTTAAACTAGGTATATTATAATACTTTTCGATCAATTTATGAATAAACTATTACATGATTTGTTATAAAGTTATCTAAAAGGTTAAGAATTTTAACCCTAAGTAATGAAAGAAGTAACAATTTTAACCCAAAGTAATGAAATATTTAATAATAAAGGATAAAAGAGGTAATAATTTTAACCCTATGTGATTAAAAGTTTGATTTATTATAACCTTGTGTATACCAATAATTACTAAATACCAAGTATATTATAACACATGTCTTTAATAAAGAGTAGTTGCTTAATTGGTAAAAAAATTCGTTGATAATTTTTAAGTACCTGTTAAAGATTTTAATGGTTTGAAAATATGAATAAATTTATTAAATTTTAATGAATTAGATTAAAAAGTATATAAATTTGTTAATCGTCGATGTAAATAAACTTGTAAAATTATTGATAGAATTGATTAAATGCAATTGTTAATTAGAATTATTAATTGGAATATTATTGACTGAACTTATTTTTCAATAGAAAGTTATTCTTGAAACAACATAAAAATCATATTTCAATAAATTTTCTTTAAATTAATTTTGAAAAAGTAGATACCAAATACTTGATTTTGATTGGCTGTTATTATTTACACATTGTTATTGACAATGACACTAGTTGAATCGAAGATGAATTCAAGGATTGAGTAGATTTATCCTTTTTTGTAGATGATTTGTGGTATTTTGAATGTTTATTGCTACTATGATAGAAATTCATTAAAAGTTTATCGAAGATTTTAAGGTGGTTGGATATCCATTTGGACATTAAAGTATATTAATTTTTATCAATATGCTAACAAATATTGTTTTTCTTATTCTGTTAAATTCATTTTGTATTGAAGAAAAGTATGTGTAGTTCAATAAATTGTTAAACTTTTAATAGGGATAATTAGTATATTTTTATAGAGAAAAGTTCTTATTGTACGGTAACCATAAATTACGACATTTGATAGTCAATTTAACCAATATTTGTTGTACATGAAAATTTTCTAGTCGATCTATTTGATTTTGCTTGAATCGTTATAATAACAACTTATATATTTAAAGATTTGGAAACATTGTTGAAGTATTCTTTATAAGGAAACTTTAGAGCAGAGCTTCTTAAACTTTTGTAATTCACGACCCCATTTATGATTGCGAGTTTCTTGACGATCCCATACAAATATAAAAGAAAAATAAATTTATATTTTTTTTAAATTCCTATACATCTTCTAATTCTAACCTAAATGTTATTCAAGTTATTACAATACTCTTAATAGAAATGCAGGTACAAACAATCTTTCGAACTAGAAGATTTTATTATATATTTATCTACGGTAATTGTTATTTTATCTTTATAACAATAATTTTACAAGTTAAAAAACATTTTCTGTTAAATTGTATTTTTATCTCTCGCGACCCCAGAATTTTGCTACGCGACCCCAAATGGGGTTGCGACCCATAGTTTAAGAAGCCCTGCTTTAGAGTAATGAATTATGGTAATTTTAGCGTTTTACAACGCATATAATTAGATTTGGATAAGTTGTAAATAAAATAAGTTAATTTATTGGTGATTAGCAACAAGTTCAACATTATAATAATTTTAAAAGACTTGCTTTTTTGATTTATTTAAAAAGATTAATGAAATTATGCTTGATTGAATAGTATGATTTCCTATCAACTAATCAATGCGGTACCAATAATATTTAGAAAATAATTCGAAGTGATAAAGTAGTGTTTTAGAACATTAAAATTTGAATTAATTTGAGTCGTTGTCATTGGTAATAAATAGAATTAACCAATTAAAATCAAGTATTTTATAATTTCATTTTCAATTATTATTTTCATGAAAACTGTAATTATTTTAATTGATAAATTTATTAGTATTTTCAACAACCGGTTTTAGTTAAATAATAAGTTTATTGAAAAATAGTTTGTACGTTTTCAAATTATTTTCAAGAAAAATTACAATAAATATATCGATAAATCCATTCCTTTTCATCTATTTTTAGTTTAATAATAGTTTTATTGAAAAATAATTTGTACGTTTTCAAATTATTTTCAAGAAAACTGTAATAATTTTAATATATTGATAAATTTATTGGTATTTTGAGTTTGACGATTAAATTTATCGAAAACTAGTGTCGTTGTCAATAGTAATAGTAACAGCCAATCAAAATCAAGTATTTGGTATCTACTTTTTCAAAATTAATTTAAAGAAAATTTATTGAAATATGATTTTTATGTTGTTTCAAGAATAACTTTCTATTGAAAAATAAGTTCAGTCAATAATATTCCAATTAATAATTCTAATTAACAATTGCATTTAATCAATTCTATCAATAATTTTACAAGTTTATTTACATCGACGATTAACAAATTTATATACTTTTTAATCTAATTTCAATAGAGATTTTCAATTTAATATTCTTAAATTAAAATATTTATTCATATTTTCCAACCATTTTTAACCGGTACTTAAAAATTGTCAACGATTTTTCAATGTTTTTTACCAATTAAGCAACTACTCTTTATTAAAGACGTGTGTTATAATATACTTGGTATTTAGTAATTATTGGTAAACATAAGGTTATAACTTTTAATCACAAAGGGTTGAAATTATTACCTTTTTCATCTTTTAGGGTTAAAATTGTGTCTTCTTCCATTATTTAGCGTTAAAATTTTGTCTTCCTTCATTATTTAGGGTTAAAATTATTACTTCTTTCATTATTTAGGGTTAAAGTTATTACCTATTTTTCACATAGGGTTAAAATTCTTAACCTTTTAAATAACCTTATAACAAATCATGTAATAGTTTATTCATAAATTGATCGAAAAGTATTATAATATACCTAGTTTGAATCATAAATTATTGAAATAGTCGTAGGCGTTGATTGGCGATGTTAGGTGCTGATGGGTGTGGATAGGTGTGGATGGGTGTGGATGTGTATGGATGGGTATGGTTGGGTTTGGATCGGTGTGTGTGTGAACGGTTTAAGAACGGTAGGTCCTAGAAGTAGGTGTGTGGAAGGTTCTAGAAGGTAATCGGTATGTTGGTCCACAACTGCGTGACATAATAACAGTAAGGTAATCGGTGTGTTGGTCCACGTGACATAATAAGTGTGTTGGTCCACAAATACGTGATATAATAAGGGTTAGGTAATAAGTGTGTCTCCGGGTAGTTACTGACCAGTGGACAAGTGACATAATCGTGAGATCACCTGGCAACAGTGGACAAAGGTCAATTACTAGGTAACAACTGAGTGGACAGAGGTCAATCTCCGGGTAGTAACAGTGTGGGCAGAGGCCAGATATTATGTAATATTATGTAAGCCTAGGGTGTTGTATCTGATGTGCTCACATCCTACTACTGAGGTAAGAATTGAGAATCTTTGTAATGAATTTACCCTGTTTATTCATCTTTGGAGATTATTTTAACTTTCTTGAATTCCTAATATTATGTTCAATAGTACAATTCGTTCAACAAATATCCAAAGACCTATTTCTAAAATATTCCATTTGCAGGTTGATTTAAATATAATTAGAAAAATTGGTCTTGAATAAATGGGGACTTATATTTGTCTTAATCAGGAAAAGGTTCGACAACGTCAAGAACTTCTGAAAGAAGCTGAAGTAAAGCGTTTGCGATTTTTGAAAATACATGGAATTGTAACTACTGGTTATGATGAACATAATAAGAAGAATGACAACTATAAGCCTCCTGAAAGACCTCATATAGCCTACAATTCCCTTCGGCCAATCTTTAATGAAAACCCTTTCGCAACATCCTATAAAACAATTGTGGTATGATTTTATTTGTTAACAGCTTATAATCCCATTGTTTATTTAATTATTATATTTTTCGATTCTATTTATCTTCCTTAGACTTTTGTAATTTAAAACGATTTTTTAGCATCGGATTTTAAAATATTTTGTAACACTTGAAAAACCCAGTGCCAAAACATTGGATTAATTAGAAAAATCATTGATCTATAGTCAAAATCTAAAGGAAGAAAAAAAAATTAAAAATAAAAAGAGATCACGTGTATAAAATGTTCTTTTCCAAATATTCAAAAAAAATTTTATTTTAAGCATATTTATCATTAAAATCATTTTATGTTCACCATTGATCGATTAATTTCTATTTCTAATTACATAAATTTCCGGCACAATTTTATTAAGTATTTTGCAATACCTGATAATGATTGTGCCAGAAAATTAAGAAGTTATCATCGATTTATTAGATGGTAAATTGATGGCATCTTTGAATTTTATCATTCCTCTGATTTTTTTGTCGAATGCCTCAATGCTTGATTTTGCTATATACACCAGCTGTCACTGAGATAAATTACCTATAATATAAAAGAAAATCAATAAATTTCTAGCATATAAACACACCAACTCACTTTGAGGTTGCTTGTAAAATCGTCAATGAGACAAACCCTAAACTATAGAGACACAAAAAGTGATAGAGAAATAAAATAATGCACATTAACTCAACCTATAATAAAACATGCATGCTAACTTTTAACATGTAGCCATCCGAAGTTGAAAAACTCCCTATAATAAATAATTTTATAGACATTTTTGAGATAATTTTAGAAAGAAAAATGGCGGAAAAAATTTTTAATTTAAATTTTGAGGTTTTTGCTAGGAAATTTCGAGTAAATGAGGATGTATCTTCATAATATTTACCCTTAAAACTAAAATTAATCTAATATTTCAGATATTTCTGTCGAAAAAAGCAAAACCTGAAATCCGAAAAAAAGCAAAAATTTTTAAATTATATTGGTAAGTTTTAAAAAATAATCATAAACCAAATTATTTTGGGTACATAATCGATTATTTTTTCAAAATATGTATAAAAAATATAATTATTTAATGCAAATAATAATTTTTATAAGTTCAAAAATAATTTAACTCACATTTTTTGAATAATATCCGAAAAAAAATACATATTTTTGGAGATTAGTTATTGTTACTTACTTAATTTCCTAAATATTATTTATAATAATATATATGAAATAGTTGATCAAAGTTATATTTAAGAGCTTGAATTATGATCATATTTCCTTATGAAATCATAATTCAACTCTTAAAATTTAACTTTAAGTTATATAACTATAAAAAAATAACTTATTTAGCAGCCATTTAAAAAATGGCTGCAATGCATTCACAAAAAATAAATTCCGCCAAGTTGATTTATGTATCAACTTGAATTATAGCGGAATTTATCTCAGTGACAGCTGGTGTATTCTCCTTATACCGTGAAGATTAGTATTGAGTGTCCAAAATATTATATGCTTCGAGTTTTTATTGGTATCTTAGTTTTGATTTATATATATTTGACATTTCTTTTCTTTTCGAATGTCACATTTAGATATCTCGTTTTTAACCCAGATAAACCTACTGTCCTTTATATTTCATTATATGAGAACATTATTTTTGTTAAAATTTTTGATTATGTCAACCCTAGATGATAAGGCAATGACAATGCATATTTTTTTATTAGTTGGCATTGGGTTTTGTACCGATAGCACGTTTGTAAAAATATTATCAAATATAAGAAAAAAAAGTTTCCGAAATAACTGGGTTAATAAACTTCTCGAAGATGAAGGTTTCGCCTTGTAAACATTTTGCACTGAAATTTAGGGTTTTTTGAAAAAGTGAGAACCTTAACCTAGTCATCTTTATCAGTTTTGATGTTTTTACTCATTCTGTTATACCCAAAAGTAGATGGTTACATCCAATTCCTGCTAACTCTCTCTTCCATAGGAGGAAAAAATATTAAGCTAAAGTTTTCCTAGTATTATTTAGAAATATATGATTATTTTCAAGAAACTCAGCAAATTTACACCTAAACATCTCTAATTATTCTATTTTCGAAACGTTTCTTTGCGCTTTGTATGGATTTGCTGGCATAAAAACAATTCAATTTTTAAAAACCCTTTAATATTGGGGTGTAAAGGATATATATGGGAGGATGTATACTTGCACATAACAATAATGATGATGCTTTATATCAGTTATATTGATGAATTGGCTAAATTAAATAAGTGGTTGAAGTCTAAAATACGCCTACAACTTACCTATAGCATAAAATTTCATAAAAAAAACACTTTCCTCAAAAATGGGAAATACTTAACCAAGTTATGCCTACAGGCTTCGCATTTTAATATTTAACACCTATTAAAAAATTTAAACCAATTTTAGTGGGTGATAATCTAATTGTAACAACATTAAGAAAATGTACATCATGTAACCTAATCAATTGACGAAACATTTTTCAAACGACTTCAAATATTCCTTAAAAGGGTTAGCCTCCGAAATCTTTTACATTTTAAATTATAATCTGTCCGTTAACCTTTAACGCGATTTGAATCAAACACTTCTTATATTTATCGTTTTTTTTCTTTGTTTATACATTAAATTATCATCTAATAAAATTCATTAAAAATATAAAATAACATTTTTTTTACTTTTAATAGAGTTAATAAATTTATTTTAAGGTGTTTTTTTAGTAGTTAACTTTTCAATGTTTAATACTAATATTATAGAAAGAAGTCCATAGTGAGGTAATACTCAAGGAAAAAGAAGAAGAAGACGTTGCCAGTATAGGTGAAGTATCTTTTGAATCATCGACATCCTCATTTGAAAAGAAGGTTTTAATAAGATTCTTCCCGAATTAAATTTAATTGTTGAATTAGGGGTTTGCTGATGACGATACCCTCAATGGTGTGAAGCTCGACTCAGGACGTGAAAATATCAGTCACAGATTATCTCCAACCACTGGCAATCAGTCATGTTTAATATACATGAATAAATTTAATCACATCCTTCACAAACTTGAAAATGAAAATGTTAGAAATTGAAACCACAAAAGATTTTAAATTATTAATATTTTTAGCACATTCAAGCTTTGTACAAAACTACAGAGAATTTAATGCTTCCTCCAAAAAGCTAAAATAATATTTTGGAAAAGTATTTGGAAAAACGCAATGATGGAATTGATCATGAAGCCTTTTAGGGTTCCCATGTACAAATTTATTAGAATAAATTGCATGTTTTACTTATATTGAAATTATTTTCACATCAAAGTTGGAGAAAATGATTTGATTTATATGTATATAATATCAATTATCCAAGTAAGAAGAATGAGTCTAAATTTGTGTTGGTATTACAGTACTCAGAAGGTTTATAAAAAAAAGTTTAGTAAACAGTTATGGAATTTAGATTATAAGATCGCTTCTAATTTGTAATAGGAAGGCAGTATGTTTATTAATAAGTCGAAAACTATGGTTGGATTCAGAGGCGCGCCGAGCTGTTAGGTTGCCTGCGTGCAAAATAATTTCATTCCACTCCCCGTCCTTTCTTTAAAAATTTTTTCTATAATCCAAAATAAAAATAACATTTTAATTAAAGTAAAAATAATTAATTTATGAAAATTATAGTTTATTAATCACAAAACAGAGAAGTTTAGGAAAGTTATAGCTTAGTACACACAAAAAATAGAAAGTTTAGGAAATTAATAGTTTACTACTCACACAAAGGAGACTTTTCTTGCCTTGTTCAAAGAAAATCGTGAAATTAAGTCATGCATATCTAAATTATCTAGGATTTCATGTTCAATTGAAATTATTGATATATTACTTAAACGTTCCTGGAGCATAGATGATATTAAATAATTTTTACTTATGTGTAATTTTGAAAACGAGCTTTTACCTGTTGAAACTAAGATTGGTTATGTTAATAAAATTCTGATCACAATAAATATATTTGGGAATGTAGCCTGAAGATCATTTTGTAAAACATATAATAATATAGATTGAGGTTTGATATCTTCTTTTAAAAATACCTTTATAGTTTTTATCTCTTCGAATAAATCAATTCCATTAATATCGAACTCATTTCTTTGTTCGTCAGTTAATTTCAAATGCAAATCTTGCAACTTTGCAAAAATTTTCTTCTGTTTTATCTTTATTATTATACATAAATCCAAATATTTCATTATACAATTTTAGCGTTTCGAATCTTGTTGTAACTGATACTAATGCTTGGTCTATAATGCAGAAATAAAAGTTAATTTTAAAATTTACTTTTGGATCTAATATTGGTTCATCCTTGCCTTCATAATCAAAATTTGTTGGTTTTTTTCTTTTTCTTAAACTTGGAATTTCTGGAAATTTAGGTTCTACGTGTAATTTTTGGGATAATTCACTAGCTGATGTAAGGATTTTTTCAAATTATCATTACGACAATTTTTTAAAAACTCTGTTAAATCATCTAACGCAGTAACGCTTCTCTTGATATAGGCGTTTTGGTTCTATAATATTTGACTAACAGCATTAATTTTTATCAAAATTTCATGCCAAATAACAATTGAACATAAATAACGATAACTTGATATTTTTAATGAAAGTGAATTTGCCGCATGTCTGGTTTTAAAGTCAATCAGTTGATCATTTGATATTTCAAGAAGAAATTCATAAATTTATTTCATAAACTATTCTTATTACAATAGTTAGCTGCTCGGTATGACTAACATCTGGTGTGCAACCCAATTTAATTGAAAAATATTTTGCTTTTCTAATTAAATATAATACTTGTGCTAATAATTTTGATAATTTCGTTTTGTATTTTATCCCCCAAATAATGAGGCATGTATTTCATATTGTTTCGAGACTTTTCAGTCCGTTGTACATGCTCTTGCATATAAGGGTCAAATCTAGCAACCATTTCTACTTATTTTCAAAAAGTTTCCATTGTTATTTGCCTATAATTGATTTGACTTTATTTTTATGGCAAGACATTGTCTAGAAAGATATTGAATAATTAATATTATTTGTTAAATTACTTCATATCATTACTTTCGTTCGGCTTGTAATAGTCTTTGGTTCGCAGAATCAACTGTAGTATTATTTTTTAATGATTTATTTAACATAATCCATTTTTTTATATTTTAATTATGAAACTGACTTTTTTCATGTCGAGACAAAATAAACACCGAAACCAAATATCCTACAACAAAAACAATACACAGCATTTTTTGTAATGGAATACACAAGCCATTTGCATTGTGCTTCTTCTCCGTTCGGTAATTGTCTTAAGTAATATTTTTTTGAAAATTTACGCCCACTTGACAACGGAAAATCGAAATTTTTTACTTGATACTGTCCTTTTTCAACAATGTTTCGTGCGATAATACTTGATATATTATTTGCCCACATGCCTGGATCGTCGAATATTATATTTGTTTCAAAATTTTCGACAGATGAATTTTCAGGCCGAATTTCTGTACAAATTTCATATTCATTCGCATCACTACAATTTTTATTATCGTCAAAAGAGTTTTTTTTTATTATTGACAACAGATATTTCATCATTTCACTATTTCTTGCAGTAAATATGATAACGTTATCTTCTATTTCTATAGTTGATATTTGATTGCTTGACGACACTGTTGGTGTATTTTGAAAATATTTTAAAAGCGAATTCTTCAAACGCGTTGAACGCCCTCTTGGAGCAGCCCTGGTTGGATTGTGTTCAAATCTTGTTTCTCAATTTACATGTAATGTTTGTAATTCCACTTACATTGGAGAGACTTCCCGTCATATCTGTACTCAAGTTCTTGAAAATTGTCGACAGAAAACATTGACTAATATTAGTATACACAATAGGGGTTGTATAAGAGAAAAAGACATGTATAATTTTAAAATTTTAATAATTATTTGGAATGTGTCTAACGTATTGTTGACAAGGTCATTGGATCCAAAATTAATTTGTAAAATATTGTGAGCACGTGTGTTTTGAATGTTTTAAAATAGTTTGGTTTGTAAATTTTCGAATAATTAAATTGATTCTGTTTTCGGGTGTATTAAAATTAAAATTTCTCTAAAATCTTTTAAAAAAATCTTGAAAGTCAAAATAATAATAATAATAAGTTTAAAATAGATCATTAAATAAGGATGGCAATGATTTTGTTAAATGAAATCACCATTTTATGATATATTTCGACAGATTCACTCAGAGCCGGATTTACTCTTGAAGGGGCCCAAGGCTAAAAATCTTATGGGGCCCTTTTATAATTTTTTAAACCAAAAGATAATTTATTTCCTGCTGTTATATAGTTAAAATAATAGTTTAATTTCGAAAATAATATTACATTTATTCATATATAAAAGATATAAACGTGAAATACAATTCATAAATTAAAAACAGTAATTTAGAAACATTTTCTTCTAGATTTTTTCTCTTCAAAATCTTCAAAAATGGACTCAAAATCCATTTCGCGGAGAAGTTCAGATTCTATAGCCATTAATGATAATGTATTTAGTCGGTCTTGTACAGTGCAGCTTCTTACATAACTTTTAACACGAGACAATGCCATCATAAAGTTCATCTAGAGAAGCCCTAATTTTTGCATAAGCCTTAAAATAGCTGTAACTGCGTCTGCTTTATCGCACCATGTAGTCTGAGAAAGTGATTTAACGACGATACCATCTTTCAGCAAACAGTTTTTTAATTTTTTCCATTTATACGTCGAAGCAGAAAAAAGTGGGAAAAAGTTTGAATAAAGTCGAACAAGTTGATAGCGTCTAAGCAAACGTCAGCAGCACAAGCACCTACAAGATTTGCAGAATGTGCTGCACATGGTACAAAATGAGCAAATGGATTTAGATCTTTTATTCGTGCTTGTAAGCTTGTGTAAATGACAGCCATGTTTGCTGTATTATCATAGCTTTGAGCTCTACAACTATTAATATCAAAACCAACATTTTCAATAAATTTTAATATCTAGTTCAAAATATCTTCAGAACTGCGGCTGTGGAGCTCCAGAAATCTTACAAATCTGTCGACAGGTAACAACTGATGAGTAAGCGTTACTATCAGAAGAATACCTCTAAGAAAAGCACGAAAGTGTGGATTCATAAATTTAAAGCTGCTCATCTATTAAGTCACTTAAAGAAAACCTCTAAGGTTTTCTATGAACCCTTAGAATTATTAGGGCATCTTTTGCTAACATTCCACCCACTAAAACACATTACCAACGTCACTTGTGACGGTTGCTTATTGATAACGACTTTGTTTTGCGCGTTCTTTATAGGAATCTGTCGAATGCTGTTGTCTAAATCAAGTTATATTTTCACTTTTCAATATTCCGTATTAACTTACACGAACCAATTTATAGGAAAATAATTTCACCACTGTTAAAAATTTTTTGATTGAATTATAAGAAACTGAATTTGTTCAACTATTTATGCTAAACCAAGTAAATGGGAAAACGAAACTCATTAGAAATAATATTTTTCGACACACAGAATCAAAACGTTATTTAAAACAAACATAAAAGTTTATGAGAATGAAACAATAAGTAATAAAATATGTAAAGTCATTAATTGTAAAGCATATGTAATTATAAATATTGACAGACATCAGGTGAAACTTAAAGTTAATTAAAATTCAGTATGCAATGAAAACAATTTTAAAATAATTTAATGATTAAATGTAATTGTGTATTCTCATACACAATGTTTTGATTGGTTGTTTGGAAAATTTTATTTTTGAATCATCCAATAAAAATAGAGAAACCAGGTAACTGAAATTAAATCGATATTTTATTGATTAGTAAACGTTCTGAGTTTAACACAAAACCATTTTATGGCCAAATTAGAAATAACTTGGAAAATAATTAGCGAAAAAAATTTCCAATTAATTAATCCTTTGAATGATGATTTAATTTGCTTGATATGCAAAGGAATAATGGTAAATGCTACAAATGCTCCATGTGGATGTAGATATTGCTGTCTGTGTATCAAGAAGTATCTCAATGAAACAGATGATAATTATTGTCCAGGATTATCTAAATATTGTGGCATCAATTGGATTGATTTTGATCGGGACATTTGCGTTGATAGATCAATCAATATCCGAATATCCCAATTAATCGTCAAATGCCCAATGGAAACGTGTGATTTTACGGATGAATTGAGCATGATGGAGAAACATTTAAAAGATTGTGATAGGAAATTTATCGGATGCCCATATTCGGAAATCGGATGTTGCAAACCAGACATCAGAAAGGACGAAGTGAACAAACATCTTTTCAACGAGAGTTTTCCTCACAATAAATTATTAGTTGACTATGTTAATAACCTACGAAACGAAATGGAAGCGTTAAATTCAAAAATTTCAGCGATAACAACAGAAAATATTTGCCTTGCTAAAACCTTAGCGAAGAGCAACAAAAAATTTGAATTCCAACAAGTAGGATAAATATTGTAAGTAAATTATTTTTGCTTTATCTTTACAGCGGACATTTAAAAGAGAAATTGACAAGCTGACAAAGGAGAATAACTCAATGAAAATCCAAATAAATTCTTTAAATATTAAAGTATTTATATCTATGTAAAATGTTATATCACTGTAATGGCTTTAGATGACAGTATTAAAACAAGACGAGAAACAAGTACTAGTACAGGAAAGATTAGGACTATTAGAAGGAAGACAGGTATATAAAAGAGTTATAATTTATATGGATTATTTAATATGATAGGAAAAGACCGAAGAAAGCGTAGGCAAGTTGAATGAGGCAAATACAACGATAAATGGAACAGTTGACAGATTGACCAATGACATGAATTCATTAAAAGAAGACGTTGGATCATTGAACAACGAAATAGATGATTTGACTGAAGATGTGTCGAAATTGGAGGACAGTGTAGATGAAATAAATACATCAAAAGAGTCTTATGAAATGAAGATTGATAAAATTCAAGTACAGCTAGACAATTTAAGTAATAAGGAATTCATTTGGAAACTCGAAGATTTTACTGAAGTAGTTGAAAATTGTAAAACGAAATCTACAAAAATGATTATCAGTGATTTCTTTTTTGTATCAGAGAACGGCTACAAAATGGGTCTTTATGCGTACCCAAAAGGATTAGGAAAGTCGGCTGGTTTCTTTGGAATTTATTTCAATATAATAAAAGGTCCATATGACGACCTCCTATGTTGGCCATGTCAAATAGATGTAACTTTTGAACTTATAAACCAAGAAACGAAATGTTCTTTTATTTCCAAGAAAAAACTATTTGAAAATAACCCAGATCACACAGCATATCAAAAACCAACCACTGAAAAAAATAATGGACTCGGGTATCCGTACTTTATTAAATTAGATTATTTATTAAAACAAAATCAATTAATTAAAAATGACCAATTATTTATTAAATGTTTTGTTTGTTTGAATAAATGAACTTCACAATATTTTCACATTGCAAATGTTATGTGCATTTTATTCATTTTATACAAATACCAAATTATTTGATTTAGTTAGGAGTTTGGGATTCCGGTGGAATACATTGGAAATCCCAGTTATTTTTCCTATTGATAGCTATAGAAATAAGTATTGCGATTTAATTCGAAATATTTACAAGAATTATCCTCTCAACAGCAGTAACAGCTCCAGTATGCAATGAGATAATAATGAGATAGGAATGAGATAATAACAAAAGATCTCGAGTCCACAGTCATATCAAGAAACAACAGGAGATATGGTTGCCAGAAAAGTAGCGGCTAAAATAATGGAACATTCCTGATGATAATAAGCTCAAATACAACCAGTGAATTATTAATCATGATTAAATTGTCTCCAAAAAAGCTTAGTTTATTTATATACCACGCTGCAATTTATAAAAAATGTCTATAAAAAAAATCAATAAATTATATTATAAGAAACACAACCTCACGTATGTTTAAATTCATTAACAAATACACCTAACAATAACAATGTTTATAATATAGGTTGGCTCGTAAATCCAACTTGATAACGAAAAGAATAACTAAACATAATGATAATTCAATGAAATTTATGCGTTAGCCATTTTTAGGAGTATGTATATGCGACATTTAGGATTTATTTCTTCCAGTGTAAGACAGTTTAATTTTAAACCAATGTTGGGTTCAGAAAATAATGGCATTTATTTTAAAATGTCCGATGTTTAGCTATTTTTAAGTAAATTTAAAAATAGTAATTGAATATTATTAGTTTTAAAACAAAAAATGTTAGGTAATTATAAATTACGAGTAATGATAACAATAAAAATATTAAATAAATAAATTAAAAATAGCAATTAAATATTACTATTTTTAGGTCTATAGTTATTTTTAGTAATTAAATATTACTATAATTAGATTAGTTTATATTTAGTATTCAATTTTTTGTATAAACACTACACACAATTTATAATCAGAGAATGGTAGATACAACAATTCAGCAGAAAAATTACAAACAGAATTTAGTTACGCGAAATAATTGAGTTTATCGATTGAGCAAATGTGGATTTTAGCGAAAAGGAAAATTATTGAGCATTAGGTAAACTTTTGAATTCATTTATTTTTGATTTAGTAGTTTGAATTTTAACTACTATTTATCATTTAAAAGAAGATTAAGACAACAGTATTTGTACTGTACTATCTAGTTTTTCCCGCTAAATAACAGAAATGATTTCAGGAAAAAGTAGAGGTCAATTTCTGGGTCTCTATTATCGCGCTAAAATTCGTGTAAGCCTCCTCTTGTTTTTTCACCTAAAGAGTTGTTATTCATATATCACTTTAAGTTAGGATCCATAAAGTTTGTATGGATTTTTTGCTGTGTTGTGTTTGTGTGGTGGTTTTTTTTACATTCTGAATTTCCATAATAAAGTTTGCTATTGATTTGTAAAAAATCAAATCATCACGCAGATATATATTTATACTCTATAATATACGTTTATTGATTTTTTCATTTTATTATGGGAGTTGTTAATAAATTGAAACAGGTGTTGAATAAAATGTTGAAAAATTAATTTAACATTCAAACTATGAGCACATATCTCCTATAATAAAACGAACATGCAAACAAGCGATAAAACATACCAACTATAATTTTTGAAATAATTTTGCCATTAAAATCCACGTATGTAATAATATATATAAATAAGTTGATAAGTTATTTATATTTGATGGGAAACCGTTCTGCTCGTAGTCGTTGCTCTTCCTTTTCACCAAGAAGTCAGTTTATATCCACTCAAAAGTCAAAAATCATTTATTGAAAAAATATGAAATGATAATCAATCACCACTACGCAAGCTGGTGGTTGCGTGAGTACACGAACCCAATCCAAGCTATTGAAATGCAGACGGATTGTACAAATGCTGGACTCAGATCCACAAAAATAAAGGAGGTATGTCAGAAACTCCAAGCGGCACAGATGGAACGACAAACACTTAAGCCCATCGCACGCAGATCCGTGCCCTAGGGACGCCACTGTCGGCAACCCAGGAAGGCAACGCGGTGAAGTACCTTCTGGTCTTTACCCCAGCTCAACTGGCATACAATGATATATTACAATAAGCCAAGTTCGAATTTTGTTTTAATGCATCAAAAATAACACGCAAGGTTAAGGTCACAGAATAGGTATATATACCGATTCATTTTCACAGAATTTTAATCACTTTTATGAGCAATTCCTTTTCCTCTTGAAAAACTCAGATCGTTTTTTACTAGCAAAATTATTATTGTTAATTGAAAGAATCTTGGTCAGCGAAACCTTACGTTTTTGAGAATACTATTAACAAAACTCTATCGGTTGAAAATTTGGAATTCGAAGTGAGGATGAATGCTTTAATGAAAGATGTATGAATATGGAACGATGAAAGTCTGTAATGTCTATGAAAGCTTCAATTATATGATTTTCAGGACTTCTGAAATGTTTCGAAATTTTTCCGGCCCACAGCCAAACATACTGCAAGTCATTAAAATCTACATATTAGTCGAGATGTGTAAGTGCCGGTATATTCGTCAATATCTCGTGTCCGTGAATATCTAGTCGTGCGTAACGACGAATTCAAACGTCAATTATGAGAACTTATAGGGGCAGAGGGAAGATAGAGGATCAGACTTTTGGCTGACCCTCAGTGATCCATCTCCCGAAAAATCGAACTAAGATATTACTTATTCATCGGCTAAAAATCTATCACACCGAGTATTCCAGTGGGCACTCGTAAAATCTAACATCAATATGTTTAACCTTAAGATCAAATGTCCAAGGGGGTGAGTGGGAGAAACTAGCGAAATATTTGCAACGATAAAAATAAAAATTTAAATTAATCAGAAGAAATGCAGTAAATAGAATAAAATGAAAACCTTAAACGAATTAGAAGTACTGGTGGGTTTCTGGGTTTTGATATTTTGAAACTATATGGTTGTTACCCAGACAACCCCATACAAATATTTCCTTTGCTTACCACTCGGCACCCGTCGCTAAGCAACATTGGAACTATGTTCGAGTGGGTAGATCGTCTGCAAAAAGTGAGCGTTATTGCTAATGCTATAATTGACCGAACGATCTCTGATTATTACTATTATTATTATTATAATTATTATTAAGACTTTGTAGGGATCCGTCATTATTCCTCAGCGTTAAAAATTTTTTTATTGATATACAACATTAGCCGTAGTCCATCTATATTTTTCGGTTTTTGATAAAGTATTTTCATTGACTCGGAAAATTTGAGCAGCGTTCCGCCCTTATTTTAGACGTTCCATTTTTACGTTACTATTTTTGCTAAGTATTTGAATTAGTTCGGAAAATTTGAGCAGCGTCCCGCCCATATTTTCCGCCTCAACTCAAATTAATTTATTTAATTCTTTTTTAAAAACATTATTTTTCATGATTTTGGTCGTTCGGATTAATCTTTTTCCGTTGGCTGTTCATTTTAACTGTTGCAACGATTTCGCAATTTTCCCCGCTACCCATTCCCTCTTTTTGTCCTTAAGATCTATTTATGTTCATTTCATAATTAATGAGTGCCCACTGGACTACTCGGTGTTAGAGATTTTGAGCCGATTGTTATTCAAAAGTTTTGTCGATTTTGCAGGAAATGGATGATGAAGGAGCAGCTAATAAACTACTCATTTACCCTCCAATTTCCCCTATGTACGGATAATATTGACGTTTCGGCTCCTGCGTTCCGCACGCCGGGGCCTTCACGGGCACGAACTATTGGCGATTTTACACGCACTTACACAGTTCGAATACTGTATATGATTTTATTAACTTGTGATGTGTCTTTGGCTGTGGGCCGGAAAAGGAATAACAAATAATATTTTACCATAGCATTTGGAATAAAAGTTTCGATGCACTAAGGCTATAGATAGAAAATATTTATTCAGCATATTACATCGGCCACATACATTTGAAATTCATTGTATCCATTCCATAAAATTTACTTCGAAAATCCCATAAATTTAATTCGATAAATCATCCATAAATTCGATTTGAAAAATCATCCATAAATTCAATTGGAAAAACAAAATTATCCATAAATTTGATCTGAAAAATCGTCCATAAATTCAATTGAAAAATTACCCACAAATTCGATTCGAAAAATCATCCATAAATTCAATTGGAAAAACAAAAATAATCCATAAATTCGATCTGAAAAGTCATCCATAAATTCAATTGAAAAATTACCCATCAATTCCCTTCGAAAAAATCAATTAATAATATTGCACCAGTTGAGAGTGATCGTGTTCAGGCAAAACACTTACCCGTGTTAATTGCCTGAATGCACGGCTCTCAACCAGTTATACAACCAGTTATACAGTTCTGTAATGAAATTTTTTCTCCGAAAAATAAGACTGAAAATTTGTGAAAACACATCGGTATTTATACCTATAATTTGGCCTTAACCTTGCGTGTTAGTTTTACTGCGATTAAACAAAATTCGACTTTGAAATTATTTATGTAATCTACATTAAATTTTTATTTATTTCTTAATTTGAATTGGTAATTTATTTTTAACATTTTTAATTAAATTTATTCATCCAAAAATATTTTATTTTTATTCATTTAATTCATTTGTTTTTTAATTTTATATAAATGGTCATTTTACGGTCGAATTTTCTTGTTATTATGTTATTTTTTATGTAAATTTCGTGCGGTTCTTGATGCATTTTGTATTTATTTTATTTTAATTTTTATGTTTTTGATTTTATATTTATTTATATTCTCTCAGATTTTAAAGTGTTTAGTTGATGTTGTATATTGTATTTTAAGTTATCTTGGTGCTGGGTTTTCGTGCTGTATTACTGATGCATTTAAACAATTCTCAAGGCTATTTGTGTGCTGGCCCAACAGTACCTAGTAATAGTAAAAATATAAATCGACTAAAATAAGAAATTTAAATTAATCGGAAATATTCAGTAACTATAGAGAACAACTAGAATAAAATGAGAACTTCGTATCAATTAGAATTATTCAGTAAAAGGTTAACAGTATTTAGAATACCATATGAAATTTATATTAATTAGGAGTATGTAAAAATCGTAAAACCAGCTATAATAAGTGAAAACTTCAGAGGGATTGGAATTATGTATTAATCTTGAAGAAGGATAAATAGAATAAAACGAAAAATCTATGTTAATTAAGGGTAGTTAATAATTGTAAACAGTAACTAGAATAAAGATAAAAACCTTAAATTAATATTCGATAAATGTACAAGGTAAATGAGGGGTAATCAGAACCACTTAGTAGATAGGGAAAAATTGAAAATTTAAATTAATGACTAAAAATTTGTAGCCATTGTAACAAGTGACAAAAATGAAAATAGGAACGATCCTGTAACTAGAACTGTTAAAGGATCATTTAATCATGATCGTGAACTATGACACAAAAGTAAAAAAAACCATAGCCCGACTATGCAAATTAACCAAAACTCCCGAGCAATAATCTATTAAATTTTATTGTCACACAAAGCACTTTAAGATCGTTGATCATAGGAAAAAGTTTAATAAAATAATATCAACGACATCCAATCCAATCACCACTTAGATGCAACGACCAAAAATCGAATCACAAATAAAACTCAGTTATAGTTTAGATAAATCCAATGAAAAATCATGACACTTGACGACTAGAGAACCAGCAATGGCCAAGTGTATGGATGTAATGATAGCCGGGTCGAGGTAGAGAGAAGTTTTGCCGACTATCGCTATACCCGCAATGACCAAATAGGAAATTGTTGAGATCCATAACCGACCTGAAATACCAGATTTATTGACAATTGTATAGTGCATCTCAGATCAGACACGGATTGTCTCTATCAACCCCATTTCCGACCGATAAACTGGAAAGGGTTTAATAAACATAATGGAATAAGCATCTACTCAGTTTTAGTAATATATAAAGGTCAATCAAATAAATCGGCAGAGAAGAAATTGCTATCGATTTATACTTGCAAAATATCAGGATACATGCACAACTCGATTGAATTTATATAAAACAACAAGTAGATGAGAGACAATACATTTTCTACTTCACCATTATGAACAATCACCAAAGTGGATCTACTAGTGAGGGGATACTCATGACCCCGAAGACGGATAGTGGACATACGAGATGGATCAGCACCGAAGAGTGTCAAGGAATTAAACGGAATGCAATATCAGACAGTTCTAATCAATCAAGTAAATACGTAATCCATTCATGAAATGTTTTAACATTACACTTACTGAGGAGGACTCAAATCGAGAGATTTTGGAAAGGCGGAAAGATGACAACATAGCAAACAATCTTGGAACTCCGACTAATGACGAAACATCTTTGGTAATGTCCATATGCCATAAGAAGCATAGGTCAAATTTACGGCTCACACCATGAGATTCTCTATTTATATTCAAATAAACCATTTGCTGAACATATCGCATAAATCAGAGTAAAGACAAATACCAACAATATATTGAACTTAAGGCAACTGATAAATTAAGAACTCAGACAGTGACGGATTCCTTACGCATGAGGAGATCCGCTAAATTTTTGAACACCAGTTATTATCCTGCTATCAAATAACCAATATATATATATATATATTACAAGGAAAGCGTAAAATAAAAATCAGTAAAGTATCTGAATATATCGAAATCCTACATGGTGGAACGTAATAATCTTATCAAATGATTCTTGCGGTAAACGAATGCCAACTTTCCTTTGTTTAGGCACTAAGGTGACGACATAATGATAGATAAAGTTAAATTATTACAAGTAGATTACGATGACCAAAAGCTTGTTTTTTTCATTTTGTGAGAGTAAACAGGAAGGCGGTCGATTAAATACTTTTCTGATTTTTCCACTAGTTATGTATTATTAATCTGCTTATGATATTATTTAGCGAGAAACACCACACTCACGGACAGATCCTGGAATGATGATTTTAGGATCACGATTCGATTCCCGGAAAGGACAGCTGCCCAGTGTAGCCAAGCGATGTGGGATGCCCGATACATGATATCAACCCAGCACTTTCAAAGATTGGATTGACTAAAGCTGAAATCCAATCTCTTCCACGGATAGCATGCCCTAATGCAGTAATCGCATGCTATCACATCTACCGTAAGCACGTCTCTTATACAAAGAGTACCATGGCCATTCCTTTCAGCCTGACCTGAGGTGTGGTGTGCAGCAGCGTGGATAATTGCAACTGACGCTGCAGACTTGTGTTGAATAATTAAAAAACAATAGAAAAAGATGTTGAGCCCAGCTCGCATAATTTAGCCGAAAGGCCGCATGAAATTGATTAAAATACAATTATGAAAAGAAAATCAAACTAATACAATTATTCTAAGAATCGCAACGAGAATCGTGCTGCCCTACGTCAAAATTAAACGCAAACCAGATCGAAACCCAGTGCGAGAGGCTTAGAGAAGGCTTAGTATACGTTGGTCAAGCTGGAGGAGCTGGAACAACGAACGCAGTGGCAGATAGTTATGGCCCGCCGCCATCTAAACAGATTCAATGCGTACATCGCCACAGGCGGATTCTTTGTAACGATGGGTACGCGACGACCTACGGGATCTCTTACAAGTTGAATGACCCGGTCCTAGAAGAAATGGAGGGGCCTATCCATGTGGTGGTACCAAGGCGCCTGATTCGAACAACAGCTCTAGACCGTATCGCAGTGCCGCACCAAGACGAAGAACATACGTATGCGAGTCACAGGCCAAAGACAAATTCAAATTACCGATACTATGATGATCGACGAAGATGTAGCCGTCCTAATGTGGAATGAAAAAATGAATGAGTGTCAATAAAAATAAATTTTGTGAATTGAACTTTGGATTTAATTTGAATAAAGTTAACAGTTAATTTTCAATCTCCTAATAAAATAAAATAAAGATGATTAGGACGCTACAACCACAAGCAAGTTAAGCGACCTGAGGTAAATGGTATGGCGATAATCCATAAATTTGCAAACCAAAATTAGACCAATCTTAGTTCAACGGCACAGGCACTTACATGACAGAACCTTTTATTAAATAATTATGATTTACTGAAAAACTTAACTGGTAATTCATTTATAGATATGGATACTCTCTGAGTACTGGGCAAGGGACTAATAAAATCTCGACGAGAAAAAGCGGAATTACACGCCCAGCTACTACAAATGAGCCGGGAGATAGAAAAAATCAAAGCGACTTGAATTGAGTCGTCGCGAGCGATTGACGTATCAGTCCGCAGAAGAAAAACAATTGGTCCAAATGCAACGGACGCAAATCAGAAGTTTGGAGGTAGCACTTTCGGCTTGCAAAGAAGGCAAATCAGTGACGTACCCACTGGTATTCGCACCCTCGCAGATCGCTTATCGAGATTCGAATCACCCGCTCAAACAAGCATTACTCAAACGGCCTCATCCTCGGCCAGGGAAAGCGAAGCGCCCAAAGCGATGCTTGCAACATTCAACATTGGCCCAATACAAAATAAAATTCTTAAATATAAAATCTTACGTTTTAGTATTTAAAATATAAATATATAAAAAAATTCAAAAATAAAATTTAAATTATATATTATAAAATAAATAAATAGTTTATAATTTACCTGCTCTTTTTCATTAAAAAATAAATAGTTTATTCGAAATCGTTTCATATTTAGTCTTGTTTTAATACTCCTTACTTTTCCTTTAATTACATTGACAAAGTATATAATTAATTGAAATAGTTGATTCTAAATAATTTTAATTTAAATATTTATTTCTCTGAAATTTAGACCTTAAAAAATACTTGTACAAATCTTCTTATTTAATAATGTCAAAAGATGATGCTCATTATTTTGAATTGGCTAAGCAGAAATCATTGAAACTTAATGATAAATGGTAAATGAATTAATTGATTAGGTTGTTATAAAATATTCTTATTATAGGTTCCTTATTGATAAAGTTTGGCACCATAAATGGAGTAGAAGTATTGAAACTAAAAATGCCACAGATATTCCTAAAATACCAAATTCTCGACTACTAAGTAATATTCGACTTTTTACTAATTAACCTTTAATTAATACTAGATGATAATGAAGTTAGTAGTGACATTATTAGTAATTCGGATTATACATTAATACCAGAAGAAACATGGAATTTTATAGTCGATAAATATGGAATTGATGCAAATTCAGAACTGTTTCAAAGAAATGTTGTTGAAATGCACAATACACTGATTGTAGAAGTTGAGCCAATCAAATTAACAATATCAATTTACGGAAAAGAGAACAAAGCTGTCACTAAATTTTCACGTTGTAAAACTCTAAGTAAGACTGATATTAGAATGTAAAAGAACAATTTAAAGATTTAACAAATAGACGACATCTATCAATACGCAATGAACAAATTTGCAGTGACGAAACCTTTGAGAATATTACAAAAAATGGATAACGGTGCATTTGATGTAGTAAAGTTAGATGGCAATATTAGTATTGGTGATGCTGGTTTGTCGAATGGAGAAGTAATTTCTGTGGCTAGATTATTGTTATTTATTTCCATGTGATTGCAGCATATTTTCATTGATTACCAGGATTCAGATCATCAATGGATGAACGGTAAATCGAAACAGCGGTATGATTTAGTTTGACTTACTATGAGCTTTAATTTTATAATATTTATGATTAATAATTTAATTTATCGTTTTGGCATAATCATTGATAATGATAACATACTATTTTGATTTTAATGATTTTGGTTTCATTTATTAGCCAATCATATCATTGTATCCTTGAATATTTAAACAAGCATTAAATAAATTTATGGTTATAAAAAGAATTGAAATACAAAAATTGTTATTAATTTAACGTTATTAATTAAATTTTTCGAATTATTTAAAAAATTATCTTATGAATGATTCTTAAAATCAATTTATTATTGCAATATCTGATATCGCCATTTTTATTAGTTCAATATTCATTAAATTAAATTTTTAAATATATTTATTTGGTATATTAATTTAATGAATTTATCAAGTTATTATTTAATAATTATTTTAGTTATTTTTAATTATTTTATTATATTTAATATCAATCTATTTATATAATTTCGTTTTTAATATATTTTTTAATTATTTTTATTAAATTATTAATTATTTTAATATATATTTTTGTTATTTTTAAATAATTGTTTATTATATTTTTATAGTAATTAATTTTAAATTTGTTTATTAGTATTTTATTCTTAATTATATTTATCTGGGTAATTTTTAATTTAATTAATTTCATGTACAATATCTTCCGGATATTTTAAAGTTGAATATTATAAAAAATCGAACACTGTAAAATTAATGTGTGACAATAGCGCTTATACTGTACGTATAAAATCCATTATAATAAACTGTTTTGAAAGATATACGAAGTTATTATTAGTTATTTTAATATTTTGGTTTTTTAATTATTTTAATTTATTAATTTTTACTCTTGATAAAAAGCCACGAATAAAAATTGCATTAAATCGCCAACCATTAAAAAAGCTACGAATAAAATTGCATTAAATTGTCAACCATTAAAAAAGCCACGAATAAAATTGCATTAAATCGCCAACCATTAAAAAAGCCACGAATAAAATTGCATTAAATTGCCAACCATTAAAAAGCCTTTATTAAAAATTGCATTAAATTGCCAACCATTAAAAAGCCTTTATTAAAAATTGCATTAAATAGCCAACCATTAAAAAAGCCACGAATAAAATTGCATTAAATCGTTTGCCATTATAAAAGCCTTTATTAAAAATTGCATTAAATTGCCAACCCTTAAAAAGCCCAAAACACCGGCTTATCTCAAATCATTAACCAAAAATGTCTGCCATTACGAAGTTTATTTTGTGGGTTTAAATTTCTAAAGTGAATTTTCTAATTCCTTTTGTGGAACTTCTCATGAACGACAAAGTATATTTGACCTTCATTATAAAGTACATTTTGACTCATGTTATTTTTTTTGGTTTTTTGACCAAAATTAGAAATATGAATTGGTTGAACCTCGTTATTTTATTAGGTCAGTAACGAAGTTAATTTCTGGTGGAAATTCTAGACAAAGTGACGGTCGTGTTCAAGGGGTCTGTGGCCTCTGTAATTTAGGAAATACTTGTTTTATGAACAGTGCTATACAATGCATTAGTAATGTTCCTCCGTTGACCTATTATTTTATTAAAACCGAATGGAAAAAAGACTTAAATACAACAAATCCACTGGGAATGCATGGCAGATTAGCTGAACGTTATCATCAATTACTCGAACAAATGTGGGTAAAAGGATGTAACTACACAGTTCCTCGCGATTTCAAAGTAGAAGTAGCGAAATTTGCCCCTCAATTTTCCGGTTATGCACAACATGACTCACAAGAATTGATGATGTTCCTATTGGACGGTTTGCATGAAGATCTAAATCGTATTCAGAAAAAACCCTATCTAGAATCTAGCGATTCAGACGATCAACCCGTTCAAAAGAAAGCCGAAGAAGCTTGGAAATATCACAAAATGAGAAACGATTCTGTGATTGTAGAGAATTTTCATGGATTATTGAAATCAACTGTTGTTTGTCCTGATTGTAAATATGTTTCTGTGACTTTCGATGCTTTTGGATCTCTGAGTTTACCCCTGGTTCTTACTCATCCTCAATTATTCAATATCAAATTTTACAGTTCCGACAAAAAAATTCTCAAAGCAAAAATACTCGTATCAAAATCCGAGACAGTTAAAGATTTCCTAGATAAAATCAAAGAATTGTTTCCGGAAGTTGCTAAGTCATATGTGAGTATTATTTTGCATTTTTATATTACAATATAAATCAATGTTTTGAGTTCCGGTGGGGTTTTATGAAACTATTTTTACATAAGACAAATAACAGACTTTTTTCTTACGTTTTTTTTCAAATGCTTTTTTTACAAATATATGCATGTGGGTAAATTTCTTATTTTATAAAAAATTATTATTAATTTTTTGTATTATTATTTAAAATTTTTATTATTTGTTATTTTTTATCTATTAATAATTAATTTAATTTTTATTATTATTAATTATTGTTTATTTGTATTGTTATTTTCTTTTATCACTATTTATTTTTATTATTATATCGAAAATCCCCAAAAATATTTATATTTTCATATATTTTAATAGTTTCGAATTTAATTTTAAAATATTTAAAAATTATGATATATATTAAAAACATTTGTGGATATGAAAAATTCAATCAAAGAAGAATAATGGTAATAATAAAAAAAAATAATAATAATAAAAATAAATAATAATAATAATAATATAATTAAAAATAATAATAATAAAAAATAAATAATAATAATAATCATAATATAATTAAAAATAATAATAATAAATAATAATAATAAAAATATAATTAAAAATAATAATAATAAAAAATAAATAATAATAATAATAATAATATAATTAAAAATAATAATAAATAATAATAATAATAAATAATAATAAATAATAATAATAATAATAAATAATAGTAATAATAATAATAAAAATAATAAATAATAATAACAATAATAATAATAATAATAATAATAATAATAATAATAATAAAAATAAATAATAATAATAGTAATAATAATAATAAAATAATAAATAATAATAACAATAATAATAATAATAATAATAATAATAAAAATAAATAATAATAATAGTAATAATAATAATAATAATAATAATAATAATAATAATAATAATAATAATAATAAATACTAAAAATAATAAAAATAATAAATAATAACAATAATAATAAAATATAATTAAAAATAAGAATAATAAAAATAAATAATAATAATAATAATAAATACTAATAATAATAAAAATAATATAATTAAAAATAATAAATAATAATAATAAAAATAAATAATAATAATAATAATATAATTAAAAATAATAATAATAATAATAATAATAAATAATATTAAGTAACGACAACAATAATAATATATTTAAAATGACATTATACCAGTGCTTCTAAATCAACACATTATCAACCACATAATAATCACATTAACTTCCTATATTGAAATTTTGAATTTCTAATGGAATCAAATAAAATATCACGGTGAAAATTTAGTCAATGGTTTCAAAACTTTATTTTAAATCATTCAACCTTATCATGTGACGGATTTATTCTATTAACTAGCACTTTCAATTAAAAATAACTATCAATTAATCAATAATTAAAAACTTTTAATCAATGTTATAAAATCTAAATATTTGATTTCGTAACTGCTGTTGGCTTTTTGTAAAAATTATTATAATTCTAACTATATCAATGTAGAATAATTTTGATTATTCAATTAAAAATCAAAGTCATTGTTGGAATTGAACAATTGCGAGTCTCATCGAATTTATTTATCAGTATTTGGCAATGTATATTTTGTCAATATTCTTTGCTATCTTGAACTTCACCGGCGAGTCACTGAAATTTTCATTCTTTTCTTATTCTTCGGTATTCAACTATGAAAGATATAATTATTACCGGAATAGCAGATCATAATCTAGCTAAACAGATATTATTATATGTAAACACTAAAGAATTTGTCTGTATCTGGACGTTGTGTAGATTGTATATGGTTTTGGAATGCGGAATAGTCTATGACAAAAAAACATGGAAATGCTTATTATTGAATCTTAAATATAGATTAATCGATTTTATTGTGTTTATATTGATTTGTTTTTATATGGTGATCTTTAATGCTTGTGATACCAAATTGCAATATATGAGATGGTTCTGTTATTCTCTTTAGACTACCGAAATTCTAAGTTGCGTTGTTTTCAATTCATATTCACAGTTTCGTAACTAAAGATATGTATGAAGTGTGTAAAGTGAAATTATTAATACAAATTATATATAAAGAATTTTTTATTTTATCATCTATATCACTTGAAAAAGGCAGTACCAAAAATTTGTGAATCAATAAAGCATCTCATTCATAGTCAATCAATGAAAAATTCTTTATGTCAATGCAAAATGAAAAGCAATCACAGGTGAAAACTAGAAAAATTTCTTTTAAGCAATTTTGGCGATTCATTGTTATTTTAAAAAAAAAACAACTTTTCTTTAACCTCATTCAACCTAACTTAGCCAAATATTGCTCTTATCTTACTTTCAAATTTGATATCGTCTTTTATCATTACTTGTTAAAGCTGAGAAATTAAAATCTTCTTGCGTAAATTCGTCTAATTCATTAATTGTCTCAGTATTATATTCATTGTAAAAAAATTGCAAAATAACTTTCTTTCTGATGCTAATGTTAATTAATGACTTCTTTGTTGCTAATACTATTTCACGATTAGAAATCTTTACCCACAAGCACATTTCCGCTTGCCGTTTTTCCCCGGAATCCACCACGGTCGACATTTAGCGTCATCATTTTCCAGTGAATAATTCCGCTTTTGTCCCCACCAAACACACCGAATTCTTTCTTACAGTGGACGCCTTTCTATATTTCTTTGGGTGGAACACCTAGCAAATTGAAAAACTTATTGGTTTTGACGTTTTTGAAGAGAAACCATGATTAATCTGCAGTGTCGAATTTAAAAAATCGGTGAAAATTCGGGCACGTTTGGCTTTATTGTTGTCGGAGAGTTCATGAGTGACCTATCCAGTCAACATTCTCGTTATCAAGCTTTCATCCACTTGTCTAGTCCTCGAATTTTAATTTCCTTCACCTTCGAGGTTTTTTCACCACATTTCAGCCATCTTTTAACCTGACTGATTTATCATTCGCCATAAAGTTCTTTGAGATCGTGAAATCACTATGCTGAATTCCAACCTCTCACGAGCATAATTTGGTGAATATGGAAATTATTTTCGATACGAATTCTCACTAACTGAAAAGAAAGGTTTATTTTTATTAATAAAATTAAAAAGCCACTATAATTATTCACCGACCTAATATAATATTTTAATGAGCCTGTTACCCATTGACTATTCTCAGCACTTGTGAACTATTTAAATTCATCTCTATAGTTGATATTTTATTATATTGAACTTTGATGGGCTATTTATCTATCTGTCTTTAGTTTAATGTGAACAGAAATTATATTTTTCATTTTTTATTATATATAAATGCTTATTTAGTTTAAAATGCAATAAACTACGCGCAATTAAAAATTAATAAAAAATTGATTAAAAATTGATAATTTATTTAATTTCCAGTATGTATCTGTTACACTTATAGCATACTGAAACAAATAAAATTGAATTTTCAATCAACAAATTTACAATCCAATTTTCATTTAGAGATTTATAAAGAAATGTTGTTATTTCCATATGCCAAAAAATAAATTCAAACTATTATTTATTAATCAATTTCTTATCAATTTTTAATTGCGCGTAGTTTATTGCATTTTAACCATTATTTAATTTACCGCTAAAATAACGCTGAAATTCACTGAAATTTTCATCATTTCTGTAGCTAACAGCCATTGAAATCCAAGCTAATCGTCTTTCTCGCGTTTATTTCCCCCAAGACTCCGCGAATATTCTTAAAGATGTTGAGAATCTTATGGTTTATGAGCTTCCTAGTTCTGATAATAAAGACGAATGGATTCATTTGACAATGCGTACAGTGGACGAGTGAGTACATTTGAAGTGACTATCAGTGTCGAATGAGACTGTATATTTAGTCAGTATTTCGGCTGGCCAATAATGGTCTCGGTTTGCAAAGAGGAAATCGACTGGTACAGTTTGAAAAATCGAATTTTCCAACGTCTACCATTTCTCAACCAAATAATCGGCAACAAATCAGAACATAACGACTGCATTGATCCTAAAGTAGCCAAGATCGAATACGATAAAATATCCCCAGTGGTCAAGATCTACCTGAAAGACAAATCAACTTCGAAATTACATCTAATCGATCTAGAATCACCGATTAAAGCTTTACAAACCCATAGTATTATTACAATTTCCCCTTCGTTCCTCGTTTATATATTTATATGTTTTCTCTCCACAGTCAGATACGAGCTCATATTGGATTGGTCGAAAGAAGGCAAAGAAAAGTTTTACGATCCTGATTTTGAAATTCCCGAGTCTCACCCGTCAATGAATATGCAACATCGGCCATTGGACGTAGAGAATTGTGTGAACGAGTTTATTAGAACGGAAAAACTCGGCATTAACGATTTGTGGTACTGTAAAATGTGCAAAGACCAAAAAGCGGCCACGAAGAAATTCGATCTTTGGCAATTACCGAAAGTTTTGATTTTGCATTTGAAACGATTTCGATCCGGATCATATCGACGAGACAAAATCGATACTTTCGTCGAATTTCCATTAACGTAATCCGATTGGAGTTTAGATTAATTGATTAAATTGATTTGGTTTTTTTAATTTCAGTGATTTAGATTTATCTAAATTTGTTTCCGATGCTCACAGAGATGCCGAGGATCATAATTTTCAAAACGGGGATGAAATTTATGATTTAGTAGCAGTCAGCAACCACATGGGCGGCCTTGGTGGGGGACATTATACTGCTTATGCTAACAATTTCATTGATAGCAACTGGTATCTGTTTGATGATTCTCATACGTCCAAAATCGCTTCGGATAGTGTCCAGGTGAGAAATTCGGGACTTAAATTAAATTTACAAACTAAAATATTGATAAATTTTAGAAAAGTAAATAAAATAATATTTTAATAAATTTAATTACATTTTAATTAATTAAAATATTCATTTATTGACGCTGAAATTTACAGTTCTACAAAATAAATACTAATACAATTGAAAGAAAATAAAACAATATTTTAATTATTTAAATAAATAAAATTTTAAATTTACAAACTAAAATATTGATTAAATTTTAATTAATTAATTAAAATCTTAACACTAAAAAATAAATATTTATAAAGTTGTAAAAGTAAATAATTCATTTTTAAAATTATTTAAATTAATAAATTAAAATTAATTAATTAAAATATTCATTCATCAACTCTAAAATCTTAACACTAAAAAATAAATATTTATAAAGTTGTAAAAGTAGTTAATTCATTTTTGAAATCATTTAAATTAATAAATAAAATTAAAATTAATTAATTAAATTAAAATTAATTAATTAATTAAATTAAAATTAATTAATTAAATTAAAATTATTAATTAAAATTAATTAATTAAAATATTCATTCATAAACTCTGAAATCTTAACACTAGAAAATAAATATTTATGAAGTTATAAAAGTAATTAATTTATTTTTAAAATTATTTAAATTAATAAATTAAATTAAAATAAATTAATTAAATCATTTATCAACCTTTGAATTCATACACTAAAAATATATCTTAATAAAATTTACAAGATAAATAAAACAATATTTAAATAAATAAATAAAATTTTTAATTTCCACACTAAAATATTGATAAAATTAAAAAAAAAATAATATTTTAATAAATTAAATTAAATTAATTAAAATATTAATTTATTGACGCTAAAATTTACAGTTCTATAAAATAAATACTAATACAATTGAAAGAAAATAAAACAATATTTTAATTATTTATAAATATTTTAATTAATTAATTAATTAACATAAACTTAAATTAATTAAAATATTCATTAAAAAATTCACACAATAAAAAATTATTACTAATAAAATTTTAAAAGTAAATAAAATAATATTTGAATCAACTCTGAAATCTTAACACTAAAAAATAAATATTTATGAAGTTATAAAAGTAATTAATTTATTTTTGAAATTATTTAAATTAATAAATTAAATTAAAATTAATTAATTAAAATATTCATTTATCAACTCTGAAATCTTAACACTAAAAAATAAATATTTATAAAGTTGTAAAAGTAATTAATTTATTTTTGAAATTATTTAAATTAATAAATTAAATTAAAATTAATTAATTAAAATAAAATTAATTAATTAAAATATTCATTTATCAACTCTGAAATCTTAACACTAAAAGTAAGTATATATTCCTAATACAAGTACCGATTGCATCATATAATTGCCTGGAACTTTGTACGTGCATAAATCGCAACCGGCATAACCAGCCAATGAGAAAACATTAAAATAGCATTATTTATTACCGCTGATTATTTATTTATTTGCCATTCAGACCAAAACCGCCTACGTGCTCGTATATGTCAGCAAATCCGTGTTGCAGCAGACGAGATATTTGCTGAGCCAGGACCTGAATGAGGATTCCACCATGGATACCGATGAATGATGAAGGTGTGATACCAGGATACCGGGTGGGTTACCCCAGAGATAATACTAATAATTGTTTTATAATTATTAATAATAGTGTTTCGGTCGTGGATTTGACAACTTTAAATAAATTATGATAAATTGTTATTTGTTATAATTTGCTTTCAATTATCTGACCGAGTTGTGTTTTTATTTCTTGGAACAATTACATAATATAATAATAATAATTTATCTTTATCCATTTGTTTCTTTATTATTCTATCAAAATCGCTCAATTTAAAAAATCGCTTGCCAATATTTTAAAAATTTTTTTACCGAAAATATGAAACGTTGATTGGTCGATTTAAATTTTATTGAGTTTAGCATGGAAGTGCATGAAATGTTGATTTATATAAAAAGACATTTTTGTCGACAGCTCCGTATCAAATATTTAGAATATTATTTTATTCTTAATATTCGGTATCCAATGGCAACAGGTAGGTGTGAGCTTTCCAGCTCCATTCTAGTTATCGAAACTCATAAATTTGTTCTCTTAAACTTTCAATCTCATTTGACATTAGTTTTTTCGGGACGAAAAATATTTCTTTAAGATTCCGAAATTTTATATTATTGTAGTGAAATTCCACATAAAATTGTGAGCATTTCTATTTACCAAACTTTATATTTTGAATTCATTGAAACTGCAATAGAATTACCTGAGATTTCCAAATTTATCATTTTCTCGCTCGACTTCCGATAGAAGGTATTATGTTGTTTTAAGTACTTATCCATATCTCAACTGTGTGGGGTTTTTGGTAGGGCGATGTTAATTAACCTTGACCCCATATGAAAATTGTTATCTCTCCCCCAATGGTTACCCGTTGCCTAGCAACGTTGGTAATGCAACCACTAATTATGGGATCACCAAAGGTGAGCGCCATGTAGGGACTGCTAAGGCCAGATCCCATAGCGGGTTCAACGCACCACCGATAGAAGGTACGCGTGCGATTTCTATTTTCGGTCCCCTTCGCTTGCAAGTGCAATTCGTTGTCTATTTCTCTGATTTGATCTCATTGTTTTGCTTAGAACCTTACTAATGTTGGCGCACTGGGTAGAATTAATTTTGTTTTAATCGATGCGCATTTGTTAACTCTACTTCTTCAATCACTCTTGCCTTCCTAGGGTTTCTCTCCCAGACGCCCCACAATTTTGACATTACCACTGTATACCCATGAGCAAGCCCATGTTGGTACTGTATACAGCAGCCGAGAGTCCACAAGAAGGTGAGCCTCGTTTCCAAGACTACTCCTTGTGATAATCTCGCTTTCGGGTTCCTGACGGCCGATAGAAGGTCTTACGTCTACTTAATTCCTTTAACTTTCTCGATATCCATGCACCTCTTTCCCATCCTTCTACGACGAACCTAAGCATACGTCCTGCATATTGTTTTTCTCCTGGTCGCTTTAATACGTAGCAAAAATATTTGGTATAGTTTATAGTAAAACGTCTCCTTACTAGACGCTTAGTCACTTATCTATTCGTTATTAATTTTATTTAGCAAAGACTAATTTTAAATATTTAATCAATGAAATTTAAATATGATGATTTAGAAACTTTCGAGGGGAAATTTTTAAGAATAAACATAACAAAAAAATTCAGCCTCTCTAATTTGTCTAATTTTCCGGCTTTAATTGTCTAAACTACTGAAAATAGGTTAATTTTTCTAACCTAGAAATTTGTTTTAAATCATAAAGTATTTTATTTAAATAACATGTGAAAATTTAAATTGTTATATAAATTATCGAAATTTCCATTATATCAGCCGAATTTTTGGGTTTAACACAACCTCATTAACAATTTAAGAAAATAAACTCCTCCGAGAATACTTATTTCATCTTTTAACCACAATTGCTTTTTATTCATTAGCATTTCTATAATGGAAACTGAAAATTTACTTTCCTGTTAACTGAGATTTCTTAATTTCGGCTTTACGAGCGAAATAAGAACTTTCCCAACATACTTCATGCATACATAAGGTTCTATCAACATCATAATACAATCCGACCAAACTTTAGGCATCCATTCATAATTCAATTAATTCGAGAAATCAAAAATTATTAAGATAACAAGAATTACAAAAAATATACTTTTATTAGATTATACAAAATTCTACAAAACGAAATCACAGAAATTATAATTATTGCGTAAATTTACAAATAATATTATGAGAATGGAGTCCGTCCTTCTTTCCACTGGGTGGTCATTCGTCGATATCGATGGGGAACTTTCGTTTGTTCCGGAGGGGTTGAAATGGCGTGGTTCCCACCTGGGGAACGGAATGACGTAATTCCTCTCCGAACTCGTCCATCCAGTAACTCGCGAGAGTCGGCGATCTCTCTTTCGTTGTAGTTGTGGATTTGTTGACGGGTGAGATGTCCAGGCATATTTGTATCTCGTCAGTTTCATCAGTACGAATTTGCAATGCACTTTCTGCAGATTTTTCCGGATTTGGGGTGTTCTCATCTTTTCTTACAAATTCAGGGTGCTGTTCTGTAACAAGGGCAGCAGCTTCTTCGAGCACCTGCGCTGCATTACTTAGCATCGTGAGACCTTCGCTCGACGTCGTTCCCGGCGGCGACGATTTTTGCTGGGGATCAAATTCAATTTCAACGCTAGATCGTGACCCGCTAGTCGTTTTACCAGTTCGGCTTCCGTGAATGAAGCTACCAAGACGGCGCTCTGATCATTGATTACGATTCGCTGAGCCCGGTTCTCTGCAATTAAATCCTCTCGGCATCTTGACAGCCGGTGGATTTTATCATGGAGGATTTTGACCGCTTCGGGAGCAAACCACGTGTCAAGCGTGCGTTCGTGCTCCGCGAGCAGTTTGTTATATTTCTGCTGGCAAGTACTATGATCCAATTGGGTAGGCATGAAATTTGATTTCCGAGGTATTTTGGGAATTTTGTATCCTGGCTGCATTTTGAGGAAAAAGAGTTTTTTAAGAGTATGGAAAAACGTTTTGCGAAGGATTTTCAGAATGATTTTTGTGAGATTGTCAACTACTAAACGAGGAAGAGTTTTATTCCATCAAGGTGTTATATTCAGAAATAAATTAAACATAATAGTTATAAAATTTAAAATTAATTAATCAGAACATTCCTCAAACATTCTCCATTATATTCATTCATAATTTGATATTAATTGTTAAGATGTCTTATTTGGCGTTAAAACTAGTAAAATTGAAAATAACCGATGTAGAAAAGAAAAATCCCGATGCTCCAGTTATTTATTGAATTTATGAAAAAGGAATTTTTGGTTGAAAGTGTTCTACAAAAACATTTCTTACAAAGGTGTATAAAGAAAATTCAATTTCACCGATCCATTTATTTGTTTCTAACGGCTTAACCCTAGTCGTCCCATTTCATATAAAAATTCGACAGGTTTTTAAAAATGCATCCCTACCTAAACATTCATTTGAATGTTGTCCCCCTAGCTGTGTCGATATTCCGGAATTCTAACCCGTACCGTTCCGACCAACATTGAAATGGTCGCTCCGGTGAAGTACGACGGCGTCCTACTCTGCGATCAGTGTGACAAGACCTGACCATGCCGGCAGACACCGAAGAGTGGTTGACGACAAGGCAGCACATCAACATCTCTCAAATTCAACTGAGGGAATTGAATCCTGCCAAGCCATCTTCCACAAATTAAGGCATATATAAAATAATGTTAAATCAGGGGGACCTGTCGTCGATACTAAAAGTATCGCGACCATCCATGATTAAAATTAAAAATTTAAAACCATAAACATTTCAAAAATTTATTCAATAAAGTACAAGCTTACCAAAGTTCAAAATTTCAGATTTAAAGTTTTAAGTTTTCAAAATTTTTCAGGTTAAATATTATGACAATGGCTATTGTATTTATACTGTTTTCATGCGTGTGTGCGACCAATCAGAGTATTTTGAGCCTTTTCCGGCTATTTTTCGGGGGTTTTTATTGTTTTAATTTTTATTTTAAATCTTTTATTTTTCTCCTTATTTTTCTCTATTTTTTGATATTATTTTCTTTACATTTCGCAAATCTTTATTTTTTATTGGTTAATCGTTCCTTTTGGTTATTTCTCTTTTTATCCTTTGTTATTTAAATTTTTTGGTCGCAGCTTCCGCCTATATATTTTCTAGACCTTCTTTTGCAAGGTTTTGGCGGTTTTATATTTTTACTTTATTTTTCTATGTATTTTTCGTGCAAAATTTATTAATTATTTGTTTTAATTAATTAATTATGTTATTTTTTATTTTGTTTTATTTAATGTTTTTATTATATTTTTAATTTCTGTTTGCGGTGCGTGCTTGTGTTATAATAGCCATTCTCATAATTCTCAAACATGAATTTTCATGGTTGTTTTATTTTGTTTTAATGATGGCTTATAGCCCAACACTAAATATTAACAAGAGTACACATATTTTAACTAAACATTTATTGTTAAAACAATTTTTATTTCTTCTGCTCTGACGACCTCATTGCTCGTTGTTTCGCCCGTTCAAATTTTCCTGGACACCGTTGGGGTGATTTTATCGCCGGCTTAGATGAACTGGTCGCATCACGATACGCCAGCTGGGCCGGCGCGAAGACCAGAGGGTACGTGACAGCTTGACCCTCTTGACAGGCCGCCAGTGCCACTTCTAACCCTCGGATCTGCGTCTTCATTGCCTGCGTCAACCGTTTTTCTTCAGCCCATCCGCGTTGGGCGGCAGTTATTCGTTGGTATAAGACTTTTGCCTTGGACGGTTCTACCCATGTTGACTTTATGCGATGGATTTCCCGAGTCATTTCCACCAGTTGTCTGTGGAGGTCAACATTCTCTTTCCGAGTGCCTTTGAAAATCGTATTCAAAATTTCATCTGAATTCATTTCTACAATAAAACCACTCATTAGCAACTTAATCAATTTAATATTTAATTTAGTGATTTCAATACATTTGACTATCTATATTATAATAGTTATAGGTAATACAGTATATGATAAAACAGTGGTTCTAAACTAGCAGTAAGAAATGAAAATAAGAATTCCAAAACAATTTATTCTATCAATTCAGTAATGGCGAGATGATGGATAACGGCGGTTCGAGTTTGGCTTATCGACTCGTCGTGTGTAGGGGCGATTTTCCCATTCTCTTAACTCTGGCCTCATCCCATTCGGTAAAGCCTTCTTTGGTAAAGACACGATCATCGGCCTGATAGGTTGATTTATTCGCGGGTCATCGAGCTCAAATGAGACGCGTACCCATCTGTGCTCGGGATTATTCCGGCCGCAATTTCTTCGTTTATTTGTTTGAGGTGTTGACGGGCTCGATTCACTTCCCTGTTCGTTCTTCTTTGGTAAGCCTCTAATCGAGCGAGTATGTCCTCGGCTTGACCGCGGAGTTCGCGAGCTGGGTTTCGCCCAGACTCCCGTTTAATAGTCACAAAAGTCCGTTCTACGTCTGCTATTCCTCCTTATCTTCCGGTCATTGATTCTCGGACGGTATAGATTGAATATCCCTCATCCCACATCGCCTGTATGCATTTCGCGGCGATATGAGATGGGAATCTCATAGTTATGCGGGACTCGTCTATCCAGGAGTCTGTTTAAAGAAATATCATTAATTTGAATCAAAAGAAAAAGAAAACAAAATCGCATATTGTATCAAGACGGGTTTTCTTTACATGAAGGTAATACTCTTTTCGGCGATAACGAAAACATCGGGTAAACTTCTTGGACTTGTGTAGCGAATATTTTCGAACGAAGTTGGGGGGTATTCTTGTGGAGTGGCGAATAGATAAAAAAAATCGAACATATTATTGGGGTTATCTTGTTGTCAAACGAATATTAACCTAGTGTTCATCTATCATAAGGTCCGGCGCGCGTAAATCACGTCGACATTGTTGTTCAGTTCTAGCGCGCCTGAGGGGTGACAAACTCTAGTCTCTAGGGGTTCGTTTTGGCCGAGGAGATAGCTGGCAATTGTTGGAGCGAAGCATCATAGAGGTGTCGCGTTTAATTCATCTAGTTTTAGATTTGTTGGGTATCTCGGGTTGACATTTCTACTTCTACTTCATAACTTGGACTATCATGATTGAGTTCACCTAGTTTTCAGGTTTAATGGACCTTTCGAATTTATATTTCCACTTGATCTATTTCGATTTTAATTACTGCTTTATCATATAGTCGTTCGTCTTGGCGATATTCATGCGAAAAAACGAAATTCAATCATATTTAACAAGGTTAAAAATTTATTTGCATCATCATCGTTATACTCAAATTCTATGAATCGGTTCAATCTTTCTTTTAATTCATTGCTGGCTGAACTGGCAATTCTTTTCCTCATAATAAGTTGGACGGTTGTTGTGGTCGATCAGAGTATATAAATAATTATAAGGATTAAAAATGGAATTTATATAAATATTAATTTTACTTCTTTGTGCGCCCGTTCGATGCTCCATGGTGATCTCGTCGCCACTGTGATGATGGGAAGTATAGTCTTGTACTCTGGCTTTTCCTTGTCTATTAGATTGTCCTGCGTTATTCATATTAACTTGACTAAAATTCCTGTCCCTTCGTCTATCCATTTATACCGCCTCGATATGGTGCACGCATGTTCACTTGTCGATCAGACATATGTACACTCGCTGATTATTCTGATTGGTGGATTTTTTGTCGGCGTGGAATGCAGTGGCGAGGATTTCCAATTGATTTAATTTTTCCACGTGTTTGTTCAGGTGTCGCATATTCTTGTTTTTGTCGACGATTAATTTAAATTGCCTGTTGGCCACGTCACCTGAGTGATTTTTCATAGTTCTCCGTATTGATCCGCGATTTACTTTGTGATTTCCTTATGCATTAGCACCTCGATCTATTTGTGTTATTTCAATAATATTGCATGGATTTTGTCTCATAATTTTGGATTTCTGGCTTCAGGTGAAAGTTAAATAATTGATTTTTGAGCTTTCTTTAAACGATTAATTCAGGTTCTAGCTTCTCAATGTTCGACAGCCAACCTCTACACAGGTTTCTTACATCATCTAGTTTGGTATATTTTGCTAGTTACTTGTCGTGAAGGCAATCATGGATGATCACTGGTCTATTCAAGATATTTTGGAATTCAATATATGTGTCTCTATTCTTATCTGTTATTGTGTCCATGTGGGTGAAAAGGAGATATACTGTGCAAATCTTTAATGCTGGTTTTTGTTAAAGTGATTTTTTGATCTCATTTAAGTTCTGGTTATTTTATTGATAAGTAATTTGGTTGTATTGATGACAATTTCGAGTTTATGGGTCTTTTTATTCGGTGGTGGAAGGTCATAATTGATTTAATCAAAACACATTAGGTTATTTTTGGGTTGAATTTTTCCTACGTTAGATTTACGAGGAACTACGTTAAATTCCTTTCACTAGATCATGGTTAATTACGATAATTTTGACGGCTTGATTACTGGGAAGTAAATTTTTTACATTTCAGTTTTGAGAAAATTCTAGTTTAATAATAATAGTTATTAATGATAATAAGGATTTTGGCGATAGTGTGGTTGTTAATCTAGTCATAACATTAGTAAATATGGGTGATAATAACTTCTAACTACAGCCTAAAGTATTCTATAACGTTATCGTTTTATTCACAGTCTATTCCCTCATTATTTCTCCATAACTGGGGTGAAAATTTTCAGCTAGATGATTTTTACTAAATCTATTATGCTTTATTTTATTATTTTTGCTTCAAGACATTTAGAAGACATTTTAACGATTTCCGACTTCTTTCCCCCAGTCCCTTTTCCTGAATATTGATCTTAAGTTGATTGTGTTTATATTAGGATTTTAAGAGTGCTCACCGAGCTACTCCATGTTTATGATTTTGGCTGATGTGTGAAATCAAAATTTAGGTCGAAATTATGGGAAAATGGGCGGTGGAGGAGCAGCCAAAAGACTACTTCCTCTCCTCTCAATTTCCCCTATAACGGTTGTGATTTGACGTTTGGGCCCTGCGTTATTCACGCCGGAACCTTCACGAGCACAGACTATTGGCAGATAAACTGCTCCTACACAGCCTGAGTTGTATGTATATTTTTGAAATTTGATGAAATTTGATGATTTTGTTGTTTTGCAATTCTTTTTTAATGTTTTTAATCATTTTATATCTTTTTTGTATCTTATTATACTTTTTATTATTTTTTGTTTTGTTTAAAGATAAATGGACGATATTTGGTAAATTTTAGTCTATTTGAATTTTCCGCTACCAGATTTTATCGGAGGTTTCTTCAGATAAACAAAATTCTCAAAACTGTGGGGTTAGAGGTGTTTATTGTGTCCCTGACCCCAAACATATAATTCTATCTGACTGCCACTGGTTACCCGTTGCTAGGCAACGTTGGTACTGTAACTAATGGTTCTAAGACCGTCAAAGGTGAGATTTGTTTTCAAAACTGCTAAGACCCGGTCTACAGCTGGTTCAGCGAGCTACCGATGGAAGGTCTATGCTCGTCTTATCTCCTTTAGGCCCCTTATTCACTTTACTTCAAATCGTACTATCCTTGATCCTTAGAGAGATTCATTCTCGGTGTCAGTATATTAATCTTGAGAAAACAAACAAATGACAAAAAAAGGTTTTATTCATCAATGCAATTTTTGTTGCTTCTGCCGCCTCCTTTCTGCTTTTCCCGGTCTCGCGTAGGTCTTTGGTTTGTTTGGTTAGTCCACAGGGCTCGTTGCATTTTTGTAGGCCACCTGGGCTGGCGCGAACAACAGAACATAGGTAACGGCCTGTCCATTCTGACTTGCCGCTACAGCTACTTCCAGCCCACGAATCTGGATCTTCTGGGCTTGGTTCAGGGCTCTCTCCTCCTACCAGCCTTTTTGCGCCGCGTTGATTTTTTGATACAGCCCCTTCACTCTAGCAGCTCGGACCAAGTGGCTCTAATCCGCTGCAGTTCGCGACTTAATTGAAGGCATTGTTGGTGTAGATTGGTATTTTCTTTGCGAAGATCCTTTAACTCTCTTCTAATTTCTTGCAGGGCGTCCATTGTCTGTTTTCCTTAATAAAATGAATATCAGGTAAATTATAGCTTTAATTTTCGGCAAATTAGTAGGGAATCATAGTACTAACACTAGTGTCATTTTTTATTCACCGCTATCCCCGGATAAACCTATTCATAGCTGCTTTAAGAATTTTGGGTGAAACATCGTTATCAAAATTACCCAGAACAATTTACAATGCGTTGACACAAACTCATTTATTTAAATAAGGGACACAACGAAATTTTAATTCCAGTACGGTCTCTTGTTTGTTAAAAGCCTCCGCGAGTAGGCGTGCTCCTCAGTGCCCCAATCCTCCAGAATGTCCCGAATGTCCGGTTGTAGTCGACTCTTTGGTACCACCATGTGCACGGGTGCGTCACTCCCCAGTAGTGCCCACTGGTGATATCCCGATTTATCCTGGCAAGGTGCTCCCTTTGTCGGTTCGCTAAATACCTATTGCGCCACTCCAATTGTTCCAGGCGGTGGAGTTCGCCTTCGCTCTTTGCCGGATTTCACGTGCTGGGTTTCTACCCGGCTCCCTTTTGATGAGGATGCTGGGAAGCTCGATATCTATTTCTTGTCCATTGGCGTTCCTGCTTGGCCATTTGGGGTTACCATAGATCGATATGGTATAGCCCCGATCCCATAATGTATGTCGGTATCTCCCGGTAAATCTAGTTGGCACTGTTAGAGTGGTGCGGTTCACGTCCTCCCAGCTGCTGCTATGGGTACCTGTTAATAGTAATCATAATGGGTTATCGTAACATTGTTTCATGCGTCCCATGATAATTGGTAATAGGATCAGCTTGCTTCCAATTTAGTTGTGGGGTTGCTAGTGAGTTTATGCCATGTCCTGTGGATTTTGATCCCTCTTATGTTGATTTGTTTTCATTCATCTGCTTACGCCAATTTAATTAGCTCATTGTTTCGAGCGTTTCCCATAAAGGGGTTTTACTTATTTTAGTTTAGTGGATTTAGTTAATTGGGCGTAATAACAACCCAATATTAATTATTTCATCAAGGTTTCGTTAATTTAGCTTGTTTAACTCTGGGGAGGGTAGACGTACGTTATAATTGCTAGCTTTTTCCGATAGATTCATCTAAACTCTAATTTTTCATAAGGTAGGTATAGATTATTTTCTTTTTCTAGCAGAAAACTGAAATAAAAGGGATAATAAATTTTAATTAACTTATGCCGAATTGGTAATTCAAAATATTATATATATATATATATATATATATATATATACATATAAATTAATTACAAAAGTTATTTAATTAATTAGAACTAATTACGAGATTTGTTTCTTTGAACGGGATTATCTCTAGGGCAACAATGAGTATAGAGAAATGATCAAAAATGGTTTAAATGTTATAATTATGAAAGTGTTAAAATTTCTGCGAATGGTGATTAATTTGGATTGTTAAAATGAAACAAACCATTTACCAAATTGACTAAAATGGCGGATTACATATATGGGAAATCGATGATGATATGCCTAGCCACGTTTATTTACAACAGAAAACTCCCCGGTTGCTGCTAAACCATTGTTTCTCATATTTCATTTTCCTAGTGTTGAGCCAGCACACAAATAGCCTTGAGAATTGTTTAAATGCATCAGTAATACAGCACGAAAACCCAGCACCAAGATAACTTAAAATACATTATACAACACCAACTAAACATTTTAAAATCTGAGAGAATATAAATAAATATAAAATTAAAAACATAAAAGTAAAATAAATACAAAATGCATCAAGAACCTCACGAAATCTACATAAAACATAACATAATGTTGGGCCAGAACATGAACGGCCTTGAAAATGTTTAAATGAATCAGTAATAAACACCCAAATACAACATGCAAATTTAAAATCGAACCTATTAAAACACCAACTAACCCTGCTAAAATATGAGAAAGAGAACAATTAAATATAAAATCAAGAAACATAAAAGTAAATTAAAATAATGACAAAGTGCAATAAGATTCGCACGAAATAAAAATAAACATAACATGAGAACATTAAAAATTTGATCGAAACTTGAGAATTTTCCAAATGATGCGAAAATCCATGAAAATGGAATAAAAAGAAAATTGTCAAATAAAATTACAAAAAATAAGAAAATTAAGAATAGAATATTCTAGAAAATCACAAGGTCAAATTTTGTTTTACTAAATCAAAAATAACACGCAAGGTTAGGATCGTACAATAGGTATAAATACTGATTCAGTTTCACATAATGTTAATCAGTTTTTCAATATGAACTTTAATCGTATTAAACTTCGTCAAAATCAGTTTTTCATAAAACTTGAAACCAGTCTTAATCAATTAATCAGTTTTGAATCAGTTATTACTTGAAGCAGCTTTATTTGATGTGAGTGAAGAAATTTTCAATGACTTTCTCCACGTCGCACCCAGATAACCTCGTGAGACCTCTGTCTGCGGTGCCGGCGTGGGGAAAGATTTTTATGGATGATAAATACAATTATGAATACGAATTATGATGACTACATAAAATAAATAATTAATCTAATAAATTTCATTCTGTCGAAATTTTTCCGGCCCACAGACACTCACGCACCGCAAGTCAATAAAATATACATACAATTCAGGCTGTGTAAGAGCAGTTTATCTGCCAATAGCCTGTGCTCGTGAAGGTTCCGGCGTGAACAACGCAGGGCCCCAACGTCAAATCATAACCGTTATAGGGGAGATTGGGAGGAGGGGAAATTCGACCTAAAATTTTGAATTCACACATCGGCAAAAATCATAAACATTGATTAGCTCGGTGAGCACTCTTAAAATTATAAAATAAACACAATCATCCCAAGATCAAAATTTAGGGAAAGGAACTGGGGAAAAGAATTCGGAAATCATTATAATGTCTTCTAAATGTCTCGAATCAAAATAAAATGTAAATAGAATTAACAAAAATCATTTAACTGAGGAATCCCACCGTAGCTATAGAAAATAACGAGGGAATAAACTATGAGCAAAAATAATAAAGCTATAGAACGTTTATTTTGTGTTAAAATAATCATTAATACCTAAACGTACTGAATTCACGTTGTGATTAGCAATGATATCCTTGACAACATCTTTATGACCACTTGTTAACTACCCTCTATAAATTAATACTCTTTCAAACCTAAGCATTTTGTCTCCGAGTAATGATCCACCCCACAAATATTGTACTTGACCATAATTTAATAAATAGAGAAAATGTAACGTAGCTTTCCCCATAAACCAAACAACAGATTACACCAAAAAATCACCCGATTTGTTTTTATTAAATCAATTATAACCCTCCATTACAGAATGGAAAGAACCATGAATTTAGAATGTCGTAAATAGAATTTAACAATGAAATAAGTGGAACATTTCAAATAAAATCTAAATTACTTTAACAAAAATATAATACACCAAGGATTTGCACAGCCAACATCCGTTTTCACCCACATGGATGCAAAATTAAATAGGGAATAAAGAAACAAATCTCGAGTCACATAGATTAATTTTTCTCAAGCATCCCAAATAGACCACGGATCACCCATGATTGACGTCACGACAAATAAATAGCTTAACCTACAAAATCATGCGACGTAACGAACCTGTGTAGGAGTTGACGGTTGAACGATGAAGAGCTAGAACCTGAAATAATCATTTAAGAAAAGTTCATAAAATCAGTTACTTGAATTTCCACCAAAAATGAGAGATCCAAAATTGCGGGACAGAATCAACGAAATATTAGCGAGATAATACCAATGAATAGGCCAATGTAACAATCCATAGAGTAATCACACTTGAATCGGGTTTAATTAATGACAAAATAAATCGTGGATGGATCAGGAAAAATATTGGGAATTACCCAGGTGACGTGGCCAACAGACAATTTAAATTAATCTTCGACTGAAACAACGACATGTAGCAATTGAATAAAATACGTGGTGAAAAAATTAAATCATTGAAAACCCCAATCAATAAATTCCAAGTCAACAGAGAATCACCGATCAGAGTAACTATAATGTACACACATACTCGATTGCCAATGTGATCATACATGCACGACAACGAGGCAGTATAAATATGTAGACAAAGGGAGACATTTTTAGTCAAGTCACTATGAATAGCGAAAATAATTTTAATAGACGAGGAAACGCCAGAGATCAAGGCCATACTTCCCATCACCACAGCAGCGAGGAGATCACCATGGAGCATCGAACGGGCGCCTAAGAAAGTAAAATTAATATTTACGTAATCCCATTTTTAATCATTATAAATGTTCTTATACTCTGGTCGACCACAACAACCGTCCAACTTATTACGTGAAAAGGAAATGCTAATTCTGCCGGAACTAAATGTAGAGAAAGATTATGTCAATCCAGAGGATTAAATCATAACGATAACGATGCAAATAAAAATTTTGAAAATTGTTAAATTTGATTGAATTACATTTTTCGCATGATTTCAAATAAGTATCACTAAGACAAATACCTATATTGTAAAGCATTAATTCCAATCGTAATAGTTCGAGTTATGAATAGTAGTAGAAACATCAATTCGAAATATCCATTGCATCTAAAAATCTAGATGAACCACATGCGATACTACCATATAAAAGTAAAAATTAATGAATTAAATGAATAAACATAAAATATTTTTTGGTTGAATAAATTTATTTAAAAATGTTAAAAATAAATTACCAATTTAAATTAAGAAATTAATAAAAATTTAATTTAGATAACACAAAACATTTCAAGGTCAAATTTGTTTAATCGCAATAAAAATAACACGCAAGGTTGAGGTCGAATTGTAGGTATATATACTGATGTGTTTTCACAAATTTCCAGCACAAAATTGACAGCTAAATTTCAACCAAATTGACCAGATTCTACTGTTAGCTGTAGCTGGTTAGATTAATTTTAAATTACTGTTGTCGATTTGTGGTATTACTTTCCGATAGTATTTTTCAATTGCCTACAATTATGGAATTTTATGATATGAAATGAAGGGTTTATATGGAGAATCTTTATGGAATTTTATGATATGAATGTAGAATTTATATGAAGAATATACGATTTCGCCTCGAAACTTTTATCGAATTTAGATGGTAACATTTAATTTTTTATTTTATTTTGTGGCCCTCAGCCAAAACAAACTGCAAGTAATTAAAGTCACACATAATCTATCGAACTGTGTAAGTGTGTGTATAATCGCCAATAGTTCGTGCCCGTGAAGGCTCCGGCGTGAGAACGCAGGAGCTGGAACGTCAATATTATCCGTATATAGGGGAAATTGGAAGGTAAGGAAGTAGTTTTGGCTGCTCCTTCGCCATCCGTTTCCTGAAAAATAGACCAAAAATCTTTAACAACATTCGGCTAAAAATCATTAACACTGAGAAGTCCAGTGGGTACTCATTAAATATAATATAAACATAAATAGATCATAAGGAAAAAGAGAGGGAAAGGGTAGCGGGGAAAATAGCGAAATCGTTGCAACAGTTAAAATGAATAGCCATCGGAAAAAAATTAATCCGAACGACTAAAATCATGGAAAATAATGTTTTTAATAATATATAAGAATTAAATAAATTATGTTGGATTGAAACGGAAAATATGGGCGGAACGATGCGCAAATTTTCGGAATCAACTAAAATACCTATCAAAATTGGCAAAGTAAAAGTAGAATTCGGCTCAATAATTGATAAGTAGGTAGTTAGGAGCACTCTGCAACATAAAAAAAATAGGGGGGAGGGGGGGTTTATTTACAGATTAAATTTCCGATTATCTTGATTACATAATGATGTAATCAACTTAATTAATTTTGTGTGTAATAATTTTTGTGTATTTTTTTTCGAAATTTTTTTTCGATTTTTTTTTGGCGCGATTTTTTTTTAAATTCAAATTTATTTTCGAATTTATTTTCAATATTTAAAATAAAATTTTTAAGTATTTCTAATTAAATTTTTTAAGTATTTCTAATTAAAATTTTTTCTGTTAAATTTTATCAATATATTTTTTATATAAGATTTTAAAAATATGATTTTTATATATAAATTATATATGATTTTAAGTAGAATTTTCAGTATAATTTTATCGATGTATTTTTATAAATCATTTTTAAGATGATTTTTTTTTTAGAATAATTTTTAATTTAAAATATAATTTTTCAAAGTAATAAATTTTTAACATAATTAAATATTGAAAATTTTTTATACAAGGTTTGTTTTCAGTAAAATTTTATCGATGAATTTTTATATACGAATTTTTAAGATAAAATTTTTAGGATAATTTTTACAATGAGATTTTTATAAATTTTGATTACGATCAAAGAAATTTAGCGTTATCAAAATAATAATAATAATAACAATAATAATAATAATAATAATAATAATATTAATAATAATAATAATAATAATAATAATAATAATAATAATAATAATAATAATAATAATAATAATAATAATAATTCAACCAATTAAAATCTTTATAAAAAACAATAAACACACTAAATAAACTCGTAAAAGATCAAAATTTATTTACATCATCAAAAATCTGCTTATAGTAAGCTCTTCTTAGCTCAGCCAACAAAATATGTACAACTTCCTTCTTCTTGTAGTCTCTGCAGCATCTGCATCTAAACGGACAAGTCAACATTGAGGGATCTGCACAAACAATACAGTCATCTAAACATTTCAAACCCGATCCTTGAACTGATTCGTAGTGCATCCGTACAATTTCTTCGATGTTGATTCCTGTCATTTGATAGATCCGTGTAGCCAAGTATTCAGGAGCACAATAGGAAAGTTTGTTTTTCATATTCGGAAAAAGTTCTTCCATCTTCATCAGAATTGTTTCGAATACGTATGCTTCTTGCTCGTCGATCATTTTTAATTTTTACAATCGTTAGAATTGAATCTATTCAAACACAATCAGTGCTTAATAAATAATCTAGTATTTCTTCGTCGGTATTAAGGTTATTAATTTTTGATTTTATAAAATTAAATATTTCTTGTACCCCATGACAACAACTTTTCCGCTTGCAAATACATTCATACACACAGTGGATTATACTCGACAAGTCTAAATGCAGGAAACAGTTCCGGTTCGTAAATGTTTTCTGTTTTTGTGGACAAATCATACAAGTTTGATAATTTATTTAAAAATTATTATATATATTTTTATTAAGTATTTTAAAAATATTTAATAAATTAATTTTATATTTAATAAATTAATTTTTTAAAAATAATTATTTAATAATTTGTTTGCAAATTACAATAATATATATTATTAAAAAGTAATGAATATCAACCAAATTATTGAAGAACAAGAAATAAATATTTCTAATTTACAATACGCATTAGAAAACGCACAAAGACAATGCGACACATTAAATGATTTGTATTTTTTAGAAACTAATATAAATATTAGTTTACGAGATCAAGTTTCTTCTCTTCAAATCAAGGTGAACAATTTAACTCAACACAATGTTCAATTACGAGAAAGATTATTAAATAATCAGTAATCGATAGATTAATCGGGAATCAATCAAATATCAAACAACATTGTTCAATTCGATTCCGAAAAAAGAATAATATTTAATAATAAATTTGAACTTCATAATTGTTTTTTATTTTTTACTAATTTTTAATAAATCAACAAATAAAAAACAAATGTATACTATAATGTTTATTTAATAAAAATCTTCATCTTCTTCATCATCGTCAGAGAATTGCACATCGTCTATATCTATTAGTTCTTCCTCAAAGTTTGGTTGTTGAATTTTATCTGTTGTAATTTCGTCACCCGATGCATTTTCTTCAATAATTTCTTCAATAAGTTCATCAACAGCGACAATTTCTTCATCAACGTCAATTTCTCCAGATATATTTATATGCCCGTATGCTAAACTTTTATTTTTACCCACCTAAACCATTTTATCATCTCTATTTGTTAGTGCAATTTTACTATTTTTAAAACTATAAAGTTGATGATTTTTTGATCCTATTCTAAATTGTGGTACCGTAAAGACTGAGTTTTTCTCATAACACTCTTTATAAGATTTATTAGTTAGATCGGTATCCTTTAACGATATACCCTTAGCTTTTAGACAAGAAGATTTACCTAACAAACTGTAACATTTTGGTCGAAGGAAAACCCATTCGTCATAACCTTCTCCCTTACTTTCGTCCTTAAATTTTCCAATAACCGAATCAAGTTTTTTAGAATAAAGTGGATGAGTAGAAGGGTAATTAGATGTATCCAAAAGATTATCCTTAACCATTTCAGACAAAAGAACATCTTGTTTACAATTTTTAATCTCCAAGAAGAAAGAGTCTGTATCTCCAGCAACTATATTGATCTCACAATTAAATTGTTGTCGATATTTTTCCAAGTCCTTATACTGAAGCTCATACATTCTAAGTTTCGACAAGTCAAGCACAGATTGTCCTATATAGCTTGGTCGATCTAAACATATCGAATCAGGATTTAACAACGCAGCTATAAGGTCATTGTCAATTTTTATTGATTTTTTAAAGGTTGGTTTTGAAGTATAAGTGACTAGTTTTTTATCAGTTGTACAAAGACGCAAATTCATTCTTTTTTTCAGATTTTCAACAGTTTTTCCATATAAACTGTTATTTAACAACTTATAATAATTTTTATCAAGTGTATTTGTACTTTTAGCTCGAAGTTCAGTGTTTATGTCAATATACTTTTTAAAAATATTAGACTGTTTGAATCTTACTCCGCGATTAACATGTGTCACTTTAACACCGAGAGACATGTATAATTTTAATAATCGCCAATGAATTACATAGTTATATTTAGGATAATGAGTCAGCAACAATTTTTCAACCTTTGAACCCTCAGGTTTCATTTCTCAGCCGCAATCGGAAAATCATCTTACTTAACATGAAGTTCTGAAGGAATCTCAAGATCAACTTCAAGAGTATACCCATATGACAAAGATTCAAGATCCAAAGTCAAACAATCAGATAATATTGTATCAAATCCATCAAATATCCAATTAAATTCACTACAAGGTAATGGTTGACTTAAAGCCCAACCATATAAATTATTAATATCAATATATAGTAAATCTGTGTTTTCATCGGTTTTAACATAGTGTTTATTAACAAAAGTAAGACCACCTCTAATACCTCCCTCACAAAAGCTAAACATTTCATTTTCAGTGATTAATTCTATAGGTTCATCCAAGGACATTAAACCAGAAGACCACGACATTCCAGGAATCCCAAAATAATTTAAAGGTTCTGATCTATTATGTGCTATAGATTTCTCTCAAAATTGTTGAAAAAAGTCTGCCAAAAGAAAACAATCTAGTTTCAGGTAAACTTTCATATAATCAAGTAAAGTCCTACAATTAGTTTCATCCAAAATAAGCAGAGCTTTTTCATATTCAGCCTCAGTGACACCTTTCCAAATCGGGGGTAATTCATAAGTATCATGAAGAACATCTAAGCTAGTTGCAAAATTATATGGAAAGATCCCCTTTTCATCAACTATAGTCCCTGTAAAAGCTGATCGAGTCAAAGGTAAAGTTGTCAGAGTTTTAACCGCTTTTGCTAAAGAATCATTTACAAATTGATACGAATCAATAAATTTCACACTAATTTTTCCCAAGTGAGCAATTAATGAAATAAATTTTTCAGATGTTATTGGAATACATCCTAAAGCCCAATTTTTAAATTTACTCAATCCATATTTTAATATATGATGCATATCATATCCCTTTAAGTTATGGAAAACAATTAGTAAAACTTTATTTATTTTTCTATTAATATTACATTCATTGCAAGCAGCACCCAAGTATTCCCCAGTAAAATGATCATGATCTCTCACCGGATCCACAATATCTTTCAAACAAAGATAACATTTTATACATGTATCAAATTGAATCTGTTGTATGTTGGTTAATTCCTTAATTGTTTGATTTCCCATTTTATAATAATACGGTAATACAGTATATTTTGCTATTTTTTCAACTGTTTTTAAAAATTGTTCCACACGATCTTCACCTTTAATTCTTTGTATATTGTACTCCCATCAAAATTATTTATTAACAAAAGTCCTGCCGAAATGGGTAAATGTATTTGATGGTGAACGTCATCCTTTGGCAAAACAGATTCGAAATCTGCATATATAACATATGGTGTGGGTTACAGTTTTGGACCAATCAGTGAATTTAATAAACTTATTTTCCGGGAAAGTATATAAAGTTGTCCCTAACTGATTTCTGATACATAACATCTCATGTTTGTCCAATGCTTTTTTATATCTAAATCCATTCAAACATCTATGACACCATAATGATTGAATTCTTTCTGTTGTTTTATATTTACAATTCAATAACCTATTGAGTGATGTAATCCCAACATAATGATATTGTTCTCCTTTATTTAATAACAATAAATTAATAATTGTTCCTTCTGAAACTTTAGACCTATGAATTATGTTTAAAAATGGATGTTTTAAAACAAAGTCATCATGTTCGGGTTTAGCTGTTTCATCATAACTAAATATATTAATTATTAATCCTTCATTATTTGACTCAAATTTTCGAATACCATTTAATTTCATGGGCATATCATTTGGGTCATAATTTAATTCATTTAGAAACTTTGTGTAACTATAAATATTATTTCTATGCTGACTAATAATCTCATCTTTTTTAAGTATTGATAATATGCTATAGATAAAACATAAATTATCAATATTTTTTACATTTGTTATACAGTTTTTGTTATCCAATTGTTTTGGTGTTTTAATATAACTTCTACCACTTAACCTACTGATATTACTTATTTTTGTTACTATAAAGTAAATTTCAGTTATTTTTCTAATAACCCAACTACTCCCTAACTCTGTTATTGAAGATATCTTTTCATTTATCTTTTGTATGCCATCGTCAAAGAATGATTGGGTAAGTGGTCTTGCACTGTTGCTAATATTATTTAATTTTATTTCTTCATCTTTCTCAAATTCAATTTCTATTCCAAATTGAATTTTTACATAACTGAGTTCATGTATTATCTCTCTCAATTTGTTTATTATCTCTATGGGAAAAACAATTTCTTTAATGTTCAAGTTGGTCGTATCTATACTAATTATTTTACGTGTACCTCGTAAATCACTTTGGATTATAGGCAAATTTCCTCCTATTTGTATATTATTATTTTGCCCCATTTGTACCTCTTCCATCTCTCCATCCCATGAATCCATCGACCCGATATCTTCAATCTCTTCAACTGCTCTAACCCATGAATCCACCGATCCGTTATCTTTGTCCGCTTCGTCTTCTTCGTCCGCTTCGTCCGCTTCATTATCTTCGTCCGCTTCAACAATTTCGGCTGATTCCATTGTTTCATTCACCATTCCAATATCATCATTTACAGATTCAAAAATACTATTTATAAAATCAGCTGTATGTTCTCTAATTGGTTCACTTATAGGGGTAATTTGGATGCTGCTTAATTTAATTGCTCCTGGTTTTTTAAATAATTTAATTTTTTTAACATTAAACTGTCGCAAATGATTTTTATGATGTTCATAAAAATCTAAATAGGGAATGGGTTGTGAGGTTATGCATACGGGACATATAAAATAACTTGTATTATGATATTTTTACCATAATATTCTTCCATTTTTTTGTGACATTTTTTTTATTATGTACTGTCAATTGACAATAATTGGGGTATAATTTACCTAGTAATAAAAAATAATTAATTTAATTATTAAAATAAATGTGCAAGTATGCAACCAATAAAAATCAATTATTTACTATAAATAAAAAATACTTTTGATGAAAAAGCAAGAATGTCGAAAGTATATGAAATACTCCTAGAAGAAAACAGTACAGCTGTTATTGGGATGACATTTAAGCCTCCTGTTCAATACCTTCAATACAGTATGAACTATTTAAATTTCCCTATTACATATACATTCAAAGTAATGTTTATTTAAATTTAATTTGATTAATTATTTATAGGAATCGGTTAATTTAAAAGCTTATGAATACAATATTATGATTGGAAATATTGAAGAGGAAGATCGAAAAAATATTTCAGATATTCTCCATTTGTTGAATAACGAAATGGTTTTTAATGAAAAATTTTCATTTATTAATTGTGAAAGTCAATTGAAGGATCAAGTACAAGATAATAAAAAATATAAAATTCAGATAATTATTAAAGGAGTCAAGATTAACAAGTCTATTATCAAACCTATTTGGAAAATCCAAAATGTTGTTGAATAAATTTTTTTAAAAAGTTTTGTTGATTTTTATAATTTTTAACTAATAGTAAACATGTCATTTTTAAAAAAAAGTTTACCTCGAGTATCTATAATTTATAAAAAATTTTGAGCAGGGATCAGCCCTTATTGGTAAATTATATACAAATTTGATCTCTTAAAATCTAGTGGTAATTCTTTATAATCAAGGGGTCTGCCCTTATTTTTGATCAATAATAATAAAGGGGCATCAATCCTTCATTATTGCTAAAAAATATATGTATTAAAATTCAAAAAAAAAAATCAAGGGGTCTGCCCTTATTTTTGATCAATAATAATAAAGGGGCATCAATCCTTCATTATTGCTAAAAAATATATGTATTAAAATTCAAAAAAAAAATAATCAAGGGGTCTGCCCTTATTTTGATCAATAATAATAAAGGGGCATCAATCCTTCCTTATTGCTAAAATAATGATATATATAACATGAGAATTAAAAAAAATATATATATAAAAAAATATATGATTTAAATAATATATATTAATAATAAAATACTTACATTTTTGAACATTAATTACATTGTCCTCTTCAGAATCAGTGAATGGCAAATTTGTATCTAAAGAAATATTAAATCAATTGATAATTTAAAATTAATACTTGATTCATTTCCACCATAGTTTTGTGGATAAAATTGTTGGTTTACTAAAAAATTTTTAAACTAATTAAATAAAAAATTAAAATCTTACTTGATTCATTTCCACCATAGTTTTGTGGATAAAATTGTTGGTTAACTAAAAATAAAGTTAAAACTTATTAAATAAAAATTAAAATCTTACTTGATTCATTTCCACCGTAGTTTTGTGGATAATATTGTTGATAATTTTCAACATAAGTTTGGGGGTAAAATCCATTACGTTGTGGAAATAATAAATTATCTAAAATAAAAGGTAAATTTGTATTAAAATATAAATTTAAAATTACTTGATTCATATTCGTTATTATAGTTTTTCATTTTCTAAAATTGAATAATAATTAAAAATTTAAAAGAAAATTAAACTTACAAATTAAACGAGTTTGTAAATTATGATAAATTATAAAAATGTTTATCGATATATTCAAATGTGTGTATTTATTTTGACCAATCAAAATCAACACATGTATTAATCAACACACATTACTACAAAATTATATTAGGTAATAAACACATTGATACAAGATTTATTTATAGAACATTGATTTTAACCAAGCTAAATAATGCTGGCCACAAGTTTTTGTCAACGGATTCTGATAACGAATTCGATTATATTCAATTGGCATCAACATTGATTCTAGTTTTGATATCAATAAAGGGGGGTAATAGAATCACATTGGATCAAATACATGTATTTTATCCGGTTTCACGTAAATAGCAAGTCAATGTTCTCCACCGAGATTAGCTGATTGAGTATTTACAATCAAAGCGTTGTTGATATAATATAGGGAATTTTGTCCAATGGAAAAACACCAATAAAATTTTTCCCAATTAGTTTTTTAGCAATAGTTTGTATCTGAATAAAACTAAAATTAATTAAATTAACAAATTAATTAAAATACTTACTTCATTTTTAACCATAACTAATAACACATTGGTTTATAGTGTGTTCAACAATGTTTGTCAAACAAGTACTGTACGGCTTGATGTGATTTGAATTTCTTTTTCAAATACTCCGTATACAAGTACTGATACAGATTCGGTTAATGGATTTTGAAATTTTATATCCAATCGTAAATTTCCACTTTGAGGTAACTGACTTTGATTAAGATCAAAATCGGGTGCCAATACAAATGTAAAAAAGGGATATTTATTTTTAAAGTCTGACAAGGTAATACCACAATTCATATTTTTATTAAGATAACCCATATTCCTAACAATACTTTGCATATAACTAGAACTATAATTATCATTGGCAAAATCTTGACTATATTTTTCACGATAACCATTTCCTTAACTTAATGTTAAAGACTTGACATTAAAGTGTTCAAATATTGAAAATGTTTCCAAATACGACCCTCCATATCTTTTATTCCCTTGGAAAGCAACAACAATAAAATTTGGTAGTCGTCTATCACCAAATATTTGCTCCTTATAAAATGATGATGATCCCATTGGCAATGAAAATTGAACAACTTCCTTACTTTTCATTGGATAAATTGCATTTCTATTAGCAAGCCCAATTTGATGACCAGCTAAAACTGACGGTTCAACACGAACTCTTCTAACCATCAACTTTGCATCTAATAATATTATTTGTGGAATTATTTTTGTACATGTTAAACTTCTTTCAGTATTGGATCTTGTTAATTTAATTTGAACACTAACACCAGGTAATAAATATTTTGGTTGATCAAAGAAATCTAATTGAAGTGGGGAACAAACACTGATTGGTTTTGATTTTGAAATCCAAATTTTTCTTTTTGTGTCATTTTCATCGAAACCCATTCCACCTAAACAAGTATGTTTTGTATCATGATTGTAATTAATAATAGTTTCAATCATTGCCTTGTGTGCGAATACATCATTACTTCCTTCAATTTTAGTAGAATTAAAAATTACTTCAACATCTTTAAAAAGAGTTTGGAAAAAGAAATTGTTTGCAGTAACATCTGATTCATTAGATAAATTTTCCCCATTGCTATTTACAACTTTCATTTGGATGTAGAGTAATGTATTGTTCAAATCCAAGTATTCGGTTTGAGAGCTATTAATGTAAAATTGAATTGAGTGTTTCCCGGATCTGTAATTGAATTCACAGGATAAATATCTTCAAAAGAACCATTTTCAATTACTGCTTGAGGAGATGATCTATCAAAGATGCATAATTCTGATTTTGCACTAATCATTACTGAAATATAGTTCCGTATCCTTTCATTCTTTTGTTTATATGTTTCTTGATAATTTTTCGATGTTTAATTGTTCCACCTTTTTGTTCTTTATTAAATAAATCAGAAACTTTGTTAATAACAGAAGGTAAGTGTTCCATTACAGATGGTATAGAATCTTTAATTTCAGATATTGCATTTGATTTTAGAGCAGGTAAGAGTTGTGCATTATTATTTATTACGTCATTAGCAGTTTTCATACCAAAATTTCCGATACGTTTAAGAATAGGTAGTGCAAATCGCCCAATTGTTTTTAACCAACCAGATCCATACTGTTTACCTACAAAATAAGGTAAATCCCCACCATTTTGATGGGTGCTATAAAAGTTTACAATGTCTGGATTACTCATTTATTTTACGGAAATGTAATGTCAAGTAAGTTTTGTCTTGTTTACCAAATATATATTTTCCACTGTCATCACGAATATTGATTTCTATATTGTTTATATACGAGGATGATACTGGTAAATACATTGGATTTTTCTCATTGAATTGAACAAGGTCGTCTTTTTTATGTTTTTCTATCCAAACACATTTAAGAAGGGGAACACTTAATTCACCAACAAGAATTGGTTCAATAATATTTGTATAAATCATCATTTGTATATTTCTTTGTATTATAGTTGGTAAACTAGATCCAACAATGATCTTTTCACTGTAAGATTCCTCAATTAATCCCAAACTATGAGCCAACAGTTTACTAAATTTAACACTTTTAACATTTTCTTCCAATTCAATTTTAACAAGTTGATCTTGTTTAATTTCACAAGACTTGAAAGGATGGGGATAAGAAGTCATTAACTGATCAGTGACTTGTGAAAATTCAGTAATGAATAAATTTTCTTTAAATGTCTCAGTATACTCTACATCATAATAATAAGTTATAGTTAATCGTATAGTATCAAATTTTGTTTTCTTATTTGGTATACGTATCTGATTCAATTCATCATTAAAATCTACTTCTTTTTTATTAAATCCCAAGCAATTAGCTTCTTCAATACTATCAAATGTTACTTTGAATGGAAAATATTTACAATTAATGTTCAAAATTTTATTGTCAATATATATCAGATAAAATGTAGAGTTGTGACTAATTGTATAGTTTCCTTCAATATAATAAAAATATTCATAACTATTATGTAATGAACTTTTGGTATATTTGATACAAGAATTGTTATAAAATGGAAAATTATTGTACACAAAAGTGAATTCAGTTAAAGCAACTTCCCATTCTCCATCCAAGTAAATCTGATTTGGAAATTCTACATTAAACTTTCCAGCTTCATTATTTGGAAATGTAAGTGGACAACTATTACTAGGTAAATTCACGTAAAAATCTCTTTTATTCATTTACTTTTCTAAAATGTAACGATAAATGTGTTTTGGTATCTTTGCTAAATTTTATTAATTTCCCACTATCATCTCGAATATTTATTTCAATGATGTTTATAGTTGAATACGATACTGGAAGGTACATTGGATTCTTCATTTCTAATTTTACAATTTCTCCTTGATCATATTTTTTAATCCAAATTGATTTTAATAGTGGAACTCTAACATCACCAACATTTATTGGTTCGATAATATTTGAATAAATGAACATTTGTTGATGATGATGTAATAATTTCGGAATTTTAGTGCCAAGTATATTTTTTTCCGAAAAGTTACTTAGTTTTAATCCCAAAGATTTAGCTAAGTTTGTGTCAAAAGAGATATTTGAAATGTCATCTGCAAGTGTTATTTTGACCAATTCATTATTTTGAATTATAAATTCTTTAAAAGGAGAAGGATTAAATGACAACAAATGTCCTTGTAATTCTGATAAAGTGTTTATGAATAAATTATCTTCAAGATATTTTTCAAATATTGATTTTTCTTCATAACTTATATTTATACCAAATTGTTCCATAACACCATCATCAATAAATTTTGGTAATTTTATTCGACAATGATCCTCTTCACAAATGATTGATGTAGATTTTAGTCCAAAACTAAACGCATGTTGAATATCGGGGAATGTTACTTTAAATGGAACATGTGGACAGACAATAACCAAAATCTCATATTTTTCAATAAACATGTCAACATCTGGAGTATATTTTGGATTTATTATTTCATAAGTATGATTTTGATTATTTATTTTCAAATACTTTATTTCACTACCACTCTTTACAGATTCATAACGTATACAAGAATTACTATAATACGGAAAAGGATTATACACAAAAGTGAAATCAATCAATGCAACTTCCCATTCACCATCCAAGTAGACAGAATTTACTTGTACATTAAAATTACTAGCTTCGTTATTAGGATAAATAAGTGGACAACTATTACTAGGTAAAATCATATAAAACTGGTTTTCTTTCATAATATTTATTTAATCAATTGAGATGAGGATATCCAAGTTGGAGTTTCGTATCCATGCCACTTGACGTAATATTGTTTATATTTACCAACATTTTAGTTTTTAAAATCTTTTGAATTCTAAATATTGTTGGGATTGAAATGACTTGGAGTTCTTGTTCGTAGAATTTTCGTTTCGTTCGTAGACTAAATTTCGTTTGAATGAATCTGAAAATATATGCAAACACAGCAATGCATATTCAAAATTCAACCTATAAACACCAACTAAACAACCTAAAACATGAGAGGAAATATAATTAAATAAAAAATCGAAAACATAAAAGTAAATTAAAATATATACAAAGATGCACCAAGAGCCGCACGAAATTTACACAAAAATAACACATTAACAAGAAAGTTTGACCGAAACGAACAAATTTTATAAAACTAGAAAATCAACAAATAGAATGATTTTAAAGAAAATAATATAAGTCGAAATAATTATATTAATAAGTGAAAGAAATAATTTGTCGATTAAATAAAAAAATAATAAAAATTAAAGAATTAGTTAGTAAAAATAATCCAAGATCAAATTTTGTTTCAATACATCAGAAAAGTTCAATCAAGGTTACAATTACAGAATCACTTTTAATCACTTTTTGACACAAAAATCGTTTTTCATTAGCAAAATATGATTATTCTTGAACAGAAGCCATTTTGTGACGACAGACAACTTGCGTGAAAGAAATTTTCAGTCAACAAATTTTTGTGCGAAGCCTTATAATATACGAAGTAAGATGTCAACCATAAATGAATAATTTTGTGAATGTATTTATTTTCAATGAGGCTTAATTATATGTATTCTGACAAGTATATTGTTCTGTATTTAAACTTTGTTGAAATTTTTCCGACCCACAGCCAATATAACCGTATAAGCGCAGTTCACCTGCAACAGATCTGTGATTGTGAGGGTTTACCCGTGGATAACGTCGGATTTGAGAGTAAAATGATTTACTTATAGTGGTAAAGGGAGACCAAAAGTGGGTCTTGGCTCGCTATTCTTTCAACCGACGCCAGAAAAATTGACCTTGAATGAACAACACATGTAGCTAAAATCCAAAACATCAAGTAATCCAGTGGGCACTTTTAAATATAATATGAACACAACGAATACCCTAAGTTCAAATTGAATGTGCGGGAAGTGGGAAATAACCTAAATCGCCGCAACAACATTTTCTTAAACCTTTTATCAACTAATAAATTGAACCAAACTATGAATGGAATTGAATATTGGCAAATTGAGAAGATAGAATTGAAATTTTTAACAATAATTTGTTTATAAATATGGTTAACAATATAATCCATAGTCATCGAGTATTAACCCAAATGCACATCTAAAATAAATAGTAATAATAGTTATACTGAAAGTCATAACATTTACTTGACCAACACTACTCGAAGTTTGAATTATAAATTAATTTATCAACTATAATTCCGGAAAATTCCATCAATTGAATAATTATTGTAATCATGCAGCAAGCAATCATGCGAGTACGCGTGGCGAGTGACTTAATATCCAATCGAGTATTAGCATGCAGCTGTGGAGTGACCATTACCAGTAGGGGTTTGAATTCGCAACACATAAAAAACCACCAAAACTAATCTCGTAAAATCTTCTACAATAGCAAGAGTGAAGTGCTTATAAAAATATACGTATGCTGTTAGTATGGTAGAATAATCATAGAAAATCATAATAACACTAACTTCAATAACATAATAGTAAAAATAATTTAGATAGCAGTTAATTATAGTAAAAGCAGTTAGTAACGTTGGATATAATAATAATATTAACCACCAGGGTCATAACAATAAATAATAATAGTTACAATCTCTTCAAAAGTCATAATATAATTTATACGAAATTTTATTAAAATCAAAAACGTCTACTTAATTCTGAATATTAAAACTTTGTTTTAATATTCATTATTGGACATCACTCTCTTCTGCATTTTCTTTATACTTCTTCAGCCATTCGATTCTTCTTGATTTGATTGAGTGTGGGAATTTTAATTTGACTTGTCTTTGCGATAAGAATTTTAAAATTTTGTAAGTTCATTCATATTGAATTCCATCCTTCTTTCGTCTATGCGCTTCCAAGCGAACTAATACTTTCTCTTTTACCATGAAAAATCGAGTACCCCGGTTGTTTAAATCTCTATTTTGCATAGATGTAGCTGCCTTTACTAGATTAGTTTTTGTTTCATCCTCAATTTCTTCTCTGCATTTTTTATATGTCCTACTCCCGAATATAAATTAATTTTCCGGCCATATACAATTTTAAAAGATGAGGATTTTGTTGACTTTTGTATTGTAGAATTCAAACTAAATTCAATCTTTGATAACAATCTACACCAATTATTGTTTGTTTTAATCTCTGTCAATGATGTTGCCAACATGTCCCGGACTGTTCTTATGATTCCCTCTGCTAAACCATTCGATTGATGTTGGTGCGGTGAACTAAATTCTTGTTTTATACCAAATTTCTCTATCTAATCACGAAACATTGATCCTTCAAAAATTCTTCCTCTATCTGTAAGAATGCTTTCAGCTCTACCAAAACGATGTATCGAATTATTCAAAATGACATTCAAAATTATTGCTTCATCCTGTGTACTTGCTGCTGATAAACTGACCAATTTACTCAAACGATGTATTATCATTATCATGTGTTTCTTACGTTTTTGTCTACATATATGCAATATCTACTACTATCTGTTCTAAAATCGTTCTCCTGTTCTTGGCAATAAGATTTCATTTGTTCTTCCTTAATCAATCTTTCTACTAGCACAAATCTTGCATTTATTAATACACTCTGTAATAATCTGATTTATAGATGGCCAAAAAAAAGTACTTTAAATAAAATAAGGTTTTCTTGATACCCACATGGCATAGTTCAATATGAAAATAATTTACTAAAAATTTTACGTACGAGTCGGGTACATCCACTGCAAGTTTTCCGACTGTATTAATCATCAATACGTCATCTTGTATCTTTAATATCTTCAAATACTTGAAAATACTGATACTGATTCTTTTATAAGATATGTGGGCCTCATTTCCATTAAGATGTGATATGATTTCTGAAGTAATTCTGTCTTCGTTTTGCTTTTGTTTAACAATTTTCATAATATTTGAACTTCCTTGTAAACTATTATTGTACTGAGTTCTACATTTCGCCTCTTTTGCATCTTTGTGTTCTATCTGACAATGAGAGCATATGATATTATTTAAACAAGACTTACCATCAGCATTTCTATGTTCTTCTCCCTTTCTATATTATAACGCAAAATCGTATTCACATAAATTTGCCATCCATGTCTGAAATTTTGGGATTATTGGTTTTTTTTGTATTCATAGATGTCAATGCCTTGTGATTAGTTCTGGCTACAAATCTTCTCCCATATAAATATTGTCTAAAATGTTCAATAAATCCGTGAAGAGCCAACAACTCTTTTCTAGTCACACAATATCACATTTCATGATTTGCCGAATGTCTTAAACCATACGCTAACACTCCTTCGGTGCCGTTTTCCTTAATCTGCGATAAAACTGCACCTATTTTTTAACTGATCGAAATCTGTAAATCTCTTGTTAACTAATGAGAATTTAATATTATTGAATTCCTTAAGCTCCATGCCAAATATTTTCATGGTGTCTACTCCTTCCATGAAATCTGGATGAATTTTCGTAGCAATGATAACATTCAATTTTCGAAATTATTTGATCCATTTTGAAACGATTTTAACGCTTCCGAGAGGTTTCTCGTCTTCTTTTGAAAATACTCCACTCAACCGTATTCTACTGCACATAAATAATAAACTGCTAATCAATCCACAACATTTCTCACTCATCACACTGATTGGAGCTCCTGAATCCCATAGAATCTCCACTTGAAATCCATTTATTTCCATCATACTACACTTTCTGTCACGATCCTTCTTAAACACCACATCCTTCTTTTCAACATTTCGTTTTTTAAACCCATCTACTGTCTCGACCCTGCTGACGAAATGTAAGCAACTTGGTATTCTTGGTTTTTTCGTCTCAACATTATGAATGAGCGGTTCTATCAATTCATCTGGCCTATCATCGTTTTCTTCATGTATACAATAAACTCTTCGCTCTAGTCTTTGTGTATTACTTAGTGATTTTACTAACAAATTGCAACTTCTAAATGGATAACCTTCCTTACCGCATATTATGCACTTGTCCTTCAATAGGCATTCAAATCGCATATGGTCATTTTGTTCACAACAAAAGCATTGACCAGGTTTTAACCGTTCTTCTACTGGTTCTGGTAAACCACAACATCTATTATAAATCTTCCATAATAACAGATTATAATAATAATAATGATAATGATAATAATATTAACAATAATATTTATAATATTAATTTAAATAATAACAATTTTAATAACAACAATTTTAATTCTAATAATCGTCATAATAACTAATTAATAATAGGACTAATGAATAATGAAAAATTTTATTAGTAATAATACAAAGGATAAAAATAATAACGGTAATAGTATTAATAATTTTGATGATTATAATGTTACATATAATGATAATTGCGATAGTAATAATAATGTATGAAATAATAATAATTATAAATGATCAAACACAATAAGGCTCGTAATGATTATAACGAGGATAATCATAGTGAAATAACGATAAGGTGAAGATATTTAAATGACGAAGGGTTTACAGTAATTAGTACAGCGGTAATGAAGATTTGGGGAATAGATGTAATGAAAGCTTATAGAACCATGGGGGTTAACATTAGAATCTGACCTTATCATCAAAATCTAGCACAGGCGTTCTATCGGCAGCTTGTTGGACCCACAGATCGTTTGGTCAATTATAGCAATAATAATAGCGCTCACTATTTGCAAACTATGCACCTACTCGAACACAGTTCCAACATTGCTTAGCAATGGGTGCCATGTGGAAAGCGAAAAATATTTGTCTGGGTAACAACCATATAGTTTCCAAAAATCTCAACACCCAGAAACTTACCAATATGAAAATAAATGCGGACAAAAGTGTAACATTTTTGCGGAAAATATAGAAAAAATGAATTGACAGTTTCTATTAACTTGCTCTTATTTCATACAAGAGCTTGCTGTATTTAACTGGTATTTTTATAATTTGGTTAAAAAAACTTATTAATTTGATGGTCATTATTTTTTTAATTAAGATTTTTTTAATTTTAAATAAATCTTTATATATCTTAAAACTAGTGAAATTTATAAGTTTAAAATTTTCAAAAATATTAATTGATATTTTTTCAAAACATATTATTGAAAGGTTAGAATTATTAAATCACTTTTAATAAATCAATTCTATTAACTGAAGAGGTTACTAAGGATAAATGATTTGAAAATAGGAAAACATGAAAATATTTATTCAATGTATTTCGTATTGTTTCGGCATTTTAACCGTTTTAGGTAATTAAAATTTTGCATTGATAAACTAATTAATTTTATATTTTTAATTGAAAAATGTTAATATTTATTTATTTATTTAAAATATATTAATTATAACTTGAATTTGGAGTTTGATACTTAATTGTATTTTTCCTTTCATTCGAAATTGAATAATATACACTAACAATTATATAAAAATAAAAAATAGATGGTTAATAAGTTATACAAAGGTTGTGATTATGGTTGCCACCAAATCCTACTTCTCCAAGAACTTATATTATTATATATGAAATTTTTGGCGAAATGTGATATTGATAATTATCAATATCACGCAAAAGCGTGCATTGTTATTCAATGGCACTTACTGATAATTTACTGCTGCTTCTACTTTCCAACTTTGATTCATAAACAAGCATCCGACTTATCTAGTTATCCACTTGTTATCTCGGAAAGCCTCTCTAATAAGACAATATCATTTCACAATTTCTTTATGAATTAAATTTTAAAATTGTTCTTATTAATAAGTAATGGCCCTGTATTGTTTCATTGTTTGACTTCATTGCTTCTCGTTTCTGATTTTTTTTTCATTCCTGCTTCTTAAAATTCTGAAACAGGTTCCCCTTATATTTATCCGTTTTCTCAATTACATTATAATCCCCTTCACAAATATAATAATATTATAATATTTTGCAAAGCTCTCTCTTGCCTAAATCTAATTGCCTTCTAAGGAAAGCTACATGAAACAATTCACGTAGAAGCCATAATTTTTTTAAGCAGATTATTATGGTTGCAACAGTTCAAAAAGGATTTAGAATAAAATTATCTCTTTAATATATGTAAAAAATACAATAATAAAACTATAAGAATATAATTATCGATCTCACTCAAAAGTGTGCATTTTTAAATATTAAAATAATTATATTAATTTAGAGATATATGTTAATAAAATTACAAAAATAAAAAAGAATATTATCATAAAATTAATTTTCCGTGATCTGGTTTCTGTCAAATTCTTAATTATATGGGCAAATTGAAATTTTTCGATTATTTTTGTTTTTGAAATTGTATTTTCCTTAAAAAGATTTCCTGCTTTAAGCCACCCAGCTCTGAAAGGATTTAACATTGTTTGATAACTTTAATTAATTACCATAAAGCTTTTAAAGTCATTTAAAATAAAATTGTTTTTTTCTGAATTAAGACTGGTGTAAAAAATATATACAAAATTCTGTACGAACCAATTAAAATATAACATTTAGCAAAATACAAAAACTAAATATAAAAAAAATTTCAAAATTAACAATCAACATTTCTCAGAAAGATATGGGCAAGTGAGAAATGAAAAAACAGGTAAGAATATAATAATTTTAAATCAATGGAATATCTCTACGCAATGCCATTTACAATGCCTGTCAGTTATGAGTAAATACATATAATTAAAACACGTCAAGCTACCATTACGATAGATGAAAGTTTCCTCTAAAAACATCATTAAATAATATTGATTTAGTGTTGCAAAGAATTAGCGAACTTTTAAACAAATTTAAAGAGAGAAGTGTTGCTCTTTTGATTGTTTCTATTACCTAAAATGACTTGTGATATAATTGTGACTATTGTTACTTAGAAATTGAATATTTGTTATTTCTGTATTGACAATAAATCGCACTTGGGTGATGGCATTCAAATAAAAAGGACAAGTGAGTTCAGATTACGATTTGATTCCTACATAAATTAAATTAAATAATATTAGTTGAATTTAATGAAAAATTTTTAATCAGAAATAAAATGCAAATATTAAAAAGCCGAAAATAAAAATATTTATTAAATGCCAATGGCTATATTTATATATAGAATTGAAAAGTCAATTAATGAATATTTAAAATGACCATTTTGATAATTATTTATTTATGTAAGCCTTTTATTTTCAAAAAAATCGAGGTCTGAAATAGGAAAAATAAATAAACCACTAAAATGTCCGATCAATCCATTTTTGATCTGATCCACAATTTTTGCACATCTTGATCAACGTTTCCTCAAATTACTATGTATTACCAATTGATTCTCTTAGTGAAATGCGAAGATTTAAACCTTTTAAATACAAATAACTGACTGTGGGCTAGACATATTTGCGAAAAAGGTTAAAAACTCAAACCGCGACAAACTATTTGTGCCTTTCTGTATAATATTCATTATTTCATACTTAAACCTCAAATTAATTTCAAATAATTACTCAAAAAACCTTTAACAGTGACCTAGAAATTAGATTAAATCACCCTGTTTAAAAATAAATGTAATTAATTTTTTTCATTTAATTAACTCATATTTTATTTCAGGCTACGTTTGTCTTTCATGTCCACCAGGATCCTTTATCGATAATTTTACAAGGAATTGCACACTTTGTGAACCAGGTTTCCTAACGATCTTTACTTTAAAATTTTCATAGCTTTTGTAGGACATTACTCAGATGATTTTAACAAAACAAATTGTACTGAATGCCCCCAGGGCTCATTCAGTAACATAAAAGGCAGTATAAATTGTACTGAATGTCCTCCGGGTTTATTCAGTAACACGACAGGCAGTAAAAACTGTACTCAATGCCCCCCGGGTTCATTCAGTAACACGACGGGCAGTACAAATTGTACAGTCTGTTGGCCTGGTACTTATTGAGTTGTTATTGAAATGATATTTTTGTAATTTTAGGGACATTTGCAAATTTCTCAAAATCCATAAAATGCACCAAATGCCAACCAAATTATTTTAATAGGTAATTAATTAATTTAAATATTTCATGTAACAATAAACATCTACGTACTTCATTAGATTTTTCTCTGCATTGAGATGCAAGAAAAACATTATGGAAATATTTCGAATAAATTTGAAAAGTGCCATTTTTAAATGTAAATATCAAACAATTTCAAATAAATAATTCATAACAATTCACCACGTAGATTTCACCCTTCATAAAACTGATTTTAACAGTTGATTTCAATGCAAAATTATCCTTAAAATGACTGAAATGTGACTTTTTGTTTAATCCTGACCCCTTTCAACGACAAAATCACCCAAAGTACCATGAAATCATGGGTTATGAAGCCAGATTCGGCATTTTCGTCCAAAATTAACCTTAAAATGATGAAGTTTGACTGAAATCCGACCATTTAAACAAAAGAATTTTAAAAATGGCGACTTCATTAAAACAAAAATTCAAAATAGCAATTACATAATGCTACCTTGGCATATTATATCATATGAATTTGACATATTACGTCATAGGACCGTGATATACTTATTTGACCTTGAGGGAGTAAGGGGTGTGGGCTAGTGGGCTCACTGTATATTACTAAGAGTGTCAACACTGTTTCCGTTTGATTATATTGAAACCTTTGATGACATTTTAATACGCACCACACATAATATTTATTGTCAGGTGCATTATTGATTACTAAATTCAAAAATGTGCAACAACTGTAATTGTAAAGTACATGCATTATTGTCGAGACATTTGATGAAACTTGAAGACTAATACATATAGAATATATTATTTATGCAATTATATTCTAATCCAGTGTTTCCCAAACTTTTGGTACTGCGTACCCCCTTGATCATTTTCATTATATAATGTACCATTTTACTTTAAAATTTCATATATAATGATTAAATTGTTTTATAATATCTTTTTTAAAATATACGACCTTTAAATTAATAGCATTAATGAAAACTTAAAACAAAGCGATTTACATTTTAATTACATTTATATAAAAGATTTACTTTATACTTTGATTTTTAAACTTAGTTTATTTCTAAAAATAAGTTATTGATTCAAAAATTTATGCAATTATGATCTAATCTATGTTGATTCATGTCGAGCAGTTGAATATCAAACTCCAATTTTTTGTAATTTCAAAATTATTTACTCGATAGACTTTAACCTTGTTTGACTTTATTGAAAGATCCTCGCAAGAAATATTGATTATCAATATTTTTAATTTTATTATCAACCAATATTCTTTTTAAGGTAATGTTTTATATTATTCAATTAGCATTAATATTCTCTCTATGGGATGATATATAGAATTTATTAAAAGCTGGTGATTTTCTATTTTGCACTCTGTATATTTCAACTTTTCTATAAGCGCACAAAATATTTTTTAAATATTTTTCCACTTGCTTTAAAATTTTCTACAAGTTGTATATAAAGTTTTTAAAAAAGCATTGATTTTCGATTTTTGCACCTTTTCCACATCAAGTGTTTAGAATGTTAATAAAATATATTTCAAAGTATTTGTATGTCATTTGACTGCATTCAATCACTACAAGATGATATAATTTTATTTTTAAAATTACTCATTAAATAATTTCACTATAACGCAAATCTAAAAATATATATAAATATAATTTTTATATTATTAGACTTATAATTAAATTCTCTAAAAGCACATAATGATTTTTAATGAATCTTATTATATTCTGTAGTTTATTATTTTTAAAATTATTTGTTATTTTGTTAATATGTAGTGAAACTAACGAAAGGGATACTTGATGTTTTTGATACTTGATTAGTATAATATTAATTTATTTATTTTTGTAAATAATCAATGTATAGATGTTATAGATATTTACAACAATTTGTGTACAAGAAGTACATGCTCCCGAATATTATGAAACCAAACATTTATTACACTCGACGAATATCATGATGACAAAAATTATATCTTAAATATAAAGTGATTAAATTTATATAAAATAAATTTACCATAAGCATTAGGCATTAAATTATTTGAAGTAAAAGTAATAAATTAACTAATCAGGAAATTTCTAATCAAGATTTGTCACTCAAACATAAATAATGAAATTATTAACATTTTCGGTGTCATAAAGTTCAAACAGCTATAATTTATAGATGAAGATTAAGTAATTTCTACATCTGCGTATTTTGCATACACAGTGTGCAGACATTACTAGTCTGTGACGTTAGTATGAAATCAACTTCGTCTTGTATAAAAGACATTTTTATTTTTAATAAATCGTTGAGAACTTCTTTTTTGTATTTACTTTTCTGACATTTTCATACAGCATAACTTGTGATATTAGCCATGCATAGTATATTATATATGTAGGACATATCTGATTTAATAAGTGTTGTTTCTAAATCTCGGTTTTATGATGAGTCTAATAATATAATTTATTTTATATAATTTTAAAAATATATTAATCTAAAAAATTTCGATGGCGATCAAACAATTATCATATAGGTCACTGAAATTTTAAGTGTATTAATATATATGAGGGGTCAGCAACCTATGGCACGCGTGACAGATTTAGCACGTGGTGGAGTTGTCAATGGCACTCTATACACCATCATAAAGTGGTCAATGTAATAGCGTCTCTTATACTGCTAAAGGCGGTTTCACACATATTCTCTAATATTATTAGATAAAAATATATATTTGTATTGATATTGAAATGGTATTTTTTTTGCTTTATTAAACACCAATTTTCGGCATAACGTCAAATAATATCATAAACATGTTTTACTGTGTGGCTTTCAACGAGAGGGTAAATTTTGTGTTGTTTGTTTTTCAATTAAATATATTAAAAAGATAATTTTGCAATCAAATTATTTTCATAAAGAACTGTATTATTTAATGTGACAGACATATATCATTACTTATTTGCAAAAAAAATAAGGTGGCATTCTGAATTAGTTGTCAGTGTGGCTTGACACACTACAGCTAAAAGGTTGCCGACACTGATATATATATAATACAAAGACCCATACTACATAGTTTAATTAATAAATAAGTAGGTTATAACTATTATAGTATTGACCCAAGTGTGTACATTGATTTTGTATATATAGTTATTGCACATGTAAATTATAAACTATAAAGATCTTATAATCTTATATGACTACAGCGTTTTTTAAAAATAATTGAGTAATGCTTTGCCATATCATTATTAGTACACATTAGATTAAAAATTGAAAATTTAAATCTTATTCACTTTAATAATAACCATTAGACTTTTTGCTGCCATAAGCCATTGGTTGTTCATTTGAGTTGTTCATTTTTTTTTGCTTCACAAATAAAGTTAAATAAATAGAAGGGATAGTTTTCAATATGTATTGCAATTTATTTGAAAACCCAGCTTAGCAAACTGAAAGCTATAAAAATTTTGCTAAATTTACCAACTTTTTCTTTTACAGGTAATTTGGACCGAATTAGTAAATGACCTATTGTGTATTATAATTAATATGTGTTTTATATTTGCAAGTTAAAATAATAATTGTTGAGTCCAGCAGTCTCCAATAAAAACGGTATTGGGACAGCTGGGGGTACTTGTTATGCATGTACTTCTCTTAGAATTAAAATAAATAATTAAATACAATGAAATTAACCGTAAATATATTAATGAAAATTAAATTATTTAATACTCAATTACGAATTATCCAGTATAAAATTCGTATTTTCATTTGATCTTCTTTTCCCTTTTTTTTCTGGTTTTAGTTTTTGATAATTTTTTATAATTTTTTGATAATCAATTTTTATAACTTTAATCTTTATAGTAAGTCCATCCCTGCAACCAATCAATTTTAAAGTGTGATTTCCATGTTTTACAACTCATGCTTCATAAAACCATACTTTTATATATTCTTTTTGTTCTATTTCATTTGTATTTAGGAATGAAGGACAACAATCTTGTATCAAATGCCCCGCTGGGACAGACCAGAAGAAGAGTGGAAGTACTTCATGTTTATTGTGTAAAAAAGGTTGATTTAATGATTGTTAAGGTTGTGTTTTGAAAAAAAATTTTTTATACAAATTAGATGCAAAATATATTGAAATTAACAAAATTCAAAAAAAAAATTTAAGTTTAAAAATAATTAAATTACAAATAAATATTTTTGATGAGTATGGGCAAGTGGCATATGAAAAGGATAAGTACGAATATCATTGTTTTTAATTGAATTGAAATGAATTTATAATTTGTTTTCCGAACAAAATTCTCTAGAGTGATAGGCATTATATCTGCCTGTAAACCTGGTATTAAATAAGTTTCTTTTTAAGATTTTCTGCTTTTCGTTGGCTTCTTGACATTTAGGTCATCAGAGAATCTTATTAACTTTCTTTATTAACTTTCAATTATTTATAAATTTACTATTTTTGAGATTATTAACATTTTAAATTATTGATATATTGATGCTAATTTTAACTTTATTATTGACATGGCTCTAGTCACCAAGATATTCAAACATAATCATGGGATGTTTACTTTATAGATATTTTGCAACAAAGGTTTATCTTATCATTTAAGTGATTAACCATTTTACTGCGGAAGTTGAATATACAATATCTGCCTTCTTCCTTCCTTGGATGTTGAAATCAGATTTATAATAATAATAATAATAATAATAATAATAATAATAATAATAATAATAATAATATAATAATAATAATAATAATAATAATAATAATTATAATAATAATAATAACAATAATAATAATAATAATAATAACAATAATAATAATAATAATAATAATAATAATAATAATAATAATAATAATAATAATAATAATAACAATAATAATAATAATAATAATAATAATAGTAATTATAATAATAATAATAATAATAATAATAATAATAATAATAACAATAATAATAATAATAATAATAACAATAATAATAATAATAATAATAATAATAATAATAATAATAATAATAATAAAAATAATAACAATAATAATAATAATAAATAATTAAATAATTTTGGCAACGATTTAATTAAAAGATTAACGCCAATAAAAAACTATTCGTACGATATATTTCGACAGCATAACTTCATATACACAAAACCAACTAAAAATATTATGAATTAACTTTTAATTTAAACAAATTATTTTTTTATATTAATTTAATTATGTAATAAATAAACATTTAAAAAATATAATCAAATACTTTTAACTAATTTAAAATGTTATTTATATAAATATTATAATTTTTATCTATATTATAATTTTATAAAAAATAATGTAATTTAAAAATTCAATTATTTTAATAATATTAAAAAAATAATAATAATAATATTTAATTATTATTATTATTATTATTATTATTATTATTATTATTATTATTATTATTATTATTATTATTATTATTATTATTATCATACTTCATTAGAAAACAGTGAAAATTGGCTCAGAAATGAATTGAGCTGTTATTTTCTGAATAACATTAATGTAATTTTACAAACAAACTTTTACTTTGAAATCAATATATTTATTACTTAATTTTATTTTTTATTGTAGGTAAATATAACAACAAACCTGGCAACCCATGCCTACCCTGCAAATACGGTTATTTCGCAGCTATTGCTGGAAATATAAAGTGTTATATTTGCCCAGCTGGATTCTACTGCCAGGTAAATTATTGGTTAAATACAAATTTTTAAAGAAGTCTCTAAAAAAACCAAGTTCATACAAAAAAAGCTATTTAAAAATCATAAATATTTTGTAAAGTGACCAGACGTGCCAGATTATGCGGAACTGTACCTCACTGAAAACTGTCCCGGAATGTGTACCGCATTAGTCATGTAACGCATTTAACATTTTCACAAATTTTCTGTTTTTCCTACTTCAAATTAATAAGTTATTATAAATTCTTTAAAAAGCAAAAATTTAATTTCAAATAGCCATGTCGAAGAAAAGAGTTTGTAAATTCATAGACGAGCTTAAAATGTATTTATTTTTAAAGCAAAATTGAAAATAACATTCAATATAATAATTGCAATAGTGACCTCTCTATTGGATCAAAGGGTATACATGACGTCCAGAGGTATATTTCCTTGGATAAACATTAACGTGCATTAGTAACTGTATCTTCAAACAAGGTCAGTAGTTTTTTTCGTAACGTTGAATTCGGATCCAAAGAAAAGGAGCTGGCAATTGCTGGGAATTACGTATCACACTATAATCTATAATGGAGTGCACATCCAAAATTATATTGACATTATTTGAGCCAAAGTTTTCGCTAACCTTCGCACAAAAACTGAAGCAATTAAAAAAACGTATTTGCACCTTTTAATACGGATCAACGTTTGACAACTTTGAAAAATATTGGTTTTGTATCAATATTTTCGGATACCACAAATCACGCTTTCTTGATAACAAGCAAGGCGTATAAATAAAACTTTTAGATTTTTTATCTTTTCCTAGGGAAAAATTCTGAAATAATAGCCAGTTCAATTATATTAAAGAAAAATAATTCAGAAAATATTGTTGTTGCGGTGATAATGCCAATGTAAAATTTGGTGGAGCAATATATATATATATATATATATATATATATATATAGACTCTGGACGAGGTGATGATGAAGAGGGCATTTGACATGGGCCTCCGAATTCGATGAACTACCAAAATATAGCTAACATCAATATTAGAAATTATAAAAAATGATCAAAAAATATACTTCGCGCTTTTAAATAGTAGTGCCTACATTCTAGGGCAACAAAAAAATATTCCCTGTAATAAAATCGAATATAATTATGGATGGCGCGGCGATCAACAATGTTCCGAGATCGCGTAAATGGTCTGGCGACACTCAGCATTAATTGGGATATTGCAAGGACTTTAGATTATTCTGAATTGATAAGTTTTTTTGCATCTATAAACGCTCGAAAAGCGCTTTTTTAAATTTCATTATTAAATTCTGTTTTTGTTTATTCATATTTTTGAATTAAATCGTGTTATTTTTGAAATTCACTTTGTTATTTTTGTTGAGGATACCTAAATAATAGAGTAAAATAATTAATAAACATGTAAAATGATTGGGGGAAACAAGGATAAGTGATTAAGATTTGATTCTGGAGCTTAATAAAAAGGGAATGAAAAAGAAATGTCGAATAATGAGAAGGGAATAAGAGAAAATCAATACAAACAGACAATGAAATAAAAGAAGGTCATTTATAATTAACAAGTGCAAATTTAGGAAAACAAAAACAAAAGGAAAATTTTCACGTTATTTCGAAAGCTCTTTCAAGATAAGGGAAGAAATGTTGTTTGGGAATCCGGGAAAGGGCACCTCTAAAAATGATTTATCTGGACAGCTGCCAGTGATTATAGAGGCCCAAAGGGAATTAGCGTTAAAAGATATCAGAAATTCTATTTGACATCAGTAAGTATTATTGGATGACGGAGTATTAAAAGGAAGCGCAATTGGAATCAAAGAAACAATATTGCAGAAAGACAAAGAAAGACAAAAAGAAATTAAAGAGAAATTTGAAACAGAAATTAAGCAAGGTCAAAGCAAAGCAACTAAATCAGAGTTACCGATCTCAGAAACCTGTCACAGTAGTCAAGTGATTGTGCAATCTAATTGATCCAAAAAGTGCTATTCTTCCTGAAGGGTTGTAATAAGCACCAAATTGTGATTGATAGATAATTCGTTGTGTCATTTTAAAGTGGAGATAAAGTGTATTAATCAATAAAGTTTATATCGTTTGGAGTTCATTACTGTTGTTTAAAAGCACGCTTGGAGTCAGATTGATAATAATTCCTATTCGAATTCACCGACAACCCCAACAGTTTTAGTTCAGTCTAATAATAATTTTCTGTTATACAGAAATGTTCATTGAAAATCTATTTAAATAAAAATGCTTTAAAAGAACTATAAATATAAGCTTCTTTTTTGCAAAATTAAAATTTTGTTAATTTTTTCTTTTTAAAAGTATGCAAATGAAATTCCTACAAGCTGTCCAAAGCATTACACATGTCCACAAGGCTCAATATATCCAAAATCATGTGGACCATTGCTACAAGGTACAAATACACCCAGCTGCACTCCTTCAGTAGAATTAATTGTTCTTATCTGTGTCACATCCATAGGTATGTATGTAAAATAAATTATATTTTTCTTATTTTATAAAATTCGTGAAAATCAAAAATAAATCTGACATAAAGCTCAATTCTGTAGATTTCATGTTTGATTATATCAAAGAGCATTTCATCCCCATCAGCTAACGAAGGCGTATTACCAGTTTTTGATTGAAAAATATATTCCAAATTTAAAATCCGATTTGACAAAAATTCAAATATTTCCAAACCCGAACGCGTTAAAAAAACGCAAACAATCAAATCTGAAGTTCAAAAAACTTAATAAAAAATAATCCAATTCCGACGAAACGCACGACAAATCTCAAAAACTCTATCTACCATACAGGTGGAAACAAATTATTGCCGCCCCTATGATTACGCTCTCTTAACACAAAAAGCGTTTTGATGATTAAACGTTTCTTTTTTATTTTCAGCCTTTTAAATGTTTTTGGAATTCCTTTATGTTAGCTCAGAAAATTTGAGTTTACGCGCATGTTTAAGCTCTTTTCTTTTCTTTCCTCTTTTTTCATTATTTTTCACAAAGTTAATTTAACAAAAGTTTCATTGTTTTGTCTTTATTCCACTTAATAGAATTGTTTCTCAAAAAAAAATTCCTGCTACCCATTTTACATTCCTTTCATCTTATTTTTTTTCTCTTTGTTTTAAGTTTATTTCCTTTATTCCATTGTTTAGTTTATTTAGCTTGCCAACTTTTCTTTTAGCTTCTTTACTACTTTTTGTTTTTAGTTTCAGCGTGTTTTTCATGGTTAACATTTTTACTGTATTTCTTTTTAATTTCGCTTAAACAAATGATCTTTTTCTCATTTTTTCTTGTATTTTTTACAAATGATGTCTAAATTTTAATGGTCTGCACTATAGTCCTGCATATTGATATCACTTAGTCTTTTTTTATTTTTCCATTATCCTGTTGGAAAAACTAAAACCTTTTATCTAAACTTCTCGTTTGTTGTTTCTTTTCTACGACGTTCTTTTTGTCTTTTTCTCTGTCATTTAGTTATGATTTTTTTGCTCTTTTTATTCTGAATTGTTTTACTTTTTCTGATCTTTTTGCCTTTTCCTTTACTTTTTCTCTTTTTTGTTTTTCTTTTGTCTTGTCATTTATATCTTTATATAATTTTAACTTTCTTTTTTCTTGTTTTTTTAACTAAAAGTGGCTTTTATTCTTTTTTTAATAAATTTTTCTACCTTTTCTTTTTTGACTCATTCTCGTGCTGTGCAATAAACAGTATATATCATTAATTATTAATTATATATTCCATATTCAGACATTTTTAATTGTCATTGTGTGTTTATTCTATTAACTTGAGTACACCTATCCCTCACTTAACGAAATTAATTCGTTCACGAAAAGTTGTTCGTAAATCGAAATTTTGTTAAACAATATTATGTTTTCAACATTTATTAAAAAACGTTTTCATTAAGAGAGAAATAGGTGTATCGTTATTTGACGCACTCCTGTATATATTTTAATTATTTTATTTTATTCAATGTTTATTCGCCATATAAAGTAATTAAATATAAAAACAATAAAATCAAAAAAATTTACTATTAAATATTTTATGATGACACATTTTGAAGCCACACATCAATCAACATTGCCACTCTTGCACTAAGTTTGAACTATTCTTATTTTTAGCAGTATCCCTTCAGAAAAGAAAATGGCTCATCTTGCGTGGCATTCCATTGTGATGAGGTTGATAGAAAAATCATTTTAAATCTTACGGTTCACTTTGAGAGGAGATTATTTACTCCTTTTTAGTACATCGTGGTACATAAGTCAAAACAATAAATAACATCTTGATTTTTTAACATTAAAACTTGATTCGACAATGAAACGCAGAATCCTTAAGTGAAAGACCTGTTAAAAAATTGGGAATAATATATTTTTCGACACTAATTTATTAAAACACCGAAAAGACTTTGAACGTGTGAGATGTTTTAAAATATAAATAATTATAGTACGCTGCCTATATGTTGAAATGCTTAGTTATGCACTGATTATTTTTATAGAAATTTCTCAAGCAAATTGTGCTTAATTTGTTTAAAAGTTATTGTATTATAAAAAATAAACGTTGTATTCGAAATAAATAATTAAATAAATTTAGCAGCGATTTAATTAAAAAAAAACGCCAATAAAAAATTTTCGTAAGATATATTTCGACAGTTTAACTGTCATCTACAGGCATAAAAAACCAACTAAAATATTATGAATTAACTTATAATTTAAACAAATTGTTTTTTATATTAATTTAATTTTCTAATAAATAAACACTTAAAAAATATTCAAATCTTTTAACTAATTTTAAAATGTTATTTATATAAATATTATAATTTTAAAAAAATTGTAATTTATAAATTAAATTATTTTAATAATATTAAAATTTTTTTAAAAAAACAATACATAAACTATTTAAAAACATTCAATACATTCGTAGTCATAGCACTTTGTACATTAATCTTTGGATCCAATGACCTTATCAGCAATGCTTCACACATCACGCGTTCCCAATAATTATTAAAATTTATCACCAAAATTCTAAAAATCAGACATTCCTATTTCACTTTTACAGCCTCTATTGTGCTCACTAATATTGGTCAAACCCTTCAATCGACAATGCTCTAGAACTCGAGTACAGAGATGACGGGAAGTCTCGCAAATGTATGCGCCATTACACCCATTACATGTAAATTGATAAACGAGATCAGAACACAATCCAACCGAAGTTTTTCATTTATTAATAAACATATTGCGTACCTCACACGAATTAGAGACGATCTTATACTCAAAATCTCCCATCTTTTTACTTAACTTCTTCTTATAATTTGCAAAACCTCCCGAGTGCGGCAATACTAACAAAAATTTAGGCTCATTCTTTTTATATCCATTTTTACTATTATTTAAATCAACACTCAATTCACACTCATTTGTCAAATTACACACAGACTTTCCCAAACATGGATCCTTAGGATTTTTAATCAATTTGTCAACGGTCTCTTTTATCATCAACAATAAAAATGATTTAGAATACCTTTTCTTTATCAACAACTCAACCAATTTATCAACACTTTTTACCAAATTAGCAAAAGTAGAACATTAAGTATAAATATAGATTCAATTAATACAAGAAATTCTGTGGCTAAAAGAATGTATTTTTGATATTTTATCCTAATTTAAAGACAAATTATAAACCAGCAATTCAAAACAAAGTTTTCATATTGGAATGACCTATGACCCTTGGTTGCAATTACCAAATAATTCAAACGCACGTGAAATTTTAGTTCGTAACGATAAAATGAATATTTTCAACGGATTTAGAAATTCAAGTTAGTAAATAAACAAACTTTCAATTAAACATAAACAATTACAATTTATAAGTAAACAATGACATCAAAATATAATTATTTGAAAAAATAATTTTTCTAAGAAAAATATTAAAAAAAATTTTCTTAAAATTCCTTACTTCCTATAATATAAGTTTTTATTCAGTTGAACAAATTACATGCAGACACGGGTAAGTATGTTTGTCCCTATATTATAACTTTATTGATTTTTTCATTTTATTATAGGAGTTTTTAATGAACTGAAACAAGTGTAATTTCCTATTGATTTCCTACATATGATTGAAACAAAGAGCACAAGCAGTTACAGTCAGTGGACTTAAATAATAATAACTCATTAGTTACATGAAATTGAGATTTATAGTCTTTTATAAAATTTTTAAAAATGTAATATTAAAGAAGTCGGAATTTTTTATATTTAAATCAATTTTAATAATAATATTATATATATTGTAAAGTTTAGAAATAATAATAATAATAATAATAATAATAATAATAATAATAATAATAATAATAATAATAATAATAATAATAATAATAATAATAATAATAATAATAATAATAATAATAATAATAATAATAAGAAGAAGAAGAAGAAGAAGAAGAAGAAGATGAAGAAGAATACAGGATATTTATTTCGAATACTATTTATTTATTTTATCATATTATTCAAAACATCATATTCAAAACAAATTTTTATATTAGCAAAATTAAATTATATTGTTTAATTTTTATAAGTGTTTTAAGTTTGTCAATTCATTATATTTTAATAACATGTGAGATTATAATATTAATTATCCTCATCAAATATTGAAATCCTTCATTTCATTTAGTTGCTTTATTTGTCATCGTCATTATAATTTATGCAATCAGAAAAAAAAGAGGTAGATATTTGTATAGAGGTCTCTCGAATACATTCTCGGAGCCAAGCCCATTTGTAAGTCGAAAGAACACTTCCATTTATTCTGGATATTGAGTTTTATTTTCATTATTATTTTTACTGTAACTGTTATTTAACAGATTTTTTGATTTTTTAAAGATATTTTTTTATAAAATTCAATTTTTCGTTTTCATTATTTATTTTATTTTTTATTTATAAGTGAAAAGAATGATTATTTTCCTTCGAAAACCAGATAAATTATTGTGTAAGTAAAAGTAATAAAGTGTTGGATTTGGTCATAGCACCGATAGCCCATTTACTGGCAGCCTGGAATCGAGCCCGAAAAATTTGTAAATCATACGGTATCACATGCCTAGTTTATATGACGCAAAATGCATTATTATACATTCAACAATAACACAAAAATTTTTGATATGAATATATAATAATTTCAAATCGACGTGAGGGTCCATAGACAGAGTTCTTTAGAAAATAAAAATTTATTAATTAAATAAGATAAACTTATCAAAATCTCCGAATTTGACAGCCTGTTAAACTCAGGCAAAGATAATTCAACTTTTTTGTAAATTGTAAGTTGATTAAGGTTGATCGAAAGTTGATAATTCAGTTGATGAAAATTATTGACACAAAAGAGCCTTAAAAAGGAGTTAAAGTAACAAACAACCGACAAGGTGAAAACTAGATTTTGCAAGACTCATCAAAAAATTTGGCCTGATCACTCTGCATCGTTTAGAACATAGACTATGAGCCATATCATAGACTTTGATGCATCATCTTGTAGCATGATTACTCTCTATCAGATTAATTATTCATCATGATGATCAATCTCTTCAGTGATAAGCAATTTCTTCGTGACCCAACGAGCACTCTTCTCCATACTTGCCTGTAGCGTGATGGTTAAGCATTTACATATAGAAAACTTGAACACTAAAATTACAATAAATACTGGCAATTCACCTATTTTTTATCTGAGTTGATTCGTTTGTTTTGTAGAGAAACGGATGAGATAATAAATGAGTTTATTTATTTAAAAATACTTTGAAAAATATTTGCGCACACACACATATATAGATTTAAGGAATGAGGTAATTAGCTCACAAGACAAATTTGATATCTAGCATGATGGGCAATTTCCTTGATATCGTTATGGAGCGCGTGTTGGTTCAGGAGTGAGTTAGCGGCTTGCTTTACATTATTTACATTTGTCATTATTTTCACCATCATATGCTATAATCATTTATGTCTTTCTATTTAAAACACGAATAACTACCAAAAGAATTTGACTGACTGCAAGCATATTTCGTCCATCATTCTCCATAACAAGAGCACTGTCATGTGTTTAATCAACAATATCCGAGAACTTAATACCGAATTCAAAAATTTTATATTCTACTCTTTTTAAGGCTTTTTCTGTCTCAAGATCCATTGTTATTGGCTAGAATATATTAATAACATTCAAATAACGCTTTTTGTTTAAGTCCGTTTATCCATCTACTGAAATACTTAATTTTTGCTCATTGTTAAAAGGAAACATAAATGCCCAATATTTATTCTGATGATAAATCTTCAGCACATTCTTTTATTGCTCTTCTTTGCGTAACATCTACAAGGTAGTTTATTGTCTTTCTAATTATTGATACAGAATTTGTGTATATTCCGCATTTGAAATGCCACAAGTTGTATAACAGTTAAAACAAATTTATTATTGAGTATTATGCACAGAAATGATAAAAACTTAAAAACAATCTTGATGCAAAAATACTTAATGAGTGTAAGGAAGGATAATTAAAGAATATTTTATAGTTAATTTAATTAATTATGCATTCTTTAATTAAATATTCTTTAAATAACAAGAATAATCATAATTGGCCCCCAAATATTAAATATACTATGAAAACAGATCAAATATGAAAAGAATCACGAATTGAAAGAAAAAATTTATATTCAACTTATATATTGTTTTCTTTAAAATGATCTAAATCAGGGGTTCTCTAACTTACGGCTATCGGGGACCAACTTATAAAAGTGAACATTTTTCGCGACCTCCCTGACTAGTTATTAGAACTTGGAAAGAAAAGTAGATTATCGACTTTTCTATCTCTATTTTTTATTTAATATATTTAATCTAGAATTACAAAACTATCAAAATAACCGTTTATATGCGGATATCCAAAATCCTAATTGCTAATATATTTTAAAGTATTTTCACAATCCACCTCAATTACGTCTGTGACCAAGGAGAGGGCCCCGATCCAAACCTTGAGAACCTTTGATCTAAGCCAAACATTGGATATTTCAATAATCACATGACAGAATAAATAAAAACGCCAAATTCCCAAAAATATAAAAAATAACAAATAAAAGGGACTGAATGGTGGTAAAGTCATCCACTGTAAGTCGCAAAGGCCCTAAGCCGCCGACTGACTGTGGCAAGTTCATGAAGTGATACATTTTCTACATTCTCAATTTTCTCATTAATAAAAATCAGTAGAGCTACACGTAAAAAAGCTCTGATTTCAAAATTTCTGATTGAGAAAACATTTTATTTTCCTGCTTTTGTTTTGATTAAAATTTGATTAATTTATTTAAGTTATTTGAATAAAGTTTTTAACAATCAAAAAATAAAATTATTTTTCAGAAAAATTATAATTAATTGTGAAATAGGAAATTTTCCTAGAAATTTTCACAAATTTATTCCAGTTGATTTAATTATTAATTATTTTATGTGGATTATGATATTTGGGACAAAATAAACCCGTAATGCCAACAATAATACCCCCATGTTACACTCTTGTATTGCTTTCTCTTTAAGGATTTTTCGGCTAAATTAAAGGGCCCAATCCTGGATTTTAGTGCAAAATATTATCACAAAATATTATCAGATCAAAAATTACTACATTTGTCCTGTATGCGAGAGCCAAACTTCTGATTGCTACAATAAATTTTATATTGACTCAATTTAATACCGATAAAAGGTTCTTCTATAAAAGATGTGTAAAAAGAAAAAGTACCATCACATCCGAGATAATTGAAAAAATAGTTATAAAAGATACTTTACAACTTGGAAAGGGGTTAAATAATTTCATCATAAGTGCTGAACCGGATGTTAAGTACGATTTATTGCACTCATATCTAATTAGAGAAGTGAAAATCGATAGATATAATGTTAAAGAAAAAGAACTTTTACCTTCTCCTTTGGACAAGTTAAAGGCAACGTTAATTAAAATGAAACAATCAAAAAACGTTTGAATTTGCCTGAGCGCGACATAAACCTTTACAAAGCAGATCAAAAGATCAAGACTCTTGTACAGGTTTTTGAAACACGACAAAGGTTGAACAGAGGTTGAACAAAAGATGGAAGTCATTTGGAATTTGAAAAGGATATAATGTGATTTTTTATAATTCCAAAATTATTATTTATTAATGAAAAATACGTTCAGAAAATGAAACAAAATTCATATATATATATATATATCATTAAATTATCAGTTATATTTTTACATAAATCTTTCAATTAAATAATTAATTTTTCCACTAAATTAAAACAATTTATAATAAAATACACTGCTGATATTAATTTATGTAATTAAATATATTTCATTTCACCTGTCATTCATATTTCAGAAACAATAATACAAATCATGAGATGTTTCTTAATTATTAAACTAATAATTTTAATTAATATTAATATAAAAATTATAAAAATTCAAAGTTAACATTTATGGAAATTATTCTGTTTTAATCTCGTTTCTTATTTGTTGACAGGGAAAATTTTTCTCATGAATTTTTTGTTTATTTTTATGAATCAGAAAATTTAGGGGAGTCATCTTTCATAATTGCTCTATAATTATTGGTTTTATGATCCGTGTTACAGGACGTTTCCACAGATATTGGAGACAAAAAAGTGAAAGCAAAAACCTTTAGAATATTTCTAGATCAACTAAAATAAATAATTAATTTGGTTCAAAATTCAAAATTATTAAATTGATGAATTTACACGATTCTTTTCGATAAAAAAATAAATTAATTTGGAAAAAATTATTTGAAAATTTGAAAATTAATATATTTTAAATTCTTTTTATTTATTATTATTATTATTATTATTATTATTATTATTATTATTATTATTAATTTTATTATTATTATTATTAAGATTATTATTATTATTATTATTATTTTTATTATTATTATTATTATTATTATTATTATTATTATTATTATTTTTATTATTATTATTATTATTATTATTATTATTATTATTATTATTATTATTATTATTATTATTATTATTATTATTATTATTATTATTATTATTATTATTATTATTATTATTATTATTATTATTATTATTATTATTATTATTATTATTATTATTATTATTATTATTATTATTATTATTATTATTATTATTATTATTATTATATTATTATTATTATTATTATTATTATTATTATTATTATTATTATTATTATTATTATTATTATTATTATTATTATTATTATTATTATTATTATTATTATTATTATTATTATTATTATTATTATTATTATTATTATTATTATTATTATTATTATTATTATTATTATTATTATTATTATTATTATTATTATTATTATTATTATTATTATTATTATTATTATTATTATTTAACCCAGATAAACCTACTGGTTTATGACGTCAACATTATCTTTGATACCATTTTTGATAATGTCAGCACTTGATGATATAGCAATGACAATGCATAATTTTTATTAGTTACCATTGGGCTTTTGTACCGATAGCACGTTTGAAAGTTTGTCAATATTTATTATAACAAAACTTCCATTATGGGTTGTGGGTGACTAAACGTTGAGTGACTAAAGCCATTTAAACTATGGGGGAGGTTAGAATATAATTAAATTAATTCATAAAATAAATAACTAATTAAATATTAATTAAATAAATAATTAAATGAATGAATGTTGGAGATTGATGTAGTGTGTAAATTCCTTATGCTTACATTACTTTGCGTTTAATATAATTCCTCAGGATTTGTGTTTAGATATTACGAATAAATTTTGGGATTTTGAATTTTATAAATATTTATTATGGATGTTATTAATACTAAAAGTAACGCATCTAACACCGAGACCACGATGGCCAATTTTATTAAACCTTCAGAAAATTACGAAATTGGAGCCGACATAGAAGATTTTATACAAGAATGTAAAGATTTTTCGACCTTATGGGCATCTCAGAAGAATACACAAGAAAATTTGTCAAAGAATTTTTATCGGCAAATGCTACATAGAAATATGAAGCAACTCGTGAGGACATCAACTATTTGGATCGTCTCAAAGAAGCTTTCAAAAAGCGAATGAATTTTATGGATAATCTTCAAGAAGCTCTCAAATATCGCCAAGGAAATGATTCAACCAATAAATCTGCACATAAATAGAAAAGCTCTCAAAACAAATCTTGCGACACAAACTAAATGAAGAGGAACTGTAGAAATTTTTAATTTTCTATGCAGTAGAAAATAATGAAATGAAGGAAGATCTTAGAATGAACGAATTTAAGACCGTGGAATAAATGAAAGAAGGAATCAAGAAACATGAAAAAGTAAATAATGAAATTTACCAGATCAACAATCAAAAACAGCAATAAAAACAAATATTAAATATGCAGATGTGGTAAAAAATTGGAGGAACTTTCAGATGAAACCAGTTAGAAGAAATGAAGCTCCAGTTAAAAGAGAAGTCAATGATCCAAGATCCAATAATTTCTATCAAAGACCAAGATTTAATGATTTTAAATTTCAGGAAAATAATAGACGAATTTTAAAATGTTGGGCTTGTCAAGAAGAAAGACATAATAGATCTGAATGCCCAAATGTAAAATGCAATCATTGCTATAAATCAGGACACATTTGTCACCAGTGCTTCGAACTTCGATCAAACCAAGAACGACAATATCGAGAAAAAGTAGCAGCAATCAAGCAAGATGATAATGAAAATGAAAGTCAGGGCTCAGACAGATATGCTCCACCACAAGAGGAGGTGATCAGAGCTCTACATTAAATGTAAGTAATGCATTGCATAAGGAATGTATCAATGGTATAATTGATGATGGTTTGCATGCTGTGAATGATAAAAAAATTAAACCTTTAGATAATAATTGTGATTGTTGGTTAGACTCTAACACGTTTAGTAATTAATGTGTTGATAAATTGAGAATGGGTGATTTAGGATGTAATAATGAGGAAAATTTAAATTTCTATGAATATTTTTGTATAAATTATGATAATAATAATTTAAATAATTAAATATTTAAATACGATAAATTAAATGGGAGACCTAGTGTTTTTATTTTTATTAATAATAATGAGTTTCAGTGTTTATTAGACACGGGCGCAAAAATAAGTGTGATTGATAAGTTTGCTACAAAAGTTTGAAATTAGAAATTTAGAGAAATGTTATCTGAAATTAAGATGTACAAATCAATCACCCATTGAAATATTGGGGAAAGTTAACGTAGAAGTGCAAATTATTGGAATATCGAAAAGGAAAGTTGTCGAAAGAGATATTTTCTAAAGTTATTGGAGGAATAGATTTTTTGAAAACGTTTAAAAATTAGAAGCTCTACTAGTAATAATAAAAGTAAAATAAATAAATTGACGGATATCGCGGTAGTAAAAAGTGTAGATGAAAATAATAATGATCAACTGAAAGATAATAATATTAAAAAATTGTTGGATTGCATTTTTATGAAACACAAATGTGACGTAAGAAAAATAACTTTGTTAACCCATAAAATTTTGACTTCAGGTAAACCTATAGTCATTTACCCTAGGCGACAGCCCGCTCATTTGATAGGAAAAATTGATGAACAGATTAATGAAATGGAAAGGTTTGGCATTATAAAAGAATGTAATTCCCCATGGAATACACCGTTAGTATGTTAAAAAGAAAGATAAAAACGACTTAAGAATATGTTTAGATTTTCGGGAGCTGAATAATATAACAGAAAGACCAATATTTCCAATTCGGAACATTAATGAACTATTGGATACATTAAACGGAGTAAAATATTTTAGTACGATTGACCTGGGAAATGCATATAACCAAGTTGAGCTAGAAGAAACATCAAAATTGAAAAATGCATTTTCCACTAATACTAAGTAATATTGTTTTAACCGAATGCCATTTGGAATAGCAGCAGCTCCAGCGACTTTCCAAAAGTTAATGAATATAGTACTAGGAGAACTTAATTGGAAATTTGCAATTGTTTACTTAGATGATATTTTAATATTTTCGAAGGAATTAAATGAATATTACAAAAATATAGGAAGAGTACAAGAGAAGATAAGACTTGCTGGATTAAAAATTATCCCATCAAAATGCCAATTTTTAAAAGATGAAGTAAAGCTTTTGGGATTAAAGTGGTGTAAAGACAGATGAAAAAAAAATGCAATCAATTAAACAATTTGAAAGACCTAAGTGTATAAAGCAATTATGGAGCTTTTTAGGACTAACTAACTGTTATAGTAAATTCATAAAAGATTCCAAAAACTTAGAAAAATTATGCAGAAGCAAAGTAAAGAAACTAATTTGGACTAAAGACTGCGAGAAAGCATTTATTGAACTTAAAGATAAATTAATAAACGCACCTATTTTGAAGTTTCCAGATTTCTCAAGGCCATTTATTTTAGATAGCAATGCTAGTATTGATCGTATTGGTGCGGTTTTATCTCAAATTGACGATTCTGGGAGAGAAAATGTTATTGCATATGGATCACACGCTATGTTTAAACACGAGGTTGGTTACTGCATAACAAGGAAAGAAATTTTGGTGATATAGTTTTTTACAGGGCACTTTAAGTATTATTTATATGGTAAAAAGTTCACACTTCGTACTGATCATAAAGCATTAACTTATGAAAACAACGAAAATCATTATCAGTAGTTAGATATGTCACCGCTAGACCATGTCACCGCTGGACCACATACCCCCTCTCCCCACCCCCACCGGGAAAAATTTTTTCGCGCTAAGTCCAAAAGTACAATTTTTTTTTTTTTTTTTTTTTTTTCAAAATTTTTTCTATGTTGAAAAGTACATATATTTTCAAGGTCATTCAAAAATTTTTTCAAAAATTTTTCTATGTTTAAAAGTACACGATTTCCTATGTCACCGCTGGACCAAAAAAAAAAAAGATAGAATATTTTTCGAAATTTTTTCAAAATTTTTTCTATGTTTAAAAGTACACGATTTCCTATGTCACCGCTGGACCAAAAAAGATAGAATATTTTTCGAAATTTTTTCAAAATTTTTTCTATGTTGAAAAGTACACGATTTCCTATGTCACCGCTAGACCAAAAAAGAGAATATTTTTCGAAATTTTTTCAAAATTTTTTCTATGTTGAAAAGTACACGATTTCCTATGTCACCGCTAGACCAAAAAAGATAGAATATTTTTCGAAATTTTTTCAAAAATTTTTCTATGTTGAAAAGTACAAATATTTTTTCAAGGTCACGGATTTTTTAATCATTTTTTTAATTATAATATATCTACTTACTTTTATAAGTAGTATATATTTTGTAAATTTAATTTAATTTTTATTTTTTAAAATATTATTATTTTTATTATTATGTTTATAAATATTATTATTATATATTGAAAACCGAGACATATACAACAAATTTATTATAAAGAGACAATTCTACTATAGTAGTATTGTCTAAGAGCTTTATTCAAAGCCCATTCCACATACTTCCGATATCGGGCGGCGCAACAATGACATCCATCACCACAAGGGTATTCGGGTTCCATATCTTTTGACAAATTGTTTTGTTCGATATCCCATAGGAACTCATCTATTACAGTAAATATCCATATTGATGTATGATTGAATATCAAGTCTGGAATTATTGATGCCGGCTTATCCATGATTCCATGTATTTCTGGATAATAGAATTGCAGACGTTCTTTAATAACTTTAAAATAATCATCTAAAAACAAGTAATAATAATAATATTAATAATAAATTACCGTAATGTTTAATTTCATTCATAGCTTGAACTGCGCTCGGTACAATCATTTTAATGATAAAAAATGAAATAACAATTACTTTTATACTAATTTAGACACACACACACACATCTTTAGCTATAAACAATAAATATTAATTTATAATGTTTTGAAAATGATTAAAGAAATTTTAATAATATTATTAGTTTTTAATATGGCCAACTCAATTGTTGTAACCGTTCAAGGTAAAAATTCAACAAGATGTGTATGTCCTGATACCGCTGTATTGATGGATATTTTGTATATGATAGATAGGCCTAGATATTTGAAAACTCCAGTCAAAAGATTATCTGAAAGAATGAGTAATTTAGAATTCCGATTTGAACATACATATGAGACTTTAAAAAGAGCTAAAAACGAATTATATGATGATATTATATATCTAAATAAGACCATTGGTACTATCAAAAATGAATTAAGAAAATCAGTATTAGAATTGAAAGAAAATCGTAAACTTAATGAAAAAATGATGAATCAAGTTCAATATAGTATAAAATTTTATTCTAATAAAACAACTGATCAGTTCAATCGTATAATGAAATTACAACAACACCCAGTTAACAGTGGCGGCAACAGCTTGAAAGAAGTTAACAGTGCCAACAAATCATCATTGCCATTTCCATTATATATTTTTACATATTTTCTTAGTATTACATGATTCTGATTGATCGAATATAGTATAAATAAGCTTACACTTTCATGTATTTTTATAAAATGCCAGAAACTAAATTTTTTATAACTTTGTTGAATGAGCTGGTCTCTAATAATAGAGAAGAAGATGAAATCATTAAAAACATGAAATTTATGGTAAACCGTACCGAGAAAATCGTTGAAGACATGCCATTTGATTATGAAAAAATTCTCAATTTGCCACCATTGGAGAGAAAGAAGGCATTCCAATCAATATTTAGTTACATGTTTGATGAAAATAATAAATGGATGCGAATAATAGTAGGATTAATGTACAAGAAAACACATGATATTAAAATCTGGATCCGACTATGAAAATTATTTCCAATGGTCTATAGAGGTATATTACTTTATATTGTTATTAATTTATCATTATTTAGGTGATAGAAACAAAAATTGATCCGTGGGTAGAATCAAACGGTGGATGGACAGCTATTATTCAAGTTGCCGCAGAAGCCAAACGCTCTGATATTTATATCGAGAATTGCAAATTTTTATTAAAACTATTCACTGGAGTATCTGTTTTATATTTATGTAACAAAGTTTATCGTAGATTTTAATAAATATTTCTTTGTTATTATTATTAATAAAAAACTATATTTTAAAGATTTATTGATTATTACATGTACATTGTTCATCACCACAAGATTCTATCATAATATTTTCTATAACATGATCAATACAATTCTTGAATTCGGTAGGCTCATCTTTTTCGGTAGCTTCTTCAACATCATTAATATTTTCTTCAGTATCTTCAGAATCATTAATAATTTCAGTATCTCCATCATTAATAATTTCAGTATCTCCATCATTAACAATTTCATCACTCTGACATTCAGATTCGCAATCCGATTCTTTACTCAATGCTTCAACTAAAGTCAACATATCTCTAATTTTTACACCGGTTATTTCTTCAAGTTTATCAAACAAAAAGTTTATTAAATATTCTAAACCTAAATTAATTAATTATTTTATATTTTATATTTTACCTTTTTCAGACATCATTTTAACAGTATTTTAAAACTACTTATAATTTTGTTTATAGAATAACAAAGAAACATTAATACATTTATTAAACACTAAACACTAAAATAACTGTGAAAGTCTAGCAGTAACAATTTTCCAGATTGGAGAAAGCACATCATTTTGATCAGCTTTATATCCTTGGATTGTTATTGTTAAATACCAGTTTTCCTGTTCTTTGAAACCTATTTCTGTAAATGCATCATAATATTTGGTATATTGACTCGTGAAGAAAGCATTTTCATTGCATTTTAAATTGGAATTGATCTTTTTGAACGTATTATCAATATCCTTGATATCTAACATTGATAGAGTGCCAGCGAGAGATTGAAATTGAGTCTTATTGAGTTTGACCGGATTTGCCAATTGCATATTAATAGGCTCCTTTAAAAAATACATTTTATAATTGTGGAACATCTGAACTGGTTGGACACTTATTTTCTTGGTCATATTTGATTTATGATTTTTATAAGGTGGTGACGCACTTTTATACCCTTGACAGATACTGATTAACCAATCAGAATCATGCATGATCACAAAGATAATGCATGATAAGTGCATGATAAGTGCAAGACAAGTGCGTGACTGGAAAACTGTATGTGAATTAACTCGTGGATTTTGTATATGATTTTACGCATTCATCTATATAAAATGTATTATTAACATCACGTGTTTTATTATTATTATTATTATTATTATTATTTTTATTATTATTATTATTAATATTATTATTATGTGTTTAATTAAAGCTAATGCATCATCACAAAGACAGTGCATGATAAGTGCGTGATCATAAAGACAGTGCAAGATAAGTGCGTGACTCTATGTAAATTAACCCGTTGAGTTTTATGATTTTACATATATCATCTATATAAAATGTTTTATTATTAATATTATTATTATTATTATTATTATTACTATTATTATTATTATTATTACTATTATTACTATTATTATTATTATTACTATTATTATTATTATTACTATTATTACTATTATTATTATTATTATTACCAAAACTAACAAAAATAAAACTATTAATATTATTACCAACACTAACAAAAATAAAACTATTATTATCAACACTAAAACAAAACAAAAAATAAAATTCAAAACATTTATTTTCGAAAAAGTTGGTATTTCGAAGAATTTCTAACTGATTTTGCCAGGCACCATTCCACGTAGCGCTGGTATCGAAAATCGCAGCAGCTACAACCCAGAATACAGGGGTATTCGGGTTCCATCTCCTTTGGTCTTCTGTCAAGCTTAATATCCCATAGAGCTTGATCAATTATGTTAAAAATCCATATGTTGGTCGTTGTATAGACCAAATCTGGAATTACTGATTCAGGCTGGTCTTTGACTATTGCTCTGAGTTGAGGATAGAAGAAGAATAACCTTTCCAGTAATACGGCCTGATATTTATCTGGAAACAAAGATATTAATATCAATAAATAATAAATAATAAATTTACCATAATTTTTGATCTCTTTTTTGCTTAATTTTGTACTCGTCATCATAATATTTTCCATTTTAAAAATGAAATAAAATGAATAAGCAATTTGTTTTAATCAATCATTAGCCAATCAGATATCGACCAATCCGGTGATTTCATTTTGTATGTCACAAACAATATTTTTGTACTCTAGATTTCGCACCCCTAATATGACTATTTTGCCACTAGCAAACACGTTAACACACATTGGGTTGTATTTTAAAAGCCTCAGTGCAGGAAATAATTCTGGTTCGAACATACAAAGACATTTTGTTGACATGTTATATAGATTGATAGATTGTCCTATATCCATGGTAACTGTAATTGACTGTATTTTAAGATCCTTTATTCTATATTGTAATTTATTGACATCTAAAGGTTTCTTACATCCCATGATTCTGCATTTGCCGGATTATTTATTATACGGTATTTTCCACTCCTATCTACAATTTGCTGGGGTTTACCATTTGGAAACGTCATTTTTGATACATCGAAAGTTCCTTTATAATTTATATTTGATAACATAATTAAACAATAATGAAATATTAATCTATATATATGATTTTTAGGAAGAGTTCATTAAATCATATAATATAAACAAAAACCTATAATTATACAAATTAATAATGGACTTAAGAAATGATGCTGTATATCAAATCGTCGGCCCAAGTGGTAGTGGTAAAACTATGTTTGTGTGTAAATTACTGAAATCTAATTTATTTCAAACCAAATTCAACAAGATTTATTGGCATAGGGGTGCAGATGAAGAACATGGATTAACTCAGGATAATTTCTGTAAATTGAAAAACATGAAAATAGTAAAGGGTTTCGATAAAAACTGATCAAGTCGATTAAGGAAAGGTGATGTCATCATTATTGATGATTTGTATCAGGAAGCTAATAAAGAAAAGGATTTTAATAATTTATTCACAAAAATCAGTAGACATGTTGGTGTTACTGTGATCTTTATTACTCAAAATCTATTTCACCAGGGTGGTGCACATCGAACAAGGAATTTAAATGTTCAATATTTAGTTATTTTCAAGAATCCTAGAGATGCAACAGTTATTGATTTTCTTGCTCGACAAGCATACCCTAATAATCGTAATTTTCTCATCAGTGCATTTCAAGATGCTACAAAATCACCACATGGATATATATTCCTTGATTTCACACAACAATGTAACGATGATTTACGGGTAAAAACAGATATTTTCAATAAAGAAGGTGCCATGGTATATAAACAAAGTTGAAAACTTTAACATGTAAAAATGTTTATGAAATCCAGGCTTAAAAATATCCGAAAACTTAGACAAAGTATTAAAAAGACTATAAAGAAACGTGTTCCACCAAAAACTAGTTATACACCATCTAAAAAGCTAATAACCGAGAATTACCCTGCAATGAATCTTATTTCGAAAAACATTATTAAAAAGAGTAAGAAAACAGTTAAAATTGTTAAAAATCATAGGAGTTTCCCATATTTTAATGCATTGTTAAAGGCTTCGAGTATGAAAAGAATGTCTATTTTACAATCATTTCCAACTTTTGTTGTCGATGATTTACTCAAAATTCTATTAAAAGTAGTTAGAGGTAAAATTAAAATCAGTAATTCTAAAAAACTAGTATTGAATAAACATCGTAAGCCTTTGTTATCGCTAGTAAATAATAAAAATCGTAAGCAAATGAGAAAAATCATATATAAACAACAAGGTGGTTTTATCGGAGCAATGTTACCAATAGCATTATCATTATTATCACAATAAACGATGGGTCAATCATTACCTAATGTTAAATTAAAATTTAAATCATCTTGTTGTAATGGAGAAGATTTGGACGAACCCAGAAGACGAAGCAGGTTTCGGTGGAGTGGCAAAGTTAAAGAAAAGAGTCCCAAATTCGAAAAAGGAAACGCAAAAGTGGTTGTCAGATCAGCTTGCGTACAGTTTAAACAAACCGATGCGGAAAAGATTTCCAACAAGAGCTTATAAGACATTCGGTATTAATGATTTATGGCAAATGGATTTGATGGAGATGATACCGTATTCGAAAATTAACAAGGGTTATAAATATATTTTAACATGTATCGATGTTTTCAGTCGTTTTGCCCGCGGTCTACCAACAAAGACAAAATCTGCAGAGGAAATATCTAAAGCAATTAACTCAATGTTTAAAAATGGGCATCCAGACAATTTGCAAACCGATTTAGGTATTATTATTATTATTATTATTTTTATTATTATTAATATTATTATTATTATTATTATTATTATTATTATAGGCAAGGAGTTTTACAATAGTAAAGTTAAACAAATCCTGGATTGTCTCAAAATAAATCATTATTCTGTACATTCTCAATACAAAGCCGCACATGTTGAAAGATTTAACCGGACATTGAGGGATAGATTAAAGAAATATTTCGTGCATCAAGGTAATAAAATATGGATAAATGTATTACCGAAAATACTTGTTAGTTATAATAATTCTTCGCATCGAGGTCTGAATGGTTTGAGACCCGTAGATATCAGCTCGAAAACACGAGTACAGTCTAAAAAAGTTCCTATTACAAAACCGAAATATAAAGTTGGTGATCACGTTAGAATTAGTAAAATATCTGCTTCACCTTTCATCAAAAATTTCGATAGTAATTGGAGTGATGAGGTATTTCAAATTACTAAAATTAATACTAAACAGAGTCCTGTAATGTATGTTATTAAAGATAGTGATAACAATGTAATACAAGGGAAATTCTATGAACAGGAATTACAAGTTATTTCCAAACCTACAGTGTTCAGAATTCAGAAAATATTGAAAACTAAAATGGTGGGTAAGGATAAACAATACTATGTCAAATGGCATGGATATCAAAAACCCTCGTGGATATCATCAAAAGACCTAGTAAAATGAGTTTCTATACAATTTTACCGAGTAATAGTTGCCCACTAATCCATCCGGAAAATCAAGCGAGTAAATTTATGGTTGATCTTCAAAATCCTATGTATTTACATGGAAATTGGGAAGTTGCTTTGCAAGACTTTACATTTGTGTACAATACATTCCCATTTTATAGTCATTGTAAAATCGGTTACAAGAAACGTGTTCCCAAAACCTGTAGTGGTATTTTCACAATCAATAATTTTGAACGATATTGTCATATTCCGAATCAGATTTTAGATGAAAATAGTGGCATGTTTTTTAAAGATGGATTGAATGTTAGTTGTGATTTTAGCCCATTTACAATAAAGTTTGAAAGTATTGAGGATGCCAAGCGAATGGGTAGTGATAAGCTTAACATCGTTGTTCCTGGTACTGAATACCAAATACGTTTCAAAACATTTATCGATGTCGGTCCTGTGAATGAAAACATCAAAATAACTGTATCATATATTAATGAGGTGGAAGATACATTTACATTTACTAATGAATTATATATTGAAACACTTGAAGAATTACATAAATATATTTCATTAAATTGTTTACACATATTTAAAACTATTGAATTTCTTAAAGATGGAATATGTAAATTCAGTCTGAATAATAATATTTGTGAAGTTACATTTGATAAAAATTTGGCTAATACATTGGGATTAGATAAGCAAACATATCGAGCAAGTGCTTTTGGTGTACGCAAACCAAAAATAATAAAACTTCATAGACAAATGTTCATATATACTAACATCATCGATCCTATAATTGTTGGTGATTCTTTGGTTCCTCTATTGAAATCTGTTTGGGTTGATAAACATGACCAGGATGAAGTTGTCAATATAAATATCGATAATCCCATGTACTTACCGGTATCAACATCATGTATAAACAATATAGAAATAAATATTCGTGATGATAGTGGTAAATTTATTGAATTTAGTAAAGATACAAAAACTCATTTGACATTACATTTTCGTAAATTAGATGGCCAATAACGATATTATTAGTATGTATAGTGGTAGCCAAAGTGGTGGCGAATTACCATATTTTATTGGTAAACAGTATGGATCAGGTTGGTTGAGAACAATTGGTAGATTTGCACTTCCTATTCTTAAACGCCTTGGTAGTTTTGGTATGAAAACAGCTAAAGATGTGATAATGAATGAGCAGAAAATATTACCATCTCTAAAATCAAATGCATTATCCGAGTTAGGGAAAGTTCTACCTAGTGTTGCAGGTATGTTTCAAAAACCTGAAGCACCGGCTCAAAAACGTAAAAGGCATCATAAACATATAAACAAACGAATGAAAGGCCATGGAACTATATTTCAAAAATGATTTGTGGTAAATCTGAATTGTGCTTATTTGATAGACCATCTCCCCAAGCAGTAATTGAAATGGGGCCTTTGAAGATGTATTCCCGATGAATTCTATTATGGATAGTAGAACTGATATTGAATTTTATATTAATGGTTCCCAAACTGAATATCTAGATTTGAACGATACATTGTTAACTGTTCAGGTCAAAGTTGTAGATAAAGATAGAAAACCATTGGGTGAACCTAGTGATGTTATACCAAACAATTTCTTGTTTCATACACTTTTTAAAGATGCAGTTCTCGGATTTAATAATATCAAGATTGAGGGTGGTAACAGTACATATATTCACAAAGCTCTAATAGAAACTATTATAAATTACAATAGCGATACTAAAAATACATGTTTAACTCCTATGGGTTATGGTAGTGATGACGATAGGAAAAAGTGGATTAAAGGATCGAAATTATTTACCATGTGCTCATCATTACAACTCGATTTTATGGATCAACCAAAATATTTACTCCCAGGTGTTAATGTGCACATTAGATTGAAAAGATCTGATTCGGCATTATCACTAACAAGTACCAACACAGCTCCAATTCTTCAATTAGTCGATGCAAAATTATTGGTGAGAAGAGTTCGGGTTGAGCCCTCTGTATTAGCCGGTCATCAATTGGGGCTTAATTCTAAGCATGCAATATATCCATTGAAAACAAAGGAAATTGTTCAATTTGCAATTGCTAAAGGTTCAGCTTCTTTCTATAAGGAACAAATATTTGGAGATAGAAGAATGCCCAACTTTATATTGGTAACATTTCAAAGTGAATCTCAATATAATGGATCATACTTAACATCGTGCTCAATTTTCAAAAACTTTGGTGTAACATCGCTAACTTTATCGAAAAATAGTGATTATAGAGAAACATATACTCAAGATTTCGAAAATGATAATTATTGTGCTACATATATGCAGAGTATAGTGAGAAATATGGGTTATTTGGATAAAAACCTTAATTGTGGTATAACTCTTGAAGATTTTAAAAGCAAATATCCATTCTTTACATTTGTTTTGGCCCCGATTTTGATTTAAATCAGAGTCAATTACCTCAAAATGGAAATTTACGATTAGATATAAAGTTTGCTAAAGCTACAACTGAACCGGTACATGTTGTAATATATGGCGTATTTGAAAACGAGGTTCAAATAACTGCAAACAGAACAGTGTTGGTTTGAACAAACATTATTGGTTTGAATGGTATAAATGTATAGATAATTTATGATAATTTGTCATGGAGTAAGTTTTTAAATGTATTATTAATATTATTGATGTAGTTCTGTTCAGGTCTATCGAATTGGAAAACAAATACTAGGACATGAATTTTTAGGGGTATTTCCTCTTGATAAAATTCCATATTTACGTAATAATCAAGCCATAATCGTCAATACTCAATCGTCTCATCTCGGTGGAGAACATTGGTTAGCAATATATATGAAACCTAGCAAGATATTTGTATTTGATCCTATGGGTTTCTATTATCCGGCTTTAATGGTTTCGAAACTTCAAACAATGGGTAAACCTATTGTCTATAATAAAACTATGTATCAAAAACCATGGACATTAACATGTGGTCAACATTGTTTAGCTTGTTATTATCCAAGCGATTTGATGATTAATAAATGTATTAATGTTTATTGTTATGTTTTAACTATTAATATTTTTTATTTTTTATTATTATTATTATTTTATTATTATTATTGTTATTATTATTTATTATTATTTTTATTATTATTATTATTATTATTATTAATTAATTAATGGTCACAAAGACAGTGCGTGATAAGTGCGTGATCACAAAGACAGTGCATTATAAGTGCATGATCATCACATGATAATTGCATGCATACACAAAATTGAATAAAGAAAACACATACAAACAAAAGTATGTATGTGAATTACAAAGAAAACACATACAAACAAAAGTATGTGTGTAATTTACAAAGAACGCATGCAGTCACAGTGTAGACTGCATGTGTTTTACAAAGAAAACATACATACACACTATAGGCTGCATGCATAAAAATCTCTCACCTATATGTGTGTATTGCTTAAATGTGATTGGTTAAATCCTGAAAATTTGATTCTTTTTATAAACATTGACAAATGTAGAATTTGTCACAATTAATTCAAAAATTTCAAATTAACAAAATATTCAAAATGGAGAAAACAAGTATTCTTAAACAATTATTAGCTGAGGGAAACGGTAAATTTTTTTTAATTTTATTATTTCTTTTATTTATTTATTATTAAGGTACATTTAATTGGTATGATGTCACAGAAAAAGATAACGAAGTTATTATAATCGAGGATAGTGGTAAATTTATTTATTAAATTATTAATTTATTATTATTATTGTTTTAGAAGTTATTGTAACACCGACGGAAATCATTGTTATCAGTGATAGTGAAGATGAAATCGATCATGGTAAATTTTTTATTTTATTTTTATTATTTTTAAAACCATTTTAGTAGATTTGGATCGAGATGAAAATGCTGATGCCCCCGTTTCTGGGGAAGATATGAATACCCACAATTATGCCCCCGTTTCTGGGGAAGATATGAATACCCACAATTATGCCCCCGTTTCTGGGGAAGATATGTATACCCACAATTATGCCCCCGTTTCTGGGGAAGATATGGATGCATCCGTTTCTGGGGAAGACAGCTCTACAGATGATGATACTGATAAATGTGAGTTTTTTATTTATTTTTATTTATTTTTAATATAATGTTAATAATTGATAAAAACTTTTATTGTAAACTTTTATTAAAAACTTTTATTGAAAAATATATTGAATACTTTATTGAAAACTTTTATTGAAAACATATATTTAAATTTATTATTGAAAATTATATTGAAAACATATATTGAAAACATATATTGAATACTTTTATTGAAAATTATATTGAAAATTATATTGAATACTTTATTGAATACTTTATTGTAAACTTTTATTAAAAACTTTTATTGAAAATTTTATTGAAAATTATATTGAATACTTTATTGAAAATTATATTGAAAACATATATTGAATACTTTATTGAATACTTTTATTGAAAATTATATTGAAAACATATATTTAAATTTATTATTTTTAACAGGCAAATTATATCCAAAGTACTGCATCTCTTCAGCGTGTCATTCTTTAGAATGCCATGCTGAAATGAAGCGATACTATGGACAAAAATTTTATGGCATCAAGTTTTTTATATGCCCTAAATGCGAGACTGCCCAGGATGTAAAATATTTAGTTTTTTATAAGGATCACTCTTCCCACTTAAATCAATTCACTTTAAATAAAAAGGCTCTTCTACGGAAAATAATGAAAAGAAAAAATAATAACAGAAAAAATAATAAAAATAGTAAAAATAATGACAATAATGACAATAATGACAATAATGACAATAATGACAATAATAATAATAATAATAATAATAATAATAATATGTCGAGACGTAATAACAACAATAATACGTCGAAACACAATAAAAATAATAATATGTCGAGACGTAATAACAACAATAATACATCGAAACATAATAATAATAATAACAATAATAATACATCGAAACATAATAATAATAACAATAATAATACGTCGAAACATAATAAACGACCTGCTGCAAATATCCAGTGTGTTCCCTCTAAAATTAAAAGGATTGAAATCATCATTAGCGATGATGAAGAAATTATCATTAGTGATGATGAAGAAATCATCATTAACGATAATCAAATAGGAGGTTCGATAAATATCGATAATGAACCCGAAATAAGGTCAGATTTAAATGGGACTCATAAAAGTATTAGATTTGATGTAGAATGTCAGAATCTAATACAAATCTCATTAACAAATAAAATAGTTAATAGATTAAAATATGAAATTAACCAAATGGGGTCGGTTAAAATACAATTCACCATTCTTATACAATTTGAAAAAGATGGTGAAATAAAAGACAACTTCTTTAGTAATAAGGCAGAACTTTTCTCGGATAATTTTCTGCTTGATGGTATTACAAAATTAAATAATAAAATAGAAAGATTCACATATTTAGGGAGCGGATGGCGGGTTGTTAAAATCAAAGAGATTGATTTTATATTAACAAAGTATTTCCCTATAAATAGACTAGCTGGCCATAGTTATATCCCAACACCGAAATCTTTATCTGGCAAAAAGCTATAGTTAACGTTCAAAACACTGACCATCACTGTTTTATATATAGTATATTAGCCCTTTTAAAACGAAGTGTAGTTCGCACCCATAGAAACAGAGTTTCTTCTTATGAGAATTATTTGGACGAATTAAATTTTGACCCCATTGACGATTGTCCTATGAGACTCTGTAATATTCCCAAGTTCGAAAGAAAGAACAAGGACTTAAATCTGGCTATAAATGTTTTGACTTTCAACGAAAAACCGTCTAAAACTCTAGATGATATAAACTATATCCCCCATCATCCGCATTTAGATATAATTCACCGCTCCAAGGTTACTGACGGTACACCTATTTATTTACTTCTTTTGGAGGACGGTGATAATTATCACTATACAGCTGTTTTTGATTTAAATAAATTAATGAACTGCCATGCAACTACATCTTGCAATGTGCAAATCTCTGTTCATTGGTGTCCCCATTGTCTTAACGGCTTTAGATTAAAACCTGCATTTGACGCCCACGTTGCCTTGTGCAGTAAAAATCAAACAGGCACTACCCTTTATACTTTGCCTAAAAATAAATATTTAAAATTTACAAATTTCGCAAAATCCATTACCCCGCCATTCGTAATTTATGCGGATTTTGAGTCAATTTTACCACTGGATGTAAGGCATCATCAAATACATATGCCGATAGCAGCAGGTCTATTATTAATTAACAACTACACAAACACTAAACAATATTTTAATTTTATTGGCGATGATTGCGTTTTGGAGTTTTTAAAAAAGATTGATGAAATCGCTCTTTCGATTGTCTTGCCATATTATGAGGTTCATTGTCAAAAACTTATAGGACCACTATCTTTTAAGGAGGACCGAGAGTTCAAGGATTGTCGCACATGTTATCTGTGTAAAAAATTTATTAGGGATAAAGTTAAGGATCATTGTCATTTCTCAGGTAAGTATTTAGGGGCTGCTTGTATGAAGTGTAATGTTTCTCGACGAATCCAGAAACAATTACCTGTGGTTTTCCATAATTTGAGGGGATATGATCTCCATCATATTTTAAAGTATGGTCTAAATAATTTTTCTTCTTGGGAATTAAATATTATTCCGACCACTACCGAAAAATTTATCTCCCTCATCGCATACATTAATAAATTGCCTGTTCGTTTTATAGACAGCATGCAATTTATTAATTCATCTTTAGCAAAAGCGGTTAAGACACTTACTGATTTGCCTTTAACTGATTCTGTTTTTGATGGTGCAATTGTTAGAGCCAAGGCTATTTTCCCTTATGACTTTGCGAAATCTCTTGAGGTTCTTGAATCGACGACTGAATTGCCTCCTATTTGGGGTTCTGTATCTGCTGATGAATATGCTACAGCCCAACAAATTTGGACACAGCAAAATTGCGAGACAATGCTAGATTACATGTTAACCTACTTAAAATTAGACGTATTCCTTCTTGCGGATTATTTTCAGCAATTTCGCGCAAAAGCAATTGCTTATAATACTCTAGAACCTCTTAATTTTTATGGAATTCCTGGTATGTCATGGGCGTCAGCTCTCATGACATTACAGGAACCCATAGAACTTTTGCAGGACATGGAAATGTTTAATTTCTATGAGGGAGGAATACGGGGTGGGTTAACATTTGTTAACAAACATTATGTCGCAAGTTCTGAGGATACAGAACTCTTGTATATAGATATAAATAATTTGTATGGTTGGGCACTTAGCCAATATCTTCCGTATGCTGATTTTGTTTGGGTGTATGATGGTTTGGATGATGTATTGAATGAGTGTATGAATGTTGCAGATATTGAAATCCTTCCATATGGATATACTATGGAAGTTGATATTGATATCCCTGATTATTTACATAATTTTTTGAATGATTTTCCGATTGGGCCGGAAAAGATGTGCTTAAGTTCTAAAGTTGAGAAGTTGATGCTCACGCATTGGCCAAAAAAGAACCATGTTCTTCATTGGCGACTTCTCAGGCTTTATCTTTCTCTCGGTGTGAATGTTGTTAAAGTTCATCGCGCAATTAAATTCAAGCAAGCACCTATATTTCATGCATACATAGACAAAAACACAAAATTAAGAGCTCAAAGTACTAGCGAGCTATATAGGGACTTGTTTAAACTTTATAATAATAGTTTGAGGCTATGCAATTCTGATGAAAAGATGATTGTATATGCCTCAAAACCGACTTTCAGAAAATCTATCATAATTGATGATAATCTGATTGCTACTCATCTGAATAAGGATTCGATATGTTTAGACAGGCCTAGTTATATCGGACAAACAGTTCTAGACCTGTCTAAACTTAGAATGTATGAACTACAATATAAAGAGCTAGCGAAATATCGCGATGAATTTAATTGTGAAATAAATATCGTTGCCGGCGACACGGATTCGTTTTTCCTTGAGGTTAAGAACTGTAAGCTTGACACTCTTTTGCCGGCAATGATAAGAGACAGCCTTCTAGATACATCGAATTACGACCCAGCACATCCCTTATACTCGAGGAAATTAGATTCCGTTATCGGAAAATTTAAAGATGAAAGCAAAGGTCTCGGGTATAAGGAGTGGGTTTTCTTAAGACCCAAGTGCTATAGTCTTTTAGGTACAAAAGATTCGATGAGAGCTAATGGGGTGAAGTTGTTGGGGACAGAGATTGATCACCAGTCATATTTAGACTGTTTTGAAAATGACACTATATTTACGGTGCCTCAAACTAGGATAGGGACGCGGAACCACCAATTATTCACTTTTAAAAATAATAAAATTGCGCTTACCAATAACGACGATAAGCGTAATTGGGTGGGGAAAAATACCAGTCTCGCATTTGGGCACTATTTAGGATTTGATGTCATTGATCAAGTATCTCCAAGCTATCAAGGAACTCACAGTCCAAGTTATGTCAGCTCCTGCTCATATTTCAGTAGAGACATCGATGATTTACTTTTATCTGATTAATTTTTTCAAATAAAATGTATTTTACGATTTATTAGTTATTAATTTGTGTTGAAAATAATTTATTTAGAGTTTTTATTTATTTTATAATTAATAATTTTTATTTTATGAAAAAATCGAGAGAGAAAAATGCATCGAGAAAACTTGATTTATTGATAATAATATTAACAATTTGGTCTTTGTTTGTTGATAATAATATGTTTTATTTGTTTGTTTTTTATTGTTAATAATAATTTTATTAGTATTAATTTAGTAATAATGTGTTTTGTTAGTGTTGTTAATAATAGTTTTATTTTGTTGTTAGTTTTATTTTGGTAATAATTTGTTTTATTTGTTTTTTATTAATAATAGTAATAATATTAATAATTATAATATTAATAATAATGTGTTTTATTTGTTTTTTATTAATAAGAGTAATAATAGTAATAAAAATAATAATGTGTTTTATTTGTATATAGTTTTTATTAATTATAGTAACAATATTAATAATAATAATAATAATAAAAATCTTTTATAAAATAATAATAATAATAATAATAATAATAATAATAATATTTATAAAAATAATAATAATAATAATAGTAATAATAAAAATAATCATTGTAATAATAGTAATAATAATAATAAAAATAATAATAATAATAATAATAATAATAATAATAGTAATAATAATAAAAATAATAGTAATAATAATAAAAATAATAATTAAAAAATATATATATATACTACTTATAAAAGTAAGTAGTACAATATTAAAAATAATAATATTTTTAAAAATAATAATATTTTAAAAAATAATAATAAAATTAAATTTACAAAATATATACTACTTATAAAAGTAAGTAGATATATTATAATTAAAAAATGATTAAAAAATCCGTGACCTTAAAAAATATATGTACTTTTCAACAGAGAAAAAATTTTGAAAAAAAAAAAAAAAATTTGAATGACCTTGACCTACTTTTAAATGACCTTGAAAAAATTTGTACTTTTCAACATAGAAAAATTTTTGAAAAAATTTCGAAAAATATTCTATCTTTTTTGGTCTAGCGGTGACATAGGAAATCGTGTAATTTTAAACATAGAAAAATTTTTGAAAAAATTTCGAAAAATATTCTATCTTTTTTGGTCTAGCGGTGACATAGGAAATCGTGTACTTTTAAACATAGAAAAAATTTTGAAAAAATTTCGAAAAATATTCTATCTTTTTTGGTCTAGCGGTGACATAGGAAATCGTGTACTTTTAAACATAGAAAAAATTTTGAAAAAATTTCGAAAAATATTCTATCTTTTTTGGTCTAGCGGTGACATAGGAAATCGTGTACTTTTAAACATAGAAAAATTTTTGAAAAAATTTTTGAATGACCTTGAAAACTTTTCAACATAGAAAAAATTTTGAAAAAAAAAAAATTTTTGAATGACCTTGAATGAGTCATGGTCTTTGTTTTAAAATTTTGATGAGTCATCCAATGACATTGAAAATATATGATGAGTCATCCAATGACCTTGAAAATATATGATGAGTCATCCTATGACCTTGAATGAGTCATTGTCTTTGTTTAAAATTTTTGATGAGTCATCCAATGACCTTGAAAATATATGATGAGTCATCCAATGACCTTGAAAATATATTATGAGTCATCCTATGACCTTGAATGAGTCATGGTCTTTGTTTAAAAAATTTTGGATGAGTCATGGTCTTTGTTTCAATGACCTTGAATGAGTCATTGTCTTTGTTTAAAAATTTTTTGTACTTTTAAAAAATTTGTACTTTTGGACTTAGCGCGAAAAATTTTTCCCGGGGGGGGGAGGGGGTATGTGGTCCAGCGGTGACATGGTATAGCGGTGACATATCTAACTACTACTATTATCCCACAATTCCAGACATGGATCAACTACTTAAGCAATCTAGAAATAGATTTTCAGTATAGAAAAGGAGAAGATCATTCAAATGCAGATGCATTATCAAGGAGTGAATGAGCCAAATGCATTCAATGTAAAACAATTCATAATGATCCAAAAATTACGAAATTAAAGACTAAATCTTTAGCGATTATGACAGAAAACCCAGAAAATGAATGGCAAAATAATTCGACTGAAATTCAAGTGATTATACAAAGCTTAAATTTGAAAGACAAAACCAAATCCAAAATAAAAGATGGGGTAATTCTAACCAATGATAATAAGATATGGATTCCCGATAGCCGAAGAATAGATTTTGTTACAAAATACCATATAAAACTATGTCATACGGAACCAACGAAAGTAGAGAAATATGTATCAAATAATTTTGAAATGAGAAATATGAGACAAACAATACAAGATGTTATTCAAACTTGTGAAAATTGTCAGAAGCGCAAAGTTACAACAACTCCAACAAAAGAAATAATTTGTAAAACCCCGGAACTCAGATTATTTCAAACTATACATTTTGGAATTTTATAAATATTTATTATGGACGTTATTAATACTAAAAGTAACTCATCTAACATGGGTAATTCAAGGTATTTATTTTATTTTATTAGTGATCGATATGAAATTTTTTGATGTAATTTTATTGATATTTAAACTTCTTCGGACATAATTTTTAACATGTATATTTTCACATTCCTATTAAAATATTAAAACGATCAAAATATATGAAATTCTGTTTCATCATCATATGAAATACAAATAAAATAAGTTAATTACTGAAACACACAATTTTCAAATAAATCATCAAAAAATCAGTCAAGTCATATATTGTCACAAAATAAATTGGAACTCAAAGTTCATGGTTGCTCCATGTTTTGTACGTGTATATTTATTCTGTATCTATTGTATCCTATCGTGTAATATTTTTATTTTAAATTTTTATAATACACTCCTCTTCTAACATTTGGAAGCAAAATATGAAGGCGTAACTTTTTATACAGAAATCAGGTGTCTTTCTCGAGGTGATTTATTTTACCATGTAATAGAATTAAATAAAGAATTACCTCTTTTCTTCGAAAATGAAAATATTTCCTTCGCGGAATATCTCAAAAATGATATTTGATCTGACAAATTGAGCTATTAAACAGATATTTTTAATTATGTCATTATTGCTAAATGAAATCATTTACTATCAACAGTAAAACGTTAAGTTTTCATTAATAAGATCATTCTTTGGTTAAAAAAGAGTGTAGGAGAATAATATGAGAATGCAAAACAAATCTAAATGTAGAATAGAAAACAAGAGTTACGAAAAAAATTCTTGAATTTTCTTTTCTGGATTTCAACACCAAAACAAATAAAAATATACCCTCAATTAATTTGCTTACTTGCTGACACAATGCAAATCTATCATTAATTTATTTTTATTCGATTAATCAAGTTATTTTACTGATCAGATATTATATTAGCAATAAAAAGATTGCGTGAAAAATTTCTAAAAAAATTTTCGCTAGCATATTTCTGGAGTTTCAGCTAAAATCATTTTGGAATATATATTCTTGTTGGTTTTATAATGCTGATCACTTTACACATCTTTAAAGACCGACTGCTTCTATTTGTACATAATACAGTAACTTGCTAGAACCTGTTGACGCGCTAGAGTGGGGTTAAAGATAGGGAGTGACCAATGGGAGAATATATACCTAATCTTAAAGGTTGAGGATTTTTAATCTGTTCGTATGTCATATTGTCCCAATGGGACCCAAATGGTAAAAATGATATTGTATGATATCATCAAAACATACCTAAAGCATATTTTGCTTACTGTTTTTGAGGTAGTCAAATTTTTTTATTTTAGTAACTTAAGATAAGTCGTAATAAAAAATTCAATAATAATAATAATAATAATAATAATAATAATAATAATAATAATAATAATAATAATAATAATAATAATAATAATAATAATAATAATAATAATAATAATAATAATAATAATAATAATAATAATAATAATAATAATAATAATAATAATAATAATAATAATAATAATAATAATAATAATAATAATAATAATAATAATAATAATAATAATAATAATAAATTTAGATTAAAATAATAAATAAATCAATGTCTTTTTAGTAAAATATCTGTCCAATCGCAGAATGCAAAAAAAATGAGAAGGAGCAATAAAAATATAATTTCAAATATAATATATTATTAATGAATATTTACATTAGTCAAGATTTTTCAATTTTTTTGTTTCTCCTAATGTTGGTCTTATTTATTATTGGAATTTTCTGCGTAGGATTTGTAATTTTTATCAGCTTTTACTCAAAAACCTTAAAAACTACAGCAAATATTCCCGTTATCTGTATCTTGATCAATGATTTTTCTACAATTTTCGTTCTTCCGTTTCAGATGTCAATTATTATCTCTGATTTCTCCAAAAACAATTCCACAAATATTCCATTTTGGCTGTGCCGACTTTCACAGATTTCCGATACGTTTCCAAGCCTGGTTCAAATGGGCCTGTTGATTGCAATAAGCTTTGATCGACTGGAAGCAATTCGACATCCTTTAGCCGGCACGAAAAGATTGAAAAGAATAAAGTTAAACATTTTTTTCATTATCTTTTTTTCTTTAATCTTCACCTGTGTTGAACAAATCTTGAACTCGAATAATAAAAGTTTGCTGTTTTGTGAAAACCAATCTTTTTCGGATATTGTTAATTTAACGTTTCAATTCCTGTGGATAGTTGCAATTATCGGTACAATACTTGCCGTTTCGATATTGTACCTTTTTATCCTATATTACATTCACAAGCACACAACGTCCGGGGATAAAAAAACAAATAAAATTGCATCTATCAATACTGACATAGTGAAGATTGATAAATCCTCCAAATTTAGGAAGACGAATCAATCAAAGCAAAATTCCGAAATAAAGCTTCCCAAAATAATTGAACCAGATCAAAATCAAAAGTTGAGCAAAATCAGCAGTGTAAATCCTAAAAAGCAACCAATCAAAATAAAGTTGTCAGAATCTGACAGCTTGAAACTGAATTTTCCGAAAATTACCCTTTCAGAGATTTCCCAATTGGACCCAAACATTCAGGAGAATCATTCATCTTTGTCCAAGGAAAATGTAAAACAGGAAACGTTTAGAAATTTAATCCAGATTAACGACAATCAACTTTTAGCCATTCCAAAGACCAAGCTCATAACAATAAAAGAGGATAAAGAAATAGATAATTCGAATTTCAATGAAAATGATGCAGGGGAAAATTCGGCAAAACCAACGGAAAATGTTGATGAAGTGGTTGCATTGCCTCGGCGGAAACCGAAATTCAAAGTAATTAATGAAGAAGGAATTTCCGTTGATGCATCGGATAAGAAAATAAGTAAACAATCCAAGGAAATAGCAGGCAATGTATGCATAGTTAAAAAAGGTAACAACGAAGGAGGTAAAAGAAAATTAGAAGCACGAACAGCTAAAAGGGCTTCGTTTATCTTAATCGTTTTTACAGTCGCGTATACACCTTTTGCAATCATCATTTGCATTGATGTGTATTCTTCCATGACCAAAGTCAGCATCCTTCCGTCATCCTTCTTATCTATTGGACTTTTGCTTACCAAGCTTCTCACTTGGTCTCGAGTCGTTTTCGATTTAATCGTGCTGGTCTTCATCAACCGACAGTACAAGCTGGAATTTAAAAAGATTTCCAGAAAATTCAAAGAGATTTTTATCGAATCGAAATTTTACAAAATATTTGTTGTGAAAATGTTTTTTCGCAAAACTTTAAAGAAATAATTGAACTTAGCGCTTTGAAAATGTTTTGATTAATCTTAAGTTGGATTTTCAACAAAGGTTTTATTAAAACAAAAATTAAATCAATATTTAGGGTTTATTGGACATTTATTTATGATAAAAACTTGGGGACCCCAGCAAAGGACAGGCCTCTTATAGCATAGGGATAGCAGTGTTTTGTATACAAATATCCCGGTTCAGTAAATTGTTTGTTGTATATTTGAATTATTTTTATCAGAATTCGAGTGTAATATTAGACGTAATATTAGAAAAAAAGGTTTTATTTAAAAATTACAAATATATATTAAATACATTTTTAAGTTATTATGAAATTTATTTTCTTATGAGTAATTACATTAAGTAACAATAAGTGAATCAAATATCCTATTCCAATTGCATCACAATTCAAATCTCAGAATTTTAAATATGAGGCTTACAAAATGTGTACACCAACTATAATAAATTTCGTACAGTTTAACCACAAATTAAGGTCTACTATAAGAAATAATTAGTTTATATATAGAAAATATAATCCACACCTATTGTGAAATAAAGACAACCAGTATCGGCACCGACATAAATTAAGTGGATTATAAAAGCAATAGTAAAGCAAAAATTTTGTGAAGAAAAATAAAATACATGTTTCAAACAACAACTCTACAATAAAAAAATATTTGAGGATATGTGAAGCGTTTTATTACAGTCTACTTTTCCATGAGTAGAAAAGCGGCAAATAGAAGCAATGTAAATTATAAAATTATTTGATAACATTTCAATCAAAAACGATTTTAAGATATTTAAGAAATTACGATAGGCTACCAGAAATTATTGAAAATGTAGAAGAAAAGCATCGAAAAATGTAACTTATAATTGAAATATTAGTTATATGTGGGCTAGCCATCTGCACAGAATTTGCCGGGACAGTCCCGGATTTTCATCAATTGTCCCGGGTCCGGGTCCGGACGCTATTTTCCCCGGAATTATTATTGTAATCGAAATTTTCAGAAATAAGGTACCATAAAATATTGCTACAATACAATTATGTTTAAAATAGTAAGTCATATTAGACCCTTATTAATTCAAATACAAAATTTTGCAAACAATGAAATTCTAAAATTTTGCTCAGGAAAAGGCAAGGATGAGCACCGAAGGACTCACTGCTAGAATTGCGTACAATACGACTGTGAAGAATTTATAAATATATTAAAAGAAAATGAACAGTTACAAAAACAAATTGTTTGGTTTTCATTATTTTTTTAATAATATGTTGGTTAACCCCTCCCACCCCCTTTCATTATATACTCATGTGATAAACAAATAAAAGGTCACTTTATTATAGGTAAATGGTTTTTTTCATTTTATTAGTACCTGAAAATTAAAATAACTTGTAAAGTTCTCTTGTAACATATAATATGGGACTACATAATATGGAACTCTCTATTAAGAATCTATTTTCTCGTGATTTCCATAAATTTGAATGTGTAGAATTTCAGATGTCACTCTTTATTATTATGCTCCTGGAAGAAAGAAAAGCAACATATCAGATACTTTGTTTTTAGACAGTTAAACAGTAACAGAGAGACAGGGGTTTCCAATGCCGATTATGTGGAACAAAGTATTTTGGTCAACAGATCTTGGAAATGCATACTACCAAGTAAAATAAAAAGAAGAGTCAAAACAGAAAACTGTGTCTTCGACAAAGTCATGCCAATATTTCTTTAACAGAATGAATTTTGGAGTAGTAGCAGTACCAGGAACGTTTTAAGAACTAATTGGAAGAAAAATGATGTTTATTAAACATTCAGTGGCCTATATAGACAATATCTTGTGCTTGACAGAAACGAAATATTGCGTTTTGGGATGATTGTGTCCCGTGTAAGTGCATAAAAACCAATATTATATCTCTTGTTTGGTGCGATCTTCACGTAACTAAGTATCCTCCGAATCAATATCTCTTCGTCTGTCAGATATTTCGTTTCAAATCTCGGGAATCTGCAGTTTTGTTTGAGCATTCATACAAAGAATTTCTCGAGGTCAATTCCAAATCGATCAGGCAAGCAACCAGAAATCAATTACAACAAAATTTCAGGCATGGGTTAACTACCACAGTAGACTCGATATAAAGATAGAATATAAGAAAGAATACTTATAAACGATGTGATTAGAACTAAAAACGGTAAGATATTGATGTGCAGAGTCAAGAAATGAGAAATTAGAAAGGGTATGTATCCTTTCAATTGTATCCTGGAACAGAAAAAGCAAAGAAATATAAAAACGGACAATTACGGCATGCGGTACATAAAAGAAACAGTAATTAAACCTTTTGGCAAATGCAAATTATGTCAAATATCATTGAAGAGACAATAAAACTGACAGCATAGGAATCTTGCAAGAAAGTTTACAGGAGATGTGTATCCTTTACAGGAGCCTTTCAGACAGAAGAAATATATAATTTAGCAAAGTCAATTTAGCAAATATATCTCTGTGATAACAGCTGTTAGACAGGACAAGGATTCAGTGAAGTGAACTATTCCACATAAATGAATTCTTACATTTGAAACTCTGTACGATGTATAATTAACGTCTTTTATTATTTCAATATTGATATAAATAATATTAAAATAAGGTTGTTTGGAAAAAATAACGTCAAAAGCAGACAAGATAACCGAAGTACTTGATTTGATGTTGACAAGGACAATAGGAAAGCATTACACAATTTGCCAAAAGATTCAGAATACAATGTATGGCCTATGAAGGAAACAAAGACCGTGTGGTGATGAAGGATTTTATTCAAGGTATGCTTAATCAAAATTATACTTTTGATCAGTTAAGGAAAATTAATGCATCAAACAATGAGACAATAATTTACCTCATAAAAATTTTTTTAAAGATCTTGTAAGATAATCATGAAGATGTCACAACAATCACGGAAAGATTCAACTAGGATCCAACAAACTGAATGTAAGTTTTGTCATAAAACTGGAAAACTGGTCATCTAGCACGTTTCCGTCGATCAATAAAGACAGAGCCTATTAACAATAGTCGTGAAAAATTTGGAAAATTAGGTCACACCTCAAGGCTGTGTCGAAATGATGTAATTCAACAGGGATACTTTCAATGTGGTGGAAATCAGTTAGCTAGATTTGGTTTGAGACGTAATAATTTTAGGCTATTATGGTAAGATTATGAGGAAATCAGAACTGGCATAGAAAGTATAGTCGAAGGAAAAAATTGTGAATATGGAATTAAAATAAAAGGATGGAGATTGAAAACATCTGCGAAACTGAGAAGTGAATATAGAAGAAAATCGACGACCGAGGAGAAATATTCTAATTTCATCAATAGAGATGGAGCTAGCCTAATCCAGCCAATGAAATTTACGACTTTACTACTAAAGTAAAATGCGCAAGCGAATTTACAGTTCGTAGTGTGGGAGAACTATAATTAAATATTGCAATTGGACCTGTACTCACGGATCACTTATTTGGTACCTATCCTCAATAATTTTCATATTTAGATATTGGTATTCGACATATGAAGAAGTTCAATATTTCAGAATGTTGAAATTCAAGGAGTTCAAATACCATTTATCCACAACTTTCATCCTTAAACACAATACTGCTCGGTTAGAGACTCAAATGCCTACTTGAAATTGCCAACGACTGCTGGTTCTCCTTTATAAACTCTGTGTTTGTGGAGTCGACTTCATCATACTGGATCAACTTGTGGATAACACGAACTTTTATTATATCAAATACATTAGTTAAAATCTTTGCTTTTGAAAATTATGGCAAAAATTTTATTCCACAAACATGCGGTGACAAAGTTTTCACTTCAACCATTTTTCAAGAAGATTTAAGAATATTTTAGCGATATTAGACCCGGCTGTGGTGGTGTAAACCTACCTCCAGATTTACCACTGCAGCACAGGTTTTAACCCATATATAACCCTCTAGTTTTCCTTATTAAATTCTTGATTCATCTCACCTAAGAATAAGGAAGGAGGTTCAAATTTACCAAGTTAAATTAAGAAAGTATACGTACAGATTTAAAACTTTTTTTCAAAAATTAAAACAAAATTTATAAGAAAATTTTATTTTACAAAGCTACTGAGTTAATAAAGTGGCTTAGGAATTCAACATTTACTCCCCTTAAAGAATAACCTATCATCCTTAAACGGTTTAATAAAACCTTTACTTTATCTTTAACACTCTAAGTTTCCTGATTTTAGACGTCTCATTCCATTTACAGTTTCTCCTGAATCAGTCCTCAAACTCCCTAAGTATTTTAATTATTTACATAACAAATTTACGCCTGTCACTGTCTAATTCTATTGGTGGATTGCATATTGTCCGTAAGTAAACATTGAAGTTAATTAATTAATAATTAAATTACGGTTAATAGACAAGTTACTATTTTTGAATTTTAAAGGTTTTCACTAAATTTGCTAAATTATTCAAAAATATTTAAATTATATTTTACAAGGAAACGTTTATAATTGACTCCCCGACTCAACAAATTTGTCAATGATTCATTATTTAATAGGGCCTATTACATCATCCACAATTCCATCTTAATTAAATAAATATGGTAATGATTTAATAATTAGAAAGTGCCACTAAAGCATCAGTTTTACGATATATGGAAACGATTTAGAATTTTACATTTCTGGTTCTCAAACCGAATATTTGAATTTGAACGATACTTTGTTAATTGTTCAGATTAGAGCTGTAAATAATGATCGAAAAGATTTAGTTGATAATGCAGATGTAGTACCAAACAATTTCTTTTTTCATGTGCCTTTTAAAGGCGCGATTCTTGGATTTAATTATATAATTGGTTGAGGGTGGTAACAATACATATCAAGCCAATAATCAAACAATTTAAAATTATAACAGTGATACTAAAAATACGTATCCTAGTCCAATGGCAGAGGCGTAACTAGGATATGACATGCATTGCACGTGCCATGGGTGCCAACTGAAGGGTGCGCAAAAAAGCGCCTAACGTATAAATACACAAATAAAAATAACCTTTAGAGTTGTGTTTTAAAGCCGAAACAAGCTACTTGAAAGAGCGCTTTGAAAAATTTGGAAAACCCTACAGTTGTGATGTGGATGGGCAAGAATTATATGAAGAAATTTTGGATTTTAGAACGCTGCTAACAAGCCGTACCGAAAAATTATCAATCCCCGAACAATTACTTAATTTTATAGTTCAGTTGTGAGAATAAAACGTTTTTCCCAAAATACGTATAGCATTGCAAATATTGCTGACAATCGCGGTTTCTATTGCTAGTTGCGAAAGATCATTTAGCAAATTAAAATTGATACTTTCATATTTAAGAGCCTCGATGAGCCAAAGTCAATTATGTGATCTAGCTTTACTTAGCATAGAACGAGAAATGACAGAAGAAATTGACTTTGATAATATAATTAAACAATTTGCGTCAGCTAAAGCAAGAAAGATAAATTTGTAATAAAGCGTTAAAAGATTTAACATGTGTGATTTTTTTAACCAATTCTTAAGTAGTTTTTTAGAAAATAAAACGTAAGTAACCTATCGTCTGAATTTTGGCTCACTTTTTTACAAATTGTCATTCACATCAGTTTCTACAATGGGAATCAGTCTCATCTTTCTCACATTTTCTTTAAAATTTAATCTACAAAATCTATCTGAATGGCCTACTTTGTTTCAAAACTTACAAACAAAATAAATTGAGGATTTTTGTAGAATAATTATTCTTTCAGCTTATTTATAAACTCCCTTAAAGATAGATCATCCTGATTAATTCATAATAAATCGAAAATGGAGAAAATTTGTATTTCTTTTACCCCATATAATCCTATAAATTTCATTTATATTTCATTATAATTCTTTGGATTGTTTTTGTTTCCTAGTGTTTCTTTCCAACGACTCTCACAAATTGCGAATTTTCCCCTCGTCAGTTGAAATATAGTTCTCTTCCATCATCTTTTCAAGATCTAAAATATGCTTTGAGACATCACAACCATTCTAAAATATATTTTTTTCTAAGAATTTAATTATTCCTTAGATAAATTAATCCAATCCTGCTTGTGACGCTATGTTATATAAAACAAAATGAAAAATTCTAAAAATATTCTGAAAAATATTCTGAAAAATATTTTACTTGCAATTAAATTTTGCACTTGTTTGAAATTATTTAAACAATTTCTATTATTAAGCACTGATAAAACAAATATTTAATGATTTTTTATTTTTAAAACTGTTAATTTTGAATAAACCAAAAATCTTTTGTGTTGATTGATTTTTTTAAAAAACAAAATCCTTATTTTAAAATTTCAAATATTTTACAAATTCTAATAATTTGTAAATGAATTTATTTTGGAAAAAATCAACTTGACAAAACTTCTAATTTATCATTTTAATCTTATATTTAGTTATTTTGTTTGAAGTAAATAGTTGTGCTCCATTAAATGGGCTATTATTTTCTCAAGGAAATTGAAAATTCAAAGAAAATCTGAATTACTTAAAACGTTTGTATTAAGACATGGGCAATGTAAGTTTGGGATAGATTTTTAATTACAGTTATCATTTCTTATCAGATTTCTACTTGAAAGAAACAGAAAGAAAGGGAATCTTGATCATTTTTTAAAACTATGTCAACATTTAGAGTACGTTTTAATTTTTGTTTCTCTTCTTTTACTTTGGCAAAAAATTCTTATTAATTTTTTAATTTTGTTTTCCAAATAAGCTTTTGTTAGTTAATGTAATTTCAAGTTGGTTAATTATACAATATATATATATATATATATATATATATATATATTATTTAAAAGAAAACGTTTTATGATATATTTCGACACATTCACTCTCATCATCAGGTAAAAAACCAACCAAAATAATATGGATTCAATTAATATATTTTGAAAAAATATTATTTTTTAAATATTTTAATCTATTTTTAGTTTTAAAATTGTTTTAAAATTTATATAAATAAAATAAACTATAAAATAAAATCTCAAATAGTTAAAAATAAATATTTTAATTTATTTAACTTAAAATTAATAAGTCAAAAATTGCTGTAGTTTGATTATGTAAAATTGTAATAAATGATTTTGTTTGTGTTTAAAAAAATTTTAATTTTTAAAATTATTTTTATTATTTATTTATGAACATATTGCGGATTCAACTGCTTACTGATTTTCCTTTTGTAATTTGTAAAACTTTCCGAGTACAGCAATACCAACACAAATTTAGGCTCATCATAAATTATTGATATTATTTAAATCAAAAATCGATTTACAATCATCGATGTACAATCGGACATTCCTAAACATGGATTCTTAGGATTTTTAATCAACTTGTCAACATTGTCTTTTATCATTAATAATAAAAATTATGAACAACTCAACCAGTTTATCAACACATTTACTAAATTTTCAAAAGTAGAAAATAAAGATCATGAACGATAAATCAATTCTTTCACCATATTTATATTATACTTAAATTCACAAAAGCTATCTGTAGAAGTATAAAGACAAGTATCAATTGGTTTTCTATAAAAAAGGTAAAAACGGTTTAAATGCTACTGATTTTCAAATACAAGAAAAATATCATCCGCATATCATTTATAAACAACGGGTTACTCAAATTAGAAAAAAAGAAATTTTCTTTTTTTAAACTAATAATTTACGATTAACGATGAATTTTATGGTAAAAAATTTTTGCATAAAACGTTTTCGTGAAAATTAACACAAACCAATGATTTTATGGAATTCATAAATTTGATCCTAATAACAAAAGATTAAAAACTCACAAATTTATACAATTTTTATCGAATTAGTATGAAAAAGAAAATTAAAAACTTTACAATCCAAATAAACTATATCAATTATAACAAATAATAAAACTCGCTTTACGATGTATTTCGACAAATTCACTCTTATCGTGCTAAAACAATACATAAACATGATTTAACATACGTAAACTATTTAAAAACATTCAAAACATTCTTAGCCATAGCACTTAGCACATTAATCTTTGGATCCAATGACCTTATCAACAATGCTTCACATATCACGCATTCCCAATAATTATTAAAACTTTTCAACAAAATTCTAAAATCAGACATTCCTATTTCACTTTTACAGCCTCTATTGTGCTCACTAATATTGGTCAAACCCTTCAATCGACAATGCTCTAAAACTCGAGTACAGAGATGACGGGAAGTCTCTCCAATGTATGTGGCATTACATCCATTACATGTAAATTGATAAACGAGATTAGAACACAATCCAACCGGAGTTTTTGATTTATTAATAAACATATTGCGTACCTTACACGAATTAGGGACGATCTTATACTCAAAATCTCCCATCTGTTTACTTAACTTCCTTTTATAATTTGTAAAACCTTTAGAGTACGGCAATACTAACACATATTTAAGCTCAATTTTTTTTATATCCATTTTTATTATTATTTAGATCAACACTCAATTCACACTCATTTGACAAATTACACTCAGACTTCCCAAACATGGATCCTTAGGATTTTTATTCAATTTGTCAACGGTCTCTTTTATCATCAACAATAAAAATGATTTAGAATACCCATTCTTTATCAACAATTCAACCAATTTATCAACACTTTTTACCGAATTAGCAAAAGTAGAAGATAAAGACCATGAACGATAAATCAATCCCTTCACCATATTTCTCTTATACTTAAATTCACAAAAGCTTTCTGGAGAAGTATAAAGACCAGTATCAGTTGGTTTTCTATAAATCTCTGTCTCATACTGTTTATCTTTGCGTTGAATTAACAAATCCAAAAACGCAATTGATGACGTTCTCTCCGTTTCACATGTGAATACAATGTTCTTATGTAAACTGTTCATAAAATGCAAAAACGGTTCTACATGTCTCTGGTTTTCAAATACAAGAAAAATATCATCCACATACCTTTTATAAACAAAAGGTTTTTCAAATTGGACAGAAGCAATTTTCTTTTCCAAACTAGCCAAAAATATTGATGCCATCGTTGGTGCTAAAGGGGAACCCATAGCGACTCCATCTATTTGTTGATGCCATTCATCATTGAAAAGAAATTTGGCTTATGTTAGATTAATTGGGAATCTGTAAATTGCGTAGCAGGTGTGTTCAAAAGTATTTAGAAGATAAATGTCTTTTGAAAAAAAACTTTCCTATTGAATCGCATTGCACCAAGCTCTCTGGCAAATATAGTAGCAGAGTAAGAGACACTTTTGAATCTCTACATATCCTAATTAGAAAGTCCAAATCACCCGATTTTCAATTACCCGGGTAGTGGAGTATCAATACACAAATTACCCGGGAAACCCGGGCAGTATCTTTGTTTGGAGTGAAACAATAAAAAAATAAATATTTTTTTAAATTTATTAATTTTTATTGTTTTTTAAGAAATGATATTTTAACACAACTAATGCATTTAACGTTGCAGTACCCAAACGACTTCTGCAATTGAAATAAACCCGCTCATATGAGACCGGTGTAGGATTCCTATTCTTAACGAGAATCTAAAAAGCTGGTTTAATCTGAATAGAAACTGCTAAAGGTGCTTTACCAAGTGTTTTTATAATCAATGCAAGCCTTTTGACTTAAAAAAATATAATTTTCTTATAATGCTTTATCAATAAGTTTTACTTATTTCATTGTGAGGAATATTATTAAGCCGGAAATGTCATAATTATAATTCATTATGCAAAGACCTTATATATTTTAAGAGGATTACATGAATATAATAGAGCTTGGACGTTTTTATCGAGAATTGTAAGGCAGGTAGTTGTTATTTATAACGATGTGCAAAATGTTATGAATGTCTAAATTGGATACGATAATTGGAAAAAATTTTCTTGCCTATGACAAGGAAGGAGGAAACCTTGGGAATCTCACAGGTGTTGGAATATACAATTCAGTGAAACTAAAATGAGGTGAATCCAATTTAGAGGAACACTGTGAAAAAGTTAAAAATTAGATAAAGCAATATTCAGGACTTTTTAGAAATATGAGCAATGTTCAAGCAATACAAATAAACAAATGGCATTGAAAAAAAGACTTAAAAATGCAATTAATCACATAACAGCAAAATGGTAACTTTTTTGACCCAATACAATCCTTAGCATGTCAACTGAACGAAAAGTAAGAAAGATGAAGAAATCGAAATAATAATTAATAAATATTAATAGCAAATAATAATAAAAATAATAATATTAATAATAATAACAATAATAATAATAATAATAATAATAATAATAATAATAATAATAATAATAATAATAAAAATATATGCAAAAAGGATATTAGAAAAAGTAAAAATTAAAATTAATCCAATAATGTATTTAAAGGACAAATAATCAACAAATCTCTCTCGCGTTCACGAAAGACAGTGTTAGAAGCACCTTTAATATCAAATCATAAATGCAATATTTTAAAGCAATATGTTCATAGGGAAAATATTCAAACATCTTTACAAATTTTTTTCAATTTATAAAAAGCTAATTGTCACGGATTAAGATGGCAAAATTTCCACATAGCTTTTTGGAATTAAACCGTTTCGACCATCAATGGTGCCTATTATCCATCCGGTTTCCTCCGAGTCGGTCACTGAAATAATACCAGACATTCTAATGACTTCACATACTAATCAGTGAATGAAAATCGTTTATAACATTAATAATAATAATAATAATAATAATAATAATAATATTAATAATAATAATAATAGTAATAATAAAATAATAATAATAATAATAATAATAATAATAATAATAATATTAATAATAATAATAATAATAATAATAGTAATAATAATAATAATATTAATAATAATAATAATAATAATAATAATAATAATAATAATATAATAATAATAATAATAATAATAATAATAATAATAATAATAATAATAATAATAATAATAATAATAATAATAATAATAATAATATTAATAATAATAATAATAGTAATAATAATAATAATAATAGTAATAATAATAATAATAATAATAATAATAATAATAATAATAATAATAATAATAATAATAATAATAATAATAATAATAATAATAATAATAATAATAATAATAATAATAATAATAATAATAATAATAATAATAATAATAATAATAATAATAATAATAATAATAATAATAATAATATTAATAATAATAGTAATTATGATAAAAGGTTTGTGCTTAGTCTTTTTTAATCACTTAAAAACATTTAGAAGGGGCTAAAAAAGTTGAGAGAACTCAATAACTCTTTGTAAAGAATTCAGTTGATCATAATTTTTTACACCATATATGTGCCAATACAATTGAATTTTGAAGTTAGTGCCAAATTGATACATAAAATTTTATATTTCGAATATATTTTTCATAATATCATTAAATGTTCATTTGAATTTAAATGTTAAAAGGAAATCTTAAAAACAAAATGAGCGGCGAATATTATTAGTCTAGTCCAGAAACGTATGTAATCCATAAAAAATTATAAAAAATCCTAAATTTCAAAAAAGGGATTTTCTAATTATAAAAGCCTGCTTATTTCTACCAATACGAAAAATAAATATATCCGAAATAATTGCATTTTTTATTAAATGACGTCAATTGATAATGATGAAAACGATAAAAAGATAGGAAAAGTTAGAGAAGAAATTACTATTAAATAGAGAGCTTTTTTGATGCCTTAAAATCAAAAAAAAGCATAGGAACTTCTTTTGGTGTTGTTTTCACCTCTGATTTCTTTTCATTTTCCAATGAAATTGTAAAAAACACAAAGGCATATTTAAATAATAGTTAAGACATTAAAGAAAATTAATAAACAATCACAAATTACCTCATATTTTATTAAAATACAATTTAATAAAAAACTGATCTAATAATAAATATTTAACAGTTAAAATTTTGTCTAGTTATTAAATAATTCAATTTCAGAAAATTCTCATAAAAATTTATAGCATTGACGAATTCGGATTAGACCGAGCTTGATTGTATATAAGTGAAATGGTTTTCAAGTACACTAGTAATCTGCACTCTGAAATTGATCATTCCATGCATGCATATATATATATATGGCATCAATGACTTTAATTGCACTCTAAAAATAATGGTCGATGAAAATGTAAAACTTTTCATAAATCCTCAACAGCAGTATATCCATGCAACTATGGAGCATACCATGCACTGACATAGCTCTCTCTCTCTCTCTCTCTCTCTCTCTATATATATATATATATATATATATATATATATATATATATTACCATTTGTGACAATTTTATTAGGGTCAAACGACAACTGAAACTCATTTTCCGCCACATAAAGATACAAAGTTTTTGCTCTTTTAAAAGATCTATGGTAGCAAAAGTGCGTTAAATTAAAAAATATAAATTTCTACGGCTTTACTTTTGTCGATTGTTATTTTCAAATTGCTGTAATTTTTGGGAATCTAATCTACGAGGAAATCTTGATATGGGACTCAGTTTCGGGGAAGATGTAGGCGACGCCATTGAGACTTTTGAAACATCTGGTCTTGGAGGTATAATTGGTGATTTGATTGCATTGGAACGTAAGATTCCGGTGGGGTCTGAGGATTTGTGTTCGGTACGAGACCGTTTAGGAGTACCTCTGAGAATGAAATATTGATAAAAGACGAGTTGTTGACAGAATCGAGATTATTTATATAAATTAAACAGTATAATGACAAAAACAAAATAAAGAGAAATAGAATGTTTGGATAAATATAATCGCCTTATGATAGTTAATTTGAAACATTTATTAATGCAATGACAACTAGTCAAATATTACATACAATAAATCATTTTCACTGCCTGTCTGTTTGTAAGTAGTGGTTATGAAACGGCACGAGACTTATTAATCAAAGACTAAGTACGAATTCCATAACAATTGAAATCATTTCAGAAAGCAATCAAGGAGACGGTATATAAGACATCCTTTTGGCAATGGTTATTATAAATGCAATGATTAACTCTGAAAAGGGTTCAGCAACATATGTTAATGATCCTTTATTCAAATCTTTAATACCTGGAAAAGTCAAACTGAATTCACTATTTTCCGGCACGTTGAAAATCCAATAAGAAAGGTCCCCGATTATGTCAACTTATTTATTAGCATTCGTTATTAGAGAGCTAGATTGCATTGAGTCTCATCGCAGTAAAGATATCTTCGAGAAGTACAGCGAAAGAGATGAAAGGACGCAGGAAGAGAACGAAATAATCGAAAATATGATAAAACCCACTGAGTAAGTCATAATTAAAGGAAAGTGAAGGTTGGATACTGTGAAGGGATTAGATAGGTTGAGTGTGGGCTCAAGTGAGTCGTATTCCAACAAGAATATTGAGCAAATTGTTTAATTCTGTTACACTCAAGTCACATTCATTCCATTAGAATAATTCTTACCTTAAGGAAATTTTTAAACTGATATCTTCTTTGATTCTTCCTCTTAAAAACATCCTTTCCCGATGATTTTTTAAAAAATATTTATCTATCTCTTCATATTATAAAAAACATTTTAAATAAATTTTAAAATTTTAAAAATTTAAAAATTAAAAAATAGTATATTTTTAAAAGTAGAACATACTTTGGAGAAATGTTGTTACTATTGCTGTTGTTGGAAGCTTCATGGGGATTTGGTATCTCTGGACAGCAATGTTCATCCACAGAAATAAACGAATATAATAAAATATACCTAATTGTGACCGAGTCAAATCTGAATTCAAGATCTGATCTCCAGCTTTCGCTCGATTCATATACATAGATTTAGACACAGTTAGTCGAGTTTGTCGGATAACTTGATCAGTTTGCACCGGGAAATAGTCATCACATTTTTCTATAAGAATTGTAATGACATCTCCGGCAAACTTGGATTCTCTGATGGCCGTCAAAGACGCTGTAACTTGTTCCGGTCGGAAAATCGTAGGACTAAAGCAAACTCCGAGATTAGGTGCTGTCATGAGATTTTTTTCAGATGATTCCGAAATTCTGTGTTTAATAGACCTTAGAAAAATCAAACAATTTTGACAACACAAACATTTTTAAATGATGGAACAAGATTGAGAAAAGTTTGAAATTATCTTTTGGAAGACTTTTTATGATCTTGTCGACAGCATTGAATTTATCTTCATAATTCTGCAATTCTAAATAGAAATAGAAATTGCATTTATGTATGATGTATGAATGATTATAAGAATAATCCTTCACAAAAATACAAATCAAGAGTAAAGTAAAACCAATACAGTGAATACTTGACAAGAGCGACTTCAATAAAAGAGACGTACGCGATAAGAGAGACTAAAATTTTCGAAAACTAAACCGTATTTTGTGCTAAAATCATTAATAATTCGCACTGAATATGTAAAGAAAAAGACGTATATTTATTTACCTTTCTACTAAGTTTGCTCTTCATTACTAGTTTCTAGGATTGTAAGCACCGAATTTTTATGGTTAACGATTCCTCGTTTCTAAAATTTTATTCAAAAAACACTTGCGTAGGTCATTTCATTTTTTTTATAATTTAGTATGTTTAAAATTACTGCTTCTGTTCAGAAAATGTCATATACATTTAAAAGCAATTACAGTTTCAGTTAAGTTGATTAATTTTATATACATTTACAAAATTAAAATACAAAATATTTTTAATTGAAGGTAAATCCGGCCTTGTTTAGGGTTTCTTGGGAGGACACCAAATGTCCCTCAAGATGAAGTTTCGCTTTATTGGTATGAAGTATCTTATAGGAATCTCCGCCTTCAGCAAAAAGCGAAGAAGTTGTTAAATTTTGTCTATGAGTATAAGTTAAAATATTTCATTTGATGAATAAATATTGCGGAAATTGGCTTACACAGGTATTTATATTATTATTATTATTATTATTATTATTATTATTATTATTATTATTATTATTATTATTATTATTATTATTATTATTATTATTATTATTATTATTATTATTATTATTATTATTATTATTATTATTATTATTATTATTATTATTATTATTATTATTATTATTATAAATTTTTTATTGTAAATAAATATTTGATTAACTTACTGCCTGCAGATATAAATTCATCATAGAGTTCAAATGTTGCCATTGGCGCCCGAAGGTACTTAATGTACGACTTAACCATGGAGCAAAGAACATTAATCTCAAGATTTTCCAACTCCTTTTCAGACATAACATCCCCATCAATGGGACATTTAAGATCCTCTATAATTGCCAATTGTTATATTACCAAATGCTCAAATTGAGAACAAAACATACCGGCTATTTTTTTCATGATTTTATCAGTATATCCCACGCGTCCAGATGTTCGATACAGTCCTTGATTTTCTAGTCCTGACAGCAATTTTATGATGATTATTAATGTAATTAAAAATAAATGAAATATCTGATCAAGTTAATAATTGATCTCGCAGTGAGAAACTCAAAACTAATCATTAAGTAAACAATGGGAAATGGATTTATTGATCGGGTTATTGTGGCAAAATCCGTAATCAATGGGGTCCCCAGTGGTGCAGAGTGCAATTCAAATCCTACACTCAATAATTGGAAATCATTTTTCAAGATTTATTATTCTTAGAAACAATAAACAGCATTTTCCCGATTAGGAAAACTTCATTGTATATATTATATATAAAGTTGAAACCAAATTTCTGTTATGATAACTGGCATTATTTGAATTGTGAAAATATGACGTTTACAGTTGATAACCAAAATGCCAAGAAAAAACAAAAATTATAAACTCACGAAAAAATATTTACTTAGAGTAAACAATAAATATTTTAGAGCTTTTAGAAGGAGCTGATAGCAAAATTGACAAAATTACTATTGTAAATGTAGAAACACGCCGACCTTAAGTCAAATTATGAAAAACACAAATAAAATTAATTATTCTGCAACTTCAATAAGAAAATCTTCTATGACTAAAACAATCTGCCTCTGTAAAATTAAAAGAAAGGTTGGTTAGTCAGATAATATCGGTACAAACAAACATAGTTTAGGGGAATAGATGAAAAAAGTTCTCCATAAAGATTCGCCTATAATGTCAGCCGTTTACAATCATCTAAGCATTCAAAATTCACAGAATTTGAAGATTAAAGTAATAATGTAAAAATACGAAAATCGACGACCATGAATGAAAAGTAAATGAATCAGTGTCTTACGATAGTGATTATGAAGAAGATGAATCACATATGAAATGTTTGAAGCCTTATAAAAAATGAGAAAAATATTCACAAAGTAAATTACTTACAAAAATATGTTAAATTTGATTTTAGGAAGGCCAACACATAAAAGATAGTGAAAACCCATGCATCAGCTTATAAACATGCAGGCATTTATGCACAATAACTATAAAGGTTTACAGCAAATATCACGGAGGTCAGAGTCCAGTATCATTGACATCACTGCAATCAAAAAACAAATATTTATAAAAGGTTTAGCGTTTTTGAAAGCATTTCTACAATAACTATAGGGATTATTTAGTTGGTAGTCACAAATGATTGGCAGTTCTGGATTAGAATTGAGATCGGAGATAAACTTCAAATAGCAAATACAAGTTTTTTGGTAAAATTTTGGCGTACCTTTTTCGTCCTTACTTCAAATGGACAAACACAAACATAGACTGCTTTATACTCACAACTTGATGTTTAGTGCACTCGCTACTCAGTATTAATATATCAAAAATCGACACAGCAATTTTTTAAAAATTCCAAGAATGCTGCTGAGAAAACTCCATTGGAAACTCCCTGTGCTATTATATGTGTGTGTTATATGTTTCCCCGTTGATAACTTCAAGAAACGAATGCTAACAATGTAAAGCAGATTTGCTTGGAAACTAATCAAATTGAAATTGAAAAATCGGTAGATTGGGTGAAATAAAATTGCAAAGCATCGAAGACCCTTTGTGCAAGTGTTCCACAAAACAACACAACAATATTTTAAATTGAAATATCAATTTTAAAGAATAAAATTTTTATAGAATTTTAAAATCTATATTTTTTAGTTGATTTTTAAAACTTATTCATTAATCAATTATGTGCAACATAAAAATATATATGCTTAGTGAAATAGTAAATCGATAAAATATTTCACAGAAAATCTCCTTGAAAAATGTTTATAATTGATAAAGCTGGGTGCCCTTATATTTAATAATCAATAGAAGTAAAAAAAAAATCTTTCTAAAATAAACAAAGAATTTACCCCGCCTTTCAATCGAATTGAAGCACATAGAAAGAAATCGAAGGCCTTTCTCGTTGAGTATTGCTGAAATAATAGCAAATGAAGGAATATAATAGCGATTTTATGAAATAGCAATGGCAATTTTTCATATAAATATAAAGACACCATTTTTCCCAAAATACTTTTGCAATATATACCGACAGCTCATCTGCTAAGTAGTAAAGAACTTCAATAAAACCGATTATACTTTTAGGTTTATTAGCAATTACATAATTGTATGTGCATAATCTAATGCAATTTATAAATCATAATAAGATTTATTAAACACTCAAAACACACTGGGCAAATCATTATATATGTTTATTTTAGAATTAAATTATTATATTATCAAATCCTCACAACTAATTCGTGTTCAATAGTATTTGAAACCATTATATAACTTAAAATGGTTATATAGGCAGGCAATGTCTATTTTCACCTTGCATGTTTTATTATGCTCAATAATAATGAAGTTTTCCCAAAAATCGGAAACGTTCTCGAACTGGTGTAAAGGGATAACTTTTATAAATAAATACTCATTCATAATTAACAACTGTGTTACAAAAAGCAAACAATTGATCTGAATTTGTAATGAAAATAAATGAAATGTTGGAAACTTATAATTATCGATTGAGTCAATTTTTAGGCTTTGAATGAAGATCGCAAATGGCCCAAGTCTAATATAAAGGTTTTATTCCGAGCAAAATATCTTTTATAAAACAAAACATATATCACCAAGTTATGAACTATGAACTCAAAATAATACATGATAAAAACCATAACTTTTTGTTAACTTTTGAGTCAGTGTTATTTATTAGGAATAGAATATTTTATGCGTAAGAATATGTAACGTTAATTTTTCAATTTAAAAAAACTATATCACAAAATTAATCAAAAGCCTGGAGAAACTTAATATTTGCTCACCTGCGCCTCAGTGGGTATGGACGTAATAAGTATTTTTATACTACTTTTATAAGCCAGCATTCATATCTAATTATCCAATGATTGTTGCTAAAAAGTGTATAGTAACAAAGTCACAGACAAATACAATTAATATGAATACATTTATTATTGTTTCAAAAGTGTAATAAGTCAAAGTTGCAAGAAAACTTTATTTAATTTAAAAATTCGCACATTGTAAATCGAATATTTAAACAACTTTCTTTTGATTCGTGTATCTCTAATTATCTCTATTTCATGTAAGGTACGCAATATGTTTATTAATAAATCAAAAACTCCGGTTGGATTGTGTTCTAATCTCGTTTATCAATTTACATGTAATGGGTGTAATGCCACATACATTGGAGAGACTTCCCGTCATCTCTGTACTCGAGTTCTAGAGCACAGTCGATTAAAGGGTTTGACCAATATTAGTGAGCACAATAGAGGCTGTCAAAGTGAAATAGGAATGCTTGATTTTAGAATTTTGTTGAAGTTTTAATAATTATTTGGAACGCGTGATACGTGAACCATTGCTGATAAGGTTATTGGATCCAAGGATTAATGTGCAAAGTGCTATGACTAAGAATGTTTTGAATGTTTTTAAATAGTTTAAGTATGTTAAATCATGTTTATGTATTGTTTTTTAAAAAAAACTTTTTATAGTATTATTAAAATAATTGAATTTTAAATTACAATATTTTTAAAAAAATATATAATATAAATAAAAATTATAATATTTATATAAATAACATTTTAAAATTAGTTAAAAGTATTTAAATATTTTTTAAGTGTTTATTTATTAAACAATTAAATTAATTTTATAAAAAATATAATTTGTTTAAATTATAATTTAATTCATAATATTTTTAGTTGGTTTTTGTACCTGAAGATGACAGTTATGCTGTCGAAATATATCGTACGAAGAGTTTTTTATTGGCGTTATCTTTTAATTTATTTTGATGAATTTATATATTTTAGTTAATATTAATGAATTAATACTATGTATATTAACACTATAAATATTACTAAATTAACTTACTGATAGTTTTAATATTTAATTTATTAATATTTGAAATTAGATATTACAAAAATAGTAATAGCCCCGGTATCCGGAATGTTTAGGGGTGAGAGTATTTCACCAAATCAGTAGAAACCAATTTTTTAAAAAAACTGTTTCTGAAAAGTGGCATTTAAAATCCTGAATTATCGCCTAATCCGTAGGTTGAATTAAAGATGTTTCATTGGGTGATAAACACAAGACATCGAAATTTCCACAATATGATACCAGCTCTTTTGTTGAAAGGTGGCTCTAGAATTGTAAAAGGTTGCTAAAAGCGATTTAACAGGTGGTATAAAATTTGATTTCAACCGATTGTGAAATATTTCCACAATACTAATTTACAGTTTATTATTTACTAAATAATATTAAACAAATTGGTGGATAAAACTGGATATTGTTGCATTAACACAGACTACAGCAATAATTGAAGTATCATGTATTATAAATAAAAACGATAGTGTGAATGTGTCGTATTCACTAACTCACACATAGAGATAGAAACTCACAATTAAAAGTAAATTTAAGTAACACTACACTGATACACTTCTAGTTCTATATCAAAGGCTCAAAGCTTAACTTTTCTTGTTTTAATGTTTGCAAAATTAGTGATTATTTCATTGAAATTTATTTGACTGGTAAGTCCGCGTTCGATGGAAAGAAGAGTTAGAGATGATGTGCGTTGTTGGCCTGACTTCGATCTCAAGTAGTTTTTATTATAATGGTTTAAACGAAATATATTTAAATATAATTAATTATTAGCTATTTTGTTTTAGAGGATAAAAGTGAAATATCTATTTAAATAAAAATTTAAAGATTAGAGATTTAGTCGCGCCCTTGGCAACTGCCTCAATGCCAAGCCACCACTATATTTACAAAGTATTTATACCGTATAGAGCAGTCGTAAAATAAATAATGCAATTACCCCTTAAACTAATTGCGATTGTTACACAACTTTGTTACAACTTGTAGTTATGTAAGTCATTAGTTACATTCAACTCATTTTTACGCGATTAAACTTGTATCATAAAATTTCATAAAATCACGATAATTCGACTATCTTAACTTAATATAAACGATATTCGATTCAAAAAGAATAATACGTAAAGTAGAAAAAAAGTTTAAAAAAAATATATTTCCTTTGAATCTTCAAATAAAAAACAATTTATCTCGTGAAAGAGAAGAAAATTCTATAAATTAACATTCCGGTTAATTGGGCTTTCACTGTAATTCGGTGACAATTAATTTAAATTTGATTAAGTTTATATTAAAAAACCTTCCAAAAAGTAATTTAGAAATGCTAACATATGTTCCTAATGTCCTTGATTATGAAATAATGGTTTTATGTTGATCGAATTCAGATTAGAACTAATACAGTAGTTAGATAATTTCTTTTTTCACCACTGATCTAAAATAAAAGTTTTAGCTGGTATACGGCACTAACTCAATAAAAATATTCTTTTTCTTGAGTTATAAAAAGTATTGCCTAAAATTTGTAGTTATCCTCAAGAATTTATAGATAAACTGTCAGCCAATAACTGAAACTAATACCTAAATAAATCTTGATTATAACGAATAAAGTTTATAATTTGATTCTGACATTTACACGCGGCTTGAAAAAATTTAATTTTTATTTGAGATCTGATATCTAAGTTACTTCTAATAAATATGGCTTATAGTAATCTTTAAAATTGTCACTAATTCCGTGAGCTTACGAAAATGAAACGATTTGAAAAGAAATTTAACCGATTAATTATTTTTATTTTTTTATAAGAAATAGTCAATAAACATAAATATCTGGGATCATTAAAACAAACTAAATGTTGATTATCTATAAAAAAAGAACAACTTCCAACCAAAAAAATAAATCTAATTTGAAATTTTTGAACAAGATCTGAACACAATCTAAGCAGGACTTGAAATTCACCAATAAACACAATGACGATCCTAAAATGAATGAAAATCTATCAATGCTTGAATTAGTTTTGTGTGATATAGATAGTGAGGTTTGTTCTTGGGTTTGTATTTTGCATTATAAAATCGTCATTGTGTTTATTGGTGGAATTCGAGTCTTGATTAGATGATATTCAGAATATTTATGTCATGGGTGCAATGCCACATACATTAGAATGACTGCCCGTCATTCCCGCTCTCAAGTTATTGATAACAGTCTACTTGTGGAATTGATTGATGTAATTTTGAGTTGTATGACGAAAATAAATTTAAAATGTTTTTGTTTAACCCATTTTTGCCAGAGTTTTTTCCCTGTTGAACTTAATTAATGCAAATAAAAAAGCAATGCTTAATCTTAAAGGTTCAAACCTGAAAAACAATATACGAAACCATCCGAACGCTTGCTAGCTATAGACTGATACAGTCTAAACTTTTATTGTGTCACGTATAATGGAATGGAGGTAAAAATTCTAAATGTTCCAATCAAGGAACACTGGGCAAAAATGGGTTAAAAATTAAAAAATGTTTTATATAAAGTCTTAAAATTTTAGATTTTGATTTTAAAAAAATTTTTAATTTTTTTTTAAATTGAGATTTATAAAATAGAATTTAAAAACTTTTAATATAATATATTTTTAAAATATAAATGATCAGTGAAGAAATTTGTTTGAATAAATCAGTTTAAATTGATATAGTTTCAAGTGCGAATCTACCTGATGATGATAGTGAGTCTGTTGAAATATATATTGTAGTATAATATGTATGTTGGATTGGTGCTTTCTTTCAATATCAATGTTATAATCAATTATGTATTAAAAATAAATATTTCATATAAAATAAAACCTAATTACGTACCATCTTAAGGTTACCTATTTGCATCGTAAATTCTAGTAAATATTGAGTTCACTTAGTAATTTAGATAAGTTCCTACAGAAAATGTTGTATTTTGTTTCGTTTTATTATTCAGATATAGTTTGTAATATGACTTTATAATAAACGTAAATCAAGAATTTCAATAGCATATAATATATTCAATTAAAATCCGGCAATTTTAGGAGATTTGAAATTTTAGCAAATCAACTGGAATCAGAAACAATATTTACAACGGGGGAAAACTTTATTAACATGGGCGAAATTGTAAAATGTAAATCAAGATTATGTATCATAATTAGCAAATATTCAATGCAATAATTTCCTCTGATTTAATCAAATGAATTTCTTCCAATATTTCGAGCAAAGAATGGCACAGTTCAAAGGGAATCTCATCAAATTACAAATTGCATTTATACCATTCATTTTACAATATGTATATATATGTATATGTATATAGTATTACATTAGTTATTTTCATTATAAAGCTTATTCAACAATCTGCTAATACAATTGCCTTGGCTGACATTTTGTTACACTACAAGTGTAAAGAAATTTGTTTTTATAACTCTGAGAACTGTGTAACATGAAATATTTGGTTTTTTGTTGAAGCTTGAAAATTATTTAACATAAACATTGAATCGTTAGTGAGTTAGAGAGAAACTAGAATTAATCATTTATGATTTTAATAACAATATATATTTGTATGATAGAAAGCTGTCTCAGAGCAATTTGGAGCCCTCGACAATCATATATAAGGACGCTTTCATTTGGCAGATAATAAAGTGAGAAATATGGCTAATCACAAACTATGCAATCCCACCGACTTAATTATGCACTATCGCTGCAAAATGATTGTGAAGTTAGGACATTTATAATTGTTGTCGAAAGTTTTTGAATTTCACTAAAAACTATTCTAACTAAAGATAAAGTTTTGTAAAAATAGTCTTGAATTGTCATAAAATTATTACTTTTAAAAATTTTGTATTTTCCTATATTGCCTATGCCAGGAGCCTGATGATATTTTCAAATTTAACGCTTTGAGTGATCTATGACGGGTCTATCAGTTTTCCGGTACCAAAAAATTATCATTTATTTATATATTTAATCTATAATGAAATAATGAAGTTATGTTTTATATTTATTATATAAACAATAAATCAATAATAAAATAAATCAATAATAAAATAAATCAATTAAATATTAATTTAACAAATGTAAATTGTTATCAAAAATGGGGGTTTTAGAAAAATTATGAAATATTTGGTGTGCCGCGAGGATAAAAAGGTTAAGAAAAACAGATCTGTGACATAATCAAATATCCTTACTAGTGTAATTAGACACTCGAAATTATAATCTGAAAATAATTTGCATCACAGATTTATTATTTTTGTTTCATGACCGTCAGATTTATAATAATATTATTACTTTGTTTTAAGTCATTTTTGCAGTATTTATTATTAATTGAAAAATGAAACTTTTATTTCTAATTGAATTTTTCTTTTCTTGTTGTTCTCGTTGATAGCTTTCATAAAATATAATAATTTAAACAAATTACATGATTTTATACGGATTTAAAATTGTTATTTCTCACTCATTGTAATAATATTTTACAACAGGTGCATTTGCTGTGTTGATTTATTGGATTTTCCTTTCAACTTTATTTTGGCAAAAGTAAACCGAAAAGATTGGCTTCGAATTTATTTTTGGCATTCATTTTTTTTAGATAAATTCTTCAATGTCTATATTTGTTATTTAACTGCTTACGGTTGTTTTTGCCTTCAAAAGGACCATAATATATAATATGACCATTTATATAGAGATCAAGACATTGTGAGTTTTTAAAAATTACTCTTTTCTCCTGATTTAAGGACGACAATTAGTTTTTCTTTTCAGTACTTTCTAACAATTTTTAAAATTAATTTTGCATTTATTTTTTATATTATTTATTTTATTTTTTACAAAGAGATAAAATACAATTTATTTATTATACTATGATTGGATTTCGGTACGACTGCAAAGTTTCAAATCTATTGGGCATGTGGAAATGATTCAAAGTTAGATTTCAAGTCTTTACGCTTCTTTTTATTAGAAATTAAATTAAATTTGGCAAATAATAATGCTGAAAAGATACATAAGTGTAAAATATTTATTTTCTCGACAAATCTATACAATACTCTTATATAGCTCTTCGTTGCGTAACATCTAAAAGAGTTTATTGGTTTAGTAATTATTGGTGAAGAATACAATTTTGGCATATTATTACGCAATAGGTTAATTAAATTAATATACAATATTCGTTAATCATCCTTCCTTACAATTAATTTTAGCAAAGTTAAATAAGTTATATATATATATATATATAATAATGAAAAATATTTACTTTCTATTTCTTGAATTTTTCCAAAATTACTTGATTTGAGATATACTGGTTCTTTACCATCCATAATATCTAGCCATTGTTTCAGATCTTCAGCCGACAAAGCTTGCATAACTATCGGCGTAGAACTGTCAGTGAAAGTCAATAGATAAAGAAAAATCCAGAATAATCAAATCTATTCAAACCGTGACGCAACTTTTATATCGAAACAAAACCGACGATCAATCGAATTCGATTTCTTCCTTTCGCAACTCAAAAGAAGAACTTCTTCACTTTGCTGGGAAATAATAAATCAATAAAAAGTATCAAAGGAATGTTTTCTAATTTACTAATTTAGAACCAGAAACTGAATTCGTTTGATTATATGGGGTGAGGGTGAGCTTCTTAGTATTTTTTTCATAAACACAGAAATTCCTGGTCCAAATATCCGACACGACAGCTTCTGAATAATCAATTGCGCATTTAGTAAAAATTAATTGAATTAAAGTTGATTAAGACAAAATTAAATTAATGTGGCGTCAATGAAATAGGTTGAACCGTTATAGATCCAGAAATACTAGTAGAGGATAAGTTATGTAGGCACGCAATGGCTTGCATCAAGGGGTCCATCATGGAAGGAACATCAAATATCAATTAAAAATGGTTATAAATTTATATTTGAGTTTATTGATTAAGTGAAAACAACTTTCGCAGATGTTTTATGTAATGAACTCCATAATTATTTTTCTTATGGTTCGTAATAGCTTCCCCATCTTAATGTTCCACACCTTGTGCCTTATTTATTTTTGGTAATTGCTAAATGTTAATTCGAAAAATAATCAATAATTAAATTACTAGAAAAAAGACAAGAAAAAGATTTTTCAAAAAAATCGATAAATAAAAATAATAAATTAAACAAAACAGAAAAGATTTGAAAGTAGCAAACTGAAAAGATTGGAAAATAACAAACTAAAATCCTAATAACAAAAGCTTATTGAAGAGTAATATCCCATATTATCCCAAACAAAGAAAAGTAACGGAACTTTCTGAACCTATATAGCAAAGATTCTCATATTATTTCGAACTGATATCAGTTAATAAAAATAACGGGATATTCCGAACCACTAGAGCAAAATTCCAAAATCCCATTTCTGTTGTTTTATGATTTGGCGGGTGTGTTTGTATTTCATATTTTGTTCTAATTGAAATTATTAGGATTTTATTTATTTCATTATATTACTGTAACATATTCAAAAATCAAAAACCCAAACAAAGAAATACAATCTTTACTTCAAAAATTCAGACTACTGCAAATCAATGTGAATGATGTATTCCATTGGTTTGCGGCTGAATATCAAAAATCTTTACCGAAGATACGTACCAAAAGAGATGGAAAACTGAATAAACTAAGTTGTTCTTATCAAATCCAAAGATTATTTGGTCTGGCTCCTAAAAGAGCAGTCAAAGAAATATATTTCCAAGAAACTTCTACAGCAGACTTGGAAACAAGAGTTCTAAATGAACATTTCAAAAAAGATGAATCAACGATGAAAGAGTGTAAGATAAAAAATGGAAACCATTACCAAGACTGGATAACAAAGGTCCAAATTGATAATAAAGAAATATTGGAAGCCCTAAAAAACAGTACAGATTCGGCCCCCGGAGAAGATAACATTCCTCTGAGGCAATGGATAATCTGGAACAACGACGGTGTCCTCTTTGATATGTTTAACTACATCAAAAGGACACACGATATCCCAGATATGTGGAAAAACTACACCACAACTCTACTTATAAAACCCGGAAAAAGCCAAGAAAGCAACACCCCCGCTAATTGGAGGCCAATATCGATATTGCCAACAAGCTATCGTATATTTACGAAAGTCCTAAATAAAAGAGTACTAGAATGGGCTAATAGAGGAGAACTGATATCAAAATGGCAGAAAGCCGTAGACAAAGCTAATGGATGTGATGAGCACAGCTATGTCATACAAGCGCTTATCGAAAAAGCAAACAGAAGCTACTACAAAAACGGCCAATGTCACCTCGCCTTCTTGGATTTGGCAGATGCTTTTGGAAGCATCCCATTCCAAGTAATATGGCATACCCTAAAAAATATGGGGATGGATGAGGAAACCATCAACTTGCTCAAAGAAATCTACAAAGATTGCTCCACAAAATATAAATGCGGAAAGAATGAGTCGGAAAAGATCAAAATTACGAAAGGAGTCCGACAGGGATGCCCATTATCGATGACCCTCTTCAGCCTCTGTATACAATATCTTATACAAGGCATAGCAGAAAAGAAAAAAGGAGCAACAATTGCAAGTCAAGAGGTTTGCATATTGGCTTATGCTGACGACCTAGTAATTGTTGCAAACACAGCAAAAGACATGCAAATGCTGCTAACAACAATCGAGAATCTGGCAAAACAAGCCGATCTCATATTCAAACCGGCAAATTGTGGTTATTACAGAGACCCAAGAGATAAAAAGTCCATGATGAAGATATATGGCAAAGAAATTAGCATAGTAGACGAAAAGAATGTCAACACCTACCTAGGTGTAAGAATCGGTGACACAAAGAAAAATGACCTAAATGTCAGATTCGAAGAGGTCAAAAAGAAAACAACAGCAATCTTCAAATCGAAATTGCGAAGTGACCAAAAACTAGAGGCATACAACATCTTTTGCCAATCAAAATTTGTATACATCTTACAAGGTGAAGATATCGCAAAAACCAAAATTGAGACCTACGACGAAGAAATCAAGAAAATGATAAAAGAAGATATTTTAAAATTACAAGACAAAAGTCCGTTCACTGACTTTGTTATCTACTCCCCAGGAGAGAAAGGGGGTGGGTGTAGGAATAACGAAGATAATAGATGAGCAAACCATTCAAACTATTAATAGAACGGCAAAACTCCTAAATAGTAGCCATAGAGCAATCCGGGATATTATTTATGAGGAGCTAATACAAGTAGCTAACCTAAGAGGCGAAAAAGAGATCAACACCATTGAAGAAGCACTAAAATGGTTGGAGGGTACCAACAAATACAAAAAGAACTCCAACGCAAAGACCACCTGGATAACAAGGGTTCGGGAGCCTTTCAAACTCTGGAAAAAAAGCACAAAATTAAGGTTAGATTTGTGCCCAAAGAAAACGGCATTGGGTATAAAATCAAATGCGACACCCAGGAAAAGATAGTCGAGCTTGATAACTCAAAAGAGTTATCAAAAAGCTTGCACTGGATGATAAAAGAGGCATACTACAAAGAATGGAAAGCCCTAAAATGCCAAGGATATATTTTAAGCCTGAAAACCTCCGAATTTATGGAGTGGAAATGCCCAGAGGCCTTCCGGACCCTGATTGGAGATTCCTAACCAAAGTAAAGGCAAATATGCTGGACATAAACATGAAACAAGCCAACCAGGGCGGAAGGTTGGGAAATACAAAGTGCTGAAAATGTGAAGATAAAGAATCGGCAAGTCATGTAATAAACCACTGTGCCTCAGGTAACTGGAGTAGAGTGGAAAAGCACAACCAGGTGCAAAATGAGTTGGCAAAAGAACTGACGAAGCGGAATATCAGCTTCGAAAAGGATAGCATCCCAAAAGAGACCAAAGGGAGTCTTAGACCGGATTTGGTTATAAGACTCAAAGACAAGATAATGATAGTGGACATCAAATGCCCATTTGATGAGGAATCTGCTATCGAGAGTGCCAGAAACAAGAACATAGATAAGTACCGAGAACTGGCCAAGGAGATTCAAGCAAAAACTGTGTTGCCAACAACAGTCTCAACTTTCGTTGTCTGTTCTTTGGGAACTTGGGATAAGAGAAACAACGAGCTCCTACGACAAATGGGAATAAGATATGAGGAATCCAAAGAAATGAGGATCAATATGATCCAAAAAGCCATCCACGGGTCTAGGAAAACCTACGACCAACACAGAAATTTTAACAATGGTTAAAATGGGAAAAAGGAATTTCAAGATGAATTGTGGACTCATCTAAAAAATGACCACATTGAGTCCAAATATGCCTAGCTATCATGGTTGCTGATGGAAACAGTAAGGCACCTGATAGCTAACTTTTACCGGAGACTCGTGCAATAAATAACGCAATAAATAACGCAATAAATAACGCAATAAATAACGCAATAAATAACGCAATAACTAACACAATCCTACAATCCTCACATAAAATCTAATAACTCTCATTTCTCATTTTTGTTTTTGTAAATTTATCTGCCCACAGTTCAATTCATCTATCTGTCAGTATTCGCTATTTTGCAAGCCATTTTTTGTTTAATAAGAATTTTATAAAATCAAACTATGTTAGAAATAATTATTAAATCCTATAATGGTGGGTGCACCTGCGTGTTCTTGATGAGAACCGTCGATTCCTTGACGATTAAACAATGCTTCAATAACATTTTATGAAGTTTATTTTATTATAAGATGTAGACGGCTGTGTAGTATTCTTGATTCGGAGGATAGATAAATTTCATAAATAAATTTTCCTGTTGATTAGAGAAATTTCAAATCAATGGTTAATTTCTTCTATTTCCTCTGTTTTTTTCTCTGAATTTTATTTTTAATTAAAAAATAAATAAAAATCTAACAAAAAAATCTTAAATATAAATGCAGCTGCGGGTTTCTATTACGAAAGATGCCTTATCAGCTCAACCAATTCTTTCGATATCTGTGTGATAAAGATATCATGTGACCAATGGCACAGAGGTTTTGCCGGCCGGGTGGTCCAGGAATTTCCTACCGTTCTCAATACGCATAAAATATACTTAAACAAAGAGGTGGATATAAATTTTTTCTCATCATATACTAGGCTTAGCGAGTCCCTTCAAATTATTTGAAAGGGCCACGAATTTATGACCACTTCAGCTTAAATAAAAATTTTAAAAAACAAATAATGTGGAAATTTAATTTTCAACATTTTACAATGATATTGTTCTTGATTTTCATTTAGAAAAATCATCGATGACAATTTCGTGGTCAATTTTATCCGTGAGATGATTTTTTATACTATAGAATTTATAGGCTGCATGGCATGATTTTAACCGCAAAATACTGATCGTAACGTTGCCCCTAAAATATGCCACCCATAATGAACTGCCCCCCTCAACCCAACCCTAGCTACGCTACATAGCCGAATATTATGCACCGTGCTACGTTACTATCAAAGTTTGATACTACTTCTATTATCGTGATATGACGCTGATAACAACAGTAATTTATGGCGTTTTAGATGTGTCTGCAGAGGTTATGAATGGTAACTATATTGTTTTGTAAATTCTAATTTTTATCAGTATTAGAAACTAAAAGCGTTAACAATTAAAAATGAATAATTCTGGTGAATTAACTTACTGGTGAAGCTAGATGTTTAAAATGTAAATTTAACTAGCCTCCGGTCAATGGCTTTAATGTGGCCTGTCGTATTCAAATCCAAAAGAAAATAAATAATAAAACTTAGAACATTTATCAATAATTACTTAAACTAAACTAATAAGTTCTTTAAACAGTGATGAAAAGTGCGCTTCTTCTCCGAACTAAATGTAAATATTAGAAATCTTAGAAAGCGCTACTCGAACATCACTTATGCAATATATTTCGACCGGTTCATTGTTACCATCAGTTAGAAACGAAAACTCCATAATTTTTAAATATTTATCTTTATCTTATAATTATAGTAAAATCTTTATTTTCATTTTGTGTCAAAATCAAAGTTACCAGTTGACATATATTTCAACACAATTTCCACCAAGATTTTGTGCATGTCTGAATTGACTAAGAGTGTATTTTGACAAATTTGCTTTTGAAAGCAAATAATTGTGGAAATAATTATTAAAAAAATATATTTTTTAATTTTTATATTTTTATCAAAAAAATAAATAAATATTGTAATATTAATGAGACTTAACCTTCTAGTTTTTGATACAGCAATACCTTGTTTAACGTTAACGTGTATAACGTTATTTCATTAAGGTTAAATATTAAAACATTTTAATTTATTTCACAATCAGAAGTTATTTTTAATAATCCACATTATTTATTATAAACCGTGTTTTTCCTATTATAAGCGATATCTCGAATATAAGAGGTAGCGTGTTTTTTTGTTTGTAAAAAAATAAGCGACCCTCCGAATATAACCGGTAGTAAATATAAATACAATATAAACTAAAACTATAAATATGCAATTATTATACATCCATACATTAGCTACTATTTAATACCAATGCAATTGCAATAAACCCCAATATGAAATTATACAATGACTATACCTACCTCATCGTCTCAAATATGAGCACACCTGTTAGCGAATGTGTTAACTTATTTAATAATTTTTGAATTTAAACTAATTTAACTTTTTCCTTTAAAATAAGTGTTTAAATTAATTATTTTAATATCTTATATATAAAACTCAAAATATGTTTGTGGGTTTGTTTGCAACCTTTCACTGGATTACTTACAATTGCAAATAGATTATATTTTATTGTTTTTAATTAAATTTTCATTTTAGGTATTTTTAATCTTTTGTTGCTGTTTATTTTCAATACACACCTGCGCCTCTGCTTGAAACTCCGTAATTTTATCTCTTTCAATATAATAAACTTAGTAATTACTCAAGTTATGATTATTATAGGAATTTTTCAATATATTAAGAAGCTTTTCATTTTTTGTTGCTTTATATTTTCGTTATATACGTTTACCTCCGATTTTAATTAATTAATTAATTATGAATTACTTCTAAATTCCAATAATTTGTAAATATAATACATTTTTAGAAGAAGAGGAAGTTTTTCGAAACCGAAAAAGGTTTTATACCATAAATGTGAAGCAATATGTAATGCAAATGAGTAATGTGAAAAATGAAACTTAGTAAAATGGCTTTTTCTTTACAAAATCTTTTAATCAATTTATTATTTGTCCAGATATCTTTACAAATAAAACGTTATTCAAATTTTAAAAAATATTTTAACGTTATTTTTATCCTTTATTTTATTTTAACTTAATGTGAAGGATGCGTTTCAAATTGTGATAACGTTAAACGAAATAACGGTTTTATATTTTCTTATAGTGCAGTCTTTCTAAAAGTGGGCGATAACGCCCCTTTGTGGGCGTTTGAGACCTAGAGGGGGCTTTAAAGGGCCTAGAAAAAATGGGGGAGTTGACCTGAGTTAAGAGGGCGATGGTAGATTTGTAATTTCATTTACTTTATATTTTAAATTTCACTAAAATTAAAACCTACCTACTACACAATAAAGAATAATTAGTTTATATTTCTACCATGTTTGATGGTATAAAAACTTAATATACTTAACATAGATTTCGAAGGATACCCGGACGCCGTACGCAATCAAGCTGTAACAAGTTTCTGTTAAATAACGCTATTGGAGCAATCCGGTAGCAATTGTTCTGTACCATTAAAATTTATTTACATGTAATACATTTTGTATATTATACAATTAAATAATCTTTAGGGGACAGTGGCAAATCAAATTGTGTCTTAAGGGGGCGATGGTTAAAAAAAACTTGAGAAACACTGTTATAGCGCTTGATTTACCTTAGACATCAGCTTGTTCTCAAATTGGACATGAATTTTAGATTGCCTAAAATTTTAGGCACTCAGTGTTAAAAAATTCCCAGTCTTAAAACAAAAAAAAACATTCATTTGACACCTTTGGTATAAATTGTAATAAATTTATTGTTATTTTTAGGAATATTGTTTTTCATTTGAAAACAAATACTATAATTTTCGATCAATTTTGAACGAGAAAATCATTAAAATAATACTAATAAATTGATCTTGAATGAAATTAATTTTCCTTTCAAACTTTGTTAACATGTAATATCAAGTGAGAAAATATATAAATTGGGAATTTGATAAGAAAATTGCCATAAATTATCAATTACTTAGGTAAATAAAAGTTGAATATGAGATTTTTATAATTAAATTTAATAGATTCAAATATTAGCCCAAAATTTGGAAATTTCTTTTAATAAACCATTACAAAGGTGATCCAGATTGAACTTCTTATTTTTTTTATTATGGAAATGTTATAATTATTTTCTTATTTTTTTTTATTATAAACGAGAACCATTTTTGCTAAATTGAAAGATTTATTATTTATACAGGAGAAAGAAAATAAATAAAAATTAAAAGTTTTAGAATTCTTCAAGAGTCATTAAATAAGTCCATTTAGGGAATTTAATATCTTTTAAGGCTGTCGGTCAGAAAATCAAGTAAGCAAAAATTTAAAGAATTTCCCAAATAAAACATGAAATATTAAAAATATTTTTTTGCATTTGTCTATCAATAAACTGATCCTCCATATGATGACCCGTTTAACGTAGTTGAAAGATCATCAGACCTCAAAACATTCAAGATATCGATAAATAACAAAAACAAAATTGTCTCTGCTGATCGATTGCGAGCAACAATAGAGCCGGAGCACAATCTCTGGGGGGAGATATGTTAGATTTAATACGAAATCAATCTATTTCTTTAATTAATTCCAAACTTTATTCCAGCAAACACTCGAAAAGGCAATCAATGGAGAGGTGAAATGGATCAATAGTGAAAATAATAAACGATTTTAATTGAGAAAATTATGAAAATATGCATTTGGCAGTAATGGAAATCGATGAATGGTGATTTATTTACTTTATTTTATAATTTTTTTGATTTATTTAACTTTATGTTCTATTTAATGGAATTTTACGCGAATTTATTGTTATTTGACCGAATAATAAATAAATATTGGACAAAGATTTTAAATGGCGAATTCGTAATTTATTCTTTATTAGTACATTAAATAGAATTTCATGTAACCAATTTCGGTTGTCCGTTCAATGCATATGAAGTTTAGACGAAATGAAATAATTTATTTAATATTTTTATATTTGAATGAAACATTTATATATTTTCAAAGGAAAATTACAAAAACTAATTATTAAAAGTGCCCATTGTTATTAGGCTATTTTACTGGCTTTGAGAAAATATTTCAATTTATCAATTAAAAGAATTCATGAAAAAATTGTATGTTTCAGATAAGCCTAAATAAAACAATCGAGAGGTACTAAGGGTTATTTGTGAACTGTGTCAGAACATCGCTGAGATTTCTGGACTAAAATACTTTCAGCATGCTTTAAAATATTACGTTCTAAAAGTTTTTTAATGTACTTATATATATATATATATATATATAAAATATTTTTTAGAAGTAAAGCATAATTTTAGTCACCACGTGTTTAAAATTATAAAAAATTCATAAAATAATAATTTACTTTTATCGTAAAATAATTATTAATTTTTATTAATTATTAATTATTTATTAATTTAATTTTTATTTCTTATGGTTAATAATAATAATAATAATAATAATAATAATAATAATAATAATAATAATAATAATAATAATAATAATAATAATAATAATAATAATAATAATTATAATTATAATAATATTAATAATAATAATAATAAATAATTAAATAAATTTGGCAACGATTTAATTAAAAAATAACGCCAATAAAAAACCTTTCGTACGATATATTTCGATAGCACAGCTATCATCTTCAGGTACTCAAAACCAACTAAAAATATTATGAATTAACATTTAATTTAAACAAATTATTTTTTATTAATTTAATGTTTTTAATAAATAAATATTTTTAAAAATATATTTTAAATTAATTTAAAATTTAAAAATTTTTTCATTATATTCTAATTTTTAAAAATTAATGTAATTTAAAATTTTCAATTATTTTAATAATATTAAAAAAACAAACATGATTTAACATACGTACACTATTTAAAAACATTCAAAACATTCGTAGTCACAGCACTCTGCACATTAATCTTTGGATCCAATGACCTTATCGGCAATGCTTCACATATCACTCGTTCCCAATAACTATTAAAACTTCTCAACAAAATTCTAAAACCAGACATTCCGATATCACTTTTACAGCCGCTATTGTGTTCACTAATATTGGTCAAACCCTTCAATCGACAATGCTCTAGAACTCGAGTACAGAGATGACGGGAAGTCTCTCCAATGTATGTGGCATTACGCCCATTTAATGTAAATTGATAAACGAGATCAGAACACAATCCAACCGGAGTTTTTGATTTATTAATAAACATATTGCGTACCTTACACAAATTAGAGACGATCTTATACTCTAAATTTCCTATCAGTTTACCCAACTTCCTCTTATAATTTGTAAAGCCTTCAGAGTACGGCAATACTAACACATATTTAGGCTCAATTTTTTTATATCCATTTTTACCATCACCCAGATCAACACTCAATTCACACCCATCCGACAAATTACATTCAGACTTTCCACAACATGGATCCTTAGGATTTTTAATCAATTTATCAACAGTTTCTTATTTTCAAAAAAAAAAAAATCCTAAGTGAAATGTCATTTTAAAAGTGTTATAATAACAACAATAAAAATAATGTTAATAATAATTAATAATAATAATAATAATAATAATAATAATAATAACAATAATAATAACAATAACAATAATAATAATAATAATAATAATAATAATAATAATAATAATAATAATAATAATAATAATAATAATAATAATAATAATAATAATAATAATAAATAATAATAAATAATAATAATAAATAATAATAATAATAATAATAATAATAATAATAATAATAATAATAATAATAATAATTATAATAATAATAATAATAATAATAAATATTAATTATAATCAAAATACTTACTCTTTGTGAAAACAAAAAGATATCCTTCTCTTCTTGCACTTCCTTCGTCTGAATTTGACTGAATTTGTTCAAGTGGTAAACTTAGTTTTTGTTGTTTCAAAGCTTCAGAATTTTCAGCAATAGTATTATAACTTTCTTCCGCCTTTCATTATGGCATTTTAATACACATAAATATTTCAAAATCTTTACTCGAAATAATGCACAGTTTATTTGATCAACTTTTTTCTTCTGGTCCCCAAAATGATCCCATGCTTGATGATGGTAAGTATTGAGCATTTGTATTAGTAGGCTAAGCTGAAAAAATCAAATGAAAACTGAATAAAAATAAGACATAATTAAATAAGCTAAATCCCCAATTGTAAGATACTTTTATATTCTACAAAGTTCAAAATTGTGATTTTCTTCCAAAAGAAACTGAAGAGGATTATTTAATAATCGAAACTATTTTCAACAATATAATTATTACTTCGCAGTAAAGGCTTATTTTGTTATTCACTTATCTGATATCTTAATTTATGCTGCTACCAAGGAATCACCGTTTTATACTTATACAGAAAAAGAATTTGTTTACAAATTTTTAATAACCGTCAAAGGAGATTATTATAATTTCAAAAACTTTTTAGAATTTCTCAGTAGCAAACCCATAATGATTTCACATCATTGATTAACTTTGAACTGTTTTTGACTTCCAATTTTCCAGATGATTCCTTTACAAAGGAATATGAGCTTATCACATAAAACTTTAGGTTCACCCCACCAACTGCAATATTAAAAACATAATCTCAGACTAAAAAAAGAAATCATTACGCTAATTGAATTTCTAAGATCTAACACAATGACCTAAATCGTTTACTCTAAAAGCAATTGAAAAGCCAAATAAAATAAATAAAAAGCTTGAAGAATTTCAAGAAATTGTAATTTTGTAAATCAGTGTTTGCCCAAGATTTTTACAAAAAAATACATTTTGCCCTCAGTACAAGAGGAACCGCAGATTCGGATAACTGGTAAATGTGCTTGATCGAAAGTTCAGTGAAACGAAGCTACCATCTGAGAGATTAAGACTGAACGTCTCTAAGTCTGAATCTCCCTTAAAAATCATGATATTTTGAGCCATCCTCGTAATAAGGCAATATTATTATTCATTAACGCAAGTTAATGGATGTGGCTTAGCCATATATTTAAGCTCTAACCAGGCTATGAAAATAGTGTGGATGTTTGAATCATTTTTAATGATTTACGTGTTGGCATTTAATCGTTTGTAGACGACTTACTTTACGGTCGGGGAAGCGTAAGAATTCGAGCAGTTTATAATGCGAGGTTTTGAACTTCATCCCCATCTTGGCACGTACTTCAAATGTTGGAAAACACTGTTGTCAAAATGTTCTTGAAATTAAATGTATTTTTAAAAAAAGGTCCTGTTTGGTGTAACGCAGTGATTTTCAACCGGAGGCACGCGTACCGTTAGGGATACAAATGCTGTTTTCAAGGGAAAAATATTATAAAAAACGCCAGGAAAAATATTATAAAAAATATTTTCTGCAAAACCAGATAAATTGATTAAAATTTCATTTTGTTATGATTTATTAGTGACTAATTAATCTTTGCTTGTTATTCAAAAATATTTAAATAAACTAATAAAATTTTCAGCTAAATTAAATTGATTTTATTTGACTTGTGCGTTACAATAATAATTTTAATAAATATTTATATATTAAAGATATAGGTCCCCTTTATTATAAGGGGTATATATGTCCAAAACTCTAATTAACTAGAATGATTATTTTTTGAAAAACGATTCTAATAATTTTTTTCTAGGAATACTCACACAATTAAACTTTTCGGTTGGGCTACAACAACAAAAAAATTTGAAAACTCCAACTGCAAGTGAGCATCAAAGCCTCCCCCAACAGCTTACAACGCACATTTTATTTGGATTCAACAAAATTACTTGCAATTTTTGTGATTTTAAGTTTTGATTTATATTTTAGCATAAAATTTGATTTTCATCTGTTCGTGAATTGTGCCATTTTAAAGCGTAAAATTTGTTCTGATGATTTTATTTTCACTGTTTATCTTTGTTTGTTTAATTCTATCAAATGACAAAAAAGGGAAAAAAAGATAAATTAGAAAAATTAGATTGTTAAAGTTCAATGGGAAATATAAAGCAGTGAAAATTTCTCCCAATTTCAACCAATCGTTTAACCAGAGAACTGTCAACGAACGATAGGTCAACATTAATTCAACAAAAAAAATTTGATTACTAATTTAATTATGAATTTTCTACGTGACTTTTCTTTTTATGAATCGCTTTTTACGATATGTATTTTTTTGATTTTCAAACCTAAACAATTTCTTATTTTGATCATATATTTTAATTAAAAGACGAGTCGCGACTTGTGACCATTGATTACAAGAGATAAAATTTTTGTAAATATTTGATTTCAGAAAAATGTAATCACTGCCTGACTGAAAGATATCATAATAAGAGGACCAACTAAATAAAGGGCAATTTTCCTAATTATTGCTGGACTATCTAATTTATCAAAATTATTCGTAAATTCATATACTAATTGATGGTATTTTTTAGAATACATAAAAAATTAATTTTTTTAAAAATAAATTTGATTAATAAAATCCAATTAATTGAAATTAATAAGCTGTTTGAAAAAAAAGAAGAAAAACTACACAGGCTAATTTCACAGTGAAAATTTTCCAACAAATTATTGGAAATGATCTCATTTCTACAAGAGAAAAGAATTCGATAAACGTACAAACCTGCATCACACCTAATTTAATCGCATTTTTCGACTTTACATTCATCTATTTTTGTATGTATTTATATTTATATAAATAAAAATACGTGCACAAAAGTGTATCTGGTGAATTTTATCCCATTCTCAACAGCGACATCGTATATGTATATGCATATGTATATGCCTATATGTCTATGTATATGTATTCCCTGTAATGGCTCCAAGAGAATTTGGTGCGACTTGCCAAGGAGTGTGCAGAAATAATCGAGATAAATCTATAATTGCCAATGCGCCAATCGGCAAATGAGGACATGGTCGAATGGATTATAAATGGCATGAAACGGCCAGCGGCACATCTTGTAACGGGTAGCACTGCACAAATTGCCCTTGATCAATAAACTAAATCGAAATCACCATTAAAAATAGTCAGCATTTTCAGTGAAAAATATTTCTTGGATATGAATTAAATATGACAAATATTGCAGAAATAAAAAAAAAATATTTGCTTGGTTTCTAATTGAGTTATTTCCGATAGATCGTTTGATCAAAGTGATGAGTTTATGAATATACTTTTTTCAAGACAAATAATTATTTCTAAAGGGCTATTCATCTGAAAATATGTTTAAAAGTTTTAAAAAAATCCGTAAATATAACAAATTATCCGTTAAAAATGATTTATGTTTATTAGGTTAAACAAATATCGGTAGGAAAAATTTAAATATAACTTTTACCTTTCCTTGAAAGAAGAACTTTAAAAGTTTATTTGGGATTGAAAAAACAAAAAATGAAACATTTCCTAACTGGAGGGCTCTTATATTAGTAAAACTTTAATTTTCAAATGATAACACCGTGAGGCACCCGGTCAAAATAGCAGGTCAAAACAGCTCAGTGAAGCCAATGCCAATAAAATTTCTCCGATAAAAGAACCCGACAAAATTCGGAATAAAGATAACACCAATCCAAAATGTATATTCAGCTACAATATATTTCGACTGAATAACAGTCATCGTCAGGTAGTCTTGAACTTTAAACTATTTAGAATAAGCCATTATTATTTAAACGAATTTCTGCTTTTAAATTCTCAAAACATTTTATCAAAAATTAAAAATTTTGCTTTTTTAAAACATCACAAATTCTACAAAATGTTAAAAAAAATTAATTTTTTAAATTTTACAAAATTCGGATTAGTGAATTTGTAATTGCCAATATCTTAGGTAATTTTCAATAATAATTTATAAATATAATTAAAATATTACAGAAAAAACTATATCATTTCTCGTTATCGCACTGGTATAGAGTATAATAAAATTGGCCGGGCTATGTTGTCGGGTCACCAAGTCAGGTAAAGTATTAGTTCATTTATCAACAATACACTTGTATATAGATCAATCATAGAGATCAACCAAGTGGTTCAATTAATACAAACATGTAGACTAAAATACAGAGTCAATGTATTATAAATATATACAACTCATTCAGAAGTTTTGGAATTGATGGTTTGATTTCATGGCGATAAGACTGTATGAAATAAAGTTTGATATCATACATTTCTATAACCGAAATGGAATTGTATTCAATTTGTAGGCAACTGAATGCTATATCATGTGCAGCTATTAAAATTAATCTCAATGACCTAATTTCAACACTAGATTTATGGAGCCCGTCAATGTGACGGATTTCAAATTTCATTATTAAAAATAAAACATAAATATAAGTTATTTATAAACATTACGTTGATTTTTATAAACTTTAAAAGATATATTGTGGATACGGAATAATTCATAAAAATGTAAATTAAATAAATAATAATCTAAGCCAATTTCCGCAATGTTTATTCATAAAGTGAAATATGAAATATATCGGCCTTAAATAGGGTCTGATCACTCAAACACAAAATTTAAGAAGTTTTTCTGCTTCTTCTCAGATTTACCTTTCAACACACACATATATATATATATATATATATATATGTGTGTGTGTGTGTAATGATATTTGTAATTAAATTAGCAAAACTGGGTATAAAATGTAAGTCGGTTTATGTGAATGATATTTACAATGTGGAAATTTCGCTATAGCTATCTTAACATTAGTATTTCTTACAACATCATTTTTATTGAAATAATAATAATGAAATTTTAATTAAAAGTAATAATAATAAATAGATAAATGTATCACGAATGCTACATGAATACATTAGAAATACAACTTGAGTCAAGACCAGATACTGTAATTTTATTGGATAACCATCCTCTTTTGAAGAATTAAAAGCTCTATATCAGGGATAGTGAACCTATGCCACGCGTGTTGAAAGTGGTACATAACTAAATTTCCATTGCATATAATAGTATATATAATGTTTCTAAAATATCTCTCTACAAACCATTGAAAATAATTTTCATACTCAGAGCCAGATTTCTTTATGATTTTCCTTATATACATAAATCTATAATTTTTCGAGTCCATTTAATTCTATCGTCAAACAATATGTCAAATATAGATTCGAAGGACTTTTTGTTTTGCTCCACTGTTTGTAAATTGAGAATTATTTCATATTCGAGGAGAATGTCTTCTATGTTCTTTCCGAATAATAGATGAAGTTAACATTATTTATGAATTCATTGTTTTCATTATTAGTAACCAATCCATTGAACAAATTTATGAAAAATTTAGTTTGTGATATTTGTGAGTTATGTCAAGACGAACATTAGACACAAAAGAACCAACACGACAAATAACAGGATATGCAATCAAAGAAAATTTAGAACATAAATCATACTTAAATTATTACAGCATTGAGCATAATATAAATTTATATCGTGTAAGCATTTCGGAGAACAATATTTATATTACGAAGAAAAAAATATGGTACATTTTATGATATCTACTTTCCACGCTTTGCGCATGTTATGACAGTTTGTGTTTATGCATTCTTGTCAGGAATTTAATGACGATGTATACAGAAAACTACTTCAAAGTATACTTCAAGATCTGATTCCTGTTGCAATTCCGTAGCCCATAATAACTAATATCGAGGTTTTATGATCACCTTTGATGAGAGTACTATTTGTTATATTTCATTTATTGTTATAGTGAAAATAAATATGATAGTGAAGTGTTTTTCAATAAAATCGTTTCGTTAATTTTTCGTCGAATAAAGGCTATATGTTTTTTGTTATTTAGCCAAAGGAATTTAGGAAACATAAACAATGAATACTTTCAAAGGATTATATTGATGATCGAGAATTTCCAATGAATGTCAAGTGTTTAATCCGTTTGACTTTTATTTCCATCAGAAAAATAATACGCGTTATTAAGGGCAATTTACCGATTATAAAGATGATTATATTGGTCGTCAAAAAAAGTAAGTTCATAATTCCTCGTTGTTCACAAATATTGTAAATTAGTATCAGAATGTAATCAAAGACTTAAAACTCAACAATAAATTTTTAACAACAATTTAGATATTGCTAATCTCATAAAAATAAATTCAGAGAGAACAGTGCAATGTTTTACTCATGATAAAAACCATATCAAAGATTTTTATAGCATTTGATTTAGAATTTATTCTATTTCAAATTTAATAGTAACGTAAGGTACGATATCGTTTGAAACAACCACATGGATGAAGCCCACGGTTCCTTTTACAAGTGTCGCAAGTTACCGGGGCGAGTTTCTAAATTCAACAACTAAGGCACCAATACATACTTTTAGATTATTTCAGTATTGACATCAGTATAAAGTGGGAGTTCAGTGGTAGCACTATTGTAAAGTATTGCGGTATTTATTACATATTTATTACATTCATGAATCCAATATAAACAATTTTTTTTGTTAAAAGTAAATTGTTGTGAAAAGCTCGTTTAAAGTACAGTAAGTACCTTAAAATCGAATAATTCGTATCGAGAAGAGGTTGTTATCTCTATTACAAAAGAAGGACATTATATATCGCACATAGGAAACGGTTAATAAATAATATGTTTTCTTTTGTAAAATTTATCAAACGAAATTTTATGTGGTAAACTTGGACTGACCATATCCAACAATGTTTATTGTACTTGTTCCAGACATCCGAAATTAAGTAATGTTAGTACTCACCCCCCGATTCGCAAGGTACTTTTTCACGCGGTTTCACTTTAACGCTGCTAAGAAAAATATAATTTCTTTCAAATATGAATCCAATCGTAAAATCGGCATTGGCACGATAACTGTGGATGAACAATTTATTGTTTGGTTCTTAGTTTAAAAGTAAAAAAAATGTGTTGCTTATTAAAAAATTTATTATATATTAAATTATAACTACTTTGAACAATTAAAGTATTTTACTGTTGAATACATATTTTTTTATTTCTTTATAACTAACTGTGGACCTTGTTTAAGTTGTTTACATTTTTACGGATCTTTGCAAAACGTGTCTACCGGGTAAATCTGGGATGGGTGAATTCATTTCAAAAACATTACGTGTTTAGGTGAGACTTGTTGATAAAAATATTTTATTAAAAATGCCATAAATTGTCAGATCAAATATGAAATAACTGTGCGAAAACAGCATTTTGATCAACTTATCCGATTTATTTATCCAGTATAATAAAGAGTAACCTTATATAATTTGGCATATTTATAAATAAATTTCAAAATTAAAACATGGATAACACTATTTTTCACATCTAAGTGAAATGTCATTTTAAAAGTATTATAATAATAACAATAAAAATAATAATAATATTAATAATAATTAATAATAATAATAATAATAATAATAATAATAATGATAATAATAATAATAATAATAATTAATAATAATAATAATAATAATAATAATAATGATAATAATAATAATAATAATAATAATAATAATAATAATAATAATAATAATAATAATAATAATAATAATAATAATAATAATAATAATAATAATAATAATAATAATAATAATAATAATAATAATAATAATAATAATAAAAATAATAATAATAATAATAATAATAATAATAATAATAAAAATAATAATAATAATAATAATATAATAATAATAATAATAATAATAATAATAATAATAATAATAATAATAATAATAATAATAATAATAATAATAATAATAATAATAATAATAATAATAATAATAATAATAATAATAATAATAATAATAATAATAATAATAATAATAATAATAATAATAATAATAATAAAATAATAATAATAATAATAATAATAATAATAATAATAATAACAATAATAATAATAATAATAATAATAATAATAATAATAATAATAATAATAATAATAATAATAATAATAATAATAATAATAATTAATAATAATAATAATAATAATAATAATAATAATAATAATAATAATAATAATAATAATAATAATAATAATAATAATAATAATAATAATAATAATAATAATAATAATAATAATAATAATAATAATAATAATAATAATAATAATAATAATAATAAACTTACTGTGTGAACTAATTTGCAAGTTTTTTGTTCTTCAGTTTGTTGAATAGTCATAACATGATCAAGAGCTCGTGATGCATATTGCCGCCGATCTTCCATTATTTCCGCATCTACCTATTGAAATATTTTATTATACCTCATACATTAAATTGACTTTTGAATATTATTAAATTCCTTTTTAATTGAATGAATATTTCCATCGAAATATTTTACATTGATAATTGGTTGTAAGTGAGATCAAAAATAAAAAACGTTATATCGCATATTATTAATAATAATGTCCAATTAACAATTATCGCCATATAGCGTTATTTTTCATCAATCAAATGCAGTAACTGAGTGATGCTAAGTTTCAATTATTTGTACCTCTAGAGGCGAACGTAAGTCAAAAAAATAAGCAAAAAGGAGCAATCAATTTGCTGAATAATAAATTATTTTCGAGCAACAGATTCATAATCATATTAATTTAGCATCCTTTTGGCCAGACTCAATCAAAATATTTTTGCAAAGTTCCACTGCGTTAATAAAACCTCTTTCTTATTCATGATAAATTTCAATTAATTTTTACAATATCAACTTTTGCTTGAGATTCTATAAACTCATATAGGCCTTCTATATCAACTCCAAAATTAAGCTGAATTCCCATGAAGGACTTCGGTGAAGTCAAGCAACGGGTAATGAAAACTAGTAAAGTAAAAATTATTATTATTTCGTCGATTCTTATATTCATTTTAAAGTGTTAATTAAACTGTTTAACTTAATCTAATAATTTCTATATAAAAATCCAAGAATCAAGCCCATCATAGCACAATGTTTAGGGGCATTAAATGACATGTGGAGGTGTAAATACGCAAACTAATAACAGTGCAATCGACTTCTGGTAGTCTAATCTATACGTCCGTCAGCTTGGATTTTTCAAATAAACCGGAAACATATTTTGTTAAATTCATAAACTCGATCATGGTTAAAATGTTTAACAAATAAAACATTAAAAATTGAAGAATTTTAACATTAGAAAAGATATATCAATCAACCTTGAGAAATGTCAACTCCCAATTCTCTCAATATAGCTGATGGAAGTGTTACATTTGTGTCGATACTAGAACGGGGGCAACACAATTGTAACAGAAAATGAAATAGTAGAATTTCATTTCATTTAATAAAATATGTATAATATGATGACGTATAATGTATAATGACTAGAAATTGTAATTAATTGTAATTTCCAAAAAGGATTATTTAATGGTGAAAAAGTAGACTTTATCTGGTCAATTATAGAAGTTTGGACTATTTCCCAATAGCATGGGGGAGTGAATTATTAATAATTTTACAATTTATTTCATAATAATTTTACTCCTTGTAGATTTCGATAATTATTTATTGTGTATCTCTTGATTCAAAATCTAAAATATTAATTTTTTGAAAGTTTGTTGATGTAGAATTTAGTGGCAAAATAAACTCACTTAGTGATTTTACTTATAGAAAGCGCATAAAAAGGCTGAAAGTTTAAAGTAAAAATAAGAAAGAGTAATTGTTGATCAATTAGTGAATAAAATCAAATATTGATATGGTCAAAAAGAAATTAAGATAACATAATTTGAGAGGGACATAATATTAGTTATAAATTATTTTATTTACATTAAATAAAGAAATAAATGTAGAAAATATTTTAAAAGTAATGCTGCAATTCCACAAGTTGTGATGAAATTGTCAGTAATTTGTTCCAGTTTTTTTGACACCGACTTGAGCTTTAAAAGAGTTGTTGATCCAATATTTAGTGGCACGACGCCATGCTGTATTTTCCAATTTTCCAATTCATCCTTCCGACAATTTTTATTATTCAATTATACAATTTAGTTTACCGCCGAAATGAAATCATTTTGCCCCAGCTGATTCATAATATTAGTATTTATATTTTACAAACTCAAATCAAAATATCAAACTGAACTACAGAAATAGCATTATTAATTATTTGACCATTTTTAGATGTTCTATTTCAAGACTTTAATTTAATTTATATTTATGACATTCATTTTTAACTTTTTAACAACAACCATTGTTTTCAATAAAAGCTTTTGAAAATGTTTGCGTAAAAATTTGAAATGTCTAATTTAAGACAATACTAAAAAGCTAAATTTTAAAGAACGAAGTAAGAAAGGATATTTTTTATAAGTTTTATGATTTTTACTTAAAAAAACATTTAACCCCACAGCGTCTATTTGAAAAGCCTTGAAAACGATTTAAAGACAACAAATAACACACTTAGTGTCCATTAATCAATAAATATGCAAGACGTAAATAATAAAAACAAAAAGAGAAAGAGAGAAAGAGAACGGTTCGAAATAGTTTAAAAAAAGTTCATTTATCCTTGTTGACAAATCATTACTTAAAATAGTTTTTCATAATTATTAAGTTAACATGAAATCTTGGAATATAAACTTCATTTATTAGAGAATATATTCAAATATAAACAAACAAATTAATATATTCCAATATAACCGTTTAAGGTTAACGTGTGGTTGATATATTGTGTTTGATTATATATAAATTGATGATGTTAGACCTTGATTCGGGAATTTTAATAAAATAATTATTGGAAATGACTTTAATTTCATGTTTATCAACTCAATTAAACCTTAAATATATATAAAGTGAAATATTAAAACATTCAATTGACTCACTTTGAGATGATCAAAGTGACAGTATTGATGCAAAAAATAGTGTAATTACACGCGTACACACATTTTTTGTCAAATTAGAATAATAATAATTCATATTACTCACAGATAATTTATTTTTAAGTATTATTTTTATATTGGTTAAAAAGCACACTTGTGCAATATATTTCGACAGACTCGTTGAAGAGAAAATAACTGCATAAATTTTAAATCTTTAATTAAAATATTTGTTTTGAATTGTGAAAATATTTTATGCATAGAAATATATAGGGTTAATGTATATGTCGTATAATATCAACCGATATTCAAATTTGAAATATGAAGCATGGAGTCGGGGTTATATCCCACTAAAAAATAATCGGTCAAGAAAAAAAATCGTAGTTGCTACAATTTTTAGGGTTTTATTTTGCTTTCTGACTTGTATTTCATTTCATTTTTTGTATATTTTAATTAGAGCTCGACCGATTAATCGGTAACATTCACAATCATGCCGATTATAGCAGCAAAATGTCGCAATCGGTACAATCGGAAATCAGTTGCCCATCCAGAGCCGATTTTTCAAGATTAATAATTAATTCACATATAATCGGGAATTACTCTGACTTACAAAAAAAAACAGAATTCAAAAGACAACAAACTTTTCTGGATAAATATCGATTAGCGACGAAACAAGACGTGATTCACTTAATTATATTATAATATCCAATGCAAACATTAAACGTATTTAGAAGAACCAAGTAAAAAAAATCAATTATGACAAGTCGAGTTTAAAAAGTCTAATAGTTAACAAAATTAAAATTTATACACAATCGGTACTTCTCACAATCGGAAAACGGGACAATCGGAGAATAATGCAATCGGTCAAGTTCTAATTTTTATTGACAAGTAGATTTATGTCTATAATATAGATAATTAAGGTGACAGTATTCGGATTCTACGTACAAAATTTCATAGGTTTAGTCTGCTTAAAAAAAATTAAATTACCTCTAATACTTATTAAAATTATAGACAATTAGTATGTGGCATTTATTGTTTAAATACTTCTAGTTCAAATTTACTTTTAAAAATGTTTTATGATATAACATTTACAATCGTTGACATTGGTTTAACGAAAAAATGTTTTAAAAAAACATTTTGGCTTATTAAAGCTACAAATATCGCTTCCAAATAACGTAAAATTGTACTAGTAAAAATTAACAACATTAATTTTCATGAAAATCTTTTTTGTCTTAAATTATTATAAACTGGATTATATTAGGCCATTAAAAATGATGAAAAAGTGAAGGCGATCAATATCTATAAAAAAACTATAGACTTAAAAGTGAAATGTTTACATGACAGCAAGTGGTAGTTAGTTAATATGTGATCTAAACAGAAAATATTGAAGAAATTTGAGCATTTAATAAATGGTGAATTTTTACAGTTGATTTTATTCAGCAATATCGAATCATTTCTCTAAACATTGAAGCAGCAAGAAATGAAGTAAAGATTGTAAGCTTTAAATATCCTCTTGTCCCGTTATTCTTTTTACTCAATATTGGGCCGATAATGAAATGATCTGCCAAATACTTGAGATACAGATTGAAATAAACATCTAACTTTGGTACATATAGAGTACTAACGGATTTAATTTAAAGGCCTTGTAATAAGCATTAGATGAAAGATTTGCTTTTTATTGGCAGACTAACCCTATATTGTTTTGTACTTAAAGTCTGAATATTGTCACCTTTTGGTCTAAAACTTTAAGCATCTTGCAACATAAAAAAATATCTTTTATGAGGGGTACATTATCCTAGAGTCACTAAGTATTGAGCTTGGAATCCTTCATTTCTAAACCTTAAACAATTTCCACTGTTCTATGCGTATTTCTATGATTTTTCATATTTTATTAAATTGTGTTTATAAATACCTAAAAGAAGTATTGGGTCAAGAATTTCAAATCAACCGCCTTACATTATCTTTAATTTCATACCAAATTAATCTGCAAAGGCTTTTGTAACAACATTTTATACAACCATTTAATTTTTTATATAACCATTTTGTTTGACTATAAAACTTCGACCATTAAAATAATTATTAGAAATCCTTTCAAATATCTTTCTTTCTGATTCAATACTTACTCAATTAATATTGAACATTAAGTTCAAAAAAGAAATGAAAATTAATTATTTGAAACTTTTTATAGGTTCCCCAAATTACTTTACAAAAGCCTATGATACAAAATATGAATAAAAATTACTTTCTTTCATTTTGTACAAAATACAAGTTGGTCGAATTGGGGCAAAAGATGAATTGGAAAAATTCAGAGTTATTTTTTGGAATTACCTTTTTTCGATGCAACCGATTTTCCGATGTACTTAAAGGGCCTGAGAGGTCGAGAAACACATTCAAAATATTTGCAAAAATCTTGTGAAAATTAATGAATATTGAATAAAAAAAGAACATTGAGATAAATCAATAGTGAAACATGTGAACAAAAAGTTTGATAATAAATAGATAAGACGACAGCAAACAGATTAATGAAGGAGTCAGGGAAAGATGAATATTTGCTACAGAATATTTCCTTGATATATTTTCGATATTTTGGACTTCACATTTATTGGAAATATGTTTAATGAATTTCACTTATTAAACACCAATTCAATTAATTTAATTAATATCCAATGGATATTTTTGATTTATTTATTGTTAGATTGATTTGTATTGATTTTCTATTACTTTCGGTTAAAACAAGAAAGTGAACATTTTTACCATTTTTCTTAAATATTTATTTGCTCGAATTAATTTATTTAAATCATTTTCAAAATTAGATGAAAATTTAAGAGGCCAAGAGATTTTTTATCGAATCTAAATTCTTTTTTTAATAAAATATATTAATCAAGCTCAACAGTTTAAAGCAGGTCTTCACAAACTTATTATACTAAAGATCGACTTTTTTTAATCCAACCACCTCGAGATCTACTCATGTACAAAGAATTTAAAAAATTAAAAATTAAAAATATAAAAAATCAAATATTAATTTCAAAAAAAATATAAGAAAACAAGCTGCAATTTAAAATAAGGCCACAGTTTAAACAAAAAATAAAATTAATTAATCTTATCGTAGTAGCATTTGGAAGCGATACCCTCAGTTAATTTGAGGATAGGTAGTTACTGATTGTACGAGACTTCTATCCCTCAAAGTCTGCTGGGACTAGTCAGGCCTTGTTTGCACTGATCTCGAAGGGTGGACTTTGTTGTATTAGCTGGGACGCCCAAGGGTAACGTCGGCCTGACCAGTCAAAGAGGGAAATAATGGAAGTGCGACATGACTTAAGGGTTATAACATCAATGGATGTTTAAGTAAGGCGATTCAACATTTTTAAATCCTGTCAGCTTGGTAATTTAAGAGGGATGACTAGGAATAGAGAGTTAGGTGAACAAAAGTCTAAAGGAGCGTTAGATTGCGCATATTTTTAATAGTTATCACAGTGAAGATTTTAGTAAAATGAAAAGATAGAGATGTGCAAACGGCGGTAAATGTGGTGACCATAGGAAAGCAAATATAAGTTGTCGGATTACAATAAGTACATTATGAATCATGCATTTTTATTTACCATTGACATATAGATGTTGCCAGTATCTCAAAGGGTTCAGTTTAGAAATCTTTTCACGTTGCCTTATATTGGCGAAATAACGCAAATCATGCATTCATTATAAATTCCCGTGGGATAATATTTGTATGATATTACGATTAAACTATGAATTCCTTGAATAACTAGCCACACGTTAGGATGACTCCTAGGAAAATAATCATTGTGTCTCGCTTACACCGGAGCGGTTAGATATAAAATGATGGACGTTCGACGGGAGTTAAGGGACTGTAAATTGAACTTAAATTATATGGAAGAACAAGGGGTAAACTAGAATGAAAGTGCAGTTGGAAACAGCGATTAAATAAATCAAATAGGAAATTTTCCATAAAACAATGGCGGAACGCTGCTCAGAGTTTTGAAAGATACCTTAATGAATAAGGGGTAACGATGACAAATCGACATAGGAAATTGTATAAAATAGACGAGTGTGGACAATGGTATAGAAAGGAAACGTAGGACCTTCCATCGGCAGTCAGGAACCCGAAAGTGAAAATATCATGAGGAGTAGTTCTAGAAATGAAGCTTACCTGCTCATGGATTTTCAACTACTATATACAGTACCAACATGAGCTTGCTCATGGGTATATAGTGGTAAGATCAAAATTGTGGGGTGTCGAGTTGAGACAAAATAGACCCCAGAGTAAGAAAGTGCCACGATCAGGAAGAGAAGGCCTCAATGAAAAAAGAGGGATTTAAACAAATTAATTCCCACCTATGACACCCAAAGTTTATATTAATGTGATCTGTGGCATTGGTTTGACTTAGCAATTTTGTCAAAATCAGTATTATATGACGACTCAGATAATCTTAAACACTGACCAAGGTGAATATCAGTTAAAGAATTTATGATTTCCGATTTCCGATTTAATGAGATTCATGTCTGAAAATGCGGATTCTGCCAAATATGTGGAACCGAAACAGGGCATGATTTTAAGTGCGATATCTGTCAAAATCGTTTACTTATCTTTTATATTCTTCCAAATATTTGTTTGTGATTGCAAATATAAATCATTTTGGATTTAAATTATTTCAATCTCAATATTCAGCTCAGTTATGTCAAATATAAGGTCGATTTGATTCGAGACTTTTTTTATATTATAAATCTATTAATATACAAATATTTACATATACTTCCGACACAAAAAAAAATTTTATAAATTTTACTTTAACGTAATTAAAATATTTTTTTAAATTTCAAAAAAAAACATTCAGAAGTTAACATTTTCAGTTTATAGTATAAGATCCACCGAAATTCGTGTTGCTTTAGACTTGTTAATAGTTTTACCACATTCAGCAATTTGACTGGTGTCCAAATGAGTCTATTAGTTCATGAACCACATAGAGTTACGTGGAGCATTTCTCGAGGAATTTTAGGGCATTGAATAAAGAACTATGGTAAAATTATTTTCTCTAAGATTGATTGCTTTGAGTTTGAACCCGATTGAAGACCAATTAAATACACATAACTCTCGCGTTTTAATATATTGCAAATACGCAACTATCCCGGGAATCTCTTACTGTAAAGAACTAGAAAAATTTCCTGGGAAATCGAAAAGAGAACATCCCGACCTAATCAATTAAAATGATCCCATGATTCTACACAACAACGCTCATACGCATGCTTCAAAATTGACGGGTAAAAAGCTACAGAAGCTTGAACATCCGTTCAATATTTATAATTGTTTGTTGAAATTGCTTCAATAGCATTGATCACTTTTCTAATCAAATAATTTTTTATCATTATTTGATTTATTTTTGTGTTTTTATTAGCGGATCTAAAAACTATGAATTGGTTTCGCAGCGGTCTGATACAATGAGAAGCATAAGCGCAAAAACCACTATCTTATCAATGTAAATAAACATTTCAATATATTTTCTATAATGTTGATGTTGCTTGCCAATTTCTATGAGTTCTATCTTTCAAACCATAGAATCACAAAATCGGATCATTTTTAGTAAATCTATTGACTGAATTTTAAAATTGCATATATAGACAGTTGTTAAGCAGAATGAATTGGTTAGATCATGCACGGTTGGAAATGGAAATTCTAAGGTTTTGTTTCAGTAATGGAGCTTTTCGGGCCTCCATAAATGAGGTCACGCGCTTAATAAAGAAGTGGCCATAGATCTGTGACGAAAGGGGGAGTGGTAGAAATGTAGCATTCAACATCAATAACATTCGTAATTTTTTGATAATTTATATTTTGTTACGCTCATTATCAATTTCATATTTTATTATTTGACAAGGGTAAGGCTTAGTGTGACGAGAGAGTTGAAAATAGGCTACAATTGTGTGACGTCATTTACCTTAACGGCAAAACTAATAATGAATAGCAAATCTAATGAGAACATTCACGTCTGAACTCATAATATATAGCAAATGGTCCTCTTTCACAATTAGAGCAAATCATTCGATAGCAATTTGAAAATCACGAAAGAATATATTGGTGGTTCAATTTTGGAATACATTTCTAATATTCAATGATTTTGCTAAATATTTTCGATTGGCTTACAAAGATATTTATTAAAATTTGATTTATATAAATTATTCCGCCATGGACAATAAAAAACGATTTTAAAGTTTAAAATTCATTTACATATTTATTCAGAGATTTTTAAAAATTGCAAATTGAATTGTAAAATATTTAAAGAATTTTGTAAAAAAAAAAATTTATTAGGTCCATTCAATTTTTTATAATATTGCTAAATTAAATTTGAGATTTAGTAAAATTTATTTAAATATATATACTTATGTTTCGAAAACAGTTGAAAGAAAAGATCAATCAGAAAAGGAGAAAGCAAAAGACTTATTAAACTTTATTTTGCATTTGAGCAATCAGGACCTATTTTAGGTTGAAAAATTTCATATCATATGAATAAAAATTGAGGAATTTGATTGAAATAGTTATTTATTTAAATTTAATTATATTTATAATAATAAGGATAATAATAATAATAATAATAATAATAATAATAATAATAATAATAATAAAAATAATAATAATAATAAAAATAATAATAATAATAATAATAAAAATAATAATAATAATAATAATAATAATAATAATAATAATAATAAATAATAATAATAATAATAATAAATAATAATATTAATAATAATAATAAAAATAATAATAATAATAATAATAAAAATAATAATAATAAATAATAATATTAATAATAATAATAATAATAATAATTATTATAATAATAATTATAATAATAATAATAACAAAAAATTATAATTAATGATAATAATATTAATAATTTTTATCATAATTGTAATAATAATAAATAATAATATTATTATATTTTCTACTAATAATTATTAATAACTATTATCATAATTGTAATAATAATAAATAATAAAAAATAATAAAAAATATTAATAATAATTATTAATATTTATTAATAAATGATAATAACAAATAACAATAAATAATAATAAAAATAATAATAATTATTATTATTATTATTATTATATTCTAATAAACATTATTTTTTTTTAAATAAATTAAAAATTATTTGTATTACCATAAAATAAAATTATTTTACGTCCTCTCAAATAATAAAAATGAAATCACAATAAAATTTATATTAAAATTTAAGACTTGTTCAGAAATTATTTCAAATAATAATAGCATTATTTTGATAATGTAAGAAAATTGACCTACATTTTTATATTCTCCGTCATGCTTGTATTTTATTGCAACATATTTCTCTAATTTTGCATAATAATTCGCCGTAACTTTTCGAAATTCTTTTGTTTCTAGCTAAAATAAGTCAATTAATTTCAATTTCTTTAATTTAATTTAATTTGAATTTGAATTATTTAAAAATGGTTTTCATTATAAATTTTAAAAATAAAATTATTTTTTTATTTCAAAAGAATAATTTAAATATATTTCTAAAATTAACCTTTGACTTAGAAAGGCAATCATCTTTCAATTTTTGAAGATCAGTAAATACTAAAGTTTTAGTAGCACCTAAAATATGTTCATTGCGCATCATTTCAATGTTCGAAATCATTTCTGAATACATAGACATGGCTAACTTAATTGTTTTTTCGTCTTCAGTTTCAGCATGTGATGAATTAGTAAACATTTGATCTTCTTTGTGAATGTATTTGGTAAGATTTTCAGCCAATTCTTTAAATGCATTTGAGCAATCTAAAAAAATCACACAAAAGCATAGCATTTTCTATAAATTAATAATACCTTCTAAAGTTTTAAAGACACTCTTTATACTATTATAGATTTCTTTAAATACTTTGTATGAACTATCGATTTCTTTTTCATGTTGTAATAGCTTTTCACGAAAAGCTGGACTATCAATAATGCATTCATTGAATTCCAAAGGTTTGAGATATGACATTGATATTTTAATAAAAAAAAATTGACTAAATTTTTAATCTCAAACTAAAATTATATAACTTTAATTCAATTTTAAATTTTCAATAAATCTGCTTTTTAAAATCATACAGTTAAAACAACAAATAAATATAAATATGTTGATCAGTATTTATACAGATATTTTTATTTAAATGTCTAAGTTAAATTGTTCAACTGAAATTTTTCAAGACAACTTTTAAAAATAAATATTTAACGTTACACTTTAATGTTTAGTTAGCTTAAATTAAAATAAAAATATGTTAGAATTAATTTGTTTCAACAGGAAATACCAATCGAATAAGGGCCATTAGAATATTACAATCAAAATGGAGAATAAATAAAAATCAAATCCAAGACGAGAAATATTGAAATTGAAAACTCAGGTAGTAATCCAAGTATTATGAAAAGCAGAAGCAACGAAGCTAAAAGCGAGTGTAAAAGACGACTGAAGATAAACTCCACAATTAGAAACAGAGTTCCCAAGCGCTATTAAACTAAAAAGCAGTGAAATCCAAAAATGGGAAAACAAATTGATAAAAAAAGATCCTAGAACACAAGAAACTAAGAGACATATTATAAATAAATTATGAACAAACGTTCAACAGAAAAAGAATTTGTTGATTAATAATCAACAAAATTTTTTTGGTTAAATGTTTCTTAATAATCAATGATTATATTTAAAAAAAAATTAAATAAAGGTAAAAGAAAATAAAAGACAATTTAGTGAAAATGAAAGAGTAACGAAGTAGCTTGATAAAAGCACAACTATTGCTATTGTTGGGCTATAAGCCATAATTTAAACAAAATTAAGTGAATATTTAATGTCATTTTGGAATAATCAATATGGCTGCTCTAACATGAGCATACACCGCAAGCAGAAAACAAAATAAAATAAAAACACCAATTAAAACAAATTAAAAAAATAACATAATAAATTAAAAACAAATAATTAATAAATTTCGCATACAAATACATACAGAAAAATAAAGTAGAGCATAAACCCCCTATAACCTTGCAAAATAAGGTTTAGAAAATACACAAGCAGAAGTGGCGAACAGAATAAAAGTAACATTCAACGAAAATAAAAAGTGTAAATTTAAAGAAATTAATATTAAAAAATAAAGAAAAAATATTAAAATAAATAAAAACCATTAAAAACCTGACAAAATGGCCGAAAAAGGTTTAAAATTCACTGATTGGTCGCACCCATGCATAAAAACACTATATATGCAGCAGCCATTTTCATAATAATTGGAACTTTAAAAACTTTGAATTTGAATCGTAAATTTTTGGATTGTAAGTGGTTTTTTTTCATTGATTGTATATGATAAATATATTTTTATGTTTATTAATTTTTGAATTTAATTTATTATCATGGATGGCCGCGATATTTTTTAGTATTCGTGACAGGTATCCTTAAAATCAATTTTATATTTATTGATGATCGTTTATGGATAAGTGGTAAATCGGTATTCAATTCCCGCAGTTAAGTTCCAAATTGACGTGTCGATTTATCATTTTCTACCCCTCGGAGTCTGCTGGGACTGGTCTGCTTTGAATTGATTACATAGTAGTACTCCGTTGAAATTTCACCGCGGCGTCAAAGAATAGTGAACAGAGCGGTAAGAGGGTAAAATGCGGGAATATCTTCAGAGTTATGCAAATGTTTAAGTAGGATAATGGTTTTTTTTTTATAAAAAATTCCTGTTACAAGTAGATTTATCAAGGGGATCGACTAGGGATAGGTATGAATAATAAAGGATTGACAAAAAGAATTTTTTTTTAATTCATAGTAGTTTTGTTTTTATTCTTTAAAGAATGAAAATTTAATATTAAATTGAAAAATGATTTTAACGAACTGGGTGAAGTGGGAGAATTGGTTTTTTGAATTATCGTCAACGACCATTATATCATATTGAAATACTCTAAATAAGAAAAGATTTTATATTATTTAATAACAAATTTATTATTAATAAAAGTTAGTTTTACTTACGTAAGACTGACCGCCATAGTTATTAATCCGATAGGCAAAGTCAGTACGAGTGGGAGCTGAAAAGAGTGGCGCAGGCAATAAGTGAATATCGGGTTATAAATGATTAAAAAAAATTTGTATTGATAGAGAAATTCCTCGAAAACCACGCTGATTATTTCAGCATTAAACTACACTCACCCCTGCACAGAATGTCAAATTAAAATTTAACCAATTCGATGACAGATATGCATGTTTGATCGATTCGGTATGCCCCGCATTCGTGGACCCGACCAATTTTATTTTTTTACTCGAAACACCTGTAAGATGCCCCACAGGCACTGCAAACAACTCGGGTCGATAAAACTAAATTTCATTAAATTATGTGTGTATGTGTATGCATGCGTGCCTGTATGTAAACGCCCGGACAATAAATTAGATGCCCTTAAAACATCAATTAATTTAAAATTTCATTTTTATTAAAATTGATAATTTAATTAAATAACTCAGACATTAAGAAATTCTCCCTATTTTAATTTTCTTTTCTCCTCCAGGAAAACGTTATATCGTCCACATTACAAGAAAATTCGAAATTTTGAAATGCAGGCCAACTACAAAATTCCGAAGTTAAATCCACTCAAATCAACCTTCCCAGTTGAATCCAATACCCAAAACGAAAGTATCTCCCATGTAATATGCCGACAGAAGTATGACAAATTATTCGCGGAACATGAGCGTACATTGGGTACATGGTTCACTCCAGAAGCCGTGAAGGCCCTCCATCGGCAGATCCAAGATGACGCGATGATCTTATTTCCGAAAACCGGCCTCAGAAGATCATTATCAATGATCAGAGCGCCGTGTTGATTGTCTCATTCACGGAGGCCGAATTAACCAAGCGCATAGCCGGCCGCTATCTGACCGTGAAATTAAATCTAATTCTTCCAACTCACATCCCAGATAAGAACGAAATCGGTCCGGCAAAAACCTCCAAGAACTAGCAAAAAACACAATCCCAGCAAAAACCGGTGACGCCGTGAACGTCGTCAAGCTGAGGGAGCCGCCCTGCTGGTAAAAGTGGCCAAAGTGCTCGAAGAGACAACCATTTGGGTGGACGAGCAATTTCCGGAATTTGTGAAACCGGACGAACAACTACCCGAATCGGCGAAACCAGCTGAAACAATATCCAAATTTGTGCCGACAAGGAGGACGATATGAAGATCAGTATGGACATATCCTCGGCAGTAGTAACCCCACCAGTAGTCTATGAAGCTCGAAATTCATCGACTTCAGTCGGATATTGGACCGACGACTTTGGTGATGAACTGCCTCAACCAATTTTTCCTGTCGTGGTCACCAAATACAACTCTCATCGGAAGAGAAGATTTCCCGTCGATATCGATGGGGAAAATCGAGATCTCTTCGTCGATTTGTGTACACTGCTAGACGAATAACAGATTTATGTAATATTTATGTTTCTTTTTGTGACATCTTTTTGTAAATACTATTAAAAATGAAATTTTTATAGCTATTTTCTTTTTCTTGAAAAGTTTGGTTTTTCTTTACAATTAAATAACGTTAATAATCATTTCCGAGCATGGTATGATGATAGCGGGAGCCTATTACTATAAATAGTGTTATTTAAAGGGTTTAGTTAACTAAGAGAGCTAAAATAGGAGGAATTTCAGTTTTCGTTAAAGTAATTTAAAGCACCTGTGTAAGGTTTTTTGAAGGTAAAGGGTTAATTTACAGTGAAAGACAAGAAATAAACCTCAAGTCAATTTTATTTATCCTTAAATTAAAGAGTAAAATTTTATAAATTTAAAAACAGCTGATTTAACAGCGAATTAAATAATTTAGAAGAATTTTCAAATTATCGTGTGTTAGGTAAGATACGAAATTCAAAAATTTAAACAAATTTCTAGGTTGTTAATATTATTTAAAATTTTTTATAATAATTCAGAGGATTTAAGCTTAAAATTTGATAATTGAGGAAAGTAAAATTGAAAAGTCTTATTAAATAAGATTTTCCCTTCCGGAAATTATTAAAATATATAATTTTGAATTATTAATTAAGATTTTGAATTTAATCTGTATCGAATGAATTATTAATGATAAATGGGTAACCAAATTTAATTACTATGCCTCGAAATATAATTTGGGCCAGCATTTAACAGTCAACTTGAAGGTCGATGGGAAAATGAGATCACGGACAAATACATAAGACCGATAATGAGGGATGAGAAAAGGAGAATAGTGGTGGATTACTGGGTGCTATGGTTTGTTTTAATCTTACTATGGTTACCCCAGTAACGCCATATAAATATTTTCTTTACCGCCACTCGACACCCGTTGCTAAGCAACGTTGGAAATGTGCTCGAGCGGGTAGATCGTTAGCAAAAAGTGAGCGCTATTACTAATGCTATAATTGCTCGAACAATCTCTGGGTTCTACGAGCTGTCGTTAGAAGAATTATGCTCGCTTTTGATTATTAGGTCCCCTTTATGTTGTATGTTTATCGTTGAGTTCGTCAGAGAATAATAGGAATTTGCTAATGACATAGAACGCGCGACTACAACTGGTGATGGTTGATTGCGGGTTTCGAGGATACTTGTTAGAGGTATTATGTTAAATAGGAAGACATGCATAATCTTTTAAAATTAATACACATATAGTTTTCCAATAAGCACATTCTAAGAGTTAATTAAAGTTGAGTAAGCAATCGAGCGGCTCGACGTTTAGCCCGCTCCTTCCGACCGGGTCGGTAACTGTTCGGAGTTGGGGTTGTTGTTGAGGTCGTTGTGGGGGATGTCATCGCCTCCCGGTAAGCCAATTGAGCGGGAGCAAATACGAGGGGATAGGTTACAGCTGCCCCTTCTTGACAGGCAGACAGTGCCACCTCCAGCCCATTTATTTGTGTTCGTAGACCTTGCACCAACTGTTTTTCTTCTGCCCATCCCTTTTGGGCTGCTGTAAGCCGCTGGTAAAGCAATTTTACACTTTTGGGCTCCATCCAAACGTCCTTCGTCTGTTGCACTTCCATAGTCAGTTGGACAATTTGATCATGGAGATATTTTGTTGATTTTCCGGGCGCGTTTCAACTCCGTCTGCAATATTTTCAAGGGCTCCATCTCTGTAATGACGAACATTAAAACATTTTTATTAATAAATCCAGAAATCTCTACACGTGTAGTTACTTCAAACATACGTTATAGGATTGTTTTAAGAATGGGAAGAAAACTAAAAACAAATTTTTTTCTAACAATTATTTATTGAATATAACACCTAAGACGTAATTTACGGATTGGCGAGGTCAAGAATCCTTGAAGAACTTCCTTACACCTTCCTCCGCGGAGTAGCCCGGAATCACTAACACGGGCCGTTTTGTATTACAGGTCGGTCTTGGGCTGGGTGGATAGACATCCGCGATTCGCCCGGCTGCGAGGTCGTCCTCCACGTTGGCCAGGTAATTACTGGCCCAGTCTACCAAGGAGTTGACCCGGCGCTGGTGGTCCTTGAGACCAGCCAGAAGCGCTCGAGCCCGATCATGGATTTCTTGGGCCGAACTTGGGTCACTTGGTTGTTCTTTCTGCCTGAATTGTCTCATGGTATTTTCCACCATGAGCATATCGTCACGCCGGTTATCTCCGGGCTGGGGTACATCGGGATATTTTTCCTTCCGGATGCGACTCCATATTTGTCGCCACTGATCTGCGACGCGGGTAGGAACATAGACGAGGGATCCTGATCTTTCTGAACGGGTAATAAATTTAAGGTGAGTTAAACAAAAGTAATGGTTTTAGTAAGCAATCAATGCAGCATAGCCTCGATGTTAATTTGAGGAGGATTAATTATGTTACGATTTAAATTGTAGTCATCATGTCAAAATTTAACTACTAGTGACAAAACAATAATCAAGGGTTCACAAATTAATTCGGAAGAATCGATATATCTGGAGTTACACGTAATTCCGGGTGCATTAAAGGTTTTGTAAATAATAAATCGAAATGAGTATCATACCTAAAGGTTTTATAGAACTAAAATACCTATAATGATATAAGGATGGTTAAAATGTCTAAATATTTTATCAAAATTGGACTATTTGAATTCATATAAATTGAAATGTCTAAAAATGTGAATTTTTCTTGAGTGATTCAAAATAATTACAATAAAATAATGCAAGTAATTGTAATCTCAAAAATTGATTTAAAATAATTAGAACTTTTCCTGAATTAATTTATAAAATTGAGGTTTTTCCAAAATAGTTTGAGCTATTTTAAAAATTTTCATAAAAATAATTCAGCGATTAGACAATTCTAAAATGAGGAAATTAATAATAAATTCTGTTAGCTAGAATAGTTAGCCTTTTCTAGAAGGACCACAAAAAAAATTGGGTAAGTAATTTGGAATTCGAAAACTATAAAGAAAGTTTAAAGGATAATATTTCAAAATTTTGTTTAAGTAATTGTAGTTCCAAATCTCATTACAGAAATTAAATGTTTATGATTTTAACTTAGATAATTAACAAATTATAAACCTGTTTCCAGCAGTCAGGGTTTTAGGATTAATAAATTCATAATAATAAGTGTAATTTTGGATCATTATTTATTTGAAATTAAAATTTTTCGCCGCTGCATTTGAATTGCTCTACCTCATCTGAGTTAATGGACTGGTCATAAAGATTTTCCTACGGCTTGCACCGGATAAAACATTAAAACTATAACAAATTAAAATTATAATTTACTTAAGGGCTGCTCATCTAATACGAGGTCTTCCCCTATGATTCCGGCCACGGTATGATTATCCAAAGAATTATCATGCAAGTTATTGAACGAATTCCCTTGTAAATTATTTAACGAATTCTTTTCTTTTTCCATTAGAGATTCAATCTGACTCGTTGAATTTTTGACGTCAAATAAATAGCTCGGATGCTATTTACAGACGTGGGAGAGAAAATACACACTAGTCGATATTGCGTCTCTCGAAAAGGTCACTATTAATCGTGACGATTTATCGTTATCATTCCCAGAAAATGTCAATGCCTCATTCCTGAGTGCATGACTTGGCGTGCACACATTAGCCGTAGTCAGCTAATTGGACTTTCCTTTAAGAGGTCATCGCATTGATATAATCGATTTCATGCGTGAGTGTCTCATACTATAGTGGATTTGTTATTTCTAGAGGGTAGTTAATTTATTCATTCTTAACCGAATTAATATTTTATTATAGCTGATTTCCAATGGACGTGAATATTATTCATCTTAGATTGCTCCAGTGGGATTGCGAAGCTTATTTCTAGTATGGGATCTACGGATGCGCAGGATTTCTTTCCCCTCTTGGACCTTAAAGTAATTTCCTAATATTGTTGAAATTGATTATTATGGGCTTAGGAAATTGGCGTTCATTTCACTTTTCCGCATCTCCCATATCCATTCGCGATCGGCTATTGTCCAATGAACTGCATGTTACTTAATGGAACTTATTATTTTGATCTAGATATTGCTAATTTATGATGACTCGTAACCATTTGTGATATGAAGATACGATGTTTCTTTCGTTTTTTGTTTTTATAGGTATTTATGATGTTTCTTATATATTAATTACTTACTATGCTTCTTATATAATAATTGTTATTATGTTGGTGGTGAAGTAATTTGTATTTACGTGCTTTAATATTAATTTATTTTATTTGGGGAATTTCTTTAGTTAATGAAGGACTACGAGTCGAATTTCTCAGTTCCTCAATTTCTTATTTTTAATTTGGAATTTATGTTGGGGGACCATGTTCACCGATCCTGCTCGATTTTCTGATTTTAGTTTATGGGAGTTACCACAGCTATGATATACAATGTTTTAAAGGATCTTATCAAAAAGTTTATTTTATTTTTTGAGGTTTGCGGTGACTACCTTATCCTATTCTGTCCTCCAGTAGACTTATTGATTCTTAACGTGCTATTAGACATTTAGAATAATCGTTTTATGTTCGTTTAAAAGATATTGTTGGCTCTCAACATAACATTAAATGCGTACAGCAACTACCTTAATTTAATTTACCTTTACGCAAGCAATTTTTATCAAATCTTAACGTGACATTGGTAGTTTTTAAAAAAAAGGAAACAACGAGTTTTTATGCTAACGAAAGTTTATGACCTATGCTTTATTGGTGTTAGTACAAGACGATAACTTGAAGTTTATTTTGATGATCCCTTTAATTTCAGTAAATTAGATTCATAACAACGATTTCATAATTTTCTACTTTTCCCCGTTACCTTTCCCTAGGTTGACCTTAGGCGCCTTATGTTCATGTTACAGTTAATGAGTGCCCACTGGACTACTCGGTGTGGTGATTTTGAGCCGTGTGTAAATGAAGTTTAGGTCGAGTTTTAAGAAGTCGAGGGACGGGGAGATAGCCAAAAGACCACTTCCTTATCCCTCCCTTCTTCTATACGGAATAATATTGACGTTCCGATCCTTGCGTTCCGCACGCCGGGGTCTTCACGGGCACAGATCATTGGCGATATTCCACGCACTTACACGAATCTGAATAACATTTCTGATTTTAATTACTTGTGGTGTGTCTTTGGCTGTGGGTCGGAAAAATTTCGACAAAATTTTTAAAACAAAAACATAATTTGTATATTATAAAATAATTTATTAAAATCAAAATTAAGTTACCGATACAATCCAATCCACAAATTCAAAAGAAAACATTATAAATATATCGCTCTCCCTACGCCGACATCCAAGCAGAGCTCTACCGAGGTTGCGAGGATGTGACGTGGAGAGAGTATTCAAATAAAAACTCTCACTCACATTGAAAATAGATTTTTAAGAAAACTGTTTTATCAGTAAAAACGATTAAAATTGTGTAAAAATGAATCGGTATATATACCTATTTTTTGGCCCTAACCTTGCGTGTTCTTTTTGATGTAGTAAAACAAAATTCGACTTTGGAATTTTCTAGTGTATTCTAATCTTAATTTTTATCATTTTGTAATTTTATTTGATAATTTTTCTTTTAAAATTTTTATTGAATTATTTCTAATTCAAATTCTTTGAATTTTATTTCATTTTGCTTTTTTGTTATTATTTTAATTTATTTTTATGTTTATTATTTTATATGTAATTATCTTCTTTCTCATATTTTGATAGGGTTTAATTGGTGTATTAATAGGTTTGAATTTAAATCTGCATGTTATATTTGCATGTGTGTTACCGATTCATTTAAACATTTACAAGGCCGTTTGTGTTCTGGCCCAACAATAGTAATATAGGAGTCAGAAGAGATAAGTAGACGTAAGCCCTTCTCACGGCAGTCAGGAACCCGAAATCGAGATTATCACGAGTAGTCTTAGAAACTGGACTCACCTGCTTGTGGACTCTCGACTACTATATACAGTACCAACATGGGCTTACTCATGGGTATATAGTGGTAAGGTCAAAATTGTGGGGCGTCTGGGTGAGATAACATCGACCCTAGGAGAGTAAGATTTTGGTGAAGCGAAATAGATTGAGTAAAAATGACCATGGGTTTAAACAAAATTAATTATGTGGGGTTTATGGTTTCAACAACCTTGACCCAAGATGTAAACATTTTCTTGCCCACATTGGTTACTCGTTGCTAAGCAACGTTGGTAATGTAACCATTGGTTTTTGAGATCGCCAAAGGTGAGCGCCACGTAGGAACTACTCTGGCCCGACCTCAAACTGGGTTCAACACACTACCGTTGGAAGGTCTGCGTGCGCTTTTCGTTTATTCTGGTCCAATTCTCGTATATTTAATTTCTCTTTTCCTATAGACTACCTATTTTACTCTCACTATCTATTCCGACTCATTCTGACATCAAATTTATTAGATAAATCAACAGAACATAAGAAAACATTTATTAAGAACGATCATATATACATTCTATTTCGTGTGTAAAGCGGCACGACGCTTGGCGCGTTCATTTCTTCCTGGTCTATGTCTGCTTGGTCTTGTTCCGGACTTCGTGGTACTCACTGCCTACCTATAGGCCAGCTGCGCGGGGTCGAAGACTAGGGGGTATGTCACCGCTGCGCCTTCTTGACATGCCGACAATGCCACCTCTAGTCCTCTTATCTATGTTTTCAAACTCTGGTTTAATTGGTTTTCCTCCGTCCATCATTTCTGTGCCGCTGTCATTTTTTGATAAAGCTCTTTGACCTTCTTCGGCTCTACCCAAGTGGCCTTGATTTGCTGTGTTTCTTTCGTCAATTGCAAAACTTGCTCGTGTAAATTCTTATTCGCTCTGCGTGCATGGTCAAGTTCACACTGCAGGACTTGGCGTGTATCCATATCTACAAAAGAATTAAATTAAGCCATATAATATTTCACAAATGTCATTTAACTCGTCAAAAAATGTCGTTCAACATGATGAGGTCTTTATATTCGTAACTTGGAGGTTTGGGTCAACTCTTTTATGTATATAGTTACTATAGTTGAATCATAAACAGTGAACTCAAAAAGAAACAACAAGAACTAGAACATTTTATTTTTAATCATTATTTAAGGTCCACTTCAGTATGGAATCTATTGTTTTACCGTCTTGGGGCGATCCGTGCATAAGAATATTCGCGATGGTTATCTGATCGATCCTCTTCCCTTCTTAATTGTTGGGGAAGTATCGTCCGCGGGACCACTACGTTGACTTCCTTTGATCTCACGTTTAATCTCGGATCGTCTAGATTAAACGAAGTGTTATACGGCGGAGCGTATCCGTCTGTGCTGGGGATCTTCCCTGCCGCTATATCTGCGTTGACCTCGTCGAGATAGCATCGGGCTCTTTTTACTTGCGCATCGGTTTGGCGCTGATGTTCCTAGAGACGAGCTAGGAGAAACTCAGCTTGGCCCCGAATCTCGCGGGCCGGGTTGTGTCCGGGTTCCCGCTTTATGGCGATGTATGGCAAATCGGTCTCCTCAAAATCCTGTTGTGTGCCAAATCGGGACTCCTTTAGGGGTGAGACGGTGAAACCGGCGTCCCACATGGCTTGACGACATCGGTTAGCTGCGTGCGCGGGAAACCGTACCGTGACTCTGGATGCATCGATCCAGGAATGGTATGAACAAAATCTTTAATATTAATCGAGTCGTTAACAATTATACATCTTTATATTGTAATATTGTGGGTCGCCTGAATGAATCAGTGAGCGTGTTGGTGGGTTAATCGAGCGTCATTACTTTTGACCGGTTCTCGTAAACTATCCCGGGGGCTCCTCACCTTTATGATTATCTAGCTCGTTGATGTACCTTTTTCTGACTTCGTGACCGTCCTGATTAGGTTTCCCAGATAGTTATAATCAGGGAATTCGTGGAATTTGTCTCATTAAATAAACAAAAAAATAAATATATTCTATGTATGTTACTAACTCAACATAATAGCTATTAAATTACCGATCGGGTTATGTAGTTGGGTGACTTAATTCGGTTATCATTTATCGTTGGCAATGAGAAGTCGTTATTATCGAGTTGCCGTAGCGTCAGTTGGCCATTATGATGGATTTACCATATTAATTTATGTAGTTTGGTCTTCATGGGGAATTGTGTTCTCAGTTCACGGTAGAGGTTGTTAATTTAAGATTCATGCTGGGGCATTACACTTAATGGCAAGGTGTAGCCGTCACATTCTTCAATCGTATTTCATTTGTTTTGACATGATATGCGGATATTTGTGGTTCATCCCGACACTTGATACGGTCACAAAATGCTATCGGTTGGTAAGCGTACAGACATTAGTATCATATCGGCCATAGTTCAGGATGGGCTGCTGGTTGACGCGAGAATTGAAAAATGCTTCAGTGCAGTTCGGTCGTCTATCTATACATGGCTTAAGGAACGAAGCTTATATAATCATAATGTGATTGTCGGCTGACTAGATTATTAGCTGAGACATCGAATTTCAAATAAATTATTGATAAAAACATTATATTTGGTAGAAATAACATGTCATAAAGCATAGTTCAGTTAATGTTATCTGGAGGATTCGTATTTTGTACGGAATTGGCGTCGGGAATCGGTTTTCTGCGACATTCTAGGGCTCGGTTATAGTAAAAATGTTTATAGACAAAAAGTTACCTACCATCTCTACGTATGATCTTTGGCTTCATCGTGATTCCTTCGTAATTATCTATTGGTGATTCTCCAGAGGTTCCTGGTAACTCGCGTCTGGATTGCATAATTCGACGAAGGTTTAAAAATGGTGATCTTTCTGTGGGTAGCAGGAATATATATGTGTGGTGTGTATAGTGAGTTGTTGTGGTGGTTCGATTCTAACTGGAATGAAAATATATTACACTTAAATCAATTTCTTTAATTTCTTCCAAAAACAATTAACTATCTATCGACGACATTATGACATAATTAATCCCTGTCTCCGAAATCGACGTATGGGTTCATAGTTGCATGTGTGCATGTTCACATGATATATCGAGGAGGCAGACATTTCAATCGATTGGGTTCGTTCTAAATGTCAACGAGTTATTAAGGAATAAATTGATTTGCCAAATCCAAATATTATTATCTGATGATTATTTTTATTCGGAAGAGGAAATAATTTAATGTGCAATGATGGTGGTCATTTTTACCAGCTTTGGGGTAGTTTTAAATCATTTAATCTTGGTTCTGCAGGTGGTAAGTATCGACTTATGGGGAGTAGTTGTGAATAATTAATGTCATTCAGGTCTGTTTCTTCTCACTAACTCGGTGGCTTACGTCAACTCATTTGGATTATTTTTTGTGGACGAACCTACATTGTTCATTCATTCGGGTCTTGGATTTTATGTTGAGATTGGAAGGTTCTGCGTGGATAGTTACTATTTAAATGGACATACCTTGGGACGTTTTGTTCACCTGATATCTGTTAAATATAGTTTTATAATCGTTAGTTGTAAATGTATACTTAATTAGATTTTTATGTGCTATTTATTGGGTAAGTCGTTAGATTTATTTCGTATATGTCATCGGAATCAAATTCTCATTACAATGCCTTAATTGTAATGGATTAGTATTTACCCCTTTACTCGGTCATGGATGGCGAAATAGGTTGTCTATCTTGGGAATCACAGATCTTCGCTCGTCAAATTCTCTTAATTATTCAAATTTGATGGATTTGTTATTTATTTATTTATCGCTGATTTTTGGGGATGTGGGGAGTTGAGAGATTATCTGATTTCACGATTATGCGTCTTATGATAAAGCTGATGGCATGATTAACAAGTTTACTTTTGATTAACGGTTTGCGGTATCCTATGTCAAGAACTTTTAGTTACCCAAAATTTTGGATGTCTGTTTGATCGAAAATGATTTAGTGGGAGAGGATTTTAGGGTAAAAATTTGAGTTTCTTATTATTCTTCTACCGTTTTCATCATAAGTTATCGACGTAGCAACGATTTTTCGTATTATTACCAGTCATTTTCCCAAAATTTGATCTTAAGATAATATTGTGTTCATATTATGAGTTTAGGAGTGCCCACTGGACTACTCCAGGTTTTTTGATTTTGAGCCGTTTGTGAAGGTAATTTAGGTCGAATTTACAGGAAACGGGTGATGGTGGAATAGCCAAAAGACCATTCCCCCTTCATCCCATTTCCCCTATACGGAAATAATGATTTTACGTTTCAGCTACTGCGTTCTTACGCCGTAGCCTTTACGGGCACAAATTATTGGCGGACTTACACCGCACTTACACAATTCGATGGAGTATGCAAAATTTTAATAACTTGTAGTGTTGTTGCGGCTGTGGGCCGGAAAAATCTTGACAAAGAAAATTTGGTTTCATATTAATTATGTTTATTGAAATATAATACACCACAATTGTCATAGCTTCATTTATCATCACAACATCATAACTCTCTCCCCACTCCGACGTCCAAGCAGAGCTCATACGAGGTTGCGGGGATCCGACGTGGAGAGAGTTTTCGAGCATTCCTCTACTCACATTTATTTCACGGATTGATACTGAGTTAAACTGATTTTTCAGAGTAAAAACTGATTTAAACTGGTTATACAGAGTAAAACACTGCTTCAAGTTTATGAAAACTGATTAAAATTATGTGAAAATGAATTGGTATATATACCTATTGCACGACCCTAACCTTGCATGTTAAATTTGATTTAGTAAAACAAAATTTGACTTTGTGATTTTCTAGTATTTTCTATTATTTTTGTAATTTTATTTGACAATTTTATTTTAAATTTTTTAATTGAATTGTTTCCAATTCGAATTATTTGATTTTTGTTCCATTTTTATGGATTTTTCCTTTTTTTAGTAAAATGTCAAATTTCGGTCAAATTTTCGTGTTCTCATGTTATTTTATGTTTTATTTTCGTGCGAATCTTGTTGCACTTTGTTATTATTTTATTTTACTTTTGTGTTTCTTGATTTTATATTTAATTGCTTTCTTTCTCATATTTTAGCAAGGTTAGTTGGTGTTTTATGGGTCCGATTTTAAATCTGCATGTTGTATTACCGATTCACTTAAACAAATTCGTGTCTTGGCCCAAAAATTACATCCAGTACACCAACGTTAACCGAGACAAAAAAAAGAGAAGAACAAGTGACCGAACTTCAATTCATTGTAGAGGAAGATATTTGTGAGCCCGGATAATAACGGCGTGCAATCTCTGTAAATAGTCAAATGATGTTAATCCTGATGACTAACGATTAAAGGTTAACTTCTTTGCATTCTATGTTTTTGGACTTTCTGCATATTTTGGTATAATCATTACAAGTGCTGTCTTCTTAGTAATCGTTAGTAATCGTTATTGCCATCATAATCAATATTTACAATACCTTAAAGGCGAGACAGAAACTTTAACTCCCTAAAATCGAATGTGATAAAAGCACAGAATTTTCAAATCGAACAAATAACCTAATATAAAATTTAATAAAAAGAGATCTTCCAGACAAAAATAACCCATGAATATATTATGAAAAATTCAAATGCATTAACTAAGAGCAAACCATAAGAGTATTCAATCAGATAAAAGTAACCTAATTGAATCTATTCGAGAGCACAAAGACCTTAAATGTGAACAACAATATCAGGAAATAGCACTGCAACACGAAAGAATACGACAACAAATAAACATATCAAAAGAAACTGTGGGGTTAGTGGTATCTATGACCTTGACCCCCATCATACAATACTATGTGCCTGTCACTGGTTACTCGTTGCTAAGCAACTTTGGTACTGTAACCGATGGTTCTGTGACCGTCAAAGGTGAGCTTTGTTTCCAAAACTGCTAAGACCCGGTCTACAGCTGGTTCAGCGAGCTACCGATGGAAGGTATGTGCTCGTATTGCTTATTTTGGTCCCTTACTTTTGTGGGGTTATAGGTGATCGGTATGCATGACCTTGACCCCAATCATAAACTTTCTTCTACCTGCCACTGGTTACCCGTCGCTAGGCAACGTTGGTACTGTAACCAATGGTTCTGTGACCGTCAAAGGTGAGCTTTGTTTCCAAAAATGCTAAGACCCGGTCTACAGCTGGTTCAGCGAGCTACCGATAGAAGGTCTGTACTCGTCTTATCTTCTTTAGGTCCCTTACTCACTTGACTTTACATCGCATTGTCTTTATTCCCCCCGAGAGTTGTTCTACTATATTTACATTGCAAGATCGAAATGATTAACAAAGAAGATTTTATTCACTCATGTATTACACTATTAAATTAACTTCTGTCCTAATTGCAATCTACATTGTTTCTGCCTTTTTCTCTCTGCTCGTCCTGGTCTTGCGCGAGACCTTGGTTGGATTGGTGGTTGCGTCGGATTGGTCGTATTCTGGTAGGCTACTTGGGCTGGGGCAAACACCAGAGGGTAGTTAACGGCCTGCCCCTTCTGGCCCGCCGCTACGGTTACTTCCAGCCCTCGTATCTGAACCTTCTGGGCTTGGTTCAGGGCTCTTTCTTCCTGCCAGCCCTTCTGTGCCGCATCGATCTTCTGGTAAAGTCTCTTCCCTCTGATCGGCTCGGACCAAGTACCTCTCACCCTCTGCAACTCGCGACTTAGTTGAAAACACTGTTGGAGTAAGTTTGCATTTTCCCTCCGGAGATTTTTTAATTCTTTGCTGATTTTCTCCATTAAGTCATTCGTGGTTTCACCTTAATAACAAAATATTCATAGGATAAGTTTCGGAGACAAGTTTAACAAATAAAACAAATTAAAAAAATATATATATGAGCAAAACTTCAGCCCCCCAACCAATTATCGTCCCCTATCTTGTCTGGTCTGGAAATTCGGGTCATGTTTCCTTATTCAGTTTTCAGGTACCAGTTTAAATAATAATAAAACAAAAATTTTCTAACATGACAAGTTTATTAAGGATATAATATGCACAATTAAATTCAATTGTTGGGAGGTCGTTTTTCCACGAAGCATCGGCGTGAATACGCGTGCTCCTCGCTGTCCCGATCCTCCAGGATGTCTGGGATGTCTGGTTGGAGGAGGCTTTTTGGAACTACCAAGTGAACTGGCGCGTCACTCCCGAGGAGAGCCGGGTATTGATGATCGAAGGCCACTTCGTAAGCAGGTAGGTGTCCGTCCGAGCTAAGGATACGCCCGTTGGTGATTGATCCTGGTGAGATGTTCTTTTTGCCGCTTCACTAGGAATCGGTATCGCCACTCTAGTTGCTCCAGCCTGTGAAGTTCACCTTCTGCCTTTTGTCGAATCTCTCGGGCGAGGTTTCTGCTCGGCTCCCTCTTGATAAGGATGCAAGGGAGCTCCACATCGGTTGCAGATTCATTGTTACTCCTATTCGGCCACTCGGGTGTCCCATAAGTCGATATCGTGTAGCCTCTGTCCCATAGGGCCTGTTGATACCTTCCGGCGAATCTTGTCGGCAGCGTTAATGTGGTGCGATCCGCATCTTCCCAGCTATTGTCCCCGATACCTATTAATGAGACATGAATAGTTGTACTTAAATTACTTTCTTTACAGCCGTTCCATTAATGAATTCAACTAAAAAGGTTATTTGTGGAGTGTAACTCTAATTAAGGAGTTTAAAGTTACGGGTTCGGATTGGGCTAATCAGTTTGGCTATTACTAGATAATCATGATAGTATCCAAATCAAGTCTCTGTCTCTAACGGGTCCAACTTATTTCAGGCAACTCACACTATTAATTATCTTGAATGGTAAATATTCTTATCTATACAGTATCTGTAATTCTGATGATCTCTGGGTGATTAAGTGAAAACCCATTAGGGAAATTCTCGGAACTTATGTATCAAATTACTTGTATCAATTTTGGAAAACACTAAAGACTAAAAACACTCGACTAAAAAGACATATGAAATCGCATTAAATTAATCTAACCCGATTGGAGGGAGAATATCCGAGGGAATCAATTCAAATTTAAAGCAAGATTTACTCTAACCCGAGAACAAAGGAGAACTGGTGAATAACCAAAATTTCAAATGATTCGTGAATTACTTAGTGAAGTGGTCGGAATACTGGGGATCAGTGACCTTTATTTTTTTTTTCTAGGATGAATTTTTGTTTTTTGTTTTCTATTTCAGGTTCGTAATGGGGATTGGAATTTAACTAATAGTGGTGATTGATCATTATGATTTGTCAGCTCGGTAGAAAGGTCACATTGGATGAGGGGTTTCCTTGTGGTTGTTGGGAACCTGATTCCATTGAATAACATTTTCTATAAACGGGGAAATCGCAGTAAATTAATATGCAATTGTACTGCCACGTGGCAGAATTTATTCTCCTGGCAGAGTCTGATTGTTTAATTCCTTCCCCACTTCTTTTGTCGACCTGAGGGAAGGAAAAAATCTCTTGATTAGTGTGCGCGCTCTCGCACTGTTACACCAGCTGTCACTGAGATAAATTCCGCTATAATTCAAGTTGATACATAAATCAACTTGGCGGAATTTATTTTTTGTGAATGCATTTCAGCCATTTTTTAAATGGCTGCTAAGTAAGTTGTTTTTTATATTGTTATATAACTTAAAGTTAAATTTTAAGAGTTGAATTATGATTTCATAAGGAAATATGATCATAATTCAAGCTCTTAAATATAACTGTGATCAACTATTTCATATATATTATTATAAATAATATTTAGGAAAATTAGTAACAATAACTATTCTCCAAAAATATGTATTTTTTTCGGATATTATTATTCAAAAAATGTGAGTTAAATTATTTTTGAACTTATAAAAATTATTATGTGCATTAAATAATTATATTTTTTATAAATATTTTGTAAAAAATCATCGATTATGTACACAAAATAATTTGGTTTATGATAATTTTTTAAAACTTACCAATATAATTTAAAAATTTATGCTTTTTTTCGGATTTCAGGTTTTGCTTTTTTCGACAGAAATATTAGATTAATTTTAGTTTTAAGGGTAAATCTTATGAAGATACATCCTCATTTACTCGAAATTTCCTATCAAAAACCTCAAAATTTAAATTAAAAACTTTTCCCGCCATTTTTCTTTCTAAAATTATCTCAAAAATGTCTATGAAATTATTTATTATAGGGATTTTTTCAACTTCGGATGGCTACATGTTAAAAGTTAGCATGCATGTTTTATTATAGGTTGAGTTAATGTGCATTATTTTATTTCTCTATCACTTTTTGTGTCTCTATAGTTTAGGGTTTGTCTCATTGACGATTTTACAAGCAACCTCAAGGTGAGTTGGTGTGTTTATGTGCTATAAATTTATCGATTTTCTTTTATATTATAGGTAATTTATCTCAGTGACAGCTGGTGTATTGTCGATTCAGTGTTGGTGTGAGCATGCTACACCGCCTAAGGCGAACGGTCACGGGTGTACATACCGTTTCCCTGAAAATGGGAATTTACTGAATGATCATTCAAAAATCTCTCCTGGTATTTTCAACTCCCATTCATTTGTGGATATTCTCTATACCTTTGGAGTTTTTAATCGATAGTGGAATTTCTCGTCTAGTATTTATATCACCATTATCTTGACTGCATTAGCATTATTCTTATGCTATTATTTATGATGGATTCCCATGGCTCGGGATTAATTTCGCTCAATTTAAGTGAACATCATGCCCGGAACCGGCCTTATCTTGACTCGACAGCATAACTTTGGACCATATTCGTCGATGGCTAGTGTTCGGAAGGACTTCCTGGTCACCAACAACATTACAATCGTGCAACCTTCACCTACCACGGCGGTCCCACATTCTCTCGGAAGCAGAAAAACATTTGGCGGAGGTATCCGTCTGATGTATTTTGTTTGTGTCAGAACTGGATACTATTGGAGATGCTACACGCGGCACTAGGAGAAATGATGATCTCGTTTGTATGAAATAAAGCTTGGGTTATTTATGTCTTATGCTGTATATAAAATTCTAAATAGTTTATTTGGTTCTGGCCTATTTTATTTAGGGCTTTCGTTATTGGGGTTTAACTGTTCTATTAAACTTATAAAATCATTATTTAACGAAAAGTAATACGGCATTAATTTACCTTTTCTTATGATTGTAAAAGAATCCTTGTTAATAGTGATCTACTAAAGAAATTTAGTCGTGCCACCTTCCCACGCCCTTCTTAACTATTCATGGTCTGTGGTGTTCAATCGGTTTGCCCTTAATTTTATTTAAGTCATTAGAGTTTTTGTCCTAGCCGTTAAGTAGTGATTGATTTGAAAAAAGTTTAGTTAATTTTAATACCACTATATTAAATTGTTGGGGTTTGGGAGGTTTTCGTTCGGTCTTATTAACAAGTTGATTAAAAGTTTGCCGACTCTTTATTTATTACTCGCCCATTTCTTTTAAGTATTACGGATCCCTAAGATTATTAGTTTAGCCTTGCCTGATCTCACGTAATTAATTATGAATGAAAAAAGATTTTTAGAGTTTTAGAAGCGTGATGCATCGATTTCCGCAAGCCACCTTCCCATTAACCTCAAATTGATCCTAGGAATTTTTTTTGTTGATGTTAGATTTTAAGAGTGCCCACTGGACTACTCTATGTTGATATTTTAGCCGATAAGTAATGATATTTAGGTCGATTTTTTGGGAATAGGCAGAAAGGTAGGCAACCAAAAGATTGTCTCCCGATCTCCCTTCTACCCCTATGATAGTGCATGATTTGACGTTCGAGTCCGTCGTTACCCACGGCTAGATCTCTCACGGGCACGAGTAGTTGGCGGACTTACACCGCACTTACACTGCTCGACTATTTATGTAATATTTTAATAGCTTGTCGGTGTGTGGCTGTGGGCCGGAAAAATTTCGACAGGATAAATAACGTTTGTTCGTATATATATATTTAATCAGGAATTAATATCATCTTTACATCTCCTTCATTAAATTCACGTTCATCAACGAGTCATTCTTGCTTACTTTTTGATCAAACAAATAATATTGTTAGTTATTCAAATCTAATCAGTGGTGGTTACGAGTGTTCGAGTGTTCGAGTGTTTGAGTGAGCGGGTTTTTTTCAGTTGAGGTGAGTGTTTCCGTTATAAGATCGGCTCTTAAAATCTTCTAAGGTTTTAAGATTAAATTTATGTGAAAATGAATCGGTATATATACCTATTCTGTGACCCTAACCTTGTGTGTTAAATTTGATGTAGTAAAACAAAATTTGACCTTGGGAATTTCTTTGTATTTTCTAACTTTAATTTCTCATTTTTTTGATTTATTTTGACAATTTATTCTCTTAACAAATAATTGAATTATTTCTAATTCAAATTATTTGATTTTAGTTCTAATATGAATGAACTTTTGTTTCTTTAAGTAAATTGTCAATTTTTCGGTCAAATTTTTGTGTTTTCGTGTTATTTCTGTGTTTGTTTTGTGCGGATCTTGTTGCGTTCTGTTAATATTTTTATTTATTTCTATGTCTTTAATTTTATATTTTAATTATTTCTTTCTCATATTTTTTGCATGGTTAATTGGTGTTTTAGGGGTCTGATTTTAAATCTGATTGCTGTGCTTCCGTGCTATTACCGATTCATTTAAACAAAGTTGTGTTTTGGCCCAACACTTTTCATATATTACTTACTTACGCTAATTGTAATTCACTTCTCACATGGATTATTTTCGTTCACAAAACGTTTGACTTGTAAAAACCACCAAATTATAAGAAAATACTTTTATTTGTAGTTTAATTACTCGTGTAACGTGGTGCGGCACTACTAATTCATCTTGCCCTACTTGTAACGATTTCAACCCGGGTCCCTTTCCATTTATCTCTTTGCGTACTAGCCACTGTCTTTAACTTACTTCTAACCCAACCTCCTCGTTGCGACTGAATAGACTTACTTGTTCTAACCTGCATTAATTTCCCAAAAATTAAATATTCGTTCCCTGTATCATGGGGTACATAACTTGACCGACGGTAGTAGTTGACGCATCTTACTGTATTTATTATCCGGATGACCACTCATCGGTTTATAATACAGGCGTTGTCCAAAAAGGAACCTCAGCGCTGCTTCGCTCGTCTTAACATTTTAGAAGAACAAAACAATCATTTTTAGCGTAAATCGTTTCAAGACAATGTCCATACGTACCTAATTAAAATGGCTTAGACGCATTACTCTACATTTACATGATCTAATTTCCTCTGCAAAATGAGTTTTTGTCATGTTGGTAGCCAATTATAATCTCAAACGACTAATTCTCCCTTTTATAAATATATTAATTGCAAAAAAAATATAACGTGGACAATTTATGGTACAATCAAATAACTAGCCCCGAATTTAAAAATATTTTTATTACGAAGATACAATTATGAGGTTACATCATTTCTCCCAATTTTTAGAACATATATTACAAAAGTTAGTGTTGGTAATTGATTGTGGTATGACTGTTTCCAAATTTAAAGGTATATTAAATGCAAGAATGTGGTGTTTACAACCAATGGTGAGGTTAACTAACTAATTTTGAAAAATTTATATTATATACAACAAAAATTTAATATGGATAATTAATCGTAAGTCAAATTGAAAAATTATTTTAAAAAAGAAAATTCTAAGTTATCATATGAATGGACGGCCTTACCTGCCGAAGGGTTTTCTATACGAAATTCTTCATGAACGCATATCCGGGAAGTGTCAACCCTGTCTGGGCGGACTTGCGGTTGCCTTTGCGATGACATATCTTTCCTAGGAATTGTACGGATTTCCTCTAGCCTGTTCTGTTTGCATTTGTCTCGGCTCTCTTGTGTTGGCTTCTGCATTTTTGAGGATAGATCTACGAAATTATGATGCTCGTTGTAAATCGGCTACGTATATATATGACCGATCGATTTTCATCCCACGCCATTTGCTATTAGTCGGCGTTGAATTTTTCTTCAATTGATTATTGATGGCAGAAATTTTCCGTGGCACTGTTGTTGATATTACTGCAGTAGTAGATAAATTTTCTGTCGCTCTCCATATGGGTTGATGTGCAATTAAATTTTGTTTCCTTAATTTGAATTAGATGAGTTGGCTTCTTTTCAATTCTCATTATCTTGGGTCATTTTGTTGCGCTGTATTCCTTCGATTTTGTGTATTTGCGGCTGCTTGGTTCGATCACTGACGTCTATAACTTCAGTGTCACCCATCGTCAAAGGTCTGAGGCTCGTATCATTTCTGGTTCATCGTATTGATAGGTAAAATTTATTTTTGTATATTCCAATAATTTAATAGTTGAACTCCTTCTTAATTCAGTTTTCTTTTGTATGTTTATTTATATCCTATTTTTGATTTTAGCAGAGCACCTTCGTCCTGCTGGCGAATGCGAGGTAGATTGGATGAACGCTTCGTGATACTATGAACCTCACTCTTGCTCTCGAGCTTGTGTCGAAACGTGGCAGTAAAATTAGTACATTACCAAGTGAATTTAAATCATGATCATTTCTACCTCGGCTGGCGTACATTCAAGGAATGTTATGAATACATATATTGCATGAATTTGTTTTTTGCTTTCCTTTCGTGGATTTGTAACATACGTTTTCATTTATTATATGCGTCTATTTTTTGGTTGATTGTGTGGTGGTTGGATGATTATCAGTATGGGTTGAACTTACTAGCTTGGGTATTTGCACTTCTAAACTGATCATGTATTCAATCCTACTTCTACGGATGTCCCGTATGCGTTATCAATGATTGAATTTCGATTATCCCATATTACTTATGGAGTTACTGGTTATCAAGATTTTAATGGTGATTTTTACCACTAAATTTTTATATTCTTTATTGGATTTACATTTCATTTTTTGCGATGCTGTAACGTATCATTACATTATTATTTGATTCTCTGTTGATGGGTATCATTTTTTAGGTATTTAATAATTTTAGCCCAACTATTCTTGACTTATTAAAGATGAATCAGTTTTAAACTGACGAGGGATTATTTTAGGTAGATTTGATAATTGGCTTTGGATTGTTGTCCTCTTTTTTTTACGGAATAGATTTGAACCCTATATTGGCAAGATAATTACTGCTACTAATAGTTTTATTTTACGATGATCATTACATCGATTTCCGCAAGCCTCCTTCCTTTTAACCACAAATTGACCCTAAGGTATTTCATGTGTTTATATTAGATTTTAAGAGTGCTCACTGGACTACTCTGTGTGATGATTTTAGCCGATGATTACGATAAGTTTTCGGGATCAGTGGAAAAGGAGTCAGTCAAAAGACTGATCCCCAATCCCCCCCACTAACCCTATAAGCGTAATGAATTTATCGTTCGAGCTCGACGTTACTCACGGCGAGGTCTCTCACGGGCACGAGCTATTGGCGGATGAACCACACTTACACCAATCGGTGGGGATGTGTTGATTTTGATTACTTGTGATTTGTGTGGCTGTGGGACGGAAACATTACGACAAAAATTAATTTCAGAATTTCGCAACATATTGTTGGGCCAGCACACAAATAGCCTTGAGAATTGTTTAAATGCATAAGTAATACAGCTGAATAAATTTAATTAAAAATGTTAAAAATAAATTACCCATTTAAATCAAGAAATTAATAAAAATTTAATCTAGATAACACAAATAATTTCAATGTCAAATTTTGTTTAATCGCAATAAAATTAACACGCAAAGTTAAGGCCAAATTATAGGTACATATACTGATGTGTTTTGACAAATTTTCAGTCTTAATTTTCAGAAAAAAAAATTGCTGTCTAAACTGAGTTAGTGTGCGTTGCAACTGAGAGCCGTGCTTTCAGGCAATTAACACTAGTAAGTGTTTTGCCTGAACACGACAACTTTCAGTTGCTGTACATTGCTGTGTGAAGCGAGATAGATGGATACTTAATGGATTATTTCGCTATTGAGTGAATACTGCATGAATTTCTTGTCCAATTTGATTAAATGTATTGAGATGAAGCAATGAACAATGATGATGCCAATAGACGTCCGATATTTATGTGAAATATTTAATGTCGAATAAACCGTACTATGCTCGAAACTTTTACTCAACAAGGATGGTAACATTTATTTATTATTTCTTTTTCAGCCCACAGCCAAAACATATCGCAAGACCGTAAAATAAAACACACCATCGACCTGTGTAAGTGCGTGTATAATCACCAATGGTTCGTGACCGTGGAGGCTCCGGTGTGAAAACGCAGGAGCTGGAACGTCAATATTGTCCATTTATAGGGGAAATTGGGAGGTGGGGGAAGTAGTTTTTGGCTGCTCCTTCGCCATCCGTTTCCTGGAAAATAGACCAAAAATCTTTAACAACAATCGGCTCAAAATCATTAACACCGAGTAGTCCAGTGGGCACTCATTAAATATAACATGAGCATACATAGATCTTAAAGATAAAGAGAAGGAAAGGGTAGTGGGGAAAATTGCGAAATCGTTGCAACAGTTAAAATGAATAGCCATCGGAAAAAGATTAATCCGAACGACTTAAATCATGGAAAATAATGTTTTAAATAATATATAAGAGTTAAATAAATTATGTCGAATTGAGACGAAAAATATGGGCAGAACGCTGCGCAAATTTTCGGAAATAATTAAAATACTTATCATGAAACTATAAAATAAGGGCGGATCGCTGCTCAAATTTTCCAAATTAATTAACATACTTCAGCGAATATTTTAAGGAAAAAGTGGAGTGTGGCTCAATTGTTGGTATGATAATCCGATAAAATCGAAAAATAAGGGTGGATCGCTGCTAATATTTTTCGAACTAACAAAAATACCTTGCCGAAAACTGTAAAATAATGATGGATTACGGCTAAATCTTTATATAAGAAAAATATTTTTATAAAGCTGAGAAATAAGGACGGATCCCTACATAAACATAATAATAATAATAATAATAATAATAATAATAATAATAATAATAATAATAATAATAATAATAATAATAATAATAATAATAATAATAATAATAATAATAATAATAATAATAATAATAATAATAATAATAATAATAATAATAATAATAATAATAATAATAATAATAATAATAATAATAATAATAATAATAATAATGGTACTTGTAATAATGATGATAATAATTATGATAATAATAATAGTAATAATAATAATAGTAGTAATAATAATAAATATAATGGTAATTATAGTAATAAGAATAATAATAAAGGTAATAGTAGTAACAATTAATAAAGGTAATACATATAATAGTAACAATGATAATGCTAGTGATAATAATAGGAACATTGTAGTTATAATAGGGATAAGGGTAAAAGATATACTGTGGGAATATTTAGCATAACGAAAGGTTTACAGGTCATAGAAAAGTCATCAACACGAACAACGATAAGAAGGACTATTGGAATGGACATAAAGATAAATGATATGAGAGTATAGGTTAACATTTGAAGGAGATAGGAGACTAATGGGACCTAAAAATCGAAATCGAGCACAGGCCTTCTATCGGCAGCTCGTTGGACCCATGGATCGTTCGGTCAATTATAGCATTAGCAATAGTGCTAACTTTTGTGGACGATCTACCTACTCGAACACAGTTCCAACGTTGCTTAGCAACGGTAGGTAAGCGAAAGATATTTGTATGGGGTTGTCTGGGTAACAACCATACAGTTTTAAAACATCAACACCCACAAACTCACCAATATAATTATTCATAATGACATTTCACATAGGTTAATTTTTCATATTACCTGCGTAAATCGTTCATGCTCACTTCTAATAATAGATTCGTCTTATAGTTTCGGTTCTAAAAGTTTTAGATCGATTCCTCAGAAGTGGTTATGGTTATTCAGCAAATAAGTGATTATGTTTACTCAAGTGATTGAGCAATTACTTAGTTAAAATTATGCGAAAATGGATTGGTATTTATACTTATTCTGTGACCCTAACCTTGCGTGTTAAATTTGATGCGATAAAACAAAATTTGACCTTGATATTATTTGTCTAATCTAATACTAATTTTTATTATTTTCTCTATTTTTTTTGACAATTTATTCTTTAGATTTTTATTTAACTCATTTCTGATCGAAATTATTTTATTTTCTTCGACTTTTTTCGTTAATTGTATGCTTTTACGTAAATTGTCAATTTTCGGTCAAATTTTATGTTACTATGTTGTTTTTATGTTATTTCGTGCGGATCTTGATGCACTTGTTATTTATTTTGATTTACTTTTATATTTTTTCTATTTTCTATTTTTAATTATGTCTTTCTTGCATTTTACGGTGGTTATTTGGTATTTATGGGTATGATTTTAAATCGGCATGTTGTGTTTGCGTGTTATTTCCAATCCATTCAAACAAAATTTAGTGCTAGCCCAACATAAAACTAATACTTAGTGAAACAACAACCTCAAATGAAAGAAACCCTATGAAGAAAGCCAAGGTCACAAAAGATCCACATGCGAGTACTTAATGGTTACAATTAAATGTTCAACAGGACAAAACAGATCAATTCTAAATCTATTTGAGCTGCTCTAATAATAAATTCAGATGATTTGGCCTTACGGAAACCTAATTCATTTATTCCCAAGAACTTAATGATAAACTCAGTTGAACCCCTTATATTACAAGCACATCTTGAAATCAGCAAGAATACTCAAGCCTTATATTGTAAAATCAAGTCGTTAAGAAATCCAAAAATCTAACAAATTAAAACTCCGAAGGTATTAGCTTAAATAATCGCAAACATGCAGTGAGGTTCAGGTGACATTGAATTAAAATAGGACAATGAGCTTAAAGCCGATATGTATTCTATTGACAGCTTGTCAAACCCGATGTATGTCCGAGCAATTGATAGTCTTGGTAACAATGCTCACTTTCACGGCTAACCACCCACTTGAACACAATTCCAAACTGACTTAGCAACAGGTGGTAAGTAGTTGTGACATATTTTTGTATTGGGTCATCTGGTGACGCTAAAATAGGTTCCTTATTCAAAGCATAAAAGCCCACCGATTTTATATTTTATATTATGTTTTGATTTGTAATTGTTTTCTCATCAGCTACATGTGTTTATTTTAAATTTTGGATTCACTTTTTGCACATGTTCTCATGTTATGTATTTTATCCGTCCAACAAAACAACTATTATCTATTATGCTCAGTTTTTCCCGAATAAATATTATTGAAAAAACGTAATACTTTCGATAGATCTATCAGCATCGTAATTCCGGAATTTAAACAAATCCAGATGGGATTCTGAAAACAATTAGTGGATATAAACTAGCATTATATTAAAGAATTCATTGATCAATTTTATTTAAAATATGAGAATTTTGCATGAATTATTTTTTATCAATACAATTTAGTTTAATATGATAAATATTTTTGGATTTTTATAAAATAATAATAATATATTTTTGTTTTTACTTTTGAAGTTTTCAAATGAAACAATTTAGAAATTATATTACAGTGAAATTGTGGACGGATGTATCTCCAATTTATGGAATAGGATGTGTAGCATGTATCAATGAGAAATCTAAATTTTATTGTTCAGAAAAATTAGGTAAAATTTTAAAATCTGATATTCCAGTTATGTCGTTGGAATTAATTAGTATATCTTATGGTCTGTTATGGGTCAAATCATTGTTAGATAACCAAAACTTTTCTATGCATAACGTCGAATGTTTGCAAATTTTCAATGACAATAAAACAGTAACTGATAATGCAGAGTTCTTAAATCTTTCTCCCAATTTTAATAAGTTGTTACACAGGTATTATTTAGCAACCGAAAATCAGGATACTTTGAATCATGAGTTGAATTCTATTTTTAGTTATGCTGATAAAATTTATAGTAATATTTTTATGAAAATGTTTATTAATTTAGGATATTTTAATATCAATACTCATTTCCGTAAAATGAATTTTCGCATGAGCAGTGAGTTATTTATAGCAGATAGGCTATCAAGAGGTATTCAGAAAATTGATAAAACATTTTTACCAATTGATATGGTGGAATATAGTGTTGAAAATATTAGAGATAATTTTAAGGAAAATTTTAATGATTTTAATATTGGACAACAATTTGAACCATTTGTTGATTATATTTCAATATTAGAAATATTCTGTATAAGCAATAAATTGAAACCTCCGGTTTATACAGTGATTAATAATAAGTTTAATCAGCGATTTGTTTTCGAAGTCTTTGTTAAAGATTCATATTATCAAAATAAAGAGAAATGTACTAGATCTGAGGCAAAGCATGAAGCAGCCAGAGAAGCATGTTTGGCTTTGAATATTTGTAAATAAAACAAATAGATTTAATAATTGCTATGTTTTCGTTAAAAATGAATTTTTATTTGATAATCGGGTATTTTTTATATTGATCATTAAAATGGTCGAATTTTTATAGAATTATGTAATTTTATGTGACATTCAAATTTTAAGAATATTAAATAAATCATCAAAATTAATACAAACTACTCAATTTTATTCTCTAGTAAATGTGATGTAAAATATTTGGATGTAAAACTTAATGACTGAAAATAATTGATGTTCATTTGGTGAATCAATAATATAATAATTATATTTTTAGTATTTTTTATTTACATTTGAATCTGATGTATGTAGAAGGGTATCATATTCTTTGGAGTACTTGTTACGCTTTGTTCGCGTTGAATTTATTTTTCACTCAGTAGGAATACTACTTACTACTGACATCAGATGGAAACTTTTGCAACTATGCTACTTTATTTTTTATCAGTATAAGGTTGTCTTTAAATATAAAAATTTAATATTTTCTGCCCAGAAAATAATTTAAAGCTTCACATCCAAATGGTTAATGTTGAAAAAAGTAAATGTAAAAATTTGACGTTGGTACTGTGCAAGTGGGTTGAATTTTAGCAAAGGGTGAGCCTCATTTCAGAGACTGCCAATGCCCTAATATTCAGATGGGTTCACGAGCTGTCGTAGAAGACATCGTGCTCTTATTTCAATGGTCCCCGTCTCATTCAATTAACTATTTTTAAAATTTTTAATATTTAACTGCTTTAAGAATTTTTAACTACCAAAATCAAAATCAAACACAATAAGATTATTATTTAATGAATCAAATAAATAAAACAATTACACAGCTATCACAGTTTCAGTTCATACGGGCATTCAAAACCCGTTCGCATTTAAAATGTGTCCCACTATCCGAGTCTTGTGTAGCTTAAATAAGCGCTCACGTTCTTTTTTGCCAGGCCGGTTTCTTTTCGGCACTTTTTCTGGTTGACGTGAGGATCTTCACCTCGATGTTTTTTCCTGTCACATTGCGAATGACTATCGCCTCTTGTTAGGCGGATAGCATTGCCTCACTTTGGACGAGTCCAGTACGGATCTCGTCTTTTAACTTTAACTCCTTGATTTCCTTTTCTAGCCCCTGGGACTTCTGCTCGGCTTGCCTCATAGCCTCATCCTTCTGTGTTAATTTTCTCTTCAAAGTTTCGATCTCCGCTTTTAATTTTGCCACTCCTTCCGGACGAAGCCATGTTTGTTCTAGGTGCCTGCACTTCCGCACCATAGCTTCAGCTCTCTGATTTTGGACCATCGCTTCATGGTGGTCCTGAGCGACGTCCCTTCGGAATTTCTCGATTAAGCGTCGGTCCGATTCCACTAAAAGAAAACGAATCGATAAGTCCTACCTTTATCAATATTTGGTTATGGGTAATTTATTAAAATAACTTTCTACATTTATTTATAACTTTACGGAAACAATCCTTCCAGGGATCTAATTATGCTATCTGGATGAGGAAAGGGATGAGGAATCACGCATTTTATTCGCCTTATAATTTTGGGAAAAGTGCCTACAGCAGTGCTCGTAAACGTGGCACCGGCCAACGCAGTAGGAACACTGTTGGGGGACACCCAGGGTTACCTCATAATCCTTCTAGATAAACAATATCAAGGACCATAACAACAATGTTATTAATTACTATAATAATCACTAAACCCCATAATAAAACAAGAATTCCCCAAATTAATAATAATAATAACTATAAAATCAATAATAATGTTGGAGGTATAGGAATTTTCAGATTACTATATTACTCATCCTATTGGTGTGACCTTCTCTTCTAACTACTAGGAATATCCTCCTGATACGCCGCACAATTTTAAATAACCATTGCGTACCCATGATCGGAATCATGTTGGTACTGTACGCAATAGCCGAATGCCATTCGAGCAGGTGAGCGCCATTACTAACACTACTCCTCGAAGGACCTTCGCTTTCCCGGATTATTAGCTGCCGTTGGAAGAACTTACGCTCCTTACCCACTCGTTTACATATAAACCCCTTGTATTTATCTGGACTACATCGAGAAAAATTCGTGGAAATCATACCCATTGCTACAATTGTTTATAACCTCTACTTGATCAACAACCATCCGTTATTACCATTACTCCATCTCAGTTGACTTAAGACATTTTAACGCTAACTCAACAAAAGGAAAGAAAAACGCAAGCAGGTCGTATTCAGACATTCTAATATTAGTTTAACTGCACAATAGGCGAAGATGGATAGTCCACAAAACGAATTCACAGAGAAAATTATGGTAAGTCATGTTAGCCTCAATCTTCCTCGACATCGATATCTGTAGGCAAGCATCTCCGCTTTGCTAGCCGATATGGTGGGAGAGTCGCGCTGTGATTATCCTCGATCCGAGTAGAGGGTCCTGCAATCTCTGTTTGAGGTTGAATATGAGGCACTTCGCCAGTGAGAACGGCGATTTCTTGGAGATCTAGTCCTAGGTGGTCGAGAGCCTGAGAGACTACGGGAGTGTCCGAGTCCTCGTCCACCAGATCGATGTGAATTTGAAGAGCTCGGGGTGGAAAGATTGCCGTCGGAGCGTACAGTACGTCCGAATCGAGCCCCGGAATCTCGAATTCCTGATATGGGGGCGGCAGATCATCGATCCGGCACGGACCTTTGATGGGCTTCGTTTCCCGGAGGAGCTCCACTTCCCGGCGTCGCCGGTTCCGATTTGGTCGTCGGCGGGTCGGATTTGCATCAGTCTCCACCGCGATTTCTGCCGGTGGAACGACAAGAGCGGAAGGAGTCGATGGGAGCTCGGCGACAGGGAGATGATGGGCCGGAATTACATTCAGTTGGCTGGCTCGAACACTTCCGGGGACGTGAGTCCGAAGCTCTACGTCCGTGAAGGCCCGACGGAGGGCTGTTGCTTGTTCTCGGATAAGCAGCCGTTGGCTGCGGGACTCGGCTATTAGCTCATCCCGAGCCTGAGTTATTCTGGCGATTTTCTGCCGGAGTTCTCTCACTGTTTCTGGCGGGGCCCAGGTGCCTTTCACCCGCTCGTATTTGGCCCGGAGCTCATCATGTTCCCTCTTCAACTCCTCATATTTGTGTCTCACTGCCACCACCGATGGAGACAGTCGGGGAATTCGCGGGAGTTCGCTTGTCGTAGAACTAGTACTTGTATTCATACCTAAAGGATGGAAAAGGACTTCAGGGAATGAGAAATTATCGAAGGAAAAATGGGAGGATAGATTAACAGATAAGTGGCAGATGGACTTCATGAGTGCTTACTCGGTTAGATGGTTCCTCCTACTTTCATTATCCTCAGTTGTGATTTATGAGGATCTTGGACGTTTTATTATTAATTCATATGTAAAAAGATTCACAGTTTATCGAGTTCGAGATAATGATGTTTGCGTGAACGATTCGGGTTAGTGTTGACCAAGTAGTTTGGTAATCCTGACGAATTGTCATCATTATAAATTTTATTACCCCTAATTATCACGCCGGTTTAGGCAGGACCAGAATTTATCTCATCCCGTTGCGGGGTCGTATGAACATAACATTAACCTTACGAATAACTTCTGTGGATGTTAGAATTACTACAATTTAAGATATATACATTTCCCCCAATATTCTCATCTGAAATGATTGATGGCTCGATCTACACCATTTAATAACATCAATTTATTAGGATTTACAGAATTTACTAGATTAATATTAATAAGTTAAGCCGGTTGACTTGGGAATTGTTAGATTAATATACATAATTAAATAATAAATGAAATCCATTAATTAAATATTGAACGAAAATAACAGAATGAATTGCACGTAATTATTAATGAGGGTTGCTTTAAATTGATTATTGATGTCTCGGTTAGTCGAGATAGTTGATAGATTCCGCAATATTAGAAGTCATCTATTGGTATCGATCGATCGACGTGTAGTGATTTAATAAATTTATACGTTGTGGTTGCGTAGATCAGCAACTCTGCACGTAGGCGAGTTAATCTTATCGATTTTCACAGTGGTTAGAGCAAATGTCATTCCAGGATCTAATGCGTCTATTAGAGCACGTTTATTTTGTATCGTATGGAAGTTTGGACTCCTATCACGAAACGAGTGATCGTTACTGGCTCTAGTAAGCGGATGGTAGTCTCGCTCGAGGGAAATCAAGTTTAGAGAAATGTGGTAAGTTATTATATAACGATTTGTTATGCTTATAAATCGTAATACTATCAGTTGAAGAAGTTGACAGAGATCCTACCATGTGCAATAATCGAGACATTCCGACTCTGGACCTAGGGCGTCCCTAGGAGTAGTATGTTCCCTTATCTATTTGTGCCAAGTTGGTGGAATTTATACCTGTCCAAACGGTTTCTATCGGTACTGACAATCCCTTCAAATCGTGAGTTTTATGATTTTATTCTTTGGAAAAAATATACAAAACTTTCAATTCGTTTTATTTTATCTTTACTAAATAGTTTATTTAACCTGGCCATGACTACACTTGTCCCTGGTATCCGTTCTCTGTCTATCAATCAGTTCGAGATTTAAATAAAAATACATCTGTTTCTTAGATCACCTTGTGATTTTACTTAATCTCCCCCTAACTCGTTCTACCCAATCTTCCGGGGAATAACCGGCTATCGTCTTCTTCGACATTCGCCAAGTATTGGCGAGCTCGGACCACTTGCACGTCCACCTGGCGTTGGTGGCTTTCGAGCTGCTCGAGGAGAAGTCGAGCCTGCTCGTGGATTTCCCAGGCCGGGCTCCTGGGCTATCGGCTAGCCACAAACCATGATCGTTTCCTGATCTCCGGTCGTCTTAGTGAGGCTCCGGTTGAAGGAACTCGGAGCATTTATCCTGCCGGAAACGTTCCCATGCCCATCTCCATCGGTCTGCGAGATGGGTTGGAACGCAGGTCATTGAGCTGGATTTCTCTGCATTACGAACAGTCATTAATATTATTATATGTTTATATTTAATTTAATAACGTTTATGGGGAAAAATAATACGAAATTAATTTACAATATACCCCATAACAGGGCCCTATATTGAAAAAATGCATGCGGAAAAATCAATATTACCAATAGTCAATATCCGTCACTGACATCTACAAATTATAAAATAGTGCGGGTTGAGGGTATTTCGAAGGCAATGTAGATATCAATTTCTTTAAGCATATCCTAAATTGAATGTATTTAACAACTCTACTATTATTAGATGAACGGTCAGGTAAATGTATAATGGATGTCACTTCTCATTGAGCTTTTAACAAAAAAAAATAACTTTATTAACGATCGAAATTCACTTTAAAGGGACTCTAAAAGCTCATATTTGAATGAGGATTTGATAGACCTTTTGTTCTGAAAAATGGTTATAGTAGTTTAATTGCGGATAATTATTAAAACTTAAGAACATTTAAAACAAATAATTAAATTGAATGTAGTTACAATCTGTTACCTTTACAAAACTTTACAAAAGAAAATTTAAATATAGTTCAAGCTATTGATAGCCTCTGTCATCAACACCTCCGAACGATTTCGAACTATAGTCAATGACATCATTTTCTTAGAAATTTCTGCTATAGTCATCAATTTATTAAATAAATATCCGTTTCTACAATCGTTTAATTTGGGGTCATCATGAATGGGTCGTCCAAAATTTTTTTAAATAACTTACGCTTGGATTCATGCTAAAATATTTAACTCGATTTAAATTTTTGGGTTAGAGGGGTTCCTGTCTGACGAATTTTTCATGAGGCATATTAAGGATTTCGATGGACTTATTCATCTCTGATTTATCGAATTAAATTATCGGATAAGAAAATCCAAATTAAATTATCAATTTATTGTTATTTAAGCGAGCACATAAACGATTTAATAATTTATTTAATAAATATCATCAAATATGGATTAATTTAATTACATCATGAATTACTATTAAGTAGGTAGTTAGGAGCTTACGGCAACATAAAAAAAACATAGGGGGAGTGGGGGGGGATTATTGCAGTTTAAATTTCGGATTATCTTGATTACATAATGATGTAATCAACTTAATTAATTTTGTGTGTATTTTTTTTTGAAATTTTTTTCGAGTTTTTGGCGCGATTTTTTTTTTGAATTCAAATTTTTGGAACATTTTTTTTAAATTCAAATTTTGGCGAATTTTTGAAATGAAATTGAAATATTTTTTTTTGAATAAATTTTTTTTTTTAATCACACTATAGTCAGGGGGTATTTTTGAAAAAGACTAAAATAAATTGGCTTGAATCGCCTAATGGTAAAAAAGCATAAAATTAAAATCGGCTCAAATCGCCTAAGATAGTCAGAGAGGATATTTTCATTCACAAAATTTTTTTTTTAATCACACTATAGTCAGGGGGTATTTTTGAAAAAGACTAAAATAAATTGGCTTGAATCGCCTAATGATAAAAAAGCATAAAATTAAAATTGGCTCAAATCGCCTAAGATGTGATATAGTTAAAAAAAAAACACTTGAAATATTTGTTCACACAATTTTCATAGGCAAATTTAGGCTCTAGATAAAACTAATTTAAAATACCTAAAGTAAATTAAGATAAATTAAAGTACATTAGGATACATTAAAGTATATTAAAGTAAATTTAGATAAATTAAAGTACATTAGAATACATTTAAGTATATTAGAGTAAATTAAGGTTCCTCAAGTAAATTAAGATACATTAGAGTACATTAAGGTAAATTAAAGTGTCGAAAGTCAATTTAAGTACATTAGGGTACATTTAAGTAAATTAAGGTTCTTAAAGTAATCTAAGGTGCCTAGAGTAAAGTATGGTAGGTTAGGTAAGAATTTTTTTAAATTAAATAGAGTCAACAGTTAAGTTACATAAGGGTAATTTTTAAAGCTGAAAATTTTAAAAGCAGTTATAGTAGGCAAATTACATAAGGTAAGAATTTTTTAAAAGTAAATAGAGGGTCAAAAGGTAAATTACATAAGGTAAGAATTTTTAAAGTTAAAGAGTCGACAATATTGCATGATAAAATTTATTAAATAAAATTTTTAGTATAGTTTTATCGATCAATTTTTATACATATTTTTAAATGATAAAATTTTTAACATAATTTTACAATGGAATTTTTTATACATGATTTTTAAAGATGAAATTTTTAGGATAATTTTAAAATGAAATTTTTATACATGATTTTTAAATAGAATTTTTAGTATAATTTTATCGATGAATTTTTTATATATAATTTTTAAAGATGAAATTTTTAGGATAATTTTACAATGAAATTTTTACACATGTTTTTAATTGAAAAAATTTTTAATGTAATCTTACAATCAAATTTTTAGTATAATTTTTACTATTACTTTTTTATACATGTTGATAACGATCAAATTTTCAAAGAAATTTTTCAAAAACTTTTTTCAAAGAATTTTATTAAATTAAATTTTTGAGTTTCAGTGTTACATAGTATTGCCTAAGGTAGGTAGTAGTCATTCGCAAGAGCAACCCATCTCCTCCACTCTGCAGCAACCCATCCTTAATAAAAAAAATAATAAAATAATAATAATAAATAATAATATTAATAAAATTATAATAATAATAATAATAATTATAATTATAATAATAATAATAATAATAATAATTATAATAATAATTATAATAATAATAATACTTTCAGAAAATATAAAAAGTTAACTTACTTGGTATCAACTTCTGAATACTGATAACCCATCACACTGAATAATTCATTAATAACTGAACAACAATCACTAGGTACTGTATACAAATAACCGAGTACTGTACAGCTCTCTATATACATATTAAGCATTGAATAATTTACTTATTTATTAAAATGACATATTTAAATAATATTTACTCTTTCAACACAGATATTGAATCAACTCAACCCACTTAAAAAATAAAATTTTCTCTCAATCATTTCCCTTTAAAATACTTAGTTATTCACACACTCACAATATGTTATCAATAACTAGTTACTGAACAAATCAATATCAAAAACTAATTACTGAACCAATAAATATTAATGGTGGGTTACTGACCAACTAATTTTGAAATAAATCACATAAAAGGTTAACAAAAAGAAATACAAGTTGAAACTTTATTAACCTTTTCACTATTTTATCGATCATTGATGTGTCCAAATTGGTAAAATTTTTGGTTGCTTAGTTACCTTGTCGTTATCAGGCGATAATTAATCAAATTCATTGAAACCAAATCCATTGTTATATTTAATTGGTATCAACTTCTGAATACTGATAACCCATCACACTGAATAATTCATTAATAACTGAACAACAATCACTAGGTACTGCGTACAAATAACTGAGTACTGTACAGCTCTCTATACATACTAGGCATTCAATAATTTACTTATTCATTAAAATGACATATTTAAATAATATTTACTCTTTGAACACCGATATTCAGCCAACTTAACTCATTTAAAAATAAAATTTTCTCTCAATCATTTCCCCTTAAAATACTTGGTTATTCACACACTCACAATATGTTATCAATAACTAGTTACCGAACAAATCAATATCAAAAACTAAAGTCTGAACCAACAAATATTAATGATAGGTTACTGACCAACTAATTTTGAAATAAATCACATAAAGGGTTGAACAAAAGAAATACAAGTTGAAATTTTATTAACTTCTCGACTCTTTTATCGATCATTGATGTCTCCAAATTGTTTTGTTGTTTAGTTACCTGATTGCTATCAAGAAACTATTAATCATTGAAGCTCAATCAATTGTTGTATTTTCACTGAATAAAAATTTATTTCTTTACAGTCTTGTATGTGATTTATTGAAATTATTTTGTAAAACTTAGTTAAAAAACTTTGAAATTTTCCTACCATTTTTGTAATATTTTTAATTGCGTCCAACAATGAACATTTATTAAAAGTTATTTTCAAAGATGAATGTCAACCTTTTCATTTATTTTTCACATGCCCTAAATAAATTAATTGCTAACAGCTCAAAAAAAAATTACTTAAATTTATTTTTATAGATTTTCTTTTCACTCACACTGTTGTTGTTTACTGAATGACAAATTAATTAGTAAGTATAAACTTGATTAGAAAAATATTTTTAAATTAATTTCACAAAACATACATTACTTTCACTGTACTTGAAATAAATTTTCATATATTTATTGTAAATTATTAGATTTTTAAGTTTCTAAACATTAAATAAAGTTAATAGATAAAATAATTATCATCTACCACATTACTAAAAATTAAATGGTTATCGACCAACCACTAAATAAGTTGAATTTCTAACAAAGCTTAAAAAACCACATGGAACAGGTACTTGTGTACTGATAGATAATGATAAAATCTACTAAAAATCCAAATATGTATGTTTAATTTTGTAAAATATTTGTTTTTGTAAAAATAAGACTTATCCTTAAATTATGATTAGCATTTGAATAGAATTTGATTAAATTTAAATATTTTAAGATGTTAAATAAAACTGATTAATTTGTAAATAATGTTAGTACTTTGAAATTTTAAAATAAGACCTTCGGCAAATTGGTAAGAAAATAGTTGTTATTGAGTAATACATATTAAAATTACCAAAGTTTTATAATTTTTGTCAAGTTTTGATAGATCTTTAATAAAATTTGTTAGTACTTTGAATAAAAATTTTAAAAAAGTTTCAACATACTAGCAAATTGTAAAGAAAATAGTACTTATCAATTAAAAAGTTAAATAAACTAAGTTGTAAAATAATTGAAAAAATTTGTTAGATCATTTTTTAAAATTTTATTCAAGGTACTTGTTGAATAAAAATTAGTGTATATTATCGACTTTTTATAGTATTTAATCGTACAATTTCTCTTCATTCCTGGAAATAATCGTAAATATTTAAATTATTCAGAAAATTGTCAATAACAACATAAGTAATGAGTAATAAAAAGTTTTTAAATACTAGTTAATTTAGTTTTTAATTAAATTAAATTACAAATTTATAATAAAATCAAATAAATACTTACTTGTATACAAATAGTTACATGAATCAAACTATTTCTTAGAACCGAACACGTATCGTATATTTTATTCAGATTCCAATAATATCATTAAAATTAACCAAAATCTTATTGATATATTTTGATAACCCTTAAACCAATGAAAATGTATCGATTTCACTAAGTATCCATCCTTTAACATAGATATTTAAACGAATAAATCCCCATAAAAATATCATAAATTCCCCTCTTATCTTATCGTTTCCCCTTAAAATATTATAAAATTTACTGTCAACCAATCATTTCCCTTTAAAATATCAACAAGCCTCTTCTTAATCGATCATTTCCTATTAAAAAATCATAAATTCTCTTCTTAGCCAATTGTTTTCCCCTAAAATAAAATTTACTCTCAACCAATCATTTCTCTTTAAATGAGATTAATCCCAGTTTTATTCATTATTTTCATAAAAAATCACCGACATTGATATTCAACCGAATAAATCTCTTGAAATCATCTTAAAATAAAATTCCTCTCTTGACCAATCAAATCCCTTTAAAAATTTTATAAATTCGCCTCTCAACCAATCATTTCTCTTTAAATTACAATAATCCCCGCTATATTCATTATTTTCATAAAAATCACCAACATATCGATATTCAACAGAATAAATTTCTTGAAATCCATCTCGTGACCAATTATTTCCCCTTAAAAGATCATAAATTCTCTTCTTAAACAATCATTTCTCTTTTAAATGACAATATTTCCACTCTCTCAAAAGATTTACACACATCTTGATATCTATCTGAACAAAGCCCCTTAAAAATATTATAAATTCCTCCTCTATATTCTCCATTTATAAAATATTTATTCTTTGAACACAGATATTCAACCAACTCAACTCCCTTAAAAATGACAACAAACTTGTTCTTAATAGATTATTTCCCCTTAAAATATCACAAAATTTCCTCTTAACCAATCATTTCCCTTGAAATCACATTTTCCCCCACTGCACCAACAATACACATATTTTTGGTAATAACCTACAAGGTAAAATTTCTTTAGAAATCTATATTTAACCGAATAAGATCTTTAAAAATTCATCATTTGGATCATATTTACTATATGTATTCAACCAATCAAATTCCCTTAAAATAAAAATCTGAATTTTACCAATAAAAATAAATTTTCTTTAAAATATTACAAAATTGTTATCGATACCCAACATTTTCCGTCGAAAATCACCACAATTTGATTCTGGTAACAAATTCAATCAAATAAAAAATTCATCAAAAATGACTAAAATCGAATAAAGTCTATGTTTCCCACATAAATTTAATTTCACTAAATTAATGTAAAATCATAAAATATATATCATGTTGCTCAAATAATTAAAATTAATCAGTAAATCAAGTATAAATTCAATAAAAATTACCAGTCAACCCATAGATATAATTCAACGATTTTCATATGTATATTGTTAACCACACTGAGCATCCTCTTAAAAATCTCTACAATATACTACTTTTGTGATAGATATCCACGAAATCAATAAATGGAAAAATGATAATAATTATTGATCTCCTTTTTTAAACTGTAAAATCAATTAAAATCTTTTTAAATAACTTACGCTTGGATTCATGCTAAAATATTTAACTCGATTTAAATTTTTGGGTTAGAGGGGTTCCTGTCTGACGAATTTTTCATGAGGCATATTAAGGATTTCGATGGACTTATTCATCTCTGATTTATCGAATTAAATTATCGGATAAGAAAATCCAAATTAAATTATCAATTTATTGTTATTTAAGCGAGCACATAAACGATTTAATAATTTATTTAATAAATATCATCAAATATGGATTAATTTAATTACATCATGAATTACTATTAAGTAGGTAGTTAGGAGCTTACGGCAACATAAAAAAAACATAGGGGGAGTGGGGGGGGGATTATTGCAGTTTAAATTTCGGATTATCTTGATTACATAATGATGTAATCAACTTAATTAATTTTGTGTGTATTTTTTTTTGAAATTTTTTCGAGTTTTTGGCGCGATTTTTTTTTTGAATTCAAATTTTGGAACATTTTTTTTAAATTCAAATTTTGGCGAATTTTTGAAATGAAATTGAAATATTTTTTTTTGAATAAATTTTTTTTTTAATCACACTATAGTCAGGGGTATTTTTGAAAAAGACTAAAATAAATTGGCTTGAATCGCCTAATGGTAAAAAAGCATAAAATTAAAATCGGCTCAAATCGCCTAAGATAGTCAGAGAGGGTATTTTCATTCACAAAATTTTTTTTTAATCACACTATAGTCAGGGGGTATTTTTGAAAAAGACTAAAATAAATTGGCTTGAATCGCCTAATGATAAAAAAGCATAAAATTAAAATTGGCTCAAATCGCCTAAGATGTGATATAGTTAAAAAAAAAACACTTGAAATATTTGTTCACACAATTTTCATAGGCAAATTTAGGCTCTAGATAAAACTAATTTAAAATACCTAAAGTAAATTAAGATAAATTAAAGTACATTAGGATACATTAAAGTATATTAAAGTAAATTTAGATAAATTAAAGTACATTAGAATACATTTAAGTATATTAGAGTAAATTAAGGTTCCTCAAGTAAATTAAGATACATTAGAGTACATTAAGGTAAATTAAAGTGTCGAAAGTCAATTTAAGTACATTAGGGTACATTTAAGTAAATTAAGGTTCTTAAAGTAATCTAAGGTGCCTAGAGTAAAGTATGGTAGGTTAGGTAAGAATTTTTTTAAATTAAATAGAGTCAACAGTTAAGTTACATAAGGGTAATTTTTAAAGCTGAAAATTTTAAAAGCAGTTATAGTAGGCAAATTACATAAGGTAAGAATTTTTTAAAAGTAAATAGAGGGTCAAAAGGTAAATTACATAAGGTAAGAATTTTTAAAGTTAAAGAGTCGACAATATTGCATGATAAAATTTATTAAATAAAATTTTAGTATAGTTTTATCGATCAATTTTTATACATATTTTTAAATGATAAAATTTTTAACATAATTTTACAATGGAATTTTTTATACATGATTTTTAAAGATGAAATTTTTAGGATAATTTTAAAATGAAATTTTTTATACATGATTTTTAAATAGAATTTTTAGTATAATTTTATCGATGAATTTTTTATATATAATTTTTAAAGATGAAATTTTTAGGATAATTTTACAATGAAATTTTTACACATGTTTTTAATTGAAAAAATTTTTAATGTAATCTTACAATCAAATTTTTAGTATAATTTTTACTATTACTTTTTTATACATGTTGATAACGATCAAATTTTCAAAGAAATTTTTCAAAAACTTTTTTCAAAGAATTTTATTAAATTAAATTTTTGAGTTTCAGTGTTACATAGTATTGCCTAAGGTAGGTAGTAGTCATTCGCAAGAGCAACCCATCTCCTCCACTCTGCAGCAACCCATCCTTAATAAAAAAAAATAATAAAATAATAATAATAAATAATAATATTAATAAAATTATAATAATAATAATAATAATAATTATAATTATAATAATAATAATAATAATAATAATAATTATAATAATAATTATAATAATAATAATACTTTCAGAAAATATAAAAAGTTAACTTACTTGGTATCAACTTCTGAATACTGATAACCCATCACACTGAATAATTCATTAATAACTGAACAACAATCACTAGGTACTGTATACAAATAACCGAGTACTGTACAGCTCTCTATATACATATTAAGCATTGAATAATTTACTTATTTATTAAAATGACATATTTAAATAATATTTACTCTTTCAACACAGATATTGAATCAACTCAACCCACTTAAAAAATAAAATTTTCTCTCAATCATTTCCCTTTAAAATACTTAGTTATTCACACACTCACAATATGTTATCAATAACTAGTTACTGAACAAATCAATATCAAAAACTAATTACTGAACCAATAAATATTAATGGTGGGTTACTGACCAACTAATTTTGAAATAAATCACATAAAAGGTTAACAAAAAGAAATACAAGTTGAAACTTTATTAACCTTTTCACTATTTTATCGATCATTGATGTGTCCAAATTGGTAAAATTTTTGGTTGCTTAGTTACCTTGTCGTTATCAGGCGATAATTAATCAAATTCATTGAAACCAAATCCATTGTTATATTTACTTGGTATCAACTTCTGAACACTGATAACCCATACACATTGAATAATTCATTAATAACTGAACAACAATATATTCGCCGAATTTGTTGAATATTCGTTGGATTTGAATATATATTCGCCGGATTGGTATATTCACCGGATTGGAATATTCGCCGGATTTGAATATATTCGCCGAATTTGTTGAATATTCGTTGGATTTGAATATATATTCGCCGGATTGGTATATTCACCAGATTGGAATATTCGCCGGATTTGAATATATTCGCCGAATTTGTTGAATATTCGTTGGATTTGAATATATATTCGCCGAATTTGATGAATATTCGTTGGATTAATATACGCGCGCGCGTTTTTTAATAACTATTCATCCGCGCACCCATCAACAATATATATCCCTATTTAAATATAATTAACCGACAAAATCTACTCAATTGTTAATAATTTTTAATTGAATATAATAGTATTTCATCCACTCTTAAAGTACAATTCATTTTCAGTGAATATTTTCATCTTTTAAGTATATTTGTTGAGCAGTTAATAATACAGACTCCATTTCAAGTATTTCCAATATTTAATTGATATTTCATCTCATCATTGAGAAATTTTACCGTCTAATTTATTATATGCAATTTTCGATTCACTGAATATTTTTTAGCTTCAATTCATATTTTCTCACTTTAATGATTTTTTTCCCTCTTCAAAAAATATTTTTTCTCTCCAATGAATAATTTCTCTTAATGAATATTTTCCTCTTCAATGAATAATTTCTCACTTTAATTAATATTTTCTCACTTTAATGAATATTTTTCCTCTTCGATGTATATTTTCTTCATTCAAAGTATATTACCCTTGTAAGGTTTTAATATATCAATTGATATTTCATCTATTTAGTAGATATCTTTAACTATCCCACTTTTTTTCCCAGTAATTTCAACGATTTTTGTCACTTAATGTACTCTCCCACCAATATTACTTCTTCACTGGAAATTTTCTTTATAGAATATAATCTCTACTAATTAAAATTCCATTTGTTGATTTGTTATTGACTTGTCATTTTCAATGAAAATTTAATTAACTTTTAATAAATTTAATTACACACTTAAATAGATTAGGTTGTAATCGACAAAAATAAAATATTTTTAGGCTATGTAAATCAATTAGAGATTTTAGGGAAATTTTATGATAATTTAAGTGATATCTAGTTTTACGAGGTATTTATTTTAGTAAATTTTAATCATCTTTGTGAATTTTATGGTTTTCTTTTGAATTTTAATGGATTTAGGGTTTGATTATGTTTCTAATGAAATTATTGAAGAAATTAGGTTAAATCTATAATTTAGAAACACTTAATTTCTTGATAATTTATTAGATTTGACTTGATTTTAGGATTATTTTAAATAAAAGTTAAATTTATGATCAAAATGTTTATGAAACATCTATTTAAGATAATTATTTAAGAATTAGAATCAAATTGACTGATAGATTTTGAATAGTAAATGATATTTTAATTATAATTTTATGTTATATTTAAATAGTTGATTAAATCAGTTAATTTTTAAAAATATTTTAGTGAAACCTAAGATTTTAATTGATTTTACAGTTTAAAAAAGGAGATCAATAATTATTATCATTTTTCCATTTATTGATTTCGTGGATATCTATCACAAAAGTAGTATATTGTAGAGATTTTTAAGAGGATGCTCAGTGTGGTTAACAATATACATATGAAAATCGTTGAATTATATCTATGGGTTGACTGGTAATTTTATTGAATTTATACTTGATTTACTGATTAATTTTAATTATTTGAGCAACATGATATATATTTTATGATTTTACATTAATTTAGTGAAATTAAATTTATGTGGGAAACATAGACTTTATTCGATTTTAGTCATTTTTGATGAATTTTTATTTGATTGAATTTGTTACCAGAATCAAATTGTGGTGATTTTCGACGGAAAATGTTGGGTATCGATAACAATTTTGTAATATTTTAAAGAAAATTTATTTTTATTGGTAAAATTCAGATTTTTATTTTAAGGGAATTTGATTGGTTGAATACATATAGTAAATATGATCCAAATGATGAATTTTTAAAGATCTTATTCGGTTAAATATAGATTTCTAAAGAAATTTTACCTTGTAGGTTATTACCAAAAATATGTGTATTGTTGGTGCAGTGGGGGAAAATGTGATTTCAAGGGAAATGATTGGTTAAGAGGAAATTTTGTGATATTTTAAGGGGAAATAATCTATTAAGAACAAGTTTGTTGTCATTTTTAAGGGAGTTGAGTTGGTTGAATATCTGTGTTCAAAGAATAAATATTTTATAAATGGAGAATATAGAGGAGGAATTTATAATATTTTTAAGGGCTTTGTTCAGATAGATATCAAGATGTGTGTAAATCTTTTGAGAGAGTGGAAATATTGTCATTTAAAAGAGAAATGATTGTTTAAGAAGAGAATTTATGATCTTTTAAGGGGAAATAATTGGTCACGAGATGGATTTCAAGAAATTTATTCTGTTGAATATCGATATGTTGGTGATTTTTATGAAAATAATGAATATAGCGGGGATTATTGTAATTTAAAGAGAAATGATTGGTTGAGAGGCGAATTTATAAAATTTTTAAAGGGATTTGATTGGTCAAGAGAGGAATTTTATTTTAAGATGATTTCAAGAGATTTATTCGGTTGAATATCAATGTCGGTGATTTTTTATGAAAATAATGAATAAAACTGGGATTAATCTCATTTAAAGAGAAATGATTAGTTGAGAGTAAATTTTATTTTAGGGGAAAACAATTGGCTAAGAAGAGAATTTATGATTTTTTAATAGGAAATGATCGATTAAGAAGAGGCTTGTTGATATTTTAAAGGGAAATGATTGGTTGACAGTAAATTTTATAATATTTTAAGGGGAAACGATAAGATAAGAGGGGAATTTATGATATTTTTATGGGGATTTATTCGTTTAAATATCTATGTTAAAGGATGGATACTTAGTGAAATCGATACATTTTCATTGGTTTAAGGGTTATCAAAATATATCAATAAGATTTTGGTTAATTTTAATGATATTATTGGAATCTGAATAAAATATACGATACGTGTTCGGTTCTAAGAAATAGTTTGATTCATGTAACTATTTGTATACAAGTAAGTATTTATTTGATTTTATTATAAATTTGTAATTTAATTTAATTAAAAACTAAATTAACTAGTATTTAAAAACTTTTTATTACTCATTACTTATGTTGTTATTGACAATTTTCTGAATAATTTAAATATTTACGATTATTTCCAGGAATGAAGAGAAATTGTACGATTAAATACTATAAAAAGTCGATAATATACACTAATTTTTATTCAACAAGTACCTTGAATAAAATTTTAAAAAATGATCTAACAAATTTTTTCAATTATTTTACAACTTAGTTTATTTAACTTTTTAATTGATAAGTACTATTTTCTTTACAATTTGCTAGTATGTTGAAACTTTTTTAAAATTTTTATTCAAAGTACTAACAAATTTTATTAAAGATCTATCAAAACTTGACAAAAATTATAAAACTTTGGTAATTTTAATATGTATTACTCAATAACAACTATTTTCTTACCAATTTGCCGAAGGTCTTATTTTAAAATTTCAAAGTACTAACATTATTTACAAATTAATCAGTTTTATTTAACATCTTAAAATATTTAAATTTAATCAAATTCTATTCAAATGCTAATCATAATTTAAGGATAAGTCTTATTTTACAAAATCAAATATTTTACAAAAATTAAACATACATATTTGGATTTTTAGTAGATTTTATCATTATCTATCAGTACACAAGTACCTGTTCCATGTGGTTTTTTAAGCTTTGTTAGAAATTCAACTTATTTAGTGGTTGGTCGATAACCATTTAATTTTTAGTAATGTGGTAGATGATAATTATTTTATCTATTAACTTTATTTAATGTTTAGAAACTTAAAAATCTAATAATTTACAATAAATATATGAAAATTTATTTCAAGTACAGTGAAAGTAATGTATGTTTTGTGAAATTAATTTAAAAATATTTTTCTAATCAAGTTTATACTTACTAATTAATTTGTCATTCAGTAAACAACAACAGTGTGAGTGAAAAGAAAATCTATAAAAATAAATTTAAGTAATTTTTTTTTGAGCTGTTAGCAATTAATTTATTTAGGGCATGTGAAAAATAAATGAAAAGGTTGACATTCATCTTTGAAAATAACTTTTAATAAATGTTCATTGTTGGACGCAATTAAAAATATTACAAAAATGGTAGGAAAATTTCAAAGTTTTTTAACTAAGTTTTACAAAATAATTTCAATAAATCACATACAAGACTGTAAAGAAATAAATTTTTATTCAGTGAAAATACAACAATTGATTGAGCTTCAATGATTAATAGTTTCTTGATAGCAATCAGGTAACTAAACAACAAAACAATTTGGAGACATCAATGATCGATAAAAGAGTCGAGAAGTTAATAAAATTTCAACTTGTATTTCTTTTGTTCAACCCTTTATGTGATTTATTTCAAAATTAGTTGGTCAGTAACCTATCATTAATATTTGTTGGTTCAGACTTTAGTTTTTGATATTGATTTGTTCGGTAACTAGTTATTGATAACATATTGTGAGTGTGTGAATAACCAAGTATTTTAAGGGGAAATGATTGAGAGAAAATTTTATTTTTAAATGAGTTAAGTTGGCTGAATATCGGTGTTCAAAGAGTAAATATTATTTAAATATGTCATTTTAATGAATAAGTAAATTATTGAATGCCTAGTATGTATAGAGAGCTGTACAGTACTCAGTTATTTGTACGCAGTACCTAGTGATTGTTGTTCAGTTATTAATGAATTATTCAGTGTGATGGGTTATCAGTATTCAGAAGTTGATACCAATTAAATATAACAATGGATTTGGTTTCAATGAATTTGATTAATTATCGCCTGATAACGACAAGGTAACTAAGCAACCAAAAATTTTACCAATTTGGACACATCAATGATCGATAAAATAGTGAAAAGGTTAATAAAGTTTCAACTTGTATTTCTTTTTGTTAACCTTTTATGTGATTTATTTCAAAATTAGTTGGTCAGTAACCCACCATTAATATTTATTGGTTCAGTAATTAGTTTTTGATATTGATTTGTTCAGTAACTAGTTATTGATAACATATTGTGAGTGTGTGAATAACTAAGTATTTTAAAGGGAAATGATTGAGAGAAAATTTTATTTTTTAAGTGGGTTGAGTTGATTCAATATCTGTGTTGAAAGAGTAAATATTATTTAAATATGTCATTTTAATAAATAAGTAAATTATTCAATGCTTAATATGTATATAGAGAGCTGTACAGTACTCGGTTATTTGTATACAGTACCTAGTGATTGTTGTTCAGTTATTAATGAATTATTCAGTGTGATGGGTTATCAGTATTCAGAAGTTGATACCAAGTAAGTTAACTTTTTATATTTTCTGAAAGTATTATTATTATTATAATTATTATTATAATTATTATTATTATTATTATTATTATAATTATAATTATTATTATTATTATTATTATAATTTTATTAATATTATTATTTATTATTATTATTTTATTATTTTTTTTTATTAAGGATGGGTTGCTGCAGAGTGGAGGAGATGGGTTGCTCTTGCGAATGACTACTACCTACCTTAGGCAATACTATGTAACACTGAAACTCAAAAATTTAATTTAATAAAATTCTTTGAAAAAAGTTTTTGAAAAATTTCTTTGAAAATTTGATCGTTATCAACATGTATAAAAAAGTAATAGTAAAAATTATACTAAAAATTTGATTGTAAGATTACATTAAAAATTTTTTCAATTAAAAACATGTGTAAAAATTTCATTGTAAAATTATCCTAAAATTTCATCTTTAAAAATTATATATAAAAAATTCATCGATAAAATTATACTAAAAATTCTATTTAAAAATCATGTATAAAAAATTTCATTTTAAAATTATCCTAAAAATTTCATCTTTAAAAATCATGTATAAAAAATTCCATTGTAAAATTATGTTAAAAATTTTATCATTTAAAAATATGTATAAAAATTGATCGATAAAACTATACTAAAAATTTTATTTAATAAATTTTATCATGCAATATTGTCGACTCTTTAACTTTAAAAATTCTTACCTTATGTAATTTACCTTTTGACCCTCTATTTACTTTTAAAAAATTCTTACCTTATGTAATTTGCCTACTATAACTGCTTTTAAAATTTTCAGCTTTAAAAATTACCCTTATGTAACTTAACTGTTGACTCTATTTAATTTAAAAAAATTCTTACCTAACCTACCATACTTTACTCTAGGCACCTTAGATTACTTTAAGAACCTTAATTTACTTAAATGTACCCTAATGTACTTAAATTGACTTTCGACACTTTAATTTACCTTAATGTACTCTAATGTATCTTAATTTACTTGAGGAACCTTAATTTACTCTAATATACTTAAATGTATTCTAATGTACTTTAATTTATCTAAATTTACTTTAATATACTTTAATGTATCCTAATGTACTTTAATTTATCTTAATTTACTTTAGGTATTTTAAATTAGTTTTATCTAGAGCCTAAATTTGCCTATGAAAATTGTGTGAACAAATATTTCAAGTGTTTTTTTTTTAACAGGCCTATAAAATACCCCTGTCAATTTTTTATCAGTAGGCGATTCAAGCCATTTTTATTTTATGCCAATATTTACCTATAGAAAGTATTGAGACCAAATATTGCATTAGTTTTTATTACGAATTAAAAATATCCCTGACTATATCACATCTTAGGCGATTTGAGCCAATTTTAATTTTATGCTTTTTTTATCAGTAGGCGATTAAAGCCATTTTTATTTTATGCCTATATTTACCTATAGAAAGTATTGAGACCAAATATTGCATTAGTTTTTATTACGAATTAAAAATATCCCTGACTATATCACATCTTAGGCGATTTGAGCCAATTTTAATTTTATGCTTTTTTATCATTAGGCGATTCAAGCCAATTTATTTTAGTCTTTTTCAAAAATACCCCCTGACTATAGTGTGATTAAAAAAAAAATTTTGTGAATGAAAATACCCTCTCTGACTATCTTAGGCGATTTGAGCCGATTTTAATTTTATGCTTTTTTATCATTAGGCGATTCAAGCCAATTTATTTTAGTCTTTTTCAAAAATACCCCCTGACTATAGTGTGATTAAAAAAAAAAATTTATTCAAAAAAAAATATTTCAATTTCATTTCAAAAATTCGCCAAAATTTGAATTTAAAAAAAATGTTCCAAAAATTTGAATTCAAAAAAAAATCGCGCCAAAAACTCGAAAAAAATTTCAAAAAAAAATACACACAAAAATTTCGAAAAAAAAATACACACAAAATTAATTAAGTTGATTACATCATTATGTAATCAAGATAATCCGAAATTTAATCTGCAATAATCCCCCCCCCCCTCCCCCTATGTCTTTTTTATGTTGCCGTAAGCTCCTAACTACCTACTCTATTACCTGTCCCGTTTAAAGTAGATTTCCCGATTTCCACATGGGGTAACGGCAATCCATCGATATCAAGCGAATTATTAAGCATCTTATAAATGGATATAAAATTCCAACCATCGATTTATAAGATGATCGGATGCGCTTTACTCACTGTCTACCAGTGTGCAGGACGGCGGGTGTTGATCGCCAGTCCGAATGTCAGAAAATCGACATTCGGATAGAATTATTTCACTTCGACGATTTTATGTTTATGTAAACATCCGTTTGGAATTTGCAACTACATTCATTCTGACGTGATATCAAGTGCTGGTAAAGATTTATATTCATTTTTGAATGATGATTTGAATTGGAAAATGGGTAAGTTTTTTCTTTGGGATGTTAACATCGGAAAACCCGCATTGTGTTATTGTCGACTTCACAATTTCACTGCGAGTGTTCCCATGTTACTTCCAATTTTCGGCATTTCATTTTATTTTATTCATATTTCATTAATTTCCTTTTTTGGAGTAGACATTTCGTGATGTTATAATTCTGGATAGATCATAAGCATCCTCTTGTCCGCAAGTACTGGATTTTATTTTATGGGGTTATACTCCTACCTAATGGATCCTTATGGCGTTACGAGTTTACTTCATTCAATTATTTATCTATCGTTCACTTTTCGGTAATGTTGAACAGTTATATTTTATACAACTACTAGTTTATTATTCAATGCTAGGAAAATGTTGGAGATTTAAGCTTCTGGCAATTCGTGGGTTTATTTGTGATGGTGGTCGGGATTGGAAAATCATTTATGGTCTCAGAACTTGTCGAATATTTTCGATCAAAATTAAATGATTCTTACAGTGGAATGGGTATCCAACATGGATGAGTCTGTGCCGTAATGTTACCAGTTAATGCTGGAGTGATACAAAGGGGCAGAAAACAGGTGGATTATTACATCGGTTCAGTTGGCTGCTCAAGAGGAGTTGTGTAGTTTTATGTTATTTGGGTCTACCATAGACTTTCCTTTACTTTATCAATGTTTGTATTTTAATTTTAACTATTATTTAGGTTAATTTACTTTTATGCGGGAGCCACTTTCGATCAACAGTCGGGCTTAGTAATGACTAACTTTTATTTATAAGGGAGTTTGAAAAAAGTGCTTCTGTTATATACTCTGGTTTGGAATTCAATTAAATCTACTTCTCTACTGGGAGTTCGGGGTAATTCGTTTAATAATAACTTAAATTATTATTCTTCGTCCAAATTTGCATTTGAGTTAATTTCATAAAAATTGATTTATTTAATTTCATAGCAGAGATTTCATTTTAATTTTATTCCCGTCATCTTTCCCTTTAATAAGCCTTAGACGCATTTTATGTTTATATTATATTTAATGAGTGCCCACTGGACTACTCGGTGTGGTGATTTTTAAGCCGTATGTAGAATAATTTAGGTCGAATTTAAAGAAAACTAGAAACGAGGAAGTAGCCAAAAGACCCTTTCCTTATTTCTCCTTTCTTCTATACGGAATAATATTGACGTTCCAATCCCTGCGTTCCGCAGGCCGGGTCTTCGCGGGCACAGATCATTGGCGATATTCCACGCACTTACACGAATCTGAATAATATGTGGATTTTACTAACTTGCGATGTGTCTTGGCTGTGAGCCGGAAAAATTTCGACAATAAAATAATTAATGAACAATAAACCGAGTTTAAGTTTTATAAATATTTATTAATATATTAAAAAACAATATAACAAATTACTTGCATACATCATACCAACATAAAATTACATCCCTTCCCACGTCGACATCCAAGCAGAGCTCTACCGAGGTTGCGAGGACGGGACGTGGAGAGAAAGTTCCAAATAAAGCTCTCACTCACCTAAAATAAATTCAAAATGGTTTAAAAATGATTCAAAATGGTTTTAAAAGTGGTTCAAAACTTTGTTTCAAAATTGGTTAAATTTTATGTGAAAATGCATCGGTCGAATTGGTTGGGTTTTCGTGTTATGTTTGTATTTGTATCGTGCGGATCTTGTTGCATTTTGTTATTATTTTAATTTATTTTTATGTTTATTATTTTATATGTAATTGCTTTTCTCTCATATTTTATTAGGTTTAATTGATGTTTACATAGGTTTGAATTTAAAACTGCATGTTATATTTGCATGTGTGTTACCGATTCATTTAAACATTTTCCAAGGCCGTTTGTGTTCTGGCCCAACATAAAACTATAATTATATATATGGCATTATAGAATTAAACATTAAAATGAGACATTACAGGCATCATAAAGGTTTAATTATGAATAAATTTACAGTAATATAACATAAAGCATTGAAAATCAACAAAAATTCCTTACGTTTGGTTCAAATCAATAATAGTTGTCAAATTGAAAATTCAGTTAAAAGCATAAGATTAAAATAATGAAATTTGTCACTGTATATATACTATTTTCATGCGTGTGTGCGACCAATGGGCGATTTTTCACCATTTTTAGGGTTTTTAAATTATTTTATTAATTTCAAATTATTTTTATAATTTTTTATATATTTTTCCTTATTTTTTGATATATTAATATTACAATGTTGAATTTTATTTTTATTATTATTTTTCTATAATATTATTTTTTAACCCCAATATTTTGTTTTCTGGTCGCCTCTTCTGCCTGTGTTTTTTCTAAACCTTATTTTGCAAAGTTTTGGCAGTTTATTTTATTTTTCGTATGTTTCTTTTTGCATCTGTAGGTTTTTTCCGGATTTTAATTAATTATTTGTTTTATTTAATTTTTGTTATATTTTTAATTTGTTTTAATTAATATGTTTTATTTTATTTTTGGTCTCTTCTTGTGGTGCATGTTTATGTACAGTGACTCGTTCCATTACCTTCACTTCAGTTTTTAGTTTTTTATTTTTATCTTTTGTTTAAATCGTGGCTCTGAGCTCAATAATAATAATAATAATAATAATAATAATAATAATAATAATAATAATAATAATAATAATAATAATAATAATAATAATAATAATAATAATAATAATAATAATAATAATAATAATAATAATAATAATAATAATAATAATAATAATAATAATAATAATAATAATAATAATAATAATAATAATAATAATAATAATAATAATAATAATAATATGATGATGATGATGATGATGATAACAATAACAATGCAATTCATGCGAATAGGATTCAATAATTATATTCATATCAACAATAACAACAACAATAATAATGTGGGGTTCATGGTCTGGAGAACCTTGACCCCAAATAGAATTATCCTCGCCCCCAACGGTTACCCGTTGTCAAGCAATGTTGGTGATGTAACCACTGGTCATGTGATCGCCAAAGGTGAGCCACAAAGGAACTGCTAAGGCCCGATCCCATAGTGGGTTCAACGCACTACCGATAGAAGGTATGTGTGCGATTTCTCATTCTGGTCCCTTTCAGCGTTCATCACAATCAATCAGTTATCCTTCTTTCAATCCTCTATGAAATCCTTACTACTTCTCATGATTTATCTTAGGTCACTATCGATTGAATGAACAATACGAAGACAATTAAATAAAATATTTATTAAGTACGACATCTATGTTTGTACCTGCCCCGAGAGTTTCATCGATCGTCATTTGCACGTTCTATCTTTCCTGGATGACGTTGAGCTGGTTTCACAGCTGGTTTGGTGGTATCCGTTGGGGTTTGATAGGCCAATTGTGCGGGCGCAAAGACCAGGTGGTAGGTGACGGCTTGGCCTTCCTGACAGGCCGATAGCGCCACCTTCAGGCTCGAATTTGAGTCTTCAGAGCCTGCCCCAGTCGTTTCTCTTCGGCCCATCCGCGCTGGGCGGCCGTTACTCGTTGATACAGGGTTTTCACTCTGGTCGGTTCTATCCAGGTGGATTTTATCTGTTGAATTTCTCGAGTGAGTTGTAATAACTGCCGGTGGAGATCAGCGTTCTCCTTGAGTGCGCTTTTGAAGGCCACATTTAAGATCGTGCAGTGGTCCATTTCTACAATAAAACAAATCGTTAAAAGGCTACTTCGTCAGACATATAACAAAAATTATCATCGATAAAAGGTTTAAGATGAATTTCGACTACACTAATGCTACTTGATGGTTTTTTTATTAATTTTTTAAATAATAAATTTATATACAAAAATAAACGAGATAACTAGAAATATTTATTTCGTCAGATTCAATAACGTCGAGAATCCTGATAATAGTTTCTTGAGTTCCTCGCTGGTGGCCTGCGCGCGTAGGAGTGATCCCACTCAGTCCGCCGGTTCTCGGTTTCTCCCCTCGTTTCTCTCGGGAGTATTTTTCTCGGCACGGACACATTCATGGCTTGGGTTGGCCGGTTTAATCTGGAATCGTCGAGCTTGAATGAGATGCCATAGGAAGGGCATACCCATCCGTGCTCGGGATCAGACCAGCTGCGATGTCCTCGTTGATCTGGGCTAATTGGCGGCGGGCTCGTTCCACTTGCTTGTCGGTTTTTCTTTGGTGGGCTTCCAAGCGTGCTAAAATATCTTCAGCCTGGCCTCGGAGCTCTCAGGCGGGATTTCGTCCTAGCTCACGTTTGATCGCTACGTAGGGCAACTCTATGTCCTCGGTCTCTCCCTGCCGACCTGGTCTCAATTCTCTTAAAGGAGAAATCCAGAATCCTGCATCTCACATCGCCTGCCTGCATCTGGCAGCGGAGTGGGATGGGAATCTCATTGTAACCCGAGATTCGTCCACCCATGAGTCTGTTAAATGAATAGCGAAATTATTATATTTATTATTATATGATGAATATGGGGACTCAATAAAATAATTTAATTAATATACGGTCGACACAGGTTCGGAGCAGTCGCACGGTTTTTGGAGACAAATCGTGGTCGGTGTAGAGATATCGCGGTGTAGCGTATGTTACGACTACTTCTTAGAGCAATGGTTTAGTGAAACATCGTCGAGTTTTAGTTCCCATCAGTATACAGGGTGTCTATGCAGATCAACAATTTGGTTTAGTAAATCATATAATTCGTCACGTTTATTCTCGTGGGATGTCTGCATCTCATGGCCGTAAGGAGTGTCTAGCACGAGCGGTGGGTTGTGATTTTGTCTGGGGTGAAGTCGACTGCCGAAAAGATCGACTTATGAAATTATCCTGCCTCAGGCGTTGGGTTTTTCACGCCGGTTAGTTAGTTGGTCATGCGCACCTGCTTGAAAATTACATTCGTTTAATTCTTTACGCGGATAACTTAGATCCGGAAATTTGCGACTCGTGGCAGCGTAATGGTGGCTCTTGATGGATGAGCATCTCGACCAGTTTGTAACTCTGGCGTGATTCTGCATTTTATGCGTTGAGTGCTTAGTTGAGGTCATTTGTTAAGTCATAAAGTCGATGATTTATAAACATTTATTTCTGATGTGAATGGCACAATATTATAATTGAATGTTTTCCTTTTCTTAAACCTTGGTTGCTTATGAAATCAGGAGCTTTCGTCTGTTTTCTATCTTGGAGTACTGGCGGCATACACTGAGTTTCTCTGATAGAATCTGAGTAGCAAGAACTGATCAGATGAGGGTAGATTGTCATAAAAATAGATTTTAATTTTTAACGAGATAAAGTAAAAAATTTAACTCCTTACTGTCTTGAGCGTTGATTCTTCGTTCCATTGTTACCCCTTCTGGGTCAGCCGTGCGAGAGGAACAGCCTCCGGTCTTGAAATCTCCTTGATGTTGGTCGTTCAAATTCATTAATCAAAAATACTAATCTTCAGTCGATAACCTGACTATATATACGTCTACTATCCCACTCGCAACTCGTGTTGGTGTGCACGCACCTTGCGATTCTCTCTCGCTGTGCCAGTTTTTCATTCAATCAGTTTATTTTCTATCTAGTAAACTTTTACGACGAGTGTGCATGATTTTTCGGAAATATCATCGTTTAATTTTCTTTCTGGTGACGTGGCAATTCCCTGCCTTGCTTGCTGGCTCTTATTTCGTGGGTCGTTCATTTTATGTCTACAATTTTATTCGTAAATATCATTGATTCGAATTGCTGATCGATTGGTGTCACGTCATCTATTTAATTTGGAGTTTCTACGATCATTTCTAGGTCGTTCCATGATGGTTTTTCACTTGAATTTATGTTTTGTTTCATTATCAAGATCCGAGGTTAGATGAATGTCATGTAATTTAGGTAAATGAATTTTTTGATTAGATATTCGCATTGAATAAGGGATGAATTGAAATTTACTTATGGTTCTGGTGGATTACGGAATGCTGCTACTTCAAGGGATCCACAACTCGATTATTCTGACTGATTTGTTAATTTATCGTCGATCGTTGTCAAGGACTTACTACTGCATTATGCGTTTTATGGTGATCAATGTGCTGTGTCATTTGAATATTTTATTAGTCTTATTTAATTATTATTTGGGGTCGGTTGGAATGGGTCTTTTAATCGTTTACAAATCGTCTGGGCCGGGAATTTTTATTATGAGTTGATAATCTAAAACCAGGTTGGATATTTCTAGGAATTTTTACGCATACCTCAATTGGCGGTGGCGGCAATCTTTTGTTATTTGTTTATACGCTTGTTATTAATTATGCCCGTTCCGGTTGATTCTGGGGGATTTTGCAGTAAAGGTTTACTTACCATGATTTTGTTTATTGCTAATTTTTATGCGGTTGAAATTTTAGGGTTGTGTTATTATTTGGGGGTCGAATAAATCTATGCCGTTCGCGTCGATATTCGTAGTATCGGCACTCCACCGTCATTTACACATTTTTATCTACGGTTTTTGGGTTACTCTAATTCGTTATTTTGGATATAGTCAATTTCTCGGGCTTTCCCGTATTATCTCATTTCGTTAGTTTAATTTAAGATTTAGTTAGAGTAGTTTAGACATAGCAATTATTTCCGAATTCTTTCCCCACTCCCTTTTCTTTAACTTGACCTTAGGATAGTTGTGTCAATATTATGATTTTAAGAGTGCCCACCGAGCTACTCAATGTTTATGATTTTTAGCCGTTATGTGCGATGATTTTAATTTAGTCGAGATTACAGGAAAATGAGTGGTGGAGGAGCAGCCAAAAGACTACTTCCCCTCCTCCCAATTTCCCTTATAATGGATAGTATTGACATTTAGGCCCCGCGTTATTCACGTCGGAACCTTCACAGACACAGGCTATTGGCGGATAAACCGCACTTACACAGCCTGAATTGTTGTGTGGATTTTACTTTCTTGTAGTGCATGAGTGGCTGTGGGCCGGAAAAATTTCGACAAAATTCACTTTCATTAAGCTTTGTTTCAAGATATAATTAGTATAACATAATTGACATATTTCATTTCAAATTTCTTACAAACCTTTCCCCACGCCGACACCCAAACAGAGCTAAAACGAGATTGTTTGTGCACGACGTGGAGAAAGTATCGAACCTTCTTTCACTTACATCATATTATAAAATGAAAATATCTGGAAAAATTCGAACTGTTAGATGAGAGTTCAAGTTTTATATTGCAAAAACTGATTAAAATTCTGTGAAAATGAATCGGTATATATACCTATTGCACGTATTGCGTGTTAAATTTGATGTAGTAAAACAAAATTTGACCTTGTGATTTTCTGGTATATTCTAATCTTAATTTTATTATTCTTTTAATTTAATTTGACAATTTTATTTTTGATTTTTTAATTGAATTGTTTCCAATTCAAATTATTTAATTTTTGTTCCATTTTTATGGACTTTCGCTTTTCGGCAAATTGTCAAATTTCGGTCAAATTCTCATGTTCTCATGTTATTTTTATGTTTATTTCGTGCGGATCTTGTTGCACTTTGTTATTATTTTAATTTACTTTGTGTTTTCTCGATTTTATATTTAATTGTTTTCTCTCTCATATTTTAGCATAGTTAATTGATGTTCTATGGGTCTGATTTTAAATCTGCATGTTGTATTTGCGTGCGTGTTACCGATTCATTTAAACAAAATCGTGTCTTGGCCCAATAATAATAATAATTCTCATAATAATTATAGGTATAATAATAATATTAATAATCCTAATTTTTAAGAATCTAAAATTTGTCCCTAATCTTTCTAAAAGAACTATGCTATAATCCTCAAAATGCTAAGTTATTGGTGTTAAAGAATAGGATTAATTATTTTAATTAACTATATAGTAAATTATAAAACTTTAATTCACATAATGTAATTAACATTAGTGTATATAAGAACTTCTTATTTTACATTACCAGTTCTCACCATAACCCTTAAAAATCAAGAATTTAGAAGATATTTTAATATAAGCTATATTACCTAAATTTATTTCATTTTGCTTGCCATTTATTGCCATGGCAACTTATTATAGGATTTTCAATTCTTATAATAAAAGTAAGTATCGATTTCTAGATACTTTTTTATTCAACTTTTTCAGGTAACTCAAGATTTTTGAGCGGAACTCAACCTCTCCGATGGCATCTACTACTACTGATGCTTGTGACAAGGTATATTTATTCCTTTTTTCTAATATATATTAACTTTAAATTGTAAGATTCCCAGTTTCACCCTCGGATTGACATATCATGCAAATGGAATTTTTATTCCTATGAAACATATTGATATTATTTTTTTTTCTTGAAAAAGTTCTTCAATGGTATTATTTTATTTTTGATATTTATAGTTCTTTTAGGTCTAATGAAGTTTTTAAATACTGATATTAATCATATAATAATAATGATAACAGTAACATTATAATAACAATATTGTGGGGCTTCTAGTTGGAGTGACCTTGACCCCACACAGTAATAAATTTTTCTTGCCCCCAACGGCTACCCGTTGCTAGGCAACGTTAGAAATGTAACCATTAGTTTTGAGGTCGCCAAAGGTGAGCTCCACGAACGAACTGCTCTGGCCCGACCTCAAAGCGGGTTCAACGCACTACCGGTAGAAGGTTTGTGTGCGCTTTACTCATTCTCGTCCCATCTGCATGTCTCGGTTGGTATTGTCGCGTAAGATAATTTCCTTTTAATTTATATTTACATTATTCATCTCTCGACATTATAAATCTTAACTAAGATCAAAAATTTAATCAACACAAATTTATTTAAAATTAACGAGAAAAATGTCCTAATCTGCTGGTTGAGCGGCTCAACGTTTGGCGCGCTCGTTTCGACCAGGTCAGTGTCGAGGCAGTTTACTTGCAGGTTTGGAGTTTGAAGTGGACTTTTTGTAGGCCAGTTGGGCTGGAGCAAAAACCAACGGGTAAGTCACTGCATTGCCTTCCTGGCAGGCAGACAAAGCCACTTCCAACCCGCGGATTTGGGTCTTCTGATTTTGATTTAATTGCTTTTCTTCGGCCCAACCGCGTTGAGCTGCCGTCATCTTTTGGTATAGAACCTTTACTTTCTTTGGCTCCACCCAACTAGATTTGACACGCTGGATTTCCGTCGTCAGCTGCACAATCTGACGGTGTAATTCTCGATTTAATTTTTGAGCTTTGGTCACTTCTTCTTGTAGAATTTTGTGGGATTCCATGTCTAGAACGTGATAAATCATTAAAGTCCCCTTCATTATATTAGTTCTTAGCTTTAACTACAAACAAAACCGATTCTTAATTGCATTGTGGTCCTTATGAGTAACAAATTCGAATAAGAAATAACAAAATAAGAAGTGCAGTTTTTATTTATAATTCAGGCCAATTAATTAAATTTCCCATATCTTCTGTTTTCGGATCGCCTAGGTATCTCACGAGCATAAGAGTGTTCCTGGTCCTGGTGGGGACGTCTGTCTGCGTCCCTTATCTCGCTGGACAACATTCTTCGCGGGATCACCACGTTCATGGCTTCTGTTTCTCCTGCTAAGTTCGGGTCACCGAGATTGTAGGATACATTGTACGGAGGGGCGTACCCATCGGTACTTGAAATAGCACCAATTGCTATGAACCGATTTATTTCGGCTAGATATTGTCTGGGTCGGTCCATTTGTCGGTCGGTTTGGCGTTGGTGTTCCTCCAAACGCTTGCTCTCGAATTTCTCGGGCTGGATTACGGCCAGGCTCTCTTTTGATAGCCACAAAAGGGAGCTCTATGTCCGCGTTGTCTCTATGCGTGCCCGCGCGGGATTCCTTCACTGGTGAGACTGAGAATCCCGCGTCCCATAGGGTCTGTCGACTTTTGGCGGCCGATCGTGCGGGGAATCGCACAGTGACGCGGAACGCGTCTATCCAAGAATGATCTGCAAAATGTTAAACATTAGATTATTGAATAATTCATCTATATATGCCTTTTATTACGATCACTTATTACAAATTTAATTTATGAGTGGCGATTGTATGTACTAATAATAAATATTTATAAGATGGGAGATTAGCTAAGAATGATTATTGAATTCTCAGACGCGTAATTGTACGAATGATTTTATCGAGGTAAGCTATTTCCTATTCATCGTATTTTAGAAAAATATTTATTTAACTTAATTGTGTCATTTATCCTACTAGGTATCCTAGGGGTGTTTCAGAACTCATGAGGACTTGCCATTGTCTGTTAATTGCTTGTGGTATCGGTGTGGTACTTGGCACGTTTGCTGTTACTCGCTACCAGAAACAAAACGCTCGTCATCAGAATTTTTTGGACTCTCGCGGCAACCTTAATTGTCCATAATTAGCTGCGATGTTATCAGAATTGTAGTCGATAATCTCTAATTTAGGCTATGGACTAGTTACTCAACGAGTATGCCGTTCCACTTCTGAATTGCTGGGCATCGGTTAGGTGGACGAGTCAAAAGGTGGACATTTAAACAGAATATCCTCATGAAAGTAACTCCATTTAACAGCATCGGATAATGAAAATAACTCCATAACAAGATTAATGATAATTTTATTTAAGATGTCAACAAAATTCTCTACGTTTACGGGCTGCAAATTTTCTCCAGAAATCAAATGAAATTTGGTCGTTTTTATCTTCTCTGATGGCACTCACATAAAGGTGTAAATTAAGTGGATCTAATGATATAAGTAAAACGCTTACCATCTTCTGGCGTAGATCGCCTCTTTTCATTTGCGATGCCAGGTCCTCCTTGAAACCCGCTGGTTCCTCCATTTCTCTGCCAATTATCTCGAGCGCTCATCGTAGTTTGCTTCAAACGTGTATCAGACAAAATCGTCACCGCATTTGCATTTATATTACACTCCAGGGACGTGCCACGTAGTCACATTTTCACTTTAGTTAATTCCATGTACGTGTAGTTATTCTCGACATACACGATTACTGCCACATTTATTAATATATCAATTGATTTTTCACGCTGTTTTTTCCTACCCAGATCGTCACATTTCTATTGATTTTCTTTCCTCTCCCCAATGATTGTTTACATGAATACTGTCAACGTTTCACTAGTGGTGTGTTGGGGAATTTCTGTCGAGATGATTTGTTATTTAATCTATGTGGAAGTATATCAACCCTTATTTTTAATCTAATTTAAATGTTCATGCGTTGTCGAGCAAAAATTAGCTATCTGGAGAGTTTTATTTCCTTTATTTTTAATGCGATTTGAACTCAATTATAGCTATCTCAACCTACCGAAAGCACTATTCCAGTTTTCCTGTCGGCAATTTGGTCAGTCTCAAATGGCTGGCGTGAAAGATTCGTTTCCAAAGGATTTGTCGATTTCGTAAATGTTTTACATGAATACCGGAGCTATTATTCAGTGGATTCAATTCCTGCCCCGATGAAGATGTTATGGAATTTTACCGAGAAGATCACTTTCGAGAATTCCTAAAGTTTATCCTCCTATATTCCGTCTATTCCATGATCCTCGTCGACTCGCAAACTATTTGTGATGTTTCATGAGATTTAATTGATTATGTGTTCTCAAATCTTTAATAATTCTTTTGTGCGGGTCTTTTTCGTCGTGTTTTTTAAATTTGGGTAATTATTATGATTGTTTCGTTTGTATTTTAATTAAAGGGATATTAATTTAGAATTATTAATTATTTCTAACGCGGTTGGTTAAGGATATATTTTCGGGAATTTAATTATCGAGACCTATTTTAATTTGCTTCCTCCTTTATTGCATTTATTTTAATTCATTAATTATTCTCAGTGTTTAATCCTATTGTCACGATTGTCTAATATTCGGGTATGATTATAATAGAGGGAGTCGAGCTTTACCAATTTGATTATACGTTCTACCATTAAAGCTGTGGTACGGGAGCGTATTTGTTTTAATCTTTAGGTACTTTTCGGGAATTTAACAATGAAAATTTTAGGTTCGTGAGTTTTCCTAATTACAAGTCGTGACTCTAAACGTTGTTTCGGTTAATCAAGATTTTTTAAGAACGTGAATACAGTGATAAAATTCATGATCTTTATTTTTCTATACTTGATCTTGTTATTTAATTAAGAATCGAGGTCGTCGATATGAATTTTGTGATCCTTTCTTTTATTTAATGTTTAAAATCAAGACTACAGTAGTTATCTTTATTCTATCGGGTTTAGGCTTTGATCAAGATTGAAGCTATATCAGTATTATTCATATTTCTATTATTACGATTTTTCATCATTTTTTATGAAATTTGAGACGATAGCAATGATTTATGACGCCCCTTCCAGTCATTCCCTTTCAATTGATCTTAGGACTAAGTATGTTGATATTAGAATGTTACGAGTGCCCACTGGACTACTCGGTGTGGTGATTTTGAGCCGATCGTCAATTTAGATTTTGGGTCGAATTTTTAGGAAATGGGATGCGGAGGGGTAGCCAAAAGACCACCTCGCCACTTCCAAATTTCCCCTATAACGGACAATATTCACGTTCCAGCTACTGCGTTCTCACGCCGTAGCCTTCACGGGCACAAACTATTGGCGCACTTACACCGCACTTACACAGTTTGGTTGGGGTGTGTATATTTGATTGACTTGCGGTGAAATGTTGGCTGTGGGTCGGAAAAAATTTCGACAGAAAAATCTATTCATTTAAATAAACATATATTTTCTATATACTTGGCTTCATAATTGTCATTTAGCATGTTCATACATCATAAATAATAACTTTGTTGCATATTGCATGTTGTATTTGCGTGTGTATTACCGATTCATTTAAACGATTCTCAAGGCCGTTGGTGTTCTGACCCAACAATATTAACAATTATAATAGCAATAATAATAATAATGGTAACAATAATATTAATGATAATAGTATAATAATAATAATAATAATAATAATAATAATAATAATAATAATAATAATAATAATAATAATAACAACAATAACAATAACAATAACAATATTAATAATAATAATAATAATAATAATAATAATAATAATAATAATAATAATAATAATACTAATAGTAATACTAAAATAATAATAACCTTAATAATAATAATGATAGTAATGATGTTAACAATGGGATTAAATAATATTTAACAATGATAATAATGACTCTGAAGAATCCTAGTATGGATAAATTGGGGTTATAAAAACTATATAGGGCTTAACTATAATAATAGAGGTATTAATATATTAAGGGCGATTGTGAGACGATAAAAATAATAATAATAATACTAGTGATAATAGTAATAATAATATTATAATAATTATAATTTTTATGGAAATTTAAAGTAACGTTTAAATGCCGATATAAAATCAAGATGAAATGGGTCTAATTAATACGGATTATACGTCGACCCTTGTTTAAAGTTAGATATAAAATTCGCAACGTTAACATTAAATTCGGTAACTTTAATAATATCAGAAAATTGAGAACAATAACAATACTAATAATATAAAAATCTGAATATGTGTATAAACGAATGTGTATTCTAGGTCTTACTTTGAGCTGATTTTTTATCAAATATGACTGTTTGTGGTCAGTTGTGAGGTGCTAATTCAAAATGTCCGCTAAAAATCACAATTATTCTATTATTTCTTTAACTAAAATTTATGTAAACTGGTAAATTGTTTTTGTTTGTCGTTCATCCTATAGTCGGTTATTGGTTTATTTCGTCTACCTGAACTTCTTTATAAGTTTTTCATTGTCATATTGTTAGCCTTTATATTTAAACCTTTCCCAGGACCTCAACACTACTCTTTCGAGGGTTGGGCGATAGGATTTAGGAAGGGAGAATACTGAGCGGTTCCAGCTACTGCCTTCACCACGGGTTCCCCACTGACCACCGGTTCTATCCGGGGAACCAAAAATTTCATTTTAGTCACTTGCGCGCATGTGGGTTATGGTATGTGAGAAAGTTAAATTTTTCAGTTTAGTCCTCGTAATGGAGGTTCGATCAAAAAATAATTTCTGTTAAAATAAATGCATAAAACATTTCATCTAAAAGCAAAAATTAAAATAACGATAAAAAAAATTATTTAATAGGTAACAGAAAAAAGGGTAATAATTTTGATTTCAATAATGATAGTACACAATAAAAAGTAAATCAAAAACATTTAACAGTTATGAATGGTAAAAATAAAAACAATAATATTTACTTTTCCAATTTCTTCGTAAAATTAATCTTGCAAATATCAGAGTATAAAACCTTTTAGAGAGTAAGCACTGAAAAAGTACTATAAAATTTTAAAGAAAGTACTAAAATTTGCTTGGCCAGCACTGTCTTAATCGCTAACCTAACCTGTATCCTTAATATGCTCAAAGACTGTGTCGACATTAAAAGAATAAAACATAAAAGTCATTACGATACAAAATATGAACAACAATATAAAAAACTTAACAGGACAACTCCGTATAGATAAGTTCAGTCAAATGCAAAAAAATGTTTTGTTGCCCGTTGATTAAAAAGGTTGCTCACCCCTGTTCTAGTGTCTTTTCTTGTTTTAATTAGTGTGAAATAATGAATTTTTTATGATCTTGGTGCGGTTTTCAAGCTATGTATTTGGACGCTTTTTTATTTAAAAAAATTTGATTAATTACAATTAATTGATTGATTAATTAACATGGACATAGCTACCATATAGCAAGAGTAGGCACCGCCTAGGGGCCCATGTAGACAGATAGCCATTTCCAAGAGCCCGCTATTTGTTCCAAAACCTATAAGCCTATTAATTTTAAATAAACTTTATTACTTTAATTTATGGGTTAGATTACAGTTACAATCTCTTCAAAAGTCATAATATAATTTATACTAAATTTTATTAAAATCAAAAACGTCTACTTAATTCTGAATATTAAAACAAAGTTTTTAATATTCATTATTGGACATCAATGTCCTCCTTTTCATTTTCTTTGTACTTCTTCGGCCATTCGATTCTTCTTGATTTGATTGAGTGTGGAAATTGTAATTCAACCTGTCTTGTCGATAAGAATTTTAAAATTTTGTAAGGTCATTCATATTGAATTCCATCCTTCTTTCGTCTATGTGGTTCCAATCGTACTAATACTTTCTCTCCCACCATGAAAACTCAAGAACCCCGGTTGTCTTACCTACTATTTTGCATAGTTGTACCTGCCTTTTCTAGATTAGTTTTCGTTTCATCCTCGATTTCTTCTCTGCATTTTTGTATATGTCCAACTCCCGAAAATAAATTTTAAAAAATTAATTTTCCGACCACATACAATTTCAAAAGGTGAGAATTTTGTAGAGTTTTGTATTTTAGTATTCAAAATTAATTCAATCTTTGGTAACAATCTGCACCTATTATTCTTTGTTTTAATCTCTGTCAATGATGTTGCCAACATAACCCGAACTGTTCTTATGATTCGCTCTGCTAAATCATTCGATTGATGTTGGTATGGTGAACTAAATTCTTGTTTTATACCAAATTTCTCCATCCAATCACAAAAAATTGATCCTTCAAAAAATCTTCCTCTATCTGTAAGAATGCTTTCAGGTCTGCCAAAACCATATATCTAATTATTCAAAATGCCATTCAAAATTGTTGCTTCATCCTATGTACTAGTTGCTGATAAACTGGCCAATTTACTAAAACGATCTATTATCACTATCATGTAATTCTTACTTTTTTTTGTCTCAATATAAAAATAATTTACTATAGACTTTATGTACGAGTCAGGTACAACCCCAGCAAGTTTTAATCATCAATACGTCATCTTGTATCTGTAATATCTTCAAATACTTGAAAATACTGCTACTGATTGTTTCAAAAGAAATATTGTAACGTAAAATCGTATTCGGATAAATTTGCCATCCATGTCTGAAATTGTGGGCTTATTGGGTTTTTGTTGTATTCATAAATGTCAATGCTTTAAGATCCGTTCTGGCTGCAAATCTTCTCCCAAATAAATATTGTCTGAAATGTACAATAAAATCATGAAGACCCAACAACTCTTTTCTAGTCACAAAATATCCCATTTCATGCTTTGTCAAATGTCTTGAAAGATACACTATCACTCCTTCGGTATCGTCTTCCTTAATCTGAGATAAAACTGCACCTATGGATCCAAAATAGCATCCGTATCAATGGTAAATAATCGATCTGCTATTGGATATTATATTATTGGTGCTTCACATAAGAGTTTCTTTAAATTGGTAAAACCTTTCCTACATTCTTCAGTTCAAACCAACATTTTGTCATTACCTGTCGTTGCGGTGTACAAAGGTGCTGCTATCATTGAATAATTATTGATAAATCGTCGATAATAATTTAATAAACCTAGGAATGATCTCAATTCTGTACTCTTTGGCTCAGTTGCATTTTCAATTTCTGAAATCTTTCTTTTATTTGTTTGAATTCCCTTTCACTCACTGTATGACCAATAAAATTTAATACACTTTTATTGAACGCACATTTCTCTGGATTGATTTTCAACCCGGAATCTCTAATGCGTGTGAATACTTCAAACAAGAGTTCATCCTGAGTTTCCTGATTTTCAGCATATATTAAAATGTCATCAAGGTACACAAATATTCCTTTAAAAATTAGTCCTTCTAATTTCTGATGCATCAGTTTCTGAAAAGTGACTGGAGCTGTTGACAAACCAAATGGTAACCTATTGAAACAGAACTGTCCTTCTTTTGTACTAAATGCCGTCTTGGTTTGAGAATTTTCATTCAACTCTTCTTTATAAAACGCCTGTCCTAAGTCAATGGAAAAAAATATCTTTGACTTACTTAAGCAATCCAATAGTAATTGCATATCTGTCATAGGAAATGAAAACTTTTCTGTAACCGAATTTAATAACCTGAAATCTAGACACATTCTTATAGAGCCATCTGGTTTTCCAACTATCACTAATGGTGTGTTCCAAGGACTTTGACATATCCTTACAACTTCAGCTTCTAATAAACTCTTTGCTCTAGTCTTTGTGTATTACTTCGTGATTTCACTAACAAGTTGCAACTTCTAAATGAATAATCTTCCTTACCGCATATTATGCACTTGTCCTTCAATAGGTATTCGAATCCCACATGGTCATTTTGTACACAACAAAAGCATTGACCAGGTTTTAACCTTTCTTTTACTGGTTCTGATAAACCACAGCATCTATTATAAATCTTCCGCGCGATATGTTTCATCGAAACTAAAGGTGGTGGTGTACGCTCCGTAGTTGTACTCTCATTATATTGTTCTGCCACGGGTTTCACTTTATCAAATTGCCTTTCGTTTCTTTCATTTCTATTTTGTTAAGTTATTTCTGTTTGACGATTTGGGTATATTCTGTTATTAAAAGATTTTTGAATCCATTGCTTATGTTTATCTTGAGTAACGTTTGCACAAGTCGATTTAACTACTTCTTGGACTTCTTTCTATTGTTCTTTCGTATCGTAACCTTCTCTTGCTTCATATACCTTTGATAAATTTCTAATTTGTTCTCTTGTAATATTGGGCTTCGTCAATATATTTTCTTTCAAACGGTCGTTCCGAACTCTGTTGCATAAAATCAGTTTGAAGATTTTTCTTTTAAAATTCCAAAGTCATAAACTTTGTCAACGAGTTTCTTTACTAGGATTTCAAATGTAACAAATCTTTCATCGTGATTTTGTCTCACTGATGATAATCCACAAATTATATCCATAATGGACTTCTTTTTTGTAAATGTGTCGATAAACCATTCACAAGCATTTTCACTAGTCGTGGAGATGTCTTTAAATTTTTTCCAAAGGATAGACGCCTCTTCAGACAATAATAAGTCAAAAATACTTACTAAATTCAAATCATTAAGGAGCATCCAACTGTTGGATGATGAGGGTAGACCCATCTCCACATTTATCCTAAACAAGTACTACAAGGCGGGGCCTAGCAAGTTCAGAGTGAACATATATGCTGAGGAACGGGCATAAAACAAATAAGTCCTCAAGATGCAGAATCCCAAATCAATGTCAATCCCCAATATACAGAAGCCCAACAGAACAATCAAATCAATATTCGAACAACCAAATCTATTCCTTGTGTATCAAACAATTATTATGACAATTATTAATTATAACAATCCGATGTGAATATTTTAATTTGAACGATTACCACATTTGTATTCGAATTTTAAACAATTGTTACGTTTGTATGTAATTGAATTTTAAACAATTGTTATGTTTGTATTTTTAAGCAGTTGATTCGGGTTTAAACATTGATAATCTATTTTATTATCTTTTGTAATATTAATTTAAGTATTATTATAAATTATTTTATTAAAATTTTTGGTTTATTGATATTTAAATGAATTTTAAATAATTTTTGGTTTATTGGTGAACACAAAGCAAATAAAGGGAAAAATATTTTAAATAATCTTTGGTTTACACAAAACAAATAAAGTGAAAAACATTTTAAATAATTTTCGGCTTATTGAATAAATATTGGAATAGAATCGAACGTTTTAAATAAAATAAATAAAAATCAATTTAATGCAAAATACCCGAATTTTAAATAAATAAATGTACATCAAAAAAATAAATAAATTTAAATTGACAAAAATATTTTAGTATAAATACTGAAGTATTTTTTAGTTATTTCGCCCTTAACTTTTACCAAAAAGAAGTGGTCTTAAAAAGGAAATCTTTTTAAGATCTTAAACTCGAACAGATAAAGTTCCACACGATTTTTGCACGCATTCACATAACACGCACCGACACACATTCTAACAATTACACAACAAGCACCCAATTTTCAATTGTTAATTTGAATCTGAAAGTGTAAATTTGGTAAATTTTATTGATTAATAAAGTATATACATATATTTGACTTTGTCTTTTGATTTATATAAGTAGCCAGTGCAAGTTGAGACTCACTAAAATCGAGACTTCAACACAACCTTGAATGTCCTTGAGCCATTGCTCTGCTTCCGTCCTGCTTCGGCCATCGAATCTTCTGACATTAAAATTTAAAATGTCTTTTGTCTGTTTAGACAAAGATTCCATAATCATTTTCCTTTGCTGAATTCTGGTTACTGCGCGAATCGGTTCAATTTTTTTGGCGTGGTTGCTAGTTCCAATCTCTTCAAAAGTCATATTAAAATTTTGTTGGTCCAGAGCAGAGTTTGGTTTGAATGAATCGGTAAAAGCACGCAAACACAACACGCAGATTTAAAACCAGACCCACAAACACCAACTAACCACTTCAAAATATGAGAAAGAAATAATTAAAATATAAAATCGAAAACATAAAAATAAATTAAAATAATAACAAGAATGCAACAAGATCCGCACGAAATAAACACAGAAATAACATGAAAACACGAAAATTTGACCAAAAATCGACAATTTACTTAAAGAAACAAGAGTTCATGAAAGTTAGAACTAAAATTAAATAATTTTAATTTGAAACTATTCAATTAAAAGTTAAAAGTCAAAATTTTCAAGCAAATCATGAAAATAATAAAATAAGAGTTAAAATATACGAAAAATCTCAAGGTCAAATTTTGTTTTACTACATCAAATTTAACACGCAAGGTTAGAGTCACACAATAGGCATATATACCGATTCATTTTTACAGAATTTAACTCGTTTTTAACAAACACATAGAAACACTGTTAACTTTACCGTTAATTATATTTTCGACTTAACTCGGAGACATCAATTTTACTTCGTAAGTGAAACCTTCTCCATGCAGCACACAAATAATCTCAAGAGAGCTCTGTTTGGGTGTTCGTGTGGGGAAAGGTTATTATGTGATGAATGCTCAGAATGATGTAAATGAAGCCAATTATGAGACTATTTGTACTATGACAATAAATATTCAAACGGATATTACGTTGCGTCGAAAATTTTCCGGCCCACAGCCGATACATCACCGCAAGTCATTAAAATCAACACACCCCAATCGAACTGTGTAAGTGCGGTGTAAGTCAGCCAATAGTTCGTGCCCGTGAAGGCTACGGTGTGAGAATGCAGGAGCCCAAACGTCAATACTATCTTTTATAGGGGAAATTGGAAGGTGATGGGGTAGTCTTTTGGCTGCTCCTTCACCATCCGTTTCCTGAAAATTCGACCTAAAATTTTGAATAACAATCGGCTTAAAATCTCCACACCGAGTAGTCTATTGAGCACTCGTAATCTTCTAATATCGGCATAATCAATTCTAAGGCCAAATAAAGGAAGGTAACGGGAAAAAACGTCATAAATCATTGCTATGATAAAAGTTTAATATTAGTAAAAACGCTAACAAGTATTATAGAGATAACTTGCTATGATAAAAGTTTAATAGTAGTAAGAAACAAGTATCATAGAGATAATTTGCTATGATAACAGTTTAAAATTAGTAAAAACGCTAACAAGCATTATAGAGATATGGTGGAAACTTAATATTAGTAAAAATGTTAACAAGCATTATAGCGATAACTTATCTGCGATAAAAATTTAATTGACAATTAATATTAATCAAAACATCAATAAACGCTATAGTAATAACTTGTCATTAACAAACCAAAATCTGAAATAATAAACTGTAATCGTTAGGTGCATGATGCTAACCATCGGAATAATAGGTTATAACTGAAATAGTAAAAGATATACTAAAATCCGAACCCTTAATAGAAATCTTTGAAACAACAGGAAATATTATAATACCCTGATCATGACCATACTAAAAATCTAAAGAGTAATTCCCATGATTGCACACTAACATGCACTAGTTCAATAATTTGTTATTTCACATCCATAGTCACTATGACAGGGAATGTCGTGTGCATTTTAATGTTGCTGCTATACAACACCTAAATTGTCAACGTTAATGACTAAAACCTAACATCCATTGGGGGTAATTATAAAATAGAAGTGTATTTGAACAAGATGAGCCAAAATAATGCTTTTAAGGAATAAATTTATAACAATTATCATAGTTAAAAATCACAACCGACTCGTTGAAAACGATACGAATATCAAAACTAGAAATACCAACACCACAAATGAAATCACAGTAATCACTATTCCAGGTATAGAAGATAACATCATAAGAAAAGTTGAATCATCCAATTGTAACCGATTATTCGTCTCATAAGAGACCAGGTGCCCACCAGTTGGACCGGTATTGTACCATTTGAGGAGAAAAATAAAAAAACGTGTTGAAAATACCCGTGACTTGTCGAGTGAGATGGATGCCTAAAAAACGATGTATTTTTAGGCAGAAGCAAACGATCAACATACTCACCAAATCCGTTAGATGGGACTCAATTCAACGTATATGGGCAGCAAGTAATGTGGTGGATCGAGGAGGTGAAACTAATAATAATGTATAGGCACCTAGAAAACTAAAATGAGATTCTAAGAAATGAATAAAATAAACTGACTTGTAAAATAAACTAGCGACTCACCAAAAGAACACTTTAAACTGGCTTAGAAAAACTGAAAACGAAATTCTAATAAATAAATAAAATAACTGGCCGAGTTATCCAACGAAAACTAACTGACCTTTAAATAAAAACATTGACATACTGACTGAAACACCAACGATAGTGTCAGCACCTCCGTGAAGAAAATCGATGAAAGAAAATGGCATTGATTGACACAAGCAATTAAATGAATTCCTGTGCACAGTAATGAGGACGCCAAGACACTCTCTCGTAGAAATTCTGTTCTGTACACCGCCCCTACATGGTGTGGCGTAGGTTCTTAGACATAATAAAAGTGCTAATCGGATGCCTTCCATTTTATTAAACTAACGACGCAGGATATGTCATACAATCGGGAACATTTGAGGAACGAAGGAACCGATAGAATTCGAGAAGAGACCAGCGGGATAATCATGGAAGAGAAAGCTGCATAGCGAGATGGTAAGTCTGTCTTCTGATAATAATACATTTTTACCATTAATGTCAGGGTCAGGCCTTTGGATGATGCAGTTTCCAGTATAGGATTTTCCTTTCGTCCAGATGCGAATATTCCAATGAAATCGATAATTAATCACGATGAAGAAAACGATTTGTGATATCACCACCTGATAATAAATATGATGTTTTTTCTCTGTTAATCTATCTGATTCTTACTATATCGTTCACGAATAAGACCGATGGGGACCATGAAACCTCACTCAGCAGCACTTAAATGCAGAACAAAAAGTCATTTGTCTCGTCAACGATTCTCACGTTTTTAAGAAACAAGATAACATAAATGCAATGAATGAACTTAAACGAATTGATCATACTCATAGATTTAGATGAAGCGAACCTAATCAGGATTTGTTAGAATAAAGGGTCACAATGGTGAAGATCGATAAAACCAATTCCATTACAAATCTAATCATTACAATGATAAAGCTAAATTACGAAATCAAACAATCACATTATGAAAATCTAATAATTACAATGATGAAGTTAAACAAAACAAATTTTATTATAGTCTAATAGTTACAATGATGAAGCAAATAAAACAAATTGAAGTATGAAATTAAACCATTACAATGATAAAGTTAAATAAAACAAATTCTGTTACAAATCTATTAGCTACAAGGATGAAGTAGATAGAACAAATCAAATTGCGAAATTAAACAATTACAATTATAAAGATAGATGAAACGAACACGATCATGAAAGTGAGCGAAATGTTAGGTATAAGGAGTTGTGCGAAATGAACCCAATTATGAGTGCAGGTGAAGCAGTTACCATTGAGAAATGGAGTGAACTACCATTTACGGAACAAATAAACCCGCTACGACTATAAATGGCCTACAAACACCCGACATGCGACGCGAACCTGCCAACCAACGGCAGACCAAGTATCCCTATTGACGACCCAGATTGGAATTTCACGAACTTTAACGTGGTACGACGGCGTATTTACCTAACTCCCTAGCACTCCAGAAAGTAGGACATTGACAACGTGTTAATTTATATTATATGTTCCGTTATTTTTTTTCTGATTGACTCTACCAACTCCAAACAACTACCACATTTCCCTACTCAACCAATAAATAAGATCGTTCCAGACGATTGTTATCTGATGGATTTGTTAGAATAAAGTGTATCAACGACCAATTAATCGTTCAATATTTCTAGACAACTCCTGGATCGACGCGTAACGAATCACCGTGCGGTTCCCCGCACACTCGGCTGCTAGATGTAAGGAGGCAATGTGGGACGCGGGAGACCAGGACGGGTATTCAAAGGGATTTCGGGGAAGTCGACCTTCCCTTCGTAGCCATAAAAAGAGAACCCGGCAGCAACCCAGCCCGAGAGATCCGAGGACAGGCCGAATACCTCCTAGCTCGCCTTGAAGAACACCAGCGACAAACAGACAGGCAGGTGGAGAGGGCTAGACGCCACCTAATGGAGGTCAATGAGGACATCGCAGAAGGGAGAATCTCAAGCAGGGAGAATCTCAAGCACGGATGGATACGCCCATCCGTACAACACATTGTACAATCTTGATGACCTGAGTCTAAACGAGTGGTCCGCCGCCATCAACGTGGTAGTCCCACGAAAGATCCTCCCGCGGGAAATGCGGAACGGAGAGAGACGTCCCAACAGCAATCGCGACCATCCATATGCTCGCGAATACCCAAGGCAAGACTCCCACCGATGCCACCCAAGATCCGAACGACATTAATTATTGAAAAATAAATATTTAGACTTCATTTGTTTGTTTTCGTCCCTCAAAATAATTAATAATAAAAAATTAAAGTAAATCTTATAGTAAGGCCTTTGACACAGAAATATAAACAAGATGAGTGATGTTTGTAAATGATTATGAAACTTGATAACTATCTCTTCTTCTTGTAGATATGGAGCCAATACAAAATTTTGAAACGAGAACTGGACAAGGAAAGAAAAACAAATGTGGAATTGCCCCAATAAATCATGCATTTAACAAAGGAAATTCAGCAGGTTAAAGCAACCTGGTTAGAGCCGAGGAAAGTAAAGGCCCTCTACCAAAAGATGACCGCCGCGCAACGGGGATGGGCTGAGGGGAAGCAGCTCAACTAGACTCAGAAGGTTCAGATCCGCGGCCTAGAGGTAGCGTTATTTGCTTGCCAAGAGGGCAACGCGGTAACGTACCCGTTAGTATTTGCACCGGCACAACTGGCCTATAGAGAAACGACGGAGGCCACAAAACCCACGAACAAACTTGTCAAGTATCGACCCGGGAAGGCGGAGCGTGCCAAACGCCGTGCCGCGCTAACTAAAGAATAATATCCTTTTCTGATTGTTATTTAAATAAATGGCTGTAATGATTCTCGATTTTGACTTGATTATCTCAACAAGCTAATTATCCTTAGAATTAATTAAATCGAATCTTGAGTAGCTCCGAGACCAAGTCCAAGTGATAAGAGCTTCAGATACACAAGTAGGGGACCAGGATAGTAAAGCGCACATGAACCTTCTAACAGTAGTGCGTTGAACCCAACTTGAGGTCGGGCCAGAGTAGTTCTTTCGTATCGCTCACCTTTGGCGATCTCAAAACCGATGGTTACATTACCAACGTTGCTCGACAACGGGTAACCATTGGAGGGTAAGGAAAGGTTCTATTTTGGGTCAAGGTAACACAAACCGTAAACCCCACAATTTATACTAAATTTTATTAAAATAAAAACATCTACTTAATTCTGAATATTAAAACAAAAATTTTTAATATTCATTATTGGACATCACTATGAGATTTCTAGATGGCATAATTACAATTGAATTTTTACAAATTGTAGTCTTCGTTTAGTATATATTATTGAATTTCTAATGGAAATAGATTAAAAAAACATAGTAGTAAACATGCATCAAAAATTAAATTATGAATAAATAATTTTTATGACATGTTATTTTGTTAAACAAAGTAGACAAATTAGGGACTAGGGGCCCATAACTGAATGTTGTCTATGGGCCCGAAATTTCTAGCTACGTCACTGTTAATTAGTTAAAATTTCCAGCACTAACTCAACAATTAGTTGAAAGAATTATAAGAACTATAAGAAATCTTATCACATCGACACTGAAAGGTGGGTATGAAGATCTGGCATGAACTTTAACGTAGAATAGAGTTCAGCATAAAATCATTCGACAAAGAAATAAATTATGGACGAAATGTTAATTTACATTCAAACTTGAGGCAAGCAGATTTATCAAGAAAAGTATTGATGGAAGGCACAAGGAGGGTATGTGAAACAAAGGCATATACAAAATCGTCAGGCTTCTATCCCCTCATTGATTCGAACTTCATGTCAAAAAGGGAACGAAAGAATGGATCGAGTGGCTGAGAGAAACAAAATTAAGATAATTGTTTATTGATAATTCTTATTTATTTGAATTAAATAAAACTTATGACGGCAATTAAGTCTTTTCAAAATGAGTTGGATGCAATTATTGAAGTGCTAACATTTCGTAAATTTAATGATTAATTATTTTAAATTAAATTAATTATTTTAAAGTAATGGTATTTTTAAAAATAATTAAAATATTTAATTAATTTTAAACATAATAAATATCACACATATTTTTTTACGATAAAAAAAATTCAAATTTATTATTTTTAATAATGAAATAGTGAATTAACACGAAACTTTATCATAACTTCAAAATCTACTTTTGTTTATATATATCATTATTACTTAAAGTTGTAACAATAAAACTGTAGAATTATCAAATATAGCAAGTATGAATAAAAAAATGTTTAAATTATTCAAAGACAAACACAAGGCATTTATATATTATATTTAGTTTGAAAACAATTATGAATAATTTATAGTTAGATTCTAATTTCAAATCCTATTCAGATGATCAGCTTATCACTGTTTGCGAAAGAAAATTCAAATTACAATATGTAAGTCATTTTTAAAATTAATAATAATCTTAAGAAGCTCTGAAATGAATATCCTCACATAAATTTTTCATAATATTTTATTTTATTTTTAAATGTAATGTAAAAAACGTCAATTGTTTTTCAATTATCAAAAGGTTTTCTAATTATTTAAAAATTAAATAATTAATTATTATTTTCTATTATTTCCACTATCTACTTAAAAAGAAAATGAATGAATAACTATTATTTTATAAAAATGCGATAGTTTTAATTTACCAACCAAATTTTTTGTAATTATCCGCGGTTGACAAGTTTTATATCTATTCGAAATGAGTTTTAAAAGGTTTTCAAGCCTTATAATCCAAATTCTTTTTTGATTATATCAATGGACAAACCGAGATATAAATTATTCCTAGGCTAAAATCCACTGATATATCTTCTGTTTATCTGAGGCCAGAATCAAGTGGACTACTTAAAAAGTCAAAGTGGTAAATATATAATTCAGAATTTCATTAATAAATTTCAATTAACAAATCGAAACTGTAATAAATTTAAAATTCATTTCAAGTGTGACGTGTGCATTCACTGAAAACACAATTTTATTCAGGATATCCGGCCTTTTGTCGATTCAACCAATCAGGATGTTTCTTTGATTTGGAATTAAATATTTTTTATGAAGTTTATGAAATATTATTATAAAAATATTGATTTTGTTTAGCCTTAATTAATAATGCTTTAAAACATCTTAAGAGATCATATTAAATGATTCTGAAACAAAAGATCAAACGAGTGATTTACTGTAAGTTTGAACTTAGGAATACTTTTCTCTTTGTCTCTCTTTACCTCTTCCATTAAATACACATCAATTTTCCTCCGTTATTATCGGACCTTGCCGTTGACTTAGAGGACTGCTTAGACGAAACCCATTTTGTTTTGAGTTTAGGATTGGTATACATAATTAATTTTTTTCACTTGTAACAATGTAATGAATAACGAGCTCATTAAACTGCCTTGAGATAAAGAAATTATTGAAGATCCTTGAACTTTGCCTTTTCTTTAGGTTCGTGTGTCACCGATTTTCCAGCTTTGTTTATCTTTCCCAAAGAACCTAAAATGTCGGTGTATTATTTTTCTATTCATCACATATTTCAAACCGAAACTCTTCATTGAATTTTGAAAGCCACCGTTGACATTTTCTCATAGAAACAGAATTTACACTGAGATTTTGGAAGTTTAACAACAACTGATATACTAAGGCAAAGATTACACAATGATCCGTACCTTGTGGCAATTGTCGTTCTATATATTCCGAAAGGTTACCCACTGTATGTTAACACCTGCAATATATCGCTGGCAAAGCATAAATTAGCCATAATCTTTATTTTCTTATTTAACCCAAAATCATTTGATAACTTCCTTTTAAGTTTTTATCATTCTTTATTTTAATTAAGCATCAAAATGACTGCTGTTATTGAATTCTTCAAATTAATCGTGACGGCCATGGTGAGTTCAATTCCACAGTGAAAGAAATCAATAAAACACTCAGTTCAATTTTAGACAATTGAGTGCAAATCAACATTTTTTCTATTGCATATAATGTACTTAAATCTAATCATATTACATATATCTCGGATATTTTGTTGCCATTCAATACGTGATAAAATATAGTTTATGCGATGGCTATGGTCTTGTTTAATTGTTGTAGCTACCTTGTGATTTTATATTGCATAGATCATAACATATTGTTTATGTGACGTTCAATCAAACAAGTTCAGAAACATCCTTTATATGTTACTGTTCATATAGTCACATGTTTCTTGAATACACACCGAAATCCTAGCAACGATTTCACATATAAACAAATCCCTAGGAAAACCCAAGTGTACCTCGATTTACGAATTGCTCTGCATACCAACCTTTCGAGATATAAAAACTTTTTCATATCCTGTTTTGATCCACAGTCTTAAGATACAAACCGTCATAATTTTCTTTCCCCATAAAATAAATGTTAAACTATTGTTTCTACCTTAAACCTATACTCAAAATAAAAAAAAATCAAAATATGGTTATTAAATATTATTTTAAAATTATATATTATTATTTATTATTATTATAAGTATTATTATTATTATTATTATTATTATTATTATTATTATTATTATTATTATTATTCTTAAGCAAATAAATAAATAAATGATAATATAAACATTTCTACCACTTTGCAGAAAGGCTTATCTAATTATTTATTTACTTGTTCAACATTAAATCAATGTTTCTACAAAGAAACCAACATTTTATATAATAATAATAATAATAATAATAATAATAATAATAATAATAATAATAATAATAACAATCGTTTTATTTGAAATATTTAATTACTTTTAATATAATATTTTTTTGTAGGAAGACATGAAAAATTTACGTAAGAACCTTGCTGATTTTGTTCAAGAAATAAAAAGTAAACAAAATTTGTTTTATTCCATGTTTATTTTTGAGTGGACTGCAGATTTTACAACGATTATTGACAACCTATACACATGCTTCAGAAATTTATATGAACCAGATTGGCTTGGAAACTCAGAGTTTCATCAGTCTTGTCAGGTTAGTTCTCATCATTTATTACATAACCCTGTAAGAATGACGTAACTTTTCGTCCTAGACTAATCAGTCTTTTTTGTTCGTTCGTATCGTTTAATCAAAAATTATTTCATAATTGGTATTTTGAGAAACTTTGATGAATGCCAAAATATTTCAAAATAGTTCGTAAAATTCATTAATTTATTAGGTTAGGATAAAGCTACAACTGACCTTTAAGTTCAGAACAAGATCTTTTCTTGATTTTTCACTTAAAATTAATTTTTCGAAAAACCGATTAATTAGGTATATCAATAAGATCGTTTATCTTTTTGTTCACCTTTGATCTGTTTTCCTTTAGAATTTAATGTATCTTCATTGTGGCTATTGATCAATCTTTGATTTTGTTATATTCTACAATAACCTTCGATTCTTGAGAAATAAGTGCCACAAATTGTGTTAAATAAGGAAACAATAAACATTGATCTATAATCGAAATGATGATAAATGGAATTCTCAAGGCAATTAGGAATATCAATATAATAATTTAGACAATAAGAGAAGAAATCAGAGAGATTTCTGAACATCATTTAGTTGTTGGTATATATTTTATGCGGTCAAAACTTGGCTATTATTATTTTCCAATGGTTTCACAAAGAAAAATATTTCTTTTTTCAACGGCGAGAAGGAAATTAAATTTTGTTTTATTGAAATTAGCATTGTATTATGTGTATATAGTTTAGGAGATAACGTAGGAAAAAAGTAGAATACAACACTCTGCAAAAGACTTCCATTTTCAGATTGACAGAGTCAAAACATCTATTTCAAAACCAGTATTTCATCACAACTTGTAATCCAGTGATTTTTTTTCTTTCAGAATATCTGAGGTATTTCGGATATACTCTTTTTTAAGATAAAACCCAAGAAAAAAATCTAAAGCAATAAAATCTATTGAACTAGACCAGGGTTAGCCAAGTCGCGGCTCATTGCAAGAACATTTTCGGCTAACTAAACCATTAATAAATGTTTTTAAAATATACCGAAAATCAAAAAAAGAATATTTAATTAAAGCAAAGCATATTATGAACATTATTTTCAGTGTAAATGAAAATGTTATTTTTATTTTCACTTCTTTTAACTTATGTAAAATCAATATCAGTATTCCTTTTTATTACTTCGGCATGTATTGATTTTTCAAACAACTTTTTATAAATTAAAAATTTATTTATATTGTAGAATAATAAAGAAAAGAATTAAATTTCATTTAATAAACTGTTTGTGGATTTTTTGTGGCTCATGAAATTTTAGACATTTTATTTTTGACTGTTCATTAGATTTAGATTGACCAGGTTTAAACTAGACGATCAGTGACAATTAATATTTAAAAAATACACATTTCTTCTTCTTCTTCTTCTTCTTCTTCTTCTTCTTCTTCTGATTATTATTATTATTATTATTACCAAGAGTTTTAATTCTGAATTGGGCTTAAATTTATACACTTTATTTCTTTGGAATAACTCAAACCTTGATCACCTTACCAATGAAAGGTAGTAAGGAGGCCAAAATCTGCCACAAAGAAAAATACGAATATTTATGATTTAATTTTTTATTTATTGCAGCATTCGATAAAAATGTGGAGGATATTCATTGATGAATTCAAAAATGATATTTTACCGGAATTCGAAAGTTATTCAGAAAAATTCCCCGAAATCAAAGTTAGAAAATCTATTTAATTAAATGATTAATATTTTAACTGAGAGTGTTAATGAAATAAAAGCAAGTTTGAGTTTACCTAAATAATAAAATTAAATAATTATTAAAGTAAGCATAATGAGTGGAAAGAAAAAGGTATACAATAAAGGATATGTTGCTCCAAAAATTTAAGATGCAGTATCAAAAGGAAGAAATTAAAAAATGAAAAGTAAATGGTTAAGAATCGATAAAATACAGTAAAAAAATAAGTACAGTAAAGAAAAAAAACAAAATCAAAATTAAATTTTTATAACTCAATAGGTTTTACGAGATAAAGAAAATGGATTACCGGGAATGTTGGAAAGTAACATCTTTAAAAATTGTATATCTCGACAGATTTTTTATTGACCTAAAAAGCAGAAAATGCAAAGCAGAAAGAGAGAGAGAGTCAGGCTCGTGTTCCCTCTCATTGTAATAAAGAAGGACGAATCAAACGATACAACAAAATTCAAACTCTCTTAGCAAACTTTTTAATATAGATAATAACTTTGTTGTCGACATTGATACAAAGCCATTTTTAATAATAAAAGAACCGGGGGTTGTCCAAATGAATATGCTGAAAGAAGAAATAAAAATTAAAGTAATGATCATTAAGTACCATCAGAATAAAGACTATTAAAGGGAAACACAATTTGAATCACAACAGAAAATAAGTGAGAAAAGGGAAGAAAAGCAACATAATTTTAAAAAGAAAAAGACAGACGAGAAAACAGAATTAAAGTAAAATGCAAATTGAATTTTACAATTATCAGAGAAAACATTGTCAGATCGAAGGAGCAATCAATACCAATTATAGTTATCAAGTTAATACAAGCTAAAGCGAATAAAGCAACTAGATCGAATCTATCGATTATAAAAACCAGAAACAGTAGTCAGGTGGCTGCGAATTCCAATTATATTGTAAAAGTTCTATTCCACCCGAAGCTTTCCAACAAGCACACAAACTATTGTTGTAATATCGAAATATTTTTATGTTATAAATTGAAAATCAATTGTGTTGATCAATAAAAGTTGTCTAGAACTCATTATTATCAAAAAAGGCAAACTTTGGAATCAAATTAATAATTGTTAATTTAAAATTTTCATCGACAAGCCCAACGCAAGTTAAATGAATTGAATTTAGAGGTAAACGTTAATTTCATTAATTTAAGTATTTTGATTTGATTTGATTTTTCAAAAGTTATTCAACTTTTATTAACTTTTGTTTGAAAATTTACATTTTTATCACGCTGAGTGCCAAAACACTGCATTATTTTTTTAACCCCTGATCCAAATTGTATGCCACGTTTTCTAACATGCATGTAATTGAGAATCAAGGTTTGTTGTACATGGTCTCAATGGGAAACTGATGCGTGAGAGAAACCCCGTCTCACGGGGCTTTATGTGAGAAATACGGTATGCTTTACACGACCCAAACTGTTAAATAATATATTAATAAATAAAATTGATTTCAAGAAATGTTGATAAATTATGTTATAAAGTGCTGCTTGATTGACTTTTCGCACAATAACAAATGTTTTGAAAATCAATAAAAATTTATTGATTAAGATAATTTTGTTTCACTGTAATCAATATGATTATTGGCACTGATTTTAAAATGAATAATTATTTTTACTATTAACAAATGAATTTATTATTAATTATTTAGTTGAGGATTTTCACATCTATTATTCATAAAATTGTACTATTTTTAGTTTGGATATTGAACAGCAATAATAATTTAAAAAACAATGATAATTATTTTATAATCTTTAAAAAGTCAATCCGTAATAATAATTTCATTTTTTCATTTTGATAATAGATTAAATATTTTTTATTACACACAACACAAACTTTCAGCTTTGACTTTATCAATGTTATATAATAATAATGCTGATAATAATAATTGGTATTGATTATGGTATTAATAATAATACAAATAATAATAATAATAATAATAATAATAATAATAATAATAATAATAATAATAATAATAATAATAGTAATAATAATAATAATAATTATAACAATAATAGTAATAATTATAAAAATAATAATAATTATTATTATAATAGTTTCTACTATAAATCTGATTCATAGTCAAATTGTGTAAAAAATATTATGCCACTTATAAAGAAATCAGAGGTGAAACACAAAAAAATCTTTATAATAATAATTATAATTATAATAAGTAATAGTAAGAATAATAATAATAAATTAAATAAAAGAATAAATTATTTATTAAATATTTCATATATAATTACCATTATAAATACAGCGATTAATTTGTTTTAATTCATATTGTCAAATTACATAAATGCGATTCCATTAATGCTGTGATTAGTAGAATATTTCTAGTAACGCGTCAAAAGCAAATGGCATACGTCGGGCTGGTTAAAGATACAATATCTTATTACAAAAAGGATAATGGATATCAAAATTAGAAATAGAAAAAATAGAATAATTGTAAAATATCTATTTCTGATCTTAATGAACAGTTTTGATCAGGTCTACGTTGTTTTTTTAATGCATTTGACACAATAAAGTGAAACATGAAGATACAAAGATTTTCAATGCGACCACTTATTATTAATTAAAGGTTATTTAAGTCACGAAGAGAAACAAACTCAATGAAAGTTGACAGTCAAACAAACAATGCCAAATCACCATATATTAATCATTATATAAAAAATGTTATCTGGTTAACCGCAAGCAATTTTGATTATGAGCGTTGAAAATAGATATGGAACATCTCTGATCTACACTATTGACAAGATTTCGGTTATTACGCGGTGAACCTGGCATGTTGATTTATGGCACTTCTAAGGTTTCACCATAACCACACATGTGTTATTTTTACACACACACACACACACACACATATATATATATATATATATATATATATATATATATATATATATATATATTTATAATTTTAAATTTGAATATGCTGTAAACACAAAATTTGCATTTTTGGGAAAAATACACCAAAGCACCATCAGATTAAAATGTTGTGCTCATTTGACAATGTAGAGAGAATCGGATCTATTTTACAATTGCCCCGTGGTTCTGACTTCATGTTGATAAAAGTATGTGATTTTCTTCTGTAATTTTCTGGTCAGGTTACATGAATTCATAATGAATTATGCCTACACAATCTTGTTTGGGTGTAGTCCAGCTTCAAGTGTCGGAATCGACATTTGCCTTTTTAGACCTGAATTAATTTTAAGTCTTGAAAAATTATTCTTGATTAATATTTTTTATGAAATTATTTAGGTTACAAATAAAAATATTTTTTCATATTTATATTTTCTTTAACAAACTTAAATAATCTTCTAATTGTTATCATTAGGAGCAGAAATACATCATAAAGCTATGTTTATTGTAAAGGACATCGGGTCTGAAGAGGTTAAGACTTTTCATAACGTCCTTGTGAGTATTTTCCAAAGGAAACGGATATGATCTTCTGGTGTTCGACCAGTAATCCCCCCCTTATATAACAGTGCCCAAGAGGGGTGACGACATATTGTTTATTAGATGCATACATAATAGATTATTATGTATTTAAAAAACTGTATAATTAATAGTAAAGAAGGCGCTTTTAAAAATTATAATTTTTTATAAAATATCATTTAATTTTTTTCCCAGTATTTGAAGTCATTTTAATTTTTGCACTTATTTTAAAAAAAAAATTAAAATTATCCAAATCAAAATTCATTGATTATTATTGTTATTATCAAATCAATAGAAAAATAAGATTCAATTTATTGATTAAATAAATTTTGAATTACTTTAAATTTTAATTAACGGAAAGTGCTCTAAGTCTGCAAATATAAAATAGATTTTCTAGATATATTTTCATAAATCGCGTTTCTAGTTTAAAATTCAGTGAAAAAAATGCGAAATTTTCTCGAAAAATTATCAATTAAAATCAATTTCTTCAAAGGTTTAACTGTCCAGTTCAAGCGAGTCTTGCGGAGTGCAATTCCGTAACCAACGCAAGTCTTGCAGTGCAAATAGTAATTAGCTTGGCTAATCTGACCTTACAAGATTATATGGAAAAAAGGCCAAAAGATCCGATGTGAAAATTTATATTCTGAATAAAATATTTATTAGAATATTTAAACAGTTTATTATTACAACGATTAAATATTACGGACTCATGAAGGAAATAAATTAAATAAATACCTTGAGTAAATGCATCCTTTTGTGTTTTATGTAAAGTGAAATAATAAATATCACCTTTGACATTCATTAAAAAACATGCAATCCTATAATTTAACACACACACACACACACACACACAATCAATTCTTTTTATGCGTTGTATAAATAGGGATACGTTCCATAATTTTTTTAAAACACATAAAATACAAATAAATTAACAGTTGGTGGAGAAATTGAAAAACGCATAAAATTACGTAATGATAAATATGAAGTTTAATAGTTTTTTTTGCTTTTAATATTTTTAAAAATTTAAAACGGAACCTTGTGATTTGAATGATTCTCTATTCAAAATTATTTGGTTAGTTTAGGATTGACAAGGATTATTCCTTTTCTGGACCGAAGAGGAAAAACCGCATAACTTCAAAAACACAAAAATACGCATAAAAAAGAATTGATTGTATTTATAATAAGAAAAATCAAGACTTATTTCTATACCAGCTTTCATAAATTAACATAAGAAATGACAAATAAGCGTGCACAAAAAAAAGTTGTATTTTTCATTAAATTAATTTTTTTAAAAGGTTATTTTATCATTTTTAATTTTTCAATGTTAATAACATTTTTATTTAAATTAAAGTTTCCTAATTTATTATGAAATTTAGTTCATTTATATTTATTTTTAAAAAATGTGAAAGTTTTAAAATTTTCATTTAAATATAGATTTTTAAGTTTCTTAAAATGTTTTTATCCACAAATTATTTCGAGAAATTTTTTTTATGTGATTGCAGTAACTTTCTCCCCGTTCCGTGATATTGATCAATCTTTTTTATTTATAGATTTCTGAATGCCTAAAAATATTTAAATCTAAAATTATTTTTTCACTTTTTCAATGTTTTTCTTCAACATTTTCCATAATTTCCAGTAATCTGTTATCATTTACCGAATTTCTAAAAAGTTTTAAATTGTAATTTTATTAAATTATTATTTACATTTTTGTTGTTGTTTTGGGATAGCTAATGGTAATTTATGAAAGATGGTGTAAACTCTTCTATTAACCATAATAATATTTTCCACATGTTCGTTAATTGCTTTTTACTGAATAAATTCAAAGTATCATCACAGCAGGATACAATCAGATCTCAGTCATATTATCACAGGTTGTTTAAATGCATCAGATTAAATATGTTAACAAGCAAATTAATAATAGTGAATAGAGAATTACAATAAGATACACAATAATGTAAACGATATTTAATTGTGAAAATGAAAATAAGCGCCATTTCCGGTTTATCGCATATATAATTTTTAATTTACGTATAGTCAAACATCAAAGAGAAATACTGTACAACGAGCTACTCATTTTATTATTTTGTTTTCTGTAGAATATTTTTTTACTCTTGTCTTGTAAGCCTCAGAAAACGTGTCTAACAGATAAGCCGCTCAGGCCATGTTCACCGAAGAGCGTGAACTATGATATTTACACGCCATTCTGTTATTTAAGATATGTAAAGTATATTATAAAAAAAATTTGAAAGTAAAGTAATTCAGGTCTTCTGGAGTGATTCCTGAAGTCCATTTCCGAGCCACTAACCAATATATATATATATATATATATATAAAACAAAACTACAAGTTCGATTTGGCTGAAATTTCGACAGTAGCCGTCTAGAAACATGTGCTATACGATAGTAAATTTTTCTTGCGATAGTGGGGCCACAAGATCGGTGAGGTACCTATTTATGCATATATATATATATGCTTAAAATTGACAAAAAAATATCGAAGTCTTTAAATCCATGCAAAAAATAAAGCTCTCAACGTCCGTTTCATTCCCTCTGAAATTCCAGACAAAATCATTTCTGTAATTCAATTATCTCACTTTTTTCTTATTCTTTTTTATAGTTTCCAATTAGAAAAATTATTTATTTATTAATTTTCTACGAATTCGCGTTTCTGTTCTTTTCATATTTAATTATGTACTTTTTTAAACTACACTCAATTTTACCATCACCTATTTATTTCAGGTGGTTTCAATTTAATTTTTAAATCTCAATGCAAATTTAACACGGTAATTTTTAAAAAAAGGTTGAATGCCAGACTTAATTTCGGATGGTCGATAATTTAAAAAATAATTAACAATTAAAACAAAATCAAATTTATTATATTACTAAGTTAAATTGTAGAATTAAATTAATTGACTAATTGATTGAACTTCACTTACTAACAGAATTAATTGGAGCCATTTATCTTTATTGTCCGTATTTATCGGCTCATAATTGAACAGAGTGATATTTTTCATTTCCATTGATCGAATGTTTAAATTCAATATTTATCAGCGGTAACAATACTCACAGGCAGACGCTGATTACACACACACACACTCACAGACCGGTACACATGCACTCGCAGACCAGCATACATGTACTCACAGACCAGCATACAGGCACTCGCAGCCTGGCACACATACACGCACACAGAGAAGCACACATTAAGAACCGTATGTACGGCATAATGCAAATATCACTTAAATTAGTTGGATAACTTTCGATTATTCAAAGGTGTTTTCATTCTTTATAAATGGCTATTTTTAATCTTTTGTATTATTCACATAATTCAAATGATTTGTTTTGATTTACAGAATTATAGAGATTATATTAATAACACTAGATAATAACAAATTCAAAAAAAAATAATGACAATAATAATAATAATAATAATAATAATAATAATAATAATAATAATAATTATAATAATAATAATAATAATAATAATAATAATAATAATAATGAAATGGTGGTTTCTATGTGGCAGCGTTAATTATAATTACAATAAAAAATGATGATTTTATAATTGAAATTTTTGTCACCCATAATAATAATAATAACCAATATATGTCGAACATAAAAAAAATAATTTTAAATTCAAAATTTAAATTTTCTTTTCTTGATGTTCTTATTATTTTGATTTCCAAATGCAAATTTATTTCTGAGATTTTTGAGATCTTTGTAATTGAATACTCAGTAGATAAGCAGACATTCTGTGTAATGCCTAGGGGGGGGGTATATTTAGGTTGACAGCAAACTAATTATTATGGAATATCAGTGGTACACATCTGAAGTCAAAACCAAATAAACAATACAAACTTTCAAAACAATATATTATATATTATATTAATTAATTTTTTGACACATTTATTACGCCGTATTGTAATTCTCTAGATAATATTTGATCTGTTATTTACAAAATTGAATAATGAAAACTGAAAAATGAAATATTCTGTGCAAATTATTGAATTTATTAAAATTATTTCTATAAATATATGATTATTCCATGCCTTTCATGGACCTTTAAGCTTTTTTAATGTTGGAGAATGACTTTATTGAGGAGGTCGTAGTAGGAATTGCAATAAAATTTTGAATAACTTTTATGTGGAATATTTATCATTATGTACAAGCCTCCCATTTCTCGACCCCTGCAAATAAATTCAAATTTCCTGTTTGCCACAACGGACTTAATGACAAAATGGCTATTCTATACAAAAATATTTCAAGCTTTGAGTTTTTTTAACTTACAATAATTTAGAAGTTGAAGAAGAAATTAAAATTTCTCCAAGAGAAAAATATTTCTATATTTTTAATTTGTGCTGATTGAAGTTCCAATGCATACAAGAATATGAGTTCAATGAATTACAATAAAGACCATATGTTTCTCATTATTATTATGAAAACTTTCCTGTGTCATAAAGCTGGGAATTCATAACCCTTTACATGTCCTCCAGGAATTGCATTTTATAAACATCGGTGACACCAATTTTTAGTGATATTTTTAAAAATTGAAAAATAATTTAGAAATTAAAATAAAAAGAATGTCAAGAAAAAATTATGATGTTCAATGCGATTTGGTAGTAGAGAAATCAGATTTTGTAATCTGGTTGCATTGTCGGAGAGGATGGAATTTCTTACATAGTACTGCTGAGAGTCATATAAGCTCAAATTAGCCTGCTTTTAGTAATAACGGGGAATATCATATCAAAATAACAACAACAATAATAATAATAATAATAATAATAATAATAATAATAATAATAAAAATGATAATAATAATCAATAAAATTATAAAAGTGCTAAACCGCTATTATGCTTGTAAAATTCGTAGAGTATCTGTGCTGAAATATTGTATTACTCAAATTGCACTTTGATGTGCCATTATAATCAATATTTCACTGAATATTCTATACAAATCTACTCTGAAACTGTTAATAATAAATTTGTGAATTCAATAATAAATATGAATACGATATTAGTATTTATGATGTTAATATTTCACAGAGATCTATTGATAAATGCAATAAGAAGGCCAGTGAATTACAGAAACAGAAAGCGACCTATGAATCATACAGAAATAGCAAGAAACCAGAAAGTATAAAAATAAAAAAAGTAAAAAAAGTTTTTTATCTATTCAATCTATAATATGGTTTGATCCAATCAGGCTGAAGGTGATTTGAAAATGGTTCAAAATCAGTTCAAGGAAATGAACAGTGTTTTGAAAACCGATTTGCCACAATTCTGTGATAGGTTTGTTCATTAAAGCGAATGTATATTCTGATCTCATTTCCAGTCGTATTCAGGTATATCTACAACTTTGGTCACTCATGTTTCGGGCAGAAAACAAACTTTATCAATCTCTTCAAGACGTAAGTGATAATAATAATAATAATAATAATTGTTAATAATTATTATTATTAATTACTATTAGTATTATTAATTATTATTAAAAGAACTTCTTTTGATTTTCACCTCTGATTGCTTTTCATTTTACAATGACATTAAGACTTTTTTATTATTTGACTATGAGTCGATGTTTTATTGATATTCACAAATTTTCACTTGAAAAAGGTTGTTCAAATATTTGTGAATATCATTATTAATTATTATTATTATTTTCTACAAAATTTGACTATGAATTAGATTTATTTAAGATATTCATAGTCAAATTTTGTAGTAAATATTTTGTCACTTATAAATAAATCAGAGGTGAAAAACAAAAAAGTCCTTATAATATTATTATTATTAAAAGAACTAGTTTTCACCTCAGATTGCTTTTCATTTTGCAATGGCATAAAGAATTTTTTTAGTGATTAACTATCAATCAGATGATTTATTGATATTCACAAATTTTCGGAACAGACTTTTTCAAGTTATATAGATAAGTTACATATAAGTTATATATAAGTTACAATGTGGGCGAAAGGACCTCATATGAAGTAATGTTTGTGTTTTGATTTTCTATTCAATCTCATTATTTTAGCAGAATGTTGAACTACATGGCAGTGGTGACAAGAGGACCACTCTGAAAAGAAGTGATAAAAGAAAAATTTGTGAATATCAATAAATCATCTGATTCATAGTCAATCAATAAAAAAATTCTTTATGTTATTGCATTATTATTATTATTTATTATTATTAGTATAAGTTTAAAACGATGATTCCTTGGTAGCAGCATAAATTAATATATCAGATAAGTGAATAACAAAATAAGCCGAAGAGGATTATTTAATAATCGAAACTTTTTTCAAAAATATAATTATTACTTAGCAGCAACGGCTTATTTTATTATTCACTTATCTAATTATTATTAGTTGTATTAATTATTTTTAATTTGAATTAAAATTAATTAGGAACGAAAAAATCAACTTATAATCCTGAACCAATTAAATGAGATGGCAAGTTCGGGAAAGTATAGTATTCTTAATCAAACTAATTCAACTCCAAATCATCCCAATTTTATATATGACAAAAAGAAAGCTGCCTCGTGATAAAATTTAATATTTTATTATGTTATTTTAACTATTTTCTAGAGTAATGACATTATTTTCCTCCGAACGTCGACCAAGTGACACTAACCTAACAAAAGGTGGAAGTGCGTGGAACATAAATACCTCTGAACAAGTCTACGACCAAATTCCCTATTTGACAAATGATGCGTCTCTATCTCGAACGAAAAGTTACAACGTGGGTGAAAGGACCTCATATGAAGTAATGTTTGTGTTTTGATTTTCTATTTAATCTCATTATTTTACCAGAATGTTGAACTATATGGCAGTGGTGGCAAGAGGACCACTCTGAATTCACGCTTGTCATCCGAGGTTAACATTGGTATCATGGTATTTGCTTAACATTTGAATATTAGATATCCGATTCCGTTAATCCAAAAGACGATTACGAAAATGCAGAAGTCAAACCAACCGAAGTTAGAAAATCTTAATTTTTATATCTCTTTTCATATGAAATTGAAATTAGGTAACAAATGCACAAACAAAACCAAATGATAACAGAGGGAAAAATGAAAAGAACTACAAAGAAGTAATTGATATTTATCAGTCAAATTTTATTTGTGTCCCAATTATTCTCATAGGACTTAGATCAGAATGATTCCAGTTTATTGGATTCGAAAGGTTTTCTAACAAATTCTGGGAAAATCTCCATAGAAGTGAAATTTTTGATTACTGGATTTTTAACAAATGACTTTGACAGACACTAAATCAGACCCTCACCAGCGACAGTGCCAGTTCCACGTATTCCATAGAAAAAAGAGAACCAATTATCAAAAAGCTTTCATTCAATACAAATTCCGATTCCATTCAACATACACCAGTAAATATAATTAAATAATCAACTAATATGATTTGTTCATTCATAATATGATTTTTGATAAAAAAGAAATTTTAAAAAATTTTAAAATTAAAAGAAATTAAAAAAAATTTTTAATACAAAAAACGATTTGTATATCACACTGTGAAATCCATGAACGTTACAGACCAGGGTGCTGGCTCAGATTCATCCACCGTAAAGCGTTGATAGAGCTGCCTTGTCTTCTCCCGGATTATCAGAAAATCCAACGGAATATTTTTCTGGCGACTATCGCAGATCCAAACGGCTAGGGCAGAATCCATTATGACTTGTCACGACGCGCTTTTTTTTCTTGTTGAAAGAGACAGTAGCCGTTGCACGGAGGTTCTCTTTATCTTTGCGGATGGAGCGAATGATTGACTGATTCACATCGTAATTAAACTTCTACGATTTCCTGACATATTTGATCATATACAAAAGTTTCACTTTCTCCTCGATTGTAAGCATTTTTCTCCGATACTTTGTTTTGTCGTCAGCCTTAGAAGAATCAGCCAGCTTAGAAGACATCTTGGGGATAAAAGTTTTCGGAGATCGTAAGCACTTACAACAATATTAAATTATTGGTAAAAATTAATAATTTAAACTATTAATAATTGAATCCATTTTATTCTTTCCCAATTATTAATGCGGGTAAATAGTAACATTTCCGTAGAATTAACAATTAGTTGAGATACGAAAATGTAAAAATAAATACGAAACAATATTACACATTTAAAAAGTATTTGTAAAAAAAATCAATGGTTTTTATAATTTTAAGTAGTATATATCTACGCGCAAAATTCTCGCGAGCACTGTGCTGATTATCAGCTATGATTATTTGGAATACATATTTGAGAAAACCGCGAGAGTAGAGCCGCTAATTTAAAAGCGCAAAGTGGAGAATGATTACTGTACAACCTTTTTAAGTTTTTGTTAACCAATCTTAATGTATTTATTAAATTTGAAAAAAAAATATTTTGCAATTTAAATAATTTATAATTTTTTATTCACCCAATAAAATTAAAATAAAATATATTTTCTATATTTGGGTAATTAAATAAACTTTGATTGGTGAAAAAACACATAATAAAGAATGTGCCGAAAATTTGAATGGTGTTTGAAGTTTTCGACCTAGAGTCTTAAAATATGTATGAAAAGGAAATGATGTTTCTGTATCCCTCGCTGGTTTCACTTATCTGTGTATAATTATTTATTCATTTTTCTTTCTAATCACATCTTAATTAATTATTTTTCAATCTTTTCTTAAAAGTTAGACTTTTTCATTTGATATTATAGGTAGTCATAATGAGGCCGCCACCTTCTGTAAATTCTGAGATAGAAAGTGACTTGGATTTGGAGAACAATCGACATTCCTATCGCAAAATTATGAAAGAAAACTCCAGATCTTCTCACAATAATTCATCGCCTCAAATAAATCACATAGATTTTAAAAAGCCTTCGAACAAAAGGGTGTCAATGTCTCTCAATTCCGATGAATATTACGAGACAAATTATCTTGACCAGTTCCGTCAACAAGTCGTTGTTAGGTACAATTATACAAAGCAAGATGACGACGAATTAGATCTACATAAAGAAGATATAATTCTTGTCCTTCCATGGCAGAATGAAGATCAGCAGGTATTCGATTTTGTAATTTGCATAATTTACTTTCATTTTACTCGTTTCTGAAAAAATTATTTATTTAAATTTGTTTCCGAATATTTAATTTGTATATTCTCTTTGTCCAAGGTTTGAAACTAAAATGTAGATTGAAAACCTATTATTCTCAAAGAGCTGGTTTCCGGATAATGAAGTGCCTTATAGCCTATAACCTCTAAGCTATAGGGCAATCATTTAACTCACTTATCTGTGTATATACAGAATTATTTCCAAATTGAATATTCTATAAACAGGCAATTTGTATATCATATTCATGTTGACATTTTGTGGTTGGAAAAAACAATAAACCAAAGGACAATTATGTTAAAATGTTGTGCTTATTTGTCATTTGATGAATGCGGAAAGAACCGGATCTATCTTACATTTGTCCCATGCTTCTGACTGCATGTCAATATAAAGTATGTGTGCATCTATCCATTTGTCTGTTTATAACAGATTGAATATGGAAAAGGTGTAATCATTTCTATAAAATGAAAAAACTATTTAATTACAATTTATTAATTACCAAGGTTGACACAGTTGTTAATTCCAGCCCCCATTAAAATAAACAAAACTATTGCTGTAATGCGGAAATTACGATTATTTAAGAAGGAATCAATGCGTATTTTAATGTATTACATAATTTTGTTGCCTGGGAAAGTATCAATTTCATTTAATTAATTTTCATTGAACTAATTAAATTTTAAAAAATCCAATTTTTCTCACATTGTTATTGATTAATTATTGATTGATTATTGTTATTTCATTAATTATATTTCAGTAATGATTTCGGGGCATAATAATTTTATTTAAAAATATTATAATATTTTTATCATATTTATATTTCAATATTTAATTTTATGTTTATTTTTTCTAGATAATAGTTTTAAATTTTAATTAAATTATTATAATAGTTACTTTGAAAATTTTAATTTTTATCATTAACAGTACTAGATTTAGCAATTCATTTATTTTCATTACGACTGTAGATCAATTTTTTCAGTACTACATTTGTTAATTGCTAAATTTTAGTTCTTCGATATCAGGTGTGGCTCTGACTGCTTAAATGAAACTTTTAAAAGAACTTAGAAATTAGCTTTAATAAATTAATTTTATCAAGATTGAAGTCATACTCAGGACGATCTGGAGCCCTTGTGCTACAAATTATAAGGCGCTTTAAAAAATATTTTCAGTTTCTTTTATTTACAAAAATAAAAAGCATACTCAATTTGAAAAACTAAAAATTGTATTTACAAAAAAATGTTTAACAAAATTTAAAATTTAGATTTTACAATAGGACAGTATATAAATAACGTCACGTAGCTAGGGGAGAGGGTCACACATTTGTGACGATGTGTGCCGAGGGGGAGTTTAAGCAGTGTGTCGTCACATTTTAATTTTGTTTTTTCCAACAGAATTTTATACTAATTTCAGATTTCAAGGGCCTCCTTTTTAATAGGTTTTCTCATACTATATTAGAGTGCAGCATTACACTAAATACATACTAGAATGTCAATAAAGTTATTTGAAACATGTTCATTTTCAAATATGAAATACGACATTTTAAGGAGGACCAAAAATTTGTGACGTTATATTTCAAAGGGGTCTAACGTTTTGTGACGACTTGTGACGAGAGGGAGAGAGGGGTAAAAATCAACCAAAAATGCATGACGCTATTTACGGACAGCCCTATACACGTATTTATACAAAAATGATTTATTTATTATATTCACGGACGTCCCCATTCTGCTAGCGCTGCTATGCAGTCAGGACAATCGATTAAACGGCTGTAGTCATTCTAATAGATAGAAATTTGTGTTCTTCCCATATTATATAAAATTTACTGCCCTCACTTCCATACAACAATAGCTTTTGGTAAGTGTAGTGGTGGCTTCTCTAAACCTTAACGATTACCCAAAAAGAAATTTCAACCAGGGTCGATTTACAACAGTACAAGTTAAGCAATTGTCATAGAATATACCCATGAAAGAAGAATTTTTAGGTGAGCTCTCAAAGAAGGATAGGTAATGCCAGCTAAGATGATAACTCTCCACCACGCTACGAGTGATATCAGAAAGAAAAGAAAATTAGCATATATCAAAAATTTTAGTAAATTGTAATTTTTAGATCATAGATTTGTAATTTGTCATAAAAGTCAAAGTGTAAGCTCAATTGGCCCTGTTTTCTTTGTTCCTATCACATTATTTACATTTTTATTCTCGATTCTTATGAAATCCAACAGTTTCTTTATAAGAGTCTAAGATTTTTTTATAAATATTAAATTGCATTTTTTATTAAATTAAATCATAACCAGTAATCACATTGTTTATTTCTCAGGAGGATGGCTGGCTGTTTGGAGAGAATATTGCAACGAAGGAAAAGGGTCTTTTCCCAGAAAACCACACTGCTCGATTATGAACTGACAATTCTCATGTTCAGATTTTTAATATTAAAAAATAATTTTTTATCAAATTGTTATTGTTTTAAATTATTTCTTGTTGGATTTTACAAATTTTCAGATTCTGATTGCGAATGATTCAGTCGAATCTGCTAAAATGCTATTAAATTTAATGTCGTGTTATTATAATATGACACAAGATCAATTCAATTATTAAGGGAACCACAAATTTTATTGGACTATTTTTATCCAATCATATAATACTTATATTTTTGATAAGTGGTGAAAATTAGTAGCGAAAAGTGTATTAATTTAAATTGCATAAATTTTTTAATCCATAAAAATGAACAGTGTTAATTTTCAGTTTTATTATATAAATTATAGCTATTATTGATATTTACATTGCAGATATCTTATGACTGAGAGGTAAAAATCCTGTGAAAAAATTCATAAAATCTCAGCTAATATATCTCCATAATGACCCTATAAAACACTTATACCTCTAGAAAATTATTATAAATAATCATAATTTTACGTACCACCCCATTTAGCATAGCTATCCGAGAAATGCTAAATTATTAGCAAAAGACAACTAATTTAATCATAGAGCATAAGATGCATCAATCAGAACACAACTGTAAATATTTAGTTGCGCAGTAATAAAAAACTTGACATTTTTAATTATGAATAATTACGAAACAGATTATAAATTCATTTGTTTTTTCTTTGTTAGAATGTTTAATTTTGTTCATAACCCTCTGGTTTGAAAAATATATACATCATTAAAACAAAATAATTTCAAATAAAATATGGAGAATCTAATCTAATTAGCAATAATATTTTAAACAAAGTCACCATTCAATATTAACATGCCACGAATATTTCCAAGTGTTCAAAGACCTCGGTTTGCGTGATTTATTGGAACCGGGGAAATATAATGCAAACTGAAACAACGCAAAATAAGACCTGTGCAAACCGAGGTTTTAAATTCCTCAAAAAGGTCGCTAAAATTTTCATTATGGGAGTTATATGATTCATAAAAAGTGATTATACAAAAAGTTTACACCCAAAAAAAATTAATTCTAAATTATTCCAGGAAAATTGCCCAAAAAAATAATTTACTCGGTAAAATTTGGTTAAACTAATTTCAACGTTCTTTAACTACTTACAAATTGTAAATATTTTGTATTTTTAATATCTTTTAGTTTTTTGAAGTCATTTTATAAAACCTTGAATTTGAATTTTAAAAATAAAAATTATTAATTAACTAAAATAATAAAATCAGTGATCAAAACAAGAAAATAAAATGTTTCAAATTGTTATTTTTATAAAAAAAATAAAATTACTCAAAATTTTTTAATTCATGAATATTCATGTGACAATGATTCCAAATATCATATGAAATAATAAAATATAATTATTACCGGATAGGAATAATACAAATATGAATGTAAAATATATGTATAATTTTAGTTAACGGTCACAGAGCTCCATTGGATTTTTTCTTGGAGATCAATTTAAAAAATTTACTAATAATTTAATAGGATAAAATTTTCACTCTTGATACATGAAAAATGATTTTTACAAGCGAAAGTAGACCAGACGTACTTTCGTAAGTACAGTAATTCTTTTTGATGGTCAGTACTGCTCAGTTTTTGTGTACTCCGCAAATTAAGATAGGCATATTCCTATATAAACATTTGAAATTACTTGTTGAATTTGCAATGGGGGTACTGGGTACTAATGTGACAGTTGGAATAGAATTTTCAATTAATAAACATAGATTAAACACAGAAACCTTTTCACCAATGACTTAAAGAAAATGCTATATTGAAAAAATTAGTCGAAATAAAAATATCATTACAAAAAATAAAATATTGAAATCACTTTTTTGTTTCTTAAAATATTTTTTAAACAACATATAATAATCCTCACCGTTTCATCCTTTCTATACTTTACACTACTCTTGCGTGAAAAATAATCTGCCATCATTAATTAATTGTATTTTAATGTAGAGTAATATATGGAACTGATTTATTTCGACAGATTCACTACCATTATCAGGTAGACACGAAATGTTGATACATATTTTAATTTGCTTATGCAAAAATATACACATTGTAATGACAATGACAATCTTGTGGGAAATGATAAATTTGCCGAGGTTAGACATTTATTTAATTTACTAAATCTTCGTTATGTGAAATTTGCTGAGTTTGAAGAAAATCTTAGTATTGACAAAAGTACGCCACCATCTTTTGGTACCGTTGTGGAAAGAGGAAGACTAAAATCTTTTAAAGAAATCAGCAGTTGGATCTCAGAATCTATAAGATATAATCGTATCAATCATTGAATTATTTCAACTGCAAAACAAAATAGATGTAGATTGGCGAAGAAAAAGCCATTAAATATTGTAAAAAATGTGGAGTTAACTTACATAAGATTTTTTAAAAATGTTCATGTCTTCAAAAGTTTATATTGATAATATATGTTTTTTAAATACAGTAACTTCCGGTTATAGTACCGTTACAAATTTGTGGTGGATTGATGTTTCGGAGAAGAATGATAGGCACTCCAATTTTCAATATTAAAATGTATGGTGGAATATCTGGAAAACCCAGTGAATTCAAGATTTCCGTGGGTTAATTGACAACTTCGTCTTAATTCATCACGGTGTCGATGGACTTATATGTTGTGTTTCGCCTGGTATTCCAATTTGAATTTTGAAATTGATGGCATTCACATCATCATTGGTAGCGGCTAATATTGCACGTGAACTGAGCCACTGATGATTTTTTATAATTTCGCGTGATATTTAGGAAAACATGTAGAATCGATTCGTCTTTAGTTGATATCATCTTACAGAAGTTTGCTGCCAATGTGATACATTGTGTAGATCTGTCGATTGCCATCTTCCCATTCCCGATATCAAGCAATTGTTTTGCGAAACGTTACATACTACACAATTTTAAAATTTTTCAATTTAGCAAAATAATGATTAAAATAAATATTTTTTAATTTTTAACCAGTAAGTAATTGCGTATAAATGAATAAATAAATATTTAATTTATTTGATTTTCAAAATTTAGTATATAATTACACACTACATAATTATAAAGTTTTTCAATTTAGTAAAATTTAAATAAATATTAAAATTTAAATAATTTAGCTTACTGCATTTCTTGTAAGTTTTTTTTTCTTGTATTTTTAAATTATTTCAGCAGATGAACAGAGATCTAATGCATACAGGGCATGCATGCATTTTTTGCATTTTACATATATAGATGTATTATTTTAATAATTATAATGATATAAACCAATAAAAGAATTTAATATTTAATTAATGAGATATTTGTTTCGCTTTTCTTTTACTTATTCTAGTTGACTCCAATACCTGTATTTGCTCATTGTAGTTGATGTTGCAATATTTCATCACGATTAAACCGCAAAAAAATCATAATACTATTACAAACTACTTTTGTAAAATTGTGTTTGATTTCGCGAGCCGCAAAATTATCATGGCGGGCCACATGCAGTGAGGGTTGCGGGTTATCTACCTCTGAGCTAAGTAGACATTGTAGTTGGATGTTATTATACGAAGATTAAAGATATTTTTTTAAAATCATAATTAAAATTAATATAAATAACAATGTCCAAAATGATTTAGTATATAATATACATAAGAATTTGAATTCAATAAAAAATACAAACATAAATTACAAAATTATTCTAAATTTTAATTATTATTGCGTTGAATCGACTAAGCTGCTGCATCATAAGATTTCATTTCCAAATTGAATTTACTATAGGGAGAAAATTTGTATGTCACAATTAAATGACATTGATCCAAACATTGCTATGATTGGTATGATTGTTTATCTATGATGACAACGAAACTCTATTTTAAGAGAGGAAACTTATCTTTGAATTTAGAGATTGAACGCGATTTTGAGACAAATTATGATGACATAAAAAATATTTGGCATCATAAATTTTATTATGAGCCAAGAGTAGCACCAGAAGAACATCCAGTTTTACTACCTAAAGCACCATTGAATCAAAAGGTGAACCGTGAAAAGATGGCTCAAATATGTTTGCGACATTCAATTCGCCCGCAATGTATGTTGCAATTAAAACAGTTCTTGATTTTTATACGTCTGGGCGTACGAAAGGTATCGTTTTGCAATCTACAGTTGAAGTATCAATTACTTTTTCAATCTATGAAGGTTATGCGTTATCTCTTTCAATTTTCAGAATGAATTTGGCGACAAATGATTTGATGAAAATACTAACAAAACGAGGTTCTAGTTTTATAAATACACCTCACAATGAAGCAGAAACAAAGAGAAATCAACAATGTTCATTTGCCATTTTGATAGTTATATTGTTACTTAAATTACCAAAACGGTCACTTAATTTTTATTAAATTTGCCTTCTAAATTAGATACTCTTAATTTAATTAAAATGTCTATTAAATTAATTTAATGATCACTAGACATAAATGGTCCCTCAAATTAATAAATTGGTCTCTTAATTAATTTGTTTGGTCGAATAATTTTAATTAAAATGTTATTAATTTTGATACCCATAAAACTATTTATTTGAAAGTGAGAAAACATATTGGTCAAATTAAACCCCAAAATACAAAAATGACCTTTCAGCCAGTGGCCGGTTTTCAAAGTGATGAATCAGATGTAGAAGAAGTATGTGACAAAACATTCAAGAAAACAATTGAGTGTTTAAAGAAAGACTTGAATAAACATACGTTTTTGGACTTAAAGCAATATCACTCCATCTTATTCAACACTTGGCAAACTTTGTTCCCTAAGCCTCTTGAGAGTAAAATTACTTTACTTGCTAGTGGCATTTGTCCAAAAGTTTTTAAGGATCACATGTGCAAGCACATTATTGAAATTGCACTTTGAAAAAATCATGAAAATTCCAAATGAGGCAAAGTCGCTCATGATTGGCACGAAGGCTGCTCGTGGATGCCCAGCTAAAGCCGCCACAGCATTGGCTTTTCAGCTGGCAGATCAAGGCCAAGAACAAGAACCAACTACTTCAGAAGGATTATCTGCTGTTGTCCAAAATGGTCCATCTGCTTCTGCTACTACCTTTGGTTTGAAAACTATTTCAGAAAACAAAGTTGGACTACCAACAAAAGAAAAATAGCCTAAGGAACCAACAGTGGCACCAAGTCAAAGTACAAAACTGGCCAGAGGGTCAATAAAACGCCAGAAAACTTAAAAAATCTGTTTAGTTTACTCTAAAATGTTCAGTTAAATTTTTTGGTTAGTGTTTGTCATATTTTTTATTTTCAAATTGTTTTCATTAAATTTCAAATATACTTTTTAAACAGTTCAGTTTCAATTTTATTTAAGTAATTTAAGGAACCATATTTTGTAAATTTAAGTGCTTAGTTTTATTTAATTAAAGTGATCAAGTCAGTAATTTAAGTGATTGTATATGATTTATTAAGGCGATCAAAAAAAAGTCAATGCTTCTCATCTGAGGCTCTAGGGCCCCAGTTGGGGCAATTTCGAAGTTAATGGGTTTAGAAAATTTGATAAATCATAATTTTTCTCAAGTATATAGGTCGTATTTAAGGTATATTATGATAGAAACAATTTCTTAACACTGAAGATATAGCTCTAACCAATGATCTAACTATTGATATCAGATATATTAAATCAAGATATTAACATATAAGCAAAATCGAAATTTTTAAGTAGTGGATTGTACATTAATTTGTTAATTAATTCAAAAACTGAAGCAATTTGACCTTTAAACTCTCTTGTTTGAGACATAGAGCATAACATGGTGAGAAGCACTGCTTCAAGTGATCATTTATGCAATTTAATTGACTGGGTAATCACAACCCCTTATTTATTTTGCAATAATCAATTGGTTCTAACTGCATGCAATTAATATGAATGTGCAAATGCACTGGAGTAGTGTAAATATTTTTCTTATTATAACAGATTGAATTTGAAAATGGTGTTAAAATCGTGAAAAGACATTCTCACTATATCAAACCTTTGATGCTTTGACCACAAAAGAAATGCAATTGAACGTTTTAATTTTAAACATACATAATTTTTATTTTTCTCTAATAATATCTGTAGGGAAAGGATATTTTGGAAAATAGCAATAACTGCAAAACTTGCGATGCGCATTAGAGACATATTTTGCTCTTTAAACTAGCTTATTCCGTATTTTACATAGGCAAGTAAATCAACAAGAATAGTCTTAGTGGGAAGGACATATATTTTTAAAGAATCGTTTTGTGTTTCATCATAAAAATTCAGATAATTTTCTTCTTAATGAGCATCATTTGTGAGAACATTTGAGAAAACGCCTCACTTCATGCTTCCTAAATTGGAGCAAGTATACTTGGTGAGTGAAATGTTGTCAAAAAGACCTGGGAGAAACCTTTTTAAAATTTATTTCAATTAAAGTTCTTAAAAATCAATAAATTATGAAAAATATTTCTCTTTTAGAAAAATGCTTTTAAAGAATATTTATATATTTTTTATTCATCATTTTAGGTCAGCAACTCTCGCGCCCATTTGCCACGCTATTAATCTCTCTTACGGAGATATTTTTATTTAAAAAATAGCAGTTTAATTAATTATATAGATTGCTATCTGTATTTTTTATAAATCCCAGACAGATTACGGAGGCGCGATTTGTCTTTGACAGTCATTTAACGGACTTTTATCTTAATTGGAATTCCCATTGAAACGCAATTACTCAAATTATTTCCATCAGCCAACCCGGGAGAAATCGCCAAAACTTTATACAGTAACAAGGTTTTAATAAATGTCTTTTAAAACTTAAAATGACATAATAATAATCCAAACAAATTCAATAGACCCAAGTGGTTTTATGAAGTTTAAGAAAAGGTTTGGTAAAGTATTTCAAAACATATTCTTAGTTCTCACCCTTACCATCACCCTCATCCTCATTCTTCATCTTTATTCTCATCCTCAGATAAAATTATTTTATTGATATTATAACAGAATAAATAGTATTAACACAAAATTTAAAAGACAAAAATACTTTCTTCAAATAATTTTAATAATAATAATAATAATAATAATAATAATAATAATAATAATAATAATAATAATAATAATAATAATAATAATAATAAAAATAATAATAATAATAATAATAATAATAATAATAATAATAATAATAATAATAATAATAATAATAATGTTGGGCTCAGAGCCAAAATTAAAACAAAATTACAAAACCTAATTAAACAAAAAGGTGAAAATTGTATAAATTAAAACAAAATAATTAATGCCGTTTGGAAATTGTCAATATGGCTGCTGTAATATAAGCACGCACCACAAGAAGAGATCAAAAATAAACTAAAAAATATTAAATAAAACAAAATAAAAACATAACAAAATTAAATAAAACAAATATTAATTAAAATCATTGAAAAGCCTACAGATGCAGAAAGAAACATAAGACCGCCAAAACCTTGCAAAAGAAGGTTTAGAAAATACATAGGCGGAAGCGGCGACCACAAAGTTAAATATCAAAGGGTAAAAAGAGAAACAATCAAAGAGAATGGTTAAATTTAAAAAAAATAATAATAAATGAAAATTTACGAAATATTGAGAAAATAATATCAAAAAATAGAGAAAAATATAGAGAAAAATAAAATATTTAAAATAAAATAAAACCAATAAAACCCCCCGAAAAATGGCCGAAAAAGGCTCAAAATTCTCTGATTGGTCGCACCCAGGCATGAAAATTCTATATATGCGGCAGTCATTTTCATAATTTCTAACCGACTTTTAGACAGTCAGACAGTCAGACAAAATTTTTTAAACAAAATTCTTAGAGACGATTGTGTAGAAAATTTTTATGCCAACTTATGCCAATTTTTCAAATCTGGTTGCATGACTGTGGATTGTAAGTACTGTAATTTTGTATAAATATATATTTCGGAGTTAAAGTTTTGTTATTTTGATTTTGTTCTGGATGGTTGTGGAATCTTTTGGTGAAACTGACAAGTCCCTTTAAAATCTTATTTATACATATGTATTGTAATAGTTATCAGGCAGGCAGATCGGCAATCTGGCTGGTGGATTAAGTTCCCTAGTCGTGATCGCGGGTCGAGCTTGTCTGAAATCTTGGTCTGTCCGCGACGGGGCCTGGCAAAATGGCACAGGACCCTCCCCGTAGGGCACCGTTAAACAACTCACAGCGTCTGATGGAAACGTCGGCCAGAGTGAGCACTTAAAATCATGGGAAGTGCGAATTTAGTTAAGGGGGAATAAAGTTTTGGTATTGAAAATTTAAAATATTATCGGAAAATTAATTGTAAAATGAAATAGGAAAGGATAAGATAGCGTAGGAATGTAAAGTTGAAAGTATTTTTCTAAAAGTTGAATGATAAAATCTGACAGACGAGAGAAATGTTTATTGAAGTGACCGCAGAGTGTTGTAACTACTTAAAATCATGGGAAATGTACCGGGAGTTAAGGAATTGTTAATCAAATTTTTAATATAGGTAAAGATAAAAGGTAAACTAGGACGGAAATGTAGTCGATACAGTGATTAAACAAATGAAATAGGAAATTTGTCAAAAAATAAGGGAGGAACGCTGCCCAAATTTTTGAAGGATACATTTATCAATAATGGGTAAAGATGATAAATAAGTATGAAAATTGTAGGAATAGACGAGTAAGGACCAGGATATAGAAAGAGAAAGACGTAAGACATTCCATCGGCAGTCAAGAACCCAAAAGTGAAAATATCATGAGAAGTAGTTCTAGAAATGGAGCTCACCTGCTCATGAATTTTCAACCACTATGTACACTACTAACATGGCAATCACCATGGGTACATAGAGGGGTAGAATAATAATCTTGATGGCGTTTAGGTGAGAGTCACAAAAAACCCTAGAAAAAATAAATAAAAATCAACCCTATTCGCCAACAATAATAATAATAATATTAATAATATAAGTATAAAACGGTGATTCCATGGTAGAATTATAAATTAAAGTTCTATGAATACACATAAAAATCATAGGCGGAACCCTGATAAATATGGGCGTTGAGCGTTGAGAAAATTTGAAGCTGATTTTATCATTATTTTTTTCAAGAAAAATAATTTACCTTTTTCTTAAGTTTCTTATATGTTTTAAAATACAGTTTTTATTAAACAAAAAAATAAACATCTAAAGAGCATTATGTTTTGCGGATCCCCAGTCAGAAACAATATAGAAGTTAGGAGTGTCGAGAAGCCATTGTATAATCAAAGCATCCTATTAAATTTCATAACTAAAAACATATATATATATATATATATATATATATATATATATATATATATAGTTCGTAAAAAGGCGAAAAGTGGAAAATTGTCCTGCCTTAATCAGGAGATGATCTACCGTCCCATGAAAAGTAAAATAGTCTAAGTCATTATTTAAAAATTGTATCCTTGAAATAATACACTTACAAAAATAAATAAAAGTCTTTAAAAAATATTTAACGAAATTGGAACAATTATAGATCTTTCAAAAGTCTACTTTCCCATAATAACTCAAAATTATAATAAAGCTCGAACAAATGTACAAATTCAATAAATCTTAAATTATTTAAAAAATATATATTTAAATTAGTTTTAACTTTTAAGCTAAATTAAATATAATATTTTTCTGTCAGCATTCATTAGTGCTTTCAATGAAATCCATTTAAAATTTAATACATCTTGATTTTTATTTTATAATAGTAGAACTGCTTGATTTGATTTAGGTAAAGGTTAAGCATATCATTGAAATTAACATACTTCAATCGGAAATAAAAGGGACTACTTTTAGTCACTTTGAAAGATTTAAACAAGCAGAATAAATTCTTTTATAAAAACCAAAGTTCAAACAAATATTAATTTTTATATAATTATTTTTAATAATTTTTAAAGAAGTAATTAAAATTTAATTAAATTTGTTTGTAAATTAATAAACTGGGATTTTTCTATTCAATAAGGGATTTTTTATGAAAATAATTTGAGTAATTGCGTTTCAATAAGAAATCAAAAGGAAAAATCTAATTAAGATGATAGTCCATTAAATGGCTGTCAAAGACAGTTTGCGTCACCGTAATCTGTCTGAGATTAATTAAAAATAACGATATCAATCTATATAATTAATTAAACCGCCAAATAATTGGAGCATATAATTCAAAAAATGTAATTCGGGAGGTAAACAAATTTTGTATCAGATTCCTCGAGAAATAGAAATTACAGAAATTGTGGCGAGTCGCGATCGCAACTATGCCGTTCTGCTTCATTTCTAGATGTCTCGCATAGATCACAATAACTGCAGGTTTGACGATTTATTTATTTATTTTTCAGAAAAATTTATTTTTAATGAAACCTTTATTCCAATTGGGATGATAAAAAATAATATTAAAGTTAGTGAAAATTGTGTGGCCCAAAATAGTAGTTAATAGTGTAATTCCAGTGCTCCTTGACCCTAATCACCTTTAAGGGTAATTACAATGTCATAAAATATGTCAAGATCATTATACATAGAAAAATTGAGTTGTTTTATTCTAATTATTTTTACTATTTATGTTAATTAATTATTTAAATTATCTATTTATTTATTCATTTTTATTGTAATATTTTATTATTTCATTTTATTAATTAAATCAATTTATTAATCATTTTATTAATTTATTTTAATACTTATTTTAATAGTTTTAGTTATTTTTAATTTAATTTATGATTTAATAATTTAATTTATGATTTAATAATTTAATTTATTGTATTTTCAATATTTATTTATTTAATTATTATATTTATTAATTTATCATTTTTTTGGTTATTTTAATTGTTTATTTTATTTATTTTTTATTTTATTGCTATTTTAATTTTATTATTTGCTTGACTAATTATTTTAATTAATAATTAATTTTATTTTTACAATTACTTTATTTAACCGCTTACTAGGCGATTTTTTTCTTGTTTTAGGTTAAAAAAAACTATTTTTTTAAATCATAAATTAATAGTATTTAATCAAAATACAGCATAAAATATATTTTTTTAATTTTTCGAATATGTATTCAATAATTAATAATAATTGTTATTATATATGTATATATATATATATATATATATATATATATATATATATGCATAAATAGGTACCTCACCGATCTTGTGGCCCCACTATTGCAAGAAAAATTTACTATCGTATAGCACATGTTTCTAGACGGCTACTGTCGAAATTTCAGCCAAATCGAACTTGTAGTTTTGTTTTCACAACATGTAGAAGTGGGCGTGTCCGCGGATTTTGGAAAAATGGAAAATGAGCAATATCGGTCGGTGATTCGATTTTTACTTTTGGAATGGAAATCGCGCAGCAAAATCAAAACGCACTATGCAAGTGCTTTTTGACTTTTTCTTGCGATAGTGCGGTCAAAAGGCAGTGAGGCTAGATACTTATCGGACAACCCTCATATATCAAAAAAATTGAGGGCAATATCTTACCAGTGAATGGTTTTCAAAGAGTACTTGTTATAAGATGGTATGTGTAAATTATTTAGGGAAAAATACGTACACTTTGTATACACAGATATATTATTACAAATACATAAAAATAAAATAAAATTATAATATAAATTGAAAAATACTAAAAAAATAGTATAATAAATAAAAAGTTAAAAATCAGGACTGTGCTTCAGTCCATTTACAATATATGAACATCTGAAAAGAAAAAAAATCGATAGCATACATAACCGATAAAAAATAATATAAAATAAAGAATATTTCAAAACATTGACCTATGGTACTGTATGATAAACTAGGAAACACGGAGTGCCCAAAGTGACGTTGCAAGGTCTACACATTTCTGTTGTTAGTTTTCTAATTTTTTGGCCCTCTGTGTCCCTTTTTTTTGAACAGAGATGACACAATCTTCTAGGATTTGGCTGGTTGGCGGTAGGTGGTATCGATTCAATGAAGTGCCTTTCGGTCAAACGTCGAGGATGAATAGCAGCAGGTGGTCTTCCACGAGAGGTAGAACTCAATAAGGGAAAACATTTGTCTATTGTTTTTTCTATTACATCTAAACGATAATACAGGTGTGCTGATCTTCCTCCCGATTTTTATGTAAAATGAATGAATTCCACAAACTAAGTTCTTACCACAGGCAATTATTATACATCTCCAATATTGGCGGAAATTTTAGTGGCTAGATTGACCGACATGTATAGCACGGTTCAAAGAAAAGCGGAAAAGGATGCCTCATAGTATCAAAACAAGGAAAATAGCGAGGGGTAAAACTCTTTCATATAGAAAAGGGAAAATGCTAGTTTTGATGTGGAAAGATAGAAAAGATGTCATCTTATTATCAACAGTGCACACCAATGAAACAATTTCTAGAAACATAGCAAAAAATAAACCAAGAGTTTTCATTGATTACAACTATACAATGGGTGGAGTTGATCTCGTGGACCAACACCTTGTTGGCTACCCAATCCCTAGGAAAAGGAGTAAAAAGTATTATAAGAAAATATTCTTCCACTTTTTAGATGTAATAGAAAAAACAATGAAAAAAAAGGAAAAACAGGACAACTATGAATACTGTCCCAACCCTTTATTGATCGTTTTATAGAGGTAATTTGGATATATGATCTCTATGATTCATATTACTTGCATGACATTTATTAAAAATTATAAATACATGAAAATCTTCGATTTTTAATTATAGTATATCATATGAAATTATTAACACGATCATTCAATAGAATAAAATAAATAACACTTTTCAATGCTTCATTTCAATATTTTCTACTAATTTCTGGTAATCTATCATAATTTCCTGAATTTGTAAAATGTTTTTAATTTTGTGAAATAAATTATCCTTCATAGAAATGTGGAATGTGATAAAACGCTTGAAATATCTCCAAATTGCATATTTTTATAAACAAAATAATCCTTAATACATAATTGTTGTGTATAATTTCTATTTTATGTTTGCTGTGTTTTTATTCTTTCTATACATAAATTTATTATTTACTGTAATAAACTTACAATTGTAGTCTAACTTCTGCTAATTTATGATAACTAATGTAAAAAGATAGTAAAAATAAATTTAACACACAAACACAACCAATAGTAAAAATACATGTACACTTTCAAAATGTGCAATTGCTGCATTGAATAAATACATTTTAAAATTCTATTTAATTTTTATAAAAATATGGCTGAAAATATTTTGAAGAGAATTCCAAGAACTTTACTGAGTTGTAGAACAAAATATAATTTAGTGAAGCTTAACTTAAAGTTATGATAAATTTAATATTTCTGCAGTACTTTAGATATTCCTGGAATTTGTGTCACAACTCTGCACAAGCACGATTCACAAAATATCTAAAGATAAAAAATAAAAATTCTTCAAATTTTTTTATAGAATAACTGATGATAAGGAATCATCAGAACGTTATTCGAAACATTTTAAAAAATTATTTAACATCCAATATATGGTATGACTCACAGTGAGAATGATAACGTCTGTTGCATTGCAGGTGCCCCCATTCATTATTTCACATAATTTCTTAACATAACATTTTCTGAGTTAAAAACTTGCAAAAAAGCTGTTTTATTGAACATATTAAATTTTCCGTTTTTTGCACCAGTAATGACGTTTCTATGCCAATATTTGCTTTATCTTCTAATATTTTAATAGATTTTAAGACAATTCATTTGTTCTACCTGCCAAATGCTTCTTTGACAATTATATTTCACTCAATTTCATAATTAAAGTTAAATGAATATTTTCTTCTTTTCAATCTACTATTAATTTATAATGTTCTTTTGGGACAGATTATACCAATATAAAATACCATCCTGAAATATTGTCGCTGTAACTTTGAAAATAGGTGAAACAATTTTTTCCAGCAAACGTTCCTGTAGCCTGTGTTGCTAATATGATATCTGGTTAGTAAAATAACTCGATTTGAGAGAAAAATTATCTGTGACTCAAAAGTTAAACATAATTGAATCTTTTTTATTTTTGGTTTTTTTACAATTAAAATTAAAATATATTTAATTTTGCCATCACATAGAGATCAAAAGTTGATTTTGTATTAATTACTTGTATTACATGATGTACGAATTTATTAAAAAATTAAAAAATTGAATTACAAGAGTAAAAGTTGACATATTTGTAGTAGCGGAGTGGAAGCAGATGATAATTGGAGAATTAAATGCATAAGCCAACTTGTTAATGACTGAGAAAAATGTGGATTTCTTGATATATTTGTAGTTCTTGAAATAATGTTTTTGATATAATAACAAACTTCAACACAAAATTCTGTCCATAAATGTGCTAATTATGCCTCTTTAACTTAAATAGACTTAAATTTTGTTCCATGAGCCTGGTGTTCTTTTCTGCGGATTTTAAAAATTTTTTTTCTCAATTTTTTTCTTAAATTAAATCATAGTAATTTCATTAACCAAATAAATAAAATTTCTAATTGGTTTTCATTTGGATGATCTTAAGAGCTTTCTCTAGAAAAATGAATTGTAAAAGCTAATATCTTAAAAGAATATTTTTTGCAAATAATTTGTATAATATCTGTAGTCGTTTTCCTTCATCAAAATTTGCAATATCTTTAGGATGTGGATTAAATTTTTTTAATAATTTGCAGTTTAATTGATAATAAATAATTTATTTACTAAAATTGTTTTTATTAATAATTATAATTATATATTAATAATTATTTGTTTTATTATTAATTATAAGGAAAAAGTCTAAATTATGAATTTTATGGAATTTGGTATTTTTTTGTAATTAATAAAATATTCAAACAATTTTATTCGAATTTTACACAATTATATACATAATTTGTTTGCAAAATAATATTTTTAAAATATATTTATGTATTGTCAATTGGAATAAAATTACACATTAATTTCTGAATTTATAACAATTTATTTCTATACAAAAATTTATATCATCATCAATTTTCAATATTCAAACTAATTAAGTAAATAAACTAATTAATTGAGTTGTGATTAAAATTGTTTGTATTTATAGTAATTTAGTAAAATATTTTAAAAATTAACTTTACATCTTTTGCACTACACCAAAGGACGTTAAATTGGACTTAAGTTATATTGCACTTCAAATAATAAATAAAAACATTGGACATTAGATATGAGAGTTTAAAAAATTCATACAAGAAAAAAATACATGCCTTTTATCTCTTCCTTATTTTCCGTTTGTCAAACACAGATTCGTATTTTCTTTTGTATCTAAAAGATATGATTTAATCGACTTTATTTAATTAATTTAAAAAGTATTTATGCACTTATGTGAAATTTTTAAAACAGTTTCAATTGCATATCACAGAAGATCACAAAACAGGAAATACTGCATCGTAGCTCTAAATATTACAATCATTAATTGAGATTTAAAATTATAACTGAGTGCGTTCATGAGTTATGATTAAAATGACTCAAGAAACATTACGATTACGTGAATGTGTGTATTTGGGTTGTGGGCCTGGCACCTACCAATGCGATAATGCATACGCCCAAGATGACCTTAAAATGGTCTCATCAAAATGTCTAGCTATGTTGTTATATTCACTAAACAATGGTTTCTTTGTTTTGAATTTGTGGGATGAAAAATATTAATAAAACAATATATAGCAATCAGTTTATCTCAATTCATATGTTTTGGTAGGGCTTGATAGTTATTTTTATAAATTTATATTAAGACTAAATAATTTTTAAAACATTGTACTTCACTGATGGACATACTCTATAGTATATGTCCGTACTCTGATAGCTGGGGCTGTGCGATACTTGTGCAATGACATCGATTCCTAAATAATGGCCAAATACTAGACTGGAATTTCTACCCACCCAATTACGCTTATCGATATATTTGTTGGATTTGTTGAATTTTCGTTTGATTTGTGTATATTCGCCGAATTAGTATACGCGCGCGCGTTTATTGTTTTTAATAACTATTCCTCCGCCCATAAGTGTCCATCAAAAATATATATATCCCTATTTAAATATAATTAACCAACAAAATCTACTCAATTGTTAATAATTTTTAATTGAATAAAATAGTAATTCATCCACTCTTAAAGTACAATTCATTTTCAGTGAATATTTTCATTTTTTAAGTATATTTGTTGATCAGTGAATAATTCAGACTCCGTTTAAAGTATTTCCCAATATTTAATTGATATTTCATCTCATAATTGAGAAATTTACCATCTAATTTATTATAAGCAATTCTCGATTCACTGAATATTTGTTAGCTTCAATTCATATTTTCTCACTTTAATGATTGATTTCCTCTTTAATGATTATTTTCTCTCTTCAATTAATGCTTTCCTTATTCAATGAATGCTTTTTCTCTTCAACGAATATTTTTGTTTTCAATGAATATTTTCCTCTTCGACGTATATTTTCTCCATTCAAAGTATATTATGCATGTAAGTGTTTAATATATCAATTGATATTTCATCTATTTAGTAGATATATTTAACTATCTCACTTTTTTTTCGCAGTAATTTCAATGATTTTAGTCACTTAATGTACTCTCTCACCGATATTACTTCTTCACTGAAAATTTTCTTTATAGAATATAATCTTTACTAATTAAAATTCTATTTGTTGACTTGTTATTTTCAATGAAAATTTAACTAAATAAATTACATCTTTCAATAGATTAGGTTGTACTCGACAAAAATAAAATAATTTTAGGCTATGTAAATCAATTAGAGCTTTTAGGGAAATTTTATGATAATTTAAGTGAAATCTAGTTTTACGAGGTATTTATTTTAGTAAATTTTAATCATCTTTGTGAATTTTATGGTTTTCTTTTGAATTTTAATGGATTTAGGGTTTGATTATGTTTCTAATGAAATTATTGAAGAAATTAGGTTAAATCTATAATTTTAGAAACACTTAATTTCTTGATAATTTATTAGATTTGACTTGATTTTAGGATTATTTTAAATAAAAGTTAAATTTAGGATGAAAATGTTTATGAAACATCTATTTAAGATAATTATTTAAGAATTAGAATCAAATTTGACTGATAGATTTTGAATAGAAAATGATATTTTAATTATAATTTTAAGTTATATTTAAATAGTTACAGTTAATTTTTTAAAAATATTTTAGTGAAACCTAGAATTTTAATTGATTTTACAGTGTAAAAAGGGGGATCAATAATTACTTTCATTTTCAATTTTATTGATTTCATGGATATCAATCACAAAAGTAGTATAATTTAGAGATTTTTAAGGGGATGCTCAGTGTGGTTATCAGTATACTTATGAAAATCATTGAATTATCACTAATAGTTGACTGGTAATTTTTATTGAATTTATACTTGATTTACTGATTAATTTTAATGAGCAATATGATATATATTTTGTGATTTTACAATAATTTAATTTATGTGGAAAACATAGATTTTATTCGATTTAAGTCATTTTTGATGAATTTTTTAATTGCTTGAAATTGTTGTCAGAACAAAATTGTGGTGATTTTCGATGGAAAATGATGGGTATCGATAACAATTTTGTAATACTTTAAAGAAAATTTATTTTTATTGGTAAAATTCAGATTTTTATGATAATTTTAAGGGAATTTTATTGGTTGAATACATATAGTAAATATGATTCGAATGATGGATTTTTAAGGAGTAGAGCCGGTTAAACATAGATTTCTAAAGAAATATTACCTTGTAGGTTTTTTAAAAAATATGTATATTATTGGTGCAGTGGGAGAAAATGTTATTTCAATGGAAATGATTGCTTAAGAGTAAATTTTATGATATTTTAAGGAAATAATCGATTAAGAACAAGTTTGTTGTCATTTTTAAGGGGTTGAGTTGGTTGAATATCTGTGTTCAAAGGGTAAATATTTTCTAAATGGAGAATATAGATGAATTTATAATAGTTTTAGGGTATTTGTTCAGATAGATATCAATATGTGTGTAAATCTTTTGAGAGAGTGGAAATATTGCCATTTAAAGAGAAATGATTGTTAAGAAGAGAATTTATGATCTTTTAAGGGGAAATGATTGGTCATGAGATGAATTCTATTGTAAGTCGATTTCAAGAAATTTATGCGATTGAAAATCGATATAAATCGGTGATTTTTATGAAAATAATGAATATAGCCGGGATTATTGTCATTTAAAGAGAAATGATTGGTTAAGAGGAGAATTTATGAAAATCTTAATATGTAATTTGATTGGTCAAGAGAGGAATTTTATTTTAAGGGGATTTCAAGAAATTTATTCGGTTGAATATCGATATGTCGGTGATTTTTATGAAAAATATTGAATATAGTTTGGAATATTGTCGTTTAAAGAGAAATGATTGGTTAAGAGGAGAATTTATGATCTTTTAAGGGGAAATGATTGGTCATGAGATGAATTCTATTGTAAGTCGATTTCAAGAAATTTATGCGATTGAAAATCGATATAAATCGGTGATTTTTATGAAAATAATGAATATAGCCGGGATTATTGTCATTTAAAGAGAAATGATTGGTTAAGAGGAGAATTTATGATAATCTTAATGTAATTTGATTGGTCAAGAGAGGAATTTTATTTTAAGGGGATTTCAAGAAATTTATTCGGTTGAATATCGATATGTCGGTGATTTTTATGAAAAATATTGAATATAGTTTGGAATATTGTCGTTTAAAGAGAAATGATTGGTTGAGAGTAAATTTTATTTTACGGGAAACAATTGGCTAAGAAGAGAATTTATGATCTTTTAAGGGGAAATAATCGATTAAGAACAGATTTGTTGATATTTTTAAGGGATTGAGTTGGTTAAGTATCGTTATTTAATAGGTGATTTTTATAAAAAATAATGGATATGGTAAAGTATGGGAAAGTGTTATTTGATGTGAAAAGATTGGTCAAGAGTGGAATTTATTTTAGTGAAAATAGTCGATTAAGAACAGGTTTGGTGTCATTTTTAAGGGGGTGAGTTGATTAAATATTGTTATTTAAAAGGTAAATATTATCTAAATTGGGTTTTTTATGAAAAATAATGAATATGGCTGGAACAATTGTTATTTGATGGAAAATGATTGGTCAAGAGATGAATTTTATTTTAAAGGGATTTCAAGAAATTTATTCGGTTAAATATCGATGTAAGTCGGTGATTTTTATGAAAATAATGAATATAGTCGGGATTATTGTCATTTAAAGAGAAATGATTGGTTCAGAGTAAATTTTATATTATTTTAGGGGGAAACGATAGGTCAAGAGGGGGAATTTATGATATTTTTAGGGTGATTTATTCGGTTGGATATCAATGTCAAAAGATGGATTCTTAGTGAAATTGATACATTTTCATTGACTTAAGGGTTATCAAAATATAACAATAAGATTTTGGTTAATTTTAATGATATTATTGGAATCTGAATAAAATATACGATACGTGTTCAGTTCTAAGAAATTATTCGATTCATGTATTCAAGTATTTATTTGATTTTATTATTATATTTGTAATTTAATTAAAAACTAAAATTGATTAGTATTTAAAAAATTTATGTTACCAATAACTTATGTTGTTATTGACAATTTTCTGAATAATTTAAATATTTATGATTATTTCCAGGAATGAAGAGAAATTTTACTATCAAAAACTATGAGCTGTTGATAAAATACATTAATTTTCATTCAACAAGTACCTAGAACAATTACCTAACAATCTTAAAATTTTAAAAAATTTAACAAATTTTTTCAATTATTTTACAACTTAGTTAATTTAATTAACTGATAAGTACTATTTTCTTTACAATTTGCTACTGTGTTGAAACTTTTTTTTTAAAATTCTTATTCAAAGTACTAACAAATTTTATTAAAGATCTATCAAGACTTGTCAAAAATTATAGAACTTTGGTAATTTTAATAAGCATTACTCAATAACTACTATTTTTCTTACCAATTTGCTGAAGGTCTTATTTTAAAATTTCTTCAAAGTAATAACATTATTTACAAATTAATCAGTTTTATTTCAAATTTAACAACTTTCTCACAACTTTAGTCAAATTCTAATCCCATGATAATCATAAATTACGTGTATTTTCGTAAAAATTGTCCATAGTTTTTCTTATATCGGTAAAACAAACACACATATTTCAATCAAAACCCCATGTGAAATTATATATAATTTCTTAAAAATTGTCTATAACTTTTCTTATATCGGTAAAACAAACATGCATATTTCAATTAAAAACACGTGTGTATCATAAATTATATACATTTTCTTAACAATCTCAAACTTTACATAAATATTGAACTACTTTTATGATTTAACACATACGCATTAATAGCCATAAAATAAATATTTCATAAATTATTGAAAAATAACACATATTTTCATTAAAGTTTTCCATAAACACTGTAACATATCGATGGTTTAACACACACATTTGAGCCATAATTAGTTTTGATATTTATTTGAACATATTTTCTTAAAAATATAGAATTTTTCTTTAACTTTTTACACACATTTACAATTGTTCTATCCCTGTCTACTATAAAACATAATTGAACAAACTTTTTCTATTCAATATTAATTGTATATACTTTGTTGAAAATTTATATAAAATAATAATGAAAATTATAATAATAAAAACTTGTAATCATAATTTTAGTGATAATAATAATAATAATATTAATAATAATAATAGAATAAAAATTAAAAAACATTAAAACATTACTTATAATAAGTAGTATATTAAAATTAAAAATGTTTAAAAATACTATGACCTTGACCTACTTTTAAATGACCTTGAAAAATATTATGACTCATCCAATGACCTTGAAAATAATAATAAAATTAAAATTAAAAAATGTTAAAACTTTACTTATAAAAATTACTTGTAATAATGATAGTAAAAATAATAATAATAATAAAATAATAATATTTAAAACAATACTTATAAAAACAAGTGGTAAATTTATATTAAAAAATGTTTAAAAATACTATGACCTTGAGAAAATTATAATAATAATAAAATAAAAACTAAAAAATATTAAAACATTACGTATAAAAATAAGTAGTAAATTATATTAACTTGTAACAATAATAGTAAAAATGATAATAATAATATTTAAAACAATAATTATAAAAATAAGAAGTAAATTTATATTAAAAAATGTTTAAAAAAACTATAACCTTGTGAAATTTTGAATGACCTTGACCTACTTTAAAATGACCTTGAAAAAATATGAAGATTCCTCCAATGACCTTGACAATAAAAAAAAAAATAATAATAATAATAATAATAAATAATAATAATAAAACAAAGTAATCATATTAATTAATCATATTATTAATCATATAAATAATAAAAATAATAATATTAATAACAACAATTATAATAATAATAAAAATAAATATAATTAAACAATATTAATAAGTAATCATAATAATTAATAATATTAATAATCATATTAATAATAATAATAATAAAATTATTTCCTTATAATAAAAGTTTTATATAGTTGTTTTGTTTTTATTATACATTAATAATAATAATAATATTAATAATAATAATATTAATAAAAATAAAAATAATAATAATAATAATAATAATAATAATAATAATCATATCAAAATCATATTACAAATCATATCAAAAATAAAGATAAGTAAAAATAATAATAATAATCATATTAATAATAAAAATTAGGAATAAAATAATAATAATAATAATAATAATAATAATAATCTTATTAATTATATTAACAATAATGATAATAATAATAATATAAAATAAATAATTTAATAAAAATAATAATAAAAAATTATTTAATTCACTTTATTCAAACAAACAATTTAATTATAATAAATTTTAAAAATAAATAAAATAATTGACTTGATTAAAACAAACAATTAAATTTAATAATAATAATATAATTAAAAAATAAATAAATAAAATTATTGACTTGATTAAAACAACTAATTTAAGTATATAAAATAAAAATAGAAAATAAATAAATAATATTATTGACTTCATTAAAACAACTAATTTAAGTATATAAAATAAAAATAAATAAATAAAAAATATATTATGAGTCATGGTCTTTGTTTAAATGACCTTGAAAAATAGCGACGAGTCACCCATTGACCTTGAATGAGTCATGGTCTTTGTTTAAATGGCCTTGAAAATTTTTGATGAGTCATGGTCTTTGTTCTACAAAAATTTGTACTTTTAAACTTAGAAAAAAAAATTTTTCCCACTACTCTCTATTTACCATGACCATTGCTAGATCACCAACGTATGTAGTTTTCTCCTGATTAGACCTAAACTTATAATTTCAATTAATGTCCAAAGCTTTTACACTGAAGAATTAGCATTAATTATCGTGAGGTTAGCCTGTGACAAAATAAGCAATGATTTCTTACTTTATCGGGGATTTCCTATAAAAACCGGCATCAGTCAGTCAATTGTATCTTTGATTTTCATATTTAGACTTTTCCCCTCTAACACTTTAAACTCGCGTTTTCAAAAGTATGATCAACGGCCTAAAGAAAATTTTAATTAAGTAGTTAGTATTTCCGAATATGGACCACTTAAAACCTCCATCAATAATGAAAATATTAAATAAATTTTCCCAAATTTTGTCGGGCAACAGTAATGCATATCTTTTAAATTCTACTAATTTATCTTCACCGTTTTAGCCAATTCCAACAATTTATTCTAGATTTGACTCTATCAGAAGCTGCCACCCATGGAGATCACCTTTATAACCTTCCGCAATATTAGCATCTATCCATAACGAGTACCAATACTCCAAAAACCAATCAAATGCGACCATTTTCGCAACATTATTTCCACTCGAAATATCAAAAAAATTAAAACAATATCAGTAGTAAAATATATTAAAAATTTAGAAGTATATTTTAAACAATAAAATTCATCTGATTTCAAACAAAGAACTTTCTGGTACCAAAATAAGAAAAAAACTTATTTTCTTTTGTATTTATTCAATCGACGTCTGATGGCGCATTTCCCATAAGAAGATTTTATCTAGAAAGAGCTCATTATACTGGAATAGATTAGGGAAAATTCACTGCGGATATCAGTGGCGGTTACAGGTAAGTTTAATTTAGATGTTATCTTATCATTCCCATTCATTATAAATGCCAGGAAGACATTGGGTGCCTTTCCCACTGAATGCCCTGCAAGGCCAGCGGACTTAGTGCGCCAGTGAACCAGTCAGAAAGTCAGATTATTCACCTGATTCTGAGTAAATATTATCGACAGTTTCACATTTTCAAAATATTACAATAATATTAAAATATAAAAATTATGTAAAATTTAAGATATTAAAAAACGTTTTCACGTTGACAAAGTATCGTGTTAACCATTTTTATAGTACAAGATGACCTGTTTCATTTTTTGGGTCATGTTGTCCATATGTAACATCCGAATCAAAAAATGCAGTAAACTTTTAGGATAAAATTATATCCAAACCATATATTCTTTTAAATATCAATTAATACAGACTGAAAACATACCTGCTTAACATAGTTTAAGCGCCAAACAAAATTGAAAAACGACTGACATAAAACCTAGCAAAAAAACAAATCAACAGAATGTACGTTCCTAAGTAGTTGTGTTTCCAATGAATGTGAATATCAAACTGTAACTGTTGCATATTTTCAATCATAGGTGTTACGTACGGATGAAAAGTTTATTAACTTTATATTATAATGAATGTTTGAAACCTGGGTTAAACAGGTTTAGGCGGATTTGTGATTCGGGTGACTAGTCATACGTTTCCATCACTTTCTGAAACCTTAAAAGAACAAATAATTATAAAAAACAATAAAAAAAGTAATTTAGACATAAAACAAAACATATTTTGTTGTATAAATGATATTTTTTTCGAATTTAATATTTTATTATTTTCAGACTAATGTGACTATTCGGTGGAGAAGTTCAAATCAAATTTCTTTCATTATTCTCACCGAGTTAAATAAGTTCGAAACTCGTTTGTCACTAGAAATTGCATCAAACATCACAACACACTTGATTTTAAAATTGTTTTCAATTTTCTTTTTTTTAAAAATTGCCTAAAAATATAACTGTTTAATATCCGTGGAAATTTTATTTTAAAAATTTTAATAATCTAGTGAAATAAAATTCGTGATTAAATTATTTTAGCCAGAGAATTCGGGATGATTTTGTAATTGAGAATTTCCGCAACAGACTTCATTTACCAGTTCTGAGGATGAAAATCGTGGAAATTTTAAAATGAAAATTTTGATTAGCCGGAAATATTTATTTGAATTTTATTCTGAAAATAATTAAAATGATAACGAGATGAAATCTAATGAACTAAAATAATCGTCTAAATTAGCGGCTCCCAAAATGTGAGTCGCAACTCACTAGTGAGTTGCGTGCATATTTTACAAATATTCTGTAACAAGAAAGGATTTAAATTTTTCATACAAATAAATATTTCCATTTAGTGACCTTGAAATGGTTTCAGCAAGTTTGTTTAAATGTTTCATCGAATAATGTTTAAAAATTAAGGAAAATGTTTAAAAGATGACAAAATATCTAAATCCACTATGATTGAAATATAATGCTTTTATTTAAGTTTATTTATTTATTTTATTAGATGTTAGAATCATATTTATTAGACTTGACATTTTCATAATTTAATTACAGTAAAAGTGGTTTTAAAATATCTTGATTGTTAATAATAATAAAATAAAATTTTTTTTATTAAATTTTGTCTTATTTAAATAAATATTGTTTTCTTCAAAGCAACTTTTTTCAGCTTACTGCAACAATGTTTTATAGATTTGCACTGCTCCCGAGTAAATATAATAAAATTATAAAACGTCTTGAACTAAGGTACACTTTAAAATTCTTAAATCATTCAATTTATATAAACTTTATGTTTGTTTGAAGTTTACTTAAAATACTTTTGATAATAAAATAATAAAACTTAATTTAAAATTAAATCAAATGTTCATCATAACCCTATCATAACATTTACCACGTTACAGCGACACAAACGATAAAATTAATCGTTGTAGTTACTCCCTCACTGCATTTTGCAGATAATTATTATGTATTTGACCTCTAAAATATCTGATAATTTATAGGCACCATGTTTTTCAGTTACAAATTATATATAATTAAATGATAAAAATTGCTATCAACCCAAAAATTAGCCATATTTTTAAAAATGAACTTGTAAAGGAATAAAATGTTTACATTTTAAGTGTGCATTGTGTAATGTAAATTGAAAAATGTTGAGTCACATAATTGAAGCTACAGGTAACCCTCGATTAACACGGTACTTGAATAACACGATTTCGCTTTAACACGGTTAAAATATTGTGGCACACCCTTGTCTAGTACGATATTTTTTAGCACGGTTCTGATTTTACACGGCTTCAAAATTGATGAAAACCCTTAATTAACACGGTTTCAATTAACACGATTTTAATTATCACGGAGTATTCTTGGAACTAAACTATCGTGTTAATCGAGGGTTACCTGTACTAACTTTAATGTTAAAACTTTGTAAAATTTTTTTTTAAATAAATTAATTTATCCACATGTTTAGAATTATGGAGTTATAATGACTATTAGACAAAAATTCATATCAATAAATAAAAATTATTTTAAAAAAATTTTTATGTTAATAGACTTACAGTTTTTAAAGAATTGAATTGTTTATATAATAAAGAAAACTAAAATAAAAATAAAATGTCAATTGTTAAATTTTCAATGTAATAATAATAATAATAATAATAAATATAATAATAATAAATATAATAATAATAATAATAATAATAATAATAATAATAATAAATATAATAATAATAATAATAATAATAATAATAATAATAATAATAATAATGATAATTAATAAATAAAATAAATCTGGCAACGATGTTATTAAAAGAAAACCTCATTCAAACACTCGTTCTACTATATATTTTGACCTTTGAACTGTCATCTTCAGGCACAAATTGATTAAAAATCGTAAGAATCCATGTTTGAGAAGGTCTGAGTGTAATTTGACCAATGACTGTGAATTGAGTATTGATTTAAATAATAGTAAAATGTACATAAAAATAATGAGCCTAAATTTGTTTTAGTATTCCGTACTTGGAAGAGTTTACAAATTATAAAAGGAAGTTAAGTAAACAGATGGGAAATTTAGAATATAAGATCGTCTCTAATTCGTGTAAGGTACGCAATTGTGTTCTGATCTCGTTTATCAATTTACATGTAATGGATGTAATGCCACATACATTTGAGACACTTACGGTTATCTTTGTACTCGAGTTCTAAATCATTGTCGATTGAAGGGTTTGACCAATATAAGTGAGCACAATTGAGGCTGTAAAAGTGAAATAGGAATGTTTGATTTTAGAATTTTGTTGAAAGGTTTTAATAATTATTGGGAACGCGTGATATGTGAAGCATTGCTGATAAGATCATTGGATCCAAAGATTAATGTGCAAAGTGCTGTGACTACGAATGTTTTGAATGTTTTTAAATAGTTTACGTATGTTAAATTGTGATAAATTGATGTTTCAGTATTTTTTAAATTTTTAAAATTTTAATATTATTAAAATGGTTTAATTTGATTCATTATAATTTTAAATTTTATTATAAAAGAGATAACAATTTTTTAAAAATCAGTGTAAAAGTATTTAAATATTTATTTATTGAAATATTTTATTAAAAATTAAAAATAATAATGACTTGTTTAAACTATATAAATATATAAATACTATTTTAGTTGGTTTTTGGTGCTTGAAGATGACAGTTAAACTGTGAAATATATCGTACGGTGAGTGTTTGAATGACGTTTTCTTTTAATAATAATAATAATTATTATTATAAAAAGGATAATAATAAAATAATAATAATAATAATAATAATAATAATAATAATAATAATAATAATAATAATAATAATAATAATAATAATAATAATAATAAAGTTGGAAGTTTCATTTATTATAAAACTGTTAATAAAGGCAAAACCGAATTAAATTTTTTGTTGCAAAAAATTTTGTCAAAATAAAAATAAATTAAATAACAAAAAAAGAAAACAGATCAAAGTCTATTAAAAAAATAAAAGATTTTACTGATAATCGTAATATAATAGAATATCAAAAGAAATATGAAAGCCAAAGCCATTATTAATTTATACAAGAAAGGTTAGAAGCAATAAATGAGGTCGAATAATGAATTAATAGGAATTAATTAATGAAATGTTATAAATGAGAAAAGAACAATTGTTATCGCTATTAAATATACAAATAGTAAAGTTAAAGATTGTGGAAAAACCAAAATGACCTTCAACGCTTATGTGAATAGGCAAAGAAAATGAAGAGAATTATAAAATATAAATGAAGTAATCTATTCTTGAAACTTATTATATACAAAACTGATTTGGAGTAACTTATAAAATATAAAATGTATATTTTTTGCATTGTATTTTAATGAGCATTAAATATAAAAATTGAGTTTACATGAAATTGAATTGCAGCAAAATTATCAATAAAATTTCATATATTGTTGTGAGTTATTGATTGATACCCGAGAGCGCGTTGATGAGATTCTCAACTTGATTTATGCGAATTCGTTATCGCAATTAATCAAATAGTTGGTCCAAAAATATCATCAATAAATCGCAAAATCATTGGAATAAACTCATGAATTATTTAGACATGGATTAAATAGTCTGTTCGCAAGGATCATTCATGCTTCGATAATTAGTCTGGCATTATTAACAAAACTGAAGAAAATCAGCAAAATGAAAATTTGTAATAATAATTGCCATGTCGTTGAATCATTAATTCCTTATAGAGTTCTGCAAGTCAAGCAGCCATTACGAGGAAGCCCAAACAATCTATCAACTGAAAAACATTTAAATTTACCATAACGCTAGCAAATGTGACGTATATATTCCTATTTACACATTTTCGGTGGAGGGGATTCTAATTGTTGACATGATGAAAGTGTCATCATCCGCGATATCAGGGGGAGGTTATCCGTGTTTGTGACAAATACAGTTTGTTCAGATAAAAAAAATCTACTTTATAATAATTTAAGAAAGTGATATCAACTTAGGTTCATATTTACATCATTTTATTGGATTTACGAGTCTCATGAAGAATAAGAAATTTTAAAATAAGAAATTTATTTTTATTTTAATGCTTTATGTCTTTTTATTCAAACGTTTTTTTACTATGGTGACAGTGTCCGGCCCAGCCCGAGAAAAAGGAGAAGTAAGATACAGACCTGGATCTTGTGTAACCTTTAAGAAATTAATTAATTTAACAATCAAGATAAGCAAGCAGCTAAACGTTTTTAAACCGTCTTATCCTCGAGGATCGATTTCAAAGCCTTTCACTAAATTAGGGATCTAAGTAAAACCTCATATTTAATAATAAAGCGGGACAGAGAGAAAGAATAAAAGAATACATATAAATAATACTTTTACATTTCACTCAACTATTTATTTGCTAAATAATAATCTGTATGTTACAGCAAAAAAACTTTGCAAATTTAATTAATTTTTTAATTAATTATATATTATTGGCTACAGAGAACAATTTAATTTTATTCAATTAAGCATTTTCAATAAAAGTTTTATAATAGAATTATATTTCAAACAACTATTGAAAATACTTGATTGACTAAAATCAAACTACTCTCTAAAGCTAGTAATATATTTGTGCTGTGACACAAAGACAGACAAAATTTTTCTTGGCATATTTTCGTTTACTTCTGTTTCCTGAATGGCCTATAAGTTTTCATATCAGATAAATTACTTAGTCATTCAAATTGAGTAACTCCGCTATGTTCGATCCTTTTTTAGAAGTACTGTCACCGTGGAAAACAAATTCATAATCTCAGAACAACCTTCTTTCAAATGGTAACATCATATTTTCAAGAACCTCAATGTTGCTATCAGTGTTCCTGTCTTGAGAAACATCATTACTTTCACTAGGTGTTTTCGGGTTTATTCAAGCATCTCTGAAAAATATCAACATTTCTAGGTTTACTGGCGTTAATCTCTACCACAAAACAAACTGATGTAAGATTCATCAGAGACAGGAATTTTACTTCAAAAGTATACAAATTTATAAGCCTGATTTTTTCCCCATTCAAGGTTTTCTTCTCTAAAATCTCCAGCAACCAAATATTTCCAGATTTTCTTTAAAGAATTTGTCATTCAACCTTATTAAAGTCTAAAGTAGATATTTCCATTGCTGTCACACTAGATTTTGTCTCTTTTAAATAGAGGTCTGGGACTACCACATTGACTTGGAGGTAATACGCTTCCAGTTTCTTTTTTTCTGACTGTTTAAATTGGTGGTATTAGCTGCTCTTTAACTTTACTTAAAATAGATAATAAGTAAAAGTAAAATTACTGGATACTTTCTTCCTTCCGTAACAGAATTTGTCCAGTGTCGTCATCCTTCTCCTCAAATCTGGGCTCGATTAATGCAGAAAAGCCATAGTTAATATGAGGCAAAACATAACATTTTTTCAAATGAAAAGGGAAGGGGTCTCAACTTTTGTCCTGAAAACAAAAGTGATTTTAGTTTTCGATCATTTAAATATTCTTTATTTACAGAAAATATTCAAAAATAAAAGGTTAAATTTAGAACATTTATGTTCATTTCAAAATTAAGTTTTTTTGTTGAAGAGAATTCAAAAGTTAAGTGAAAATTAAATAATTGTATAATGTTTGAATTATTAAAACATTATACAATTATTTAAAGCACTTATTTAAATGAAAAATATTTTGGGTGTTTAATTTTATTTACTAATAAAACACCTAGGCGTTATTTACGAGGAAACACGAGAGTTTTATGGTTGTTATTTATATAAAAAATATCGAGTTGAGATTGTAGTGATACCAGTAATAATATCCTTCCTCTAAAAATGCCAAAGTATAACCCCAAATAACAATACGACTTGGTAAAAAAAAACAATGATGGAGGATTTGGGACTTTGACTATATGGCTTATAATAATGATGACCAGTGGTCAAGAACTCAGGCCCCGTAAACTCTTGTTGGTATATGTGTGTTACTTAAAAAAAGTATTCAAGCATCTTTTTATACTTATTGGCATTGAAATATATATTTTAATATTTTTCAATAAATAAATTTCATAATATTTTCTACACAATTTGACTATGAATCAGATTGATTTAAGGTAATAATAGTCAAATTGTGTAGAAAATATTATGTCATTTATAAAGAAATCAGAGGTGAAAAACAAAAAAAAAGTTCTTAAAATAAATTTCAATCATGAATTTTTAATTATACAAAAAACCTAAATGAAATATTTTAAAAAATTCCAGTAAATTTTATTATATATATATTATTTTAATATAAAATTGTTTTCGTGTTCTAATTATTATCCTAGAAATCTGACACAAGTCTCATCCTAAACTATAATTACTACATAAATTTTACATTTTTATGATTTATTAATTTACTTCATTGTTGTTTTGTTCTTGAAATTCTCAGGCTGAGAGCATATTTTATCACGAAATTGTAATTAAATGTCACTCCTCCCCAAGGGTAGGTTTCAGTCCGAGTGTATGTGTGTGAGCTTGTATTCAAGATTTAAACAACAAATTACTATTTACCAAAATACAATTTTGAAAACCAAATTTCATTCAGTATAAAATTAAAAAAATAAACGAATAAATATTGCAATTAAAATGGCTCATGTCAATCACTTTTTGAACTAACATGGTCACCTTGGACTGGTAGTCATTCGACGACCTTTGCAAAATAAGGAAGTGCTGCTTAATAGTTATAAGTTTGAAAATTGAAAATTTATTTTTCTTCAAAATTGTGAATATTTGAACAATTTTAATAATTTCAATTAATTAATGATATTTAACAGGAAGAAAACAAAATCTTTATAAAACAAGAAACCTTTCGAAAGAAAGCAATATGCTCAAAAGGTTAAGGTTTTTACTGTCATAGAAACTGAGCATAGCAAAATCCCTACGTGATTTCTGATTGTATGAATATCCTTTTATTAATTCTCACGACAAATTTTGTCCATTATAAAAATATATACGCGTCAATTTAACGTTTCAGGGGTCTAATAGGTATGCAAGTAGAATTGTCAATGCTTTTCCGTTTTCTATGCATATAGAAGCAATTATGGGAAATAATCAGAGATACTCAACATGTTTACCATGAAAAGATTTTTCAAATAATTTTGAATATATTATTTGAAAAGCTGTACATTTTTCACATTTGAACGTTTTGCGCGCATAATAGGAAAATCTCCATGAAATTCATCATAATTTTGAGAGTGTCTAAATTCCTTGGAGTGATTTTGTATCATATATTAAAAACCATATGACCAAGGCAAGTGACTCAGGCCTGCTTATAAATGCTTGGACCGATTTACTCAATGACTCACAAACAAATCCCAGGACATTTACTCTTTCTCTTGGGAAGAAGATCTAAAATGGCATTGTAAAAAATATTTTATGTCATTCAATGAATTTTCAGATAAAATTTGTTGAGATCATCTTATTCGACTAATAAAGGTTGGATATGAATAAATATTAAATATATTTGTAATGAAAGATGAAAATAGTAAAGATAAAATTGTTTCATTAAAAAAATATTAAAACCCTTTATAATAAATCGAATATTTAATTCGGTCTAATAAATCTTAACAAGACATTAAATTATATTTAATTATTTACAATTATTATTTAATTATTTTTTTATTGAGCTAATTATTTATTTTTATATATTGTAAATAATTGTATTTATTATTTATTTATTTTGCATCACTCATTTATTTCTAATCATCTGTTCTAATTAGCACATTATTTATTTTAATTTATTTAATTATTATTATTTAACAATATTTCTGTTTTTTCTTTAATTAATTGATTTATTTTTACTATCGAATTTTTATGCAATAATTAATTTTATCAAAAATTGCCGAAGGGTTGCCGAATAGTCTTAAATTGTTTATACCAAAAGGGTGGGTCACATTAAGATTTTGGCCAATAATATTTCAGGAAAATATTTATAATATTTAAATAATTTTTGTAAATATAAATAACTGATAATTTGACTTGTTCAGTATTTTCCGTTTCTAAACTTTCTTAACTTTGTTTACTTTACAATATTTTCTCCAGTTTCTCTTGAAATAAATTTTTTAGTTTTTTATGTTGAGATTTTGAAAATGGAAAATTCAAATAAAATTATTTTAATATAATAATAATTAATGTATTATATTTTGGAAAAGAATTATAAATTTTAATATAGTAATATTATTGGCCTAAAATCTTAGTAAGGCTTACTTTCATTGGTGCAGCCAATTTGAGACTTTTTGGATGAATAATATTGATATTGCAAAGGGTTTTGAAAGGTCCTTTAACACAAATGTTAATATTTGGTAAAATAATCATAAAATAAAGTGCTTTTGAAGGAATCCAAAAATATCTTAAGGATGTAGTGAAAAAGATATTCAATTTTTAATAAAGCTTTAAAATAAATAAAAAAACCAAGCCAACGAAATCACAATTGAAATTAATTTACATTGATAATCTATCATTTGGGTCCATAGGAAACTGAATATAGTTATTAAACAGATAATTTACATTTTTGTTGAATAAATCTTTCAAGCGAATGCTTTAAATAAAACGTAATAAAAATACTTCTTTCAATTTGTAAAGATAAAATATATATTTTTAAAAATTCCCGAGAAAAAATAAGATTTTGTTTTAAACATTAAGCTTGATTTACTACCAGCATTGTTCTCATTTCATGTCGTTGAGAAATCTACTTTTTTATCCTACGGGTATTGGAGACTGAAATAAATAAAAATGCAATTCTTTTGTATTACGATCTCGTTAAAATATTACAAATTTACTTATGAAATATTAATAAAAACTAATAAAATGCACGAAAAGTTTCATATATATATGTATTAATTTATATTTATTTGCCATTAAGAATATTTTTATTATTTGACTATGAATCAGTAATGATATCGATGTTTTATTGGTATCATTATTGATTTATAGTCAAATAATAAAAAATTCTTAATTTCATTGCAAAATGAAAAGCAATCAGAAGTGAAAGCCAAAAAAAGTTCTTTTAATATTGTTAAGAATAGGCTCTTAGCCTAAAAATATTAGTCAGATTGACGTCACTAAACAGTAACGTTTAAAATAATAAAATGACGTTATAGTGACATCACATTAAAATTACTAAATTTAGATTATAGTAATTTAATATGGAAATACGTCATCAAGAAATTACTAAATTTGGATTCTTGATGACGTAAATCTAAAAATAGTAATTTATTTAATCCACAAATGTAAATTTAGTAATTAATAAGTAAACTAACCCTAAATATTTTAATATAAATATTAAAGCATTTTAGTATAAGAGGCCGATCCGAAAACAATTTAGCCAAAACTAAAACAGCCTAAAGGAGGACTAAATTAATAGAAAATAATAATAGAAAGAATATTGCAAAACTATTTTATTTTGAAGGGAAATAAAATTGATTTAAAAAAAACAACCAGAAATTGAATGCGAAAAATATTGGCAGTTTAAGAAAAACAATCCAATTTGATAATAGTCCCAGAAGACAATTCAACATACGTCAAAGTGGAATAAACAGATTTAGATTTTGATCGACGATTTAAGTGGAATAAGCAGACTGAAAATTTGAACTCAAGTGGAACCATAATTAAGGAAAAGGATATAAATAGTGCTTGCGAGAAAAACAAATCAGAAACATTCAGAAACAAATCAGAAGCATTCAGAGAAAGAAGCCATTAGAAAACTATTCGAGACTTGAATACAGAATATCCAGAAACAAATTGTACGTTTTTTTTTGTTAGATAAATTAAAGTTTCAAAAAAGCGGATTCTCAAATCCGGCTTCTAAATAAATTAACTAATCTAAAATCCAAATACCCAAGGCAGTTGACAGCTTTCACGGTATTTGGGGTGCGCCAAAATTAAACTTGCTTACCCTCTGCATTTTAAGATAAGTCGTTGAGTCGGCATAGTGACCATCGACTTCTTGCGGGCCATTTGGCAGGGATAATTTGATCCGGATTTCTTTCAGAACTTTTAATTTGTACACATTTTTCATTTGTAAATTGTTTGTAACGCCAAATAAAAACTAGTAAGTAATTAATTGACTTGTCTTATTTATTTACATAGGACCACAACCGACCTTTTTATATTTTTGTGATTTAGTTCATTTTTATTATTATTTTTATTTAAAATTTGGAGTCCGAAAACGATTTGTGTTAAATTCTTAGCCCCCACATTTTGATCTTAACAATATTATTTTTATTAATTTACATTAATTTATATTAATTTATATATATATATATATTAATTATTTTTTAATTAATATTAATAATGATTCACATTTATCTATCGATGGCGTAAAACAATTTCCAGCACCTATAAAAATGTTCCGAATGGATGTGAAATTTTATTAATGAAATCGAATGAAGAAAAAATGTTCTCAAGGTAATACAAATTTATGTTTAAATAAATATTTTTGTTTTTTTTAATTGTTTTAATACATTTTAGAATAATTTTTTATTTTTTTGAACGCTTTTGCTAAAAATCTTTTTAAGAAAAATATATTTCTTAGTTAAAAAGAGTATTTTTATAAAGTAAAATATAATATAAATTTTTAAAAAATTTCTAAATGTTATTTTATTGCTATGCAAATTTTATTTTGTCTGTAGAATCTTGAAATGTTACAAAATTTGAAATTTGCAGAAATGATCTGCCAAGAAGTTAAATGAAAAATTGAACGATATTTATTCCCTTGATAAACTAAAGAAAGTTTGTTAATTTTACTTCAATATTTGTATTGAAAAACTTGGCTTACCAAACACTACCGTCAATCAAATTTATCAAGTTTGTTAAATTTTAAAATATTCCAAACGGGTACCCAATCAAGGTCTGTGTCCAAAGATTTTAGATTGAGTAAAGAATGATAGTTTGAGAAAATAAAATATTTATCATCTTATTTTAAATACATTTGGGTTCCTAAGAAGCACAAATACAAAAAACGGAACTCACATGATTGGGTAACCAAAAATTATTTACACCATCAATCATCGCGATTAAGAAAACAAAATTTACAGTTTGATAGACGAAAATAATAGATAGGATGAAACTGTGGGACTAAATTTCTTCGATAAAAGATGTTCTAGAACCAATAAATAAAAATATCAAATCCTGATAATAATGAAGATTTGCCAATCCGTTTAGATGAGGAAAGAATAACAACACAGTATTACCCCGCTCATACGTATGAGTGAATGTACATAACTCCGGTGTACGTATAGCGGAGTATTAATGTATTTAGTTGAATAAAGAGTTTCAAAAAATCCATAAGATAACAGATCTCATTCTAGAATGAAAACGAATAGTCGGAAAAAACATGTAGGATAGCATAATCAAAAACCAAAAATCGCATTTTTATGATGCCTTTCAAGAAATTGAAATTCAGGATAACGAAAGCTGGTTTCTCAGTAGTTCAATTCAAGGTCACCGAGTCGACCCCAAAAATGCCGTTTCCCATATTTAGAAAGGTTGAACGCTAGAATTTTTCTAGGATTTTAAATTATTTTTTAATAAATGTCTATTTTAATTATTTGTTTTCGGTTCATTTTGAATAAGTACTTTTGTTTTATAGAGCGAACAGTATTTATTTGAGACAAAAGTTTCATTTAAATTTAAATAGAATAAAGTGGTTATTTAATAAATTTACGACAGAATAAATAAATGTTGTTGGTTTTTTTGTGGAAAATAAAATTTTATCTACACTAAATATTTTTTAAAAATAATCTCAATGAATAATAAATTTTAAATAATTAAATAAATTTTAACAAAATCTTGGATTGGTTTCAAACTGACCAACTTATTTCCTATCTGATCTAAATAATTTATTTTATCTGACAGATTAATTTTAACATTATATAACCTTAACTTTCATAATTGCCATAGTTATTATTGTGAGATAAATCTAATAATTCATTTATCTTTATAATAAATATGTATATTAATTTTATTATGTTAAATATTAAATAGTATGTGTATGATTGCGGTATGTTGAAATCGCTAGGAACATGAAAAGCATAATTAAATTCTCCAAGTTTTATTGAACTATTTTGTTTGAATACATTATTCGGAAAACCTTGAATCTTCTAAATATTTATAATGTATAAAAATAAGAATTTGAATAACCTTAATAATTAGTAATATACTTTTTTGACCTATATATTTTTATTTGACTTACTTTTTGCAAGCCGAATTTCGAACAATGTTTTGTACAGTATTTACGGGATATATTCGAAAACCTCATAATTTATAAAAAAAGTAATTTTTCCTCAATAATACTTCGAATTTAATTTCTGTCATATATAATATAGCGTTATATTTCAAAAGAAAAAGAATCAGTTTAATAATAGATTTGCTTATTATTTTTTCATATTATTATTTCCTATTATTTTTTAAAAAAATATTTTTTTAGCAAGAAATCTAATCTTTCAAAATGGAAAAGCCATTATTCAGTTTCTGATCTGTCATTCTGTGACTCAGCCGAGCTCGCCACCCCCTCGAGATGGAAAATGCTCTATTTCATTAATAATTGATAATTCTGTTAAACAGTTTTATTATACTAAATGTTCAATTTAAGTTTTATTACTTTTTTATTTCTGAGTTTTTAGACCTAGTAGTAATAATCATAATAATAATAAAAAGGTTTTTTTTATTATTATTATTATTTTCATTATTATTATTATTATTATTTTATTATTATTATTATTATTATTATTATTATTATTATTATTATTATTATTATTATTATTATTATTATTATTATTATTATTATTATTATTATTATTATTATTATTATTATTATAGAATCCTTTATTCTATTTTATAAACTGATAAACTGTAAGAATTGTATTTATTTGTTTGACTTTCTGTCTTTGTAAATAAGAATATCGTTTTATTTATTTCTTTGTTTTAAATGGAAAAACTAAACTACAATTAGTGTAAATATGTTTTTTTATTAAAATAACTTTGTTTTAACATTATAGAGCTGACAGTTGATAAAAAAAACCTTGAAAAGTAATTTACTTTAATTAATGATAACTGATTTAGAGAATATTTATGTAAAAAATTATTAAATTTATTATATTAATAAAATAAAAACATGACCTTCAATAAATCCAATCATTTTTCTATAATCTGAAATAAAAATAAAATAAAATTTGTTGTAATGGTAATTTTTGAATGGTAATTTTCTTGGGCTAATTCTCTATAACACATTGTGAATTCATCACAATGTCATGTATTATTAGATTGAGTTATGAATGACTTCCGTTTTTATCAACCATTTATCAAAAATCTTATTATTCATTCAATTATCTTATGAACGACTTTTTCTCATCTTACTGTTGTGTAAAAGAATAAAATTTTTGCGATTGACGAATAAAAGACTCTTTCGCCGAGTTTCTCTAGAATTCTTTACAGATTTTTAACATTTAAAGTGATTGATAAGTTTTATTTCAGCTACTCATGATGGAGTATACCTTTACGTGTCCATCTTACAAACAATAATGCTTCCAAGAATTTGTGCTTTTGCATTTGGTAGGAAGGGTTGATCCTTTATAATTCGTTTTATTAATTCGTCTCGAGTTTTACTCGTGACAGCAGACTTGTGGCAATTGACATCCTTTCAATTTTATTCTATTTATTTAGAATATGAGGTTCCCATTTACTTGACTTACTGACTTTACTTAATTTCTCCACTTGTTAAACCTTTCTGCCAGCTCTCTCGTTGATTGAAGTGGAATTTTCTCCAATATTACTTTTAAAAGATTGCCTTGTTTAAATTTCCAAAGTATTATACGACAAATATAAACTTTGTGATTTTCCATTTAAAGGCTAAGAACAACACTTTAATATTACGTTCAATATTCAAAACCGTTTTCAAAAGACTAACGAAACCTTTATCTATTCATTTAAAGCAAAAACATGTTTGTCCAATCACATCATATAAACAAAATATTCTGACTACCGCAACGTACATTAAATTAATTTTTGAAAAATGTTTTAATTGCATTTTTTATGTTCTATTTAATTTTATTTCGATATACTTTTTTAAAAACCTTTTCATAATTTTGTTTTATTAATCATTATTGTTTCTTCTTGAAATGAGGGGTTTGATCGTAACTATTTTATTTGTAAATATGTGGTTTAATTATGGTTTTGTGGATTTATTTTATGCAAATACAACCAATAATCATCTTTTACTTATTGCTATTGTTTTATTTTTATCATTCTGAAATAGCAATTATAATTAGTACACTCTTGAATGTCGCAATGCGATATTACGTTTGTGATGTTGAAAACAAAAGAGAATAAATAATTCATTGAAACAAAATCTAAGCACATATGAAAGGTAATGATATACTCTATTAGCTTAATTGAAATGAAATATAATTAATTATGTAGAATAATTATCATTCCAGACATCCTTATAATTATTCCTATAATTGTATTTCTTTCTTTTAAAACTTAAAAATAAATAGTTTATTATTATTATTATTATTATTATTATTATTATTATTATTATTATTATTATTATTATTATTATTATTATTAATATTATTATTATTATTATTATTATTATTATTATTATTATTATTATTATTATTATTATTATTATTATTATTATTATTATTATTATTATTATTATTATTATTATTATTATTATTATTATTATTATTATTATTATTATTATTATTATTATTATTATTATATTATTATTATTATTATTATTATTATTATTATTATTATTATTATTATTATTATTATTATTATTATTATTATTATTATTTAAATATTAAAAAAGCTACTCGAATATATCTTATACTATATCTTTCGGCAAGTTCAATCCAAATAAGATTTTAATTTTTAAAAATATATTATATTAAAAGTTTTTGAAATAATCTTTTACATACTTACATCATTTCACATGTAAGTTCCCCATGTAGCCTTAAAATACCAAAATAATAATACAAACAAAAACATAAAAATATATAAAAAGAGTACAGATGAATTCATGGTCTATTTTGACATTTGAATTATGTTTACAAATGTTCCATTAGTGGAAACGAATGTATCTTTTATTCCAAAATGTAGAAAGAAAATGTTATTGAACCTTATAAGTTTGAGAAAATTTCATTTCGTAAATTATTTGAATTTCCTACTTCGAATGTGAAGGGTATAAACAGGTGGATAGTTGTCATATGGATGCTCCATTGGCTCCAACAATGACTTCTATTTTTGTGTTTAGTTTGGAAGGGATAATTTAACTGTGTAAAAACAATATGTTAATGATATTATTTTGGTATGTGATAGACGTGAGCAAATAAGGCCTTTTTTAGATTAGGAAAAATTACATCGATTGCTTTTAAAAATTTGCTTATTCAAAGTAAGGAAAAAGACTATAAGACTGAGAACTAAAGAAATGCGATTGATGCCGCTCTTTATACTATGGCTGAAAGCTTTTTGAATTCAAATACGAGATAAATATAGTGAGAGGATTGGTTTTTTGTGCGTGATGTTTATCTTCCAAGTTTTTCAAATAAGCAAAAAGTGTTGAATATTTAGTTGCTTTGATACCCAAAAATGGATATTCTAAATCTTTTCTTAAGCGTATGACAAAAAAAACGATAAAAGAAATGATAAATGAAAGTTAAATTCTTATGATCTTTGTCCGATTTGTCTGGAGGTAAGGTTCTTATTGATTCTGAAGTTAGTAAGTTTTTGATTGTTTCTACGCCCAGCAAAGTTAGTGATATGTTGACTAATTAATCTTCAAATAAATTTGACCTATGTTCTGAACTCAACCTGTATCAACTTTTATGTCATCAGTGATGCAACACACGCCGGAAATACTGCCAGTCATCTCTGATCTCGAGTTCTTGATAATTTTCAAAAGGGTGTCAGTAAAAGTTTTTGCGAAAATTTTAAGCCTACATGGGTTTTAAGTGTATAATTGAATGATGCATTTTGTATATTAAGAATTTGGTATAATATTGTTCGTAAACATTTTTTCATGAAAAAAAAGGAAAAAGGTCATGAAAAATTTTAATTTTAAATTGAATGTTTTTATCTATAAAATCTGTAATAACAATTTGTAATAATAATGTTTTGTGTTTTTGAAAATATTTTTATGTGATTTTAAATGTTTATTTTACAAAATAAAATGTTTGTTATTTGAAAGATTTTGATGCAATTTGAAGATGATTATTAATAGTTTATTTGTTTAAATATTTCTCATTTTTATTTAGTTTTTTAATGTGATTTCTAACTGATAGATGGTGGAAATAAATAGTGTTTAACATTTATTAAAATTTTGTCATCGTTCTTTGATAATTATTTATTATTATTATTATTATTATTATTATTATTATTATTATTATTATTATTATTATTATTATTATTATTATTATTATTATTATTGTTATTATTAAATTATTTTTTTAATATTAATAAAAAGTACTTAAAACTACTTAATTTATTATTTTGTTAACTTATATAATATTTTTTTAAGTTTACAAAATATTTTAAATATAATTTAAAATTTGTCAGTTAGAGCTCCTAAATGAAAAAGGGAAAATTTTGTGGTAATCCCAAAAGTGAATTCAATGAAAATTAAGTAAATCGAGTAGTGAAAGACAATTAAGTCAGAAAATTTTCATTTGTTGTCACTGAGTAATGGAAAGTTTCAGTTGAAAGTTCAATTATAAAATGAAATTAAATGAAAAGCCCTTCAGAGAATAATTCTCCACTACTGTCATGCATGAATTGCAAAAAAATAAAAAGCCCCAGCTTGAAAACATATTTTCCACAATTTCTTAAAAGCAATTGATGAATAGGTATTAGTTTTCTCCTACCAGTTTTCTTTTGTTTTAATTATATTTAAATTTTCTTCGAGGTTTATTTTCATTTTGTTCAAGTCTTTTCTAAAACAAAGACATTTTACATATCCTTAATCGTACAACAAAAATTGATTACGCGGGACCCTAATGGTATTTATGTTGGGATTCTGCAAGAAAATAAATTAAAATCAAAAACTGAATATCCATAGATTTCAGTGCAAGATTAATATAAAAATTTTTTAATTTATAAAGTAATAATTTTTTGCGAGAAGTATAGAAACAAGTCGCACTAAAAAGATAATTTAAATGGATGCATAATCTCAAAAGATGTAACTGTAAAAATACAAACTAATTAATTTAAATCTTATTGACATTAATTATTGCTTTAAATCTATAAGCACAAAAACAGCCTCTTAGACTGAGGTAGCATAGTAAATTTTTTTGTATTTATTTATTTAGTGATATCAGCGAAAATATGGAAGGATTGTTGATCAAGCTAGCCGAATCAAATTAATTAATGCTAATTGTAATGATACACTTTATTTTTTTATAATTTCTTGATATTGCTAACCTAGTACCAATCTTCTTATAGGTTCACTTTGATTATGTTGATTAAAATTTATTTTGTACTAATTGGTATATCGGTTAGGGGTCTACTTACAGCCACTAATTAAAATTCACAAAACTCAATCTTATCTCTTAACTGAATTCAATTTTAGTTCACTGTCTACATCCATTGAATTTGACTTTAATATTCTTTGCTTTACCCGTTAAATCTATTAATTAAAACGTAATTTCAATCATAATTGATTAAATTTATTACTCAAAATTCAACTTAAAATTTAAGATAATCATGAAGTCGATTGGAGTATTATTCGGCGCTCTATCCCAATTGTCAATTCTTTACTTAGCCCCATATTCTAATCGTAATCTCGATTTAATTTATTGGAAAAAACTTGATTTTAGCCCTGCTAATTATTAGCCTTCGATTCGATTAAATGTAGATTTTTTGTTCGTCATTAGATAAGCAATTTCGTTGCCTCAATTTAAGTTATTCCCCACTTCCCATGCCTTCAATTTGACCTTAGGATGTTCAATGTGTTTATATTATAGTTACGAGTGCCATTGAAATACTCGGTGTTTAGAATTTTAGCCGTATGTAAAATTCATTTTAGGTCGATTTTTTTGGCGTTGGGTGAAAGAAGAACGAGCCAAAAGACCCGCTCCTCGATTTCCTTTCACCACTATAAGCTATCATTTTACGTTCAGATTCGCCGTTTACCACTGGCGAAACCTCACGGTCACAGCTCTGTTGCAGACTAACTGCGCTTACACGGATCCGTTAATTGCGTATAGTTACTTTCTTGCAAGATGTGTTGGCCGTGGGCCGGAATATTTTCGACATGATCTTTAGATATAATATAATAAAACAATATAACTGTTCGAATACATATAATTCATCATCAATAATCGTTGCATTTATAGACATATTCATTAAAAACTCCTCACTTCGTCTAACGTGAGTCCTTGCACAGAGTTGGTTCTGTAAAGAAATTTCTCTTACACAAGCTTCCTGTATCACACAAAAGCGTTTCTGTTCAAGAATATTTTTGCTAGTAAAAAACGGTAAGAGCTTTTCACCAGGAAAAAGTGATTGAAATTATGTAAAAATGAAATGGAATATATACCTATTTTGTGACCCTAACCTTGCGTGTTATTTTTAATGCGAAAAACAAAATTTGACCTTGAATTTATTTGTAATATCTACTACTAATTTTATCGTTTTTCTTGGGTTAAATAGCTAATTTATTTTATATACTTTTAATTAAATATTTCTAATTAGAAATATTTTATTTTTAAGCAGTTTTATTCGTTAAAATGTTGGTTTTCTACATTAGTCTATTTTCGGTAAAATTTTCATGTTCTCGTGTTGTTTCTATGTTAATTTCGGCAGTTCTTGGTGCATTTGTGTATAATTTTATTTAATTTTGTGTTTTTCGATTTTATTTTTAATTACGTTTCTCTCATCTTTTAGGGCTGTTTACTTGGTGTTAATAGGTCTGATTTTAAATTTGTATTGCTGTATTTGCGTGTTGTTTCCGATCCATTTAAACAAATCCTTGCATTGGCCCAACAAAATTACTATGGGGAAGAAATTTTAAAATCTAAAACAGAAAAGAAGAAATTTAAAAAATTAATAAAGAAATTGGAAAATAATATTAAAAAAATTTAAATTAAAATTCAGAAACTTGAAGAAGAAATTTGAAATATTTATTTCGATTATTTAAGAAAACTTTATTTCTATTAAATTCCAAATTAAATTCCAAATTAAATTCCTAATTATCAAATACAATTCCAATAGAGTTTATTTGGTTAACTCAAGACATGAAGAAGAAATCATCTGGAAAGTTGTTAATCAAAGTCAATACATCCTTCAACAATAGCCCGAATTTCTTAAACCAAGTGTTGGGGTTATAACAAAACATGAATAAAAATAATAAAATTTTAAAATTATAAAATCAATTAAAATTAATTAAAATTTTGAAAAAAGTTAAAATCAATATTTTTCGGGGGGAAAAGTGGTAACCGGTGGCAAATTTGATTGTGAAGACGAATAAAATATTATTAGACTGAGGTAATGTATATTGAAGGGTCTGGATCCCAAAAACAAATTAATTAATTAATTAAATTATTTACCGACGAACCCATTAATCAAGGGCCGCCGAGATGAACGTCAGCTTAATGTGGCTCCCAGCATTAGTGAAATGGGCAATAAATTGTCCGAAACGGAAAATTGTTTTTCAATAGTAATCCAGATTTATGGGAATTCAAAAACTATAAAAGCAACTGACAACAAAATAAGTTGCCCTCGTAATACCCTTAGGGTGTATACAATAAATAAATTATTGTGTAGCGTGGTAAATATTTGTCAATAAAGATTTATTTGTTGGGGTTTTGTCTTATTGATTATTGAATACGAGAAGTCGGATCGAGAGACCTATTCATCGACGAATATTTAATATCCCAACACAAGAATAAAAAAAGAACAAGACATCCTTTCTCATACAAACCATTAAAGAAAGCAAAAAAATAAGTGATAATTATTATTATTTTCATGTTTGAGTTATAATATATTTTTTTTCTATTTTATCATACTGTTCCATTTTGGTATTGTAAACTTTATCAATTAACACAACAGACAACAGACCGTCCTGATACACTTTTACTGGTGACTCGGTTGGGTTCTGACAAGATCTCTTTTGTCAACACATTACACATAGTCACATATTAACACACTAATCCATTTCTAGATTAATTTTGTAATTACTCATAGCACGAATCAAATAATTAATGGTATAAAAACCAAGTAAAAAACTTCATTTATCATTTACGGTCAACAGAAAAACACGTATCAATAAGTGAGTTGTGAGTGTTTTAAAAAAGTTAATTTTGAAATATGCTTAGAAATTTACTATGTAAAATACACAGCCGGTTTAAAGGGGGTTGAGATCATCTTGAATAATCCTAAATTTACCTATTACAACATTATTTTTAAAGCCTTATTCACTGATTTTTATTTTTAATACATTTAACTTTTGAATGAGCATATTTCATCGCAGTAAAAACCTTTGAAAACAAAAATTTGTTCCATGAACATTTTTTTCAATTTCTGTAATCGAACTAATTAAAATAAGAAAAACTTGAGTTGAAATTTCCGAAATGAATTTTATTGTACAAATTTGAAGACAAATTAGATATTTTTATTAAAATATTTCTCTTTATTTGAATGCAGACAGAAAACTTTAAAACAAACAAACAAAAAATTATCCATTTCATCTTTTTGTGAAAAGTAAATGTACAAAATGAAAATAATGATTTTACTTCAATGTTTAGGGAATTGTTTGGAAAACTTTTATTTCAAACATTTTCTTGTAATTGTTGATATAAAATGTAATGAAAATGCTTACTATTATTATTATTATTATTATTATTATTATTATTATTATTATTATTATTATTATTATTATTATTATTATTATTATTATTATTATTATTATTATTATTATTATTATTATTATTATTATTATTATTATTATTATTATTATTATTATTATTATTATTATTATTATTATTATTATTATTATTATTATTATTATTATTATTATTATTATTATTATTATTATTATTATTATTATTATTATTATTATTATTATTATTATCATCATCATTATCAATTATTATTATTATTATTTTTATTATTATTATTATTATTGATAAACTTTAAACTTTAAAATCTTTTTTATTGTCGGTAGCGGAATCTTTTAAAATAAAATTTAAAATAATAACAATGTTAGCCAATTTCCGCAATGTTTATTCATAAAATATGAAATATTTAGACTAATAAACAGTTCTGATCACTCATAACCAAAATTTTACGAGACTTTCGCTTTCTCCTATTTTTTCTGATTGATATTTACTTTCACTCTACTGTAGTAAACAAATATATTTATTTAGACAAATTTCCAAATTTTTTTTTTAATAAGATTTACTAACATCACAAATTTAATAAATCAAAACAAAAAACCAAAAACTTTTTTTTTGTTTACTACAGTTGAGTGAAAGTAAATATCAATCAAAGAAGAAGAGGAGAAAATTTTGGTTATGAGTGATAAGGGCCATTTATCAGTCGAAATGTTTCATGTTTTATGAATAAACATTGCGGAAATTGGCTAACATTGCTATTTGTTTAAATTTTATTTATCATTATTATTATAATTATTATTATTATTATTATTATTATTATTATTATTATTATTATTATTATTATTATTATTATTATTATTAATACTATTATTATTATTATTAGTATTATTATTATTATCATTGTTATTATTATTATTATTATTATTATTATTATTTATATTATTATTATTATTATTATTATTATTATTATTATTATTATTATTATTGTTACTATTGTTTTTATTGTTATTATTAATATTATTATCCATTAGTCAGACTAATAAAAATTATAAAAACCAAAGCAATTTTGTCAATCATTATGCCGTATATATTCATTAACTAAAAACATCTGAAATAAAACGTCAAAAACATCAGACAGGAGTGAAGAGCGGAAGTCCCTGTAGCATATGATTAAAACAATCTTTCGGAGAAAATAGTTTTTTGAATAGAAAATAGTTATTTCATAGAAAATAAATAATTATAATGATTTTTAAATTTATTTAAGAAAAAAGAATTATAACTGAATTCAATTTTGAAGTAGTTTAGTAAATATTTTAGTTTTCTTCATTCAAGCAAAAAATGTTTATTGAGAAATATGATAAACAACTAGAATAATAGGATAAACAGACACACAATTTAATTTTATGACTTTTCGATTTTGTAATCGGTTTCGTCTTTTTGATTTGAAATCTTTTTCCCCCGCCTTTTTATTTGACTTCTGTTACTATTTCTTAATCTTTCATGCTGTAATCTCGTGAAACTTTAGTTGAAATTGCGTAGCCCTCATATGGACATTTTATGTATTTTCTCAGTCAACAGTTTCGCCTTTATAACTTATATATAACATAAATGTGCGAATCTGCTAGCAACCACAGCTAAAGATATTCTGTCGTTTTCTCTGTGCTACTTAATTAATTAAAATCTTTACATTTATAGTAGTAATAATTTGTTTTAAATCTATAATTTTTAAAATGTTTTAATCCTTATCACTATTGTTTAATCATTGTTAAATCTCATTGTATGTGAAAAGTCAAATTGAAATTAAAAAAAATGTAAAAAGATGCATAAAATTCATCTGAGTACTTTTGACCCACGCAAAACCAATAGTTTACTTATTTGCGCAATTAAATTATTAAACAAATCAAAATCAGCTAACGACAAGCATTTAATTGTAACTCTAACTATGCTACTTAATAGTTGTAAAGTTTCAATGATGACAAGTATAACCAAATATCAAACGTTTTGAACCGTAATCCAGATAACGTTGAAAGTTTTCTCATTCAATTGTGTTATCAACATATGACTGATCTGACTACCCTCCTCTTCTTTCCGTATAAGAAAATGTGAGAAATGTGAGCTTTAAATGACATCCTAAACTTGTAAGTTGGCGTTTCTATAGCCACTGCAACGGCCACCGGTTGGTTATTTGTGTCACGTTTAAATAATTTAGAAAAATTATAAAAACCCCTTAATAATAACTTTTTTTAGAAAAGATCAAAATTTGATTCTATGCAGCAGAAATTTCGCGTTTTGTTTTTTATAAAGCTATGTTACATCTTTATGGAGGGTTTCAAGTCCAAATAAAGTTAATTATAAAAGTAAATATGAGTTGTTTGTTTGAATGCCATAACGCTTGCTTATATATTTCGTCTATATAATTATTCATAGTCTGAATAGATTATATGAAATAGTTAAACAAAAAACGTTAATCATAAACACGAAGAATTGAAGCCGGAAGTTGTTGTTTCCTTTTTCTTTCTTTTTCAACGAGCAATTTATTTCTTTTCAGCAATAAATATTATTAGATTTGAATAATTATCTCAAACATAGTTCAAAGAGCTTGAAAACTGAATGGGATTAAATTGAAAATGGCACTTGGAGAAATGAGAAATGGCTGTTTAGGTTAAATGCAAAGAAATTCCAAGGATAAATTACCAGCCAGGTTGCCCCCCCCTATTGTTTTGTAGACAATGCTGACTCATTTTCACTGAATAATTTATGCAATTTTCTAGGACAAAAGAAATTGTGACATTCAGTTCCAGATGCAATTAATTAATGAGATAAAAATTTATTCCCTTTTTCCACAATTGATCCGCCTTTAAATTTATGGAATCTTCTTCACACTGTGATCTGATTGGATAAAAATAAAATAAAATTTTTACAATTTTATGTTTTATTGTAATTATTTTTTATTAATGGAATAATTTATTTATTATTTTGCTAGTGAGATTTTTAGAAAGTTATATTAATTTTTCAATCGATTTAAGTTTTCATAGAAATTTAAAATTGTCGGTTATGTGGAAAATTATGTTAAATTTTTGTCGAAAATAATTTATTTTTTAAATTTAAAAAAAATTTACAAAAAAGTAGTGCCGACTGGGCCCTGAAGAAAATTTCTGCGCAAAAAATATATAAACTATTGAATTAAAAAATAAAAGTTTAATAACTAGATATTGCAACAGGCGAGAGATTTGAATTAAAAAAAGACAAAAACTAGTTTTTGCATATACAAATAAATTCTCGGTTTTATAATAAATTTATATGAAAAAATTAATAAAACAAAATTTTTAGAAAGGGCACAAAAAATTTATATGTTTTGAAAGAATAGTTGTGTAAATTTTCAATCTATTAAATTTATAAAATAACAACAAATGTATTTATGCCAAAAGTTAATTATAATAACAATTATTACTGTGAAGATGACTGTTAATAGTTAAATAATATATAAAATTAAATTAAATATGTAAGGAAATAATTACTGATGATGTAAAATTAGTATTGAGAAATTTGTCGTGTTGTTTTATTGATTGTGACAGCGGTAGATTTTGGATTAAAATAAATATTTCATTTAAAAACTTGGTCTTATTCTTTACAATTTCAATATTATTTTATTTATCAATATATTTGTAAGCTTTAAACTTGTAGCAAATTCATATTTTATTATTTATAAAATTTAAATAATAAAAAAATAGTTAAATAGTATGAAATCACTCGATGAAATTAATTCGTCCAATAAAATAATTTTAAAATATAACTTTTTTATATCAGTATGAGTAAATTAATATGTCAAAATGACTTAAGATATTTTCGAAAACTCGTATTAAATTTATTAGAAAAATATTGAAAAATAATATATATTGTAAAAGATAATATTTTTATAAATTACGGTTTAATTTACAAATTAAGTAATTAAAATAGTGTAAATAAAAAATAATCGATTTAATAAAAATTAATTCCGAAAAACATATATTTTTAATAAATAAACCAAACAAGTGCTAAAAGTGAATAATTGTCTAATTAATTAATATATAGACTAAATATACTTAATTTCATTGTTTTAATTTTTATGTGAATAAAGTGCTGAATTGGATGATTTCTGGAAATCTACCAGAGAATTTCAAATCAAATTTACTGGAAAACAAATGAGAACATAAATTAATGACAGAAAATTTTCCTTAGTTTTCAGAGTTTCCGGTAAGGTTTCGTCTTCTTCATGTCATTTTCATAGAAATTTCATAGAAACGTGATCAAACCAGATTGACAGACATTTGATATATGAAACGGATTAACCAAAATTCCAAATGAGAGTTCCGTGCTCACTCAGTCTGAGAATCTGATGAAGCAAAATAATATCCCCTGACATGAAATTAAATTTCCGATTTTTGTTTTAAAGCAGTGTGAAAATTATTTTTTGGAACTAAATTGAAAAATTAAATTAATATTTTTTAAAAAAAAATAATTGTAATAATAAATAATAATAATAATAATAATAATAATAATAATAATAATAATAATAATAATAATAATAATAACAATAATTTTATTATTATTATTAATATTATTATTATTTATTATTATTATTATTATTATTATTATTATTATTATTATTATTTTTGTGAGTATATTTGAACATAATTATCAGCGAGCAGTGAAATTAAAATTAAATAATCAAACTAAATAATATTTTAGATTAAAAAATTTTAGAATTGAGGAAGAGATGTTGAACTTCAATGAATAAAAACCACCAATGATTGAATCTGCTTTGTTTGATTTAAACAGCGAGGTTGGTTTTTTGGATTGGTTTTTACTTTTTAGGATCGCCATCGTGTTTATTGATAGATTTCAAGTCTTACTAAAATGGTATTCAGATCTTGGTTATAAATATTTATGTCATGGGTGTAATGCCACATACATTGGAATTACTGCCCGTCATCTCCGTTCTCAAGATCTTGATAACTATCGACTGAAATAATTGATAAATATTAGTGAATACAATTGTTGTCTAAAATTTGTGTTTATAAGTGGATTTCAAGTCCTAATTAGATTTTTTTTGGATCTTGGTTTTCATTTTATATATCATGGGTGTAATACCAAATACATTGGAATGACTGCCCTTCACTTCCGCTCTCAAGTTTTCGATTCAAGTTGACTGATAGAATTGATTGATATTAGTAAGCGAAATCTTTAATGCAGAATAAAACTAAATGTAAAACAGTTTTGTTAAAAAAAAATTTTAAATTTTTTGTCGAAGGTTATATCTAAATTTTGTTAAAGTCTCGGTTTTGTAAAATTTTAGAAAATTAATTTTTTCTTAAATTTTGTAGAATTTTTGCAAGATTTTTTGATTTTTGATAAAATTATTTGAGAATTTAAAAGCAGAAATTTGTTTAAATAAAAATGGTTTATTCTAAATAGTTTAAAGTTCAAGACTACCTGACAAAGGCAGAAATTCTGTCGAAATATATTGTAGCGGAATATATATTTTGGACTGGTGTTTTTCTTTAATTATAAAGAAATATTAAAATAATTAATTTAAATAAGTATTTTAAAGGAAAAAGCTAAATTAGTTAAAATTAAAATTGTTAAATAAGTTAAATTATTGTTGAATTTTAAAAATTCGAAAGTGCTATTTTTAAATTAAAGGTTAAAAAGTTAGCATTAAAATTAAATTAAATAAAAAATAAATTACTCGCTCTTAATTTGTTTATATATTACAAGAGAAGTCAGGTTTTTGAAATATATTAAATACTCTGAATTAATGAAAACGATTTCTGATTGTGAAAACAGTGGATTTTAGTGCATTTTATTAATCAGGATGATATACAAATTAGAAGCAATTAAGTCATTCCAGAAGTCGAAAAGTATAAAAACTATAAAGAGCTTTTTGGATATGTAATTATTGTAAAAGGTTTATCAATCACTGCTAAGAAAGCTAGAACTTTGGAACAATTGTGTGGAAAAATAATGTGACACTAATATGGACAGAAAACTGTGAAAAGGCTTTTTGGTTTTATGTAAATCTTAAATATTTCTTGCAAAATTACAGCTTTTAATAATATATCTTAGCTTTCATCAAATTGAAAATTTATATTAGCAGAACCTTAAAATGTGAAAAGTCAACCGACGATTTATTCAGTTTTTAATATTTATATATTATTCAAATTTTAATTTTTATATATAGATTTTATTATTATTAATCAAAATAAAAAAAACACTATTTTTTAAATATATATCATTACAGTAATGATATTAATGACATAGTAAAATCATTATTATTATTATTATTATTATTATTATTATTATTATTATTATTATTATTATTATTATTATTATTATTATTATTATTATTATTATTATTATTATTAATATTATTATTATTATTATTATTATTATTATTATTATTATTATTATTATTATTATTATTATTATTATTATTATTATTATTATTATTATTATTATTATTATTATTATTATTATTATTATTATTATTATTATTATTATTATTATTTTCAAGTGATAATCCGTTTCAAAGGCTAAGCTGAAAATACATGAATATCAGCAAAACATTGATATCTTTATTGATTCATAATCAAATATTTTTTAATAAATATAATGTCATTTTAAATTGTAAAAACATCGTTAGTGAAAATTAAAAGACCTTATGATATTATTATTATTATTAAATTTTGAACCCGAGCAGACCATTTCAACGAATAATCAGACCCTTAAATCATATTTTTCTTAATCTTTAACCATAAAACCAACACTGGTTATTTTGACGATGACCTCAAGTAGCCTTGACCTTGAGAGGGAAGGGTAATGTCTTCATAGTATATCACTATCATAATCCCTGTATACTTTCTAACACCCCTAACAACAAAGATTAGAAAAATTTAAGATTTTGATAATTTTCTATTATTTTTTGCCATTCAGAGACTACATTCTGATAAAATTTTAGCCATAGAAAATTAGTCATCAGAAATTCATGAAATCTTTTATTTCTTTCGCATCTATCTACGTCTGTGCGATTCATTTTCGTACGAAATCCTTCTTATAAATCTTGATTAATACACCGAGCCATGATATAGGGAGCTGTCAACAATTCATTAATCATCCCAAAAAAATCCTAGATAACCGAACATGTAGAAAGATAGATTCGTTTGTATTTCACGAGCAAATTCTATAATATTTCCAAATAAGAAAGAGAATCTTGATGTTTGATTTCAGTTTGATGTTTTTACACAAAAAGAGGTTTCAAAATTTAAAATAAAATTATAAATAGTTATAATAAAATACATAAAAACTCAATATTAATCAAGTAATTTCAGTTAAATTTAATTTATTTGATGAAATGAAATAATTTTGTAATTCATATTAAAAGTGATTTGTTTGTTTTAAATGTGTTAAATGTAAAATCCTTTTATATTTTTACTTTAGTTGTTTATTTTTATTGTGACTAAAGATCAAAAATTTATTTTTTCCATAATTTATTTTTCTTAAAATCTTTTATCTTACATTAACTAAAGAATAAATCGGAGAAGAATTAGGAAGCAAAAGATCAGGATCTATTTTTGGTCGAAATATTTTATATTTCATTTAATGAATAAACACTGTGGAAATGGACTTACATAATTATTTATTTAAATTATTTTTATCCAAATGATTCTGGTCATTTAAATAATAATAATAATAATAATAGTAATAATAATAATAATAATAATAATAATAATAATAATAATAATAATAATAATAATAATAATAATAATAATAATATTAATAATAATAATAATAATAATAATAATAATAATAATAATAATAATAATAACAATAATAATAATAATAATAATAAGGATAATAATAATAAATTTGCTTTCTCTATTGGAAGAGAAGCTAAAGTATGTAGAAAAGCATCAAAGCACAATTGCCTTTGACCGTCAAATTCAAGTGAAGGCTCCCACATATTGAGAATCGAATCAAATCATCTCATTCTCTTTCTTTACTTTTATTTTAATTCACTTCGACCATTGACGTGGATTTTAGTTCTTTCATATGTTATGCATAAAGGTCTTTGTGTTTAGAATTTACATAAGATTATCCAATTAGTTCTTTAGTCTGGTTAAAATATTATTTTCCATTTTAAATGACTACTCGTGTTCCCTGGATATGTCTGTTCAATAATATTTAACAATTATTTATAAGCAATAAAAATTATCAAATAAAGACTTGTGGAAAGGTTTAAGTTTTAGTTATAATTGTAATTATTTGTATTTTCTTTACTGACGTCATTTATTACTCAAAAAATATAATTAACAAACATTGTAAATTAAATTTATTAAAGTTCAAATATTTGTTATTAAATATATTTTTAAAATATTTAATAAAAAAGTCATTAATATTATTTATATTTTAGAAAACCTTAAAAATCTTTATATAAATTGATGATTGATGTTTCATATAAAATTAAATACTTTTATTAATTATTTTGTTTAAATATTGCAATTTAATATTTGATAATTAACTTCCTATGCATCTCATAAAGACGAAATTAAGTTGTTTAAATTAAAAAGTTTTTATTAAATGTTATTTACAAATTTCGTTTTAAAATTTATTATAAATGTCTTTTTACTGAAAAATTAATAAAAATGTTTCCATAAAAATTAAAAACTGAAAAAATTAGACGAAGAAAATTTTTCCTCCATTGATAAATTACAATAAAACAACAAAATCAATTGAAATATTTATAAGAAAATAAGATAATATTCAAAATAATTGAAGAAAATCAACGAATAAATAATTTAGTGGCCTATTGAATTCGGAGCAAGAATTTGGTAGACAATGTGAAATATGCCATACATTCGTGCTAGGAAAGATCAAGTCTCACTCACCCATGAGAGAGATAAATAAAGATTTTCTTTAATGTTTCATCTCAAATGTACAACAGTCGGGCTCTGGACTGTATTTTGCTGCCGGAAACTGTGATATTTGACATAAAAGCTTTAATCCCGTAGTGTATACCTCAACCGTATAGTGATTACATTGAGCTATGCTATAAATATCCCCCTGTCAAGTATCTACGACAGTGCTGCTGTAACATAAAATTTCGCTTTGTTTACTCTTTTATTTACAGATTGGTTTCTTTCTATCGTAAATTTTATTTTAAAAGATTGCGAAAATATTTGCGAAAAAAGAGCATACAATTTATAAAATTGTCAACAATTGCCGATATTGTGAAGTTTTTGATTGTTTTTTAATTCATTTAATTTTAAAATTATATTCTGTCAATTTCCGAGTTTTGAAATTATTATTAATATTATTAAATTATGATTATTGTTGGATTTATTATTTTATTCAGTAGAATAATTATCCCTTTTGGCTACCTTTGTTGTTATTCAAATGAATGAGACAGACAAGTATTAAGCATTATTTTCAAATAATCGTTGCACAGATAAATGCACAATTTCAGTTTATTATAACAAATAATTCTGATTCAATTTTCTTGAATTTATATCTAAATCTTACTGAAACACTTTACTCTTTCTCGCCAGTTTTTGAACAAATTGGTAATTTCCTTTCTAAATTAATTAGTTTATATATTGTTAGGGATTTTCACTTTTTACGGTTTCCAAATAGAAACTTGTTTAATTTTTGAATTCAATTAATTTTTATTCCAACAAATGAGTTTGTTTTTCTGTTTGACGATTATTGATGGATTCATTAAAATTTTAAATGATTAATTTGTATTTTGGCCATTTCAGCTTTAAAATATTTAAAATATTTTTTACAGTTATATTCATAACATATGTTAAATTTTAGCCTATAATTTTATTAATTACTTAATTATTATTTCTTGAAGAATTCATGACAACTTTGAAGGACTCTTTTGATTGCTGATTAAATGACATAACTCTAACATAATATTAAGAATAGAAATGGTAAAACAGTAATTTCTTGGTAGCAACATAAATTAAAATTTTAAACAACTAAATAATAACATAACAATAATAGCATAACAAAATCTAAATAAAAATAAGAAAATTTAAACACATTAACAAATAATTATCGTAATCAAATCATAACACAAAATATAAAATTATTTTTATTTAAAAAAATAAACATGTAAATTAATTTTTAATAAAACATAATAATTATCATTCTTTTTAAGTTATATTTTAAAAATTAAATTTAAAATATAAAATTATTTTTACATAACATACCAAACAAATTACATCAAATACATAATATACACAATTCACATTCAATTATTTAAATACATTCAAAATACATATAAACATTTTGAACATTTATTATAGAATTTAAAGATTTTATCAACAACACCTCACAAGTTATTCGTTTTGAATAATTACTAAGATTTTTTGTAATTACCTTGAAATCAGACATACCTATTTTCTTACTCGTACATTTTCTAAATAATAATAGTAATAATAATAATCATAATTATTAATCTTAATTATTATTATTATTATTATTATTATTATTATTATTATTATTATTATTATTATTATTATTATTATTATATTAATTTATCATTATTATATTTGTTGTTGTTGTTGCCGTTGTTGTTCTAACCGTAGATTTTAAAGTTGATAAATTACGGCAGGAATATTGCTTACCATCTGCTCCAGACAACTGAGACAGGCCAGGCTGTGCGTGAATAAAATTCTGGGAAATGCAATTTCCAAATTGTCAAAACTAGAAAACAATCACAGACAATAATCTATTGTCAATGGCATCAAGAACAATATTGCATAGACGGATTTTGTTAAAGAATTAGCCGCTCGTATGGCTACGTATTTAAGAAATTGTAAACAAGTAGCTACTAATGTTGTGGTCGTCAACAAACCGATGATATCGGATGAATCCATTTAAAAGGAAAATTTATCTCATATTTCATCTTATTTGCAAAACTATTAGATAAAAATAAATGGATTTTTTCTCCTTTTTTACATATATTTTATGGATTTTTTAATGTTTATTTTGAAATTATTAAATAATATTTAATAGTAATAGTAATAATAATAATATTAATAATATTAATAATAATATTAATAATAATAATAATAATAATAATAATAATAATAATAATAATAATAATAATAATGATAATAATAATAATTATAATAATAATAATATTAATAATAATATTAATAATAATATTAATAATAATATTAATAATAATATTAATAATAATAATAATAATAATATTAATAATAATAATAATAATAATAATAATATTAATAATAATATTAATAATAATAATAATAATAATAATAATAATAATAATAATATTATTAATAATAATAATAATAATAATAATAATAATAATAATAATAATAATAATAATAATAATAATAATAATAATAATAATAATAATGATAATGATAATAATTGTTCAGATACCGTTTAAATCAAATTTAATTTTAAATAAAATAATTGATAAATTAGTATTGAATATGCACCGGGTTCTCATTGACTGCTATGGTTTCAGATTTGTGAGCGAGTGCCGCTTAAAATGCTCAATGTAAAAATCAATTAATTGAACTAATACAAAAAACATTCCGAATCAATCAAAACTCAAATTTAAACAATAAAGCCGGAATCAATCAATAGATGTGAACTTTTAGCGATTGAAAGTTTAAAAGTAAACATCATTATAAGAGTTGTGTAATTCTTGCAGGAAAAAAGGTCAGTCAACATAGTAAGAGGTTTATAATAAAAAGAGAACGAACACTAAATTTTCACAGTCAACTAAACACTCGCAAAATCGATTCAGTCCCAACAAAATCACAGATGAACCTTCAAATAAGTCTCACCCATCTAAATATACTCTCTTATCAACACCAGATGATAGTCAAAGATATGAACACATTAAGTTCAGAATCTCTGATCAGATCTGTTTCACCCTATGAAAGTAAAAACGATAGTTTAAAGGAAATGGATGCCTAATAATTGAAATTAAATCAATAATTAAAATTTCTAGATCTCAATATTACCAAAATGAATTAACAAATAAATCCAGCCAAAAACTTATTGATGATTTTTAAATAAGTAAAAACGTCGATTTAATACAAACAACAAATTAGAAAACTTAAAATTGTTTAATAAACAAATTTTTGTTTTAAATTGTTCTGTAGAAATTGTACGAAAAAGTATTATTCTCTGAATCTATCAATGGATCAGTTTTCAGAAATCTTCTTGAATTACACAATAGAATTATTTAGGGTAGTGATCAAGGAGGAATGTCACTAGCTTCTATATTTAATGATTTGGATTCCCAAGAAAATTTGAGTATGTTTCTAAAGCTGGAGATTATGTAAATGTTCTTTTGCTTCAAATTCAGATAGAAATAATGAAAAGAGATCTAAGAATCGTAGATATGATGTTGCGAGATCACCAAATACTAAATTTTATTGCAGTTGGTATGGATGCTTAACCAGATAATTTTGAGATTAAACTGAAAGATGAACATGAATATTATGGCAAAGAAAAACAATTTAAGAATTTGGAATATTAGAAAGAAAAATATCCACAAACTATAAAACATTTTACTTAGGCAATTAAATGAAACCCAGAGTATCCAAAGTCATACAATTGTGACAATAAAGCTTGCTTATTTGCGAAGTCAAATTCATTGAAAGCAGTATATACTTACAGAAAGGTTTTAGAAAATGAACCAAATGTTGAATATATTCAATACAGAATTGAACAAACCTAAAGACGAGTAAACTTCCAGCTCTATAATTCTGCAAGAACTCGAAACCAGCCGTGAGTGATGGACCGTTAATAATAATAATAATAATAATAATAATAATAATAATAATAATAATAATAATAATAATAATAATAATAATAATAATAATAATAATAATAATAATAATAATAATAATAATAATAATAATAATAATAATAATAATAATAATAATAATAATATTAATAATAATAATAATAATAATAATCATAATAATAATTATATTAATAATAATGGTTATTATAATGTTAATAATAATAAATTTAATGATTGAAATATATTATTGTATTAAATTTTAGATTAAGTCAAAGTTTTTATAAAATAAATTAAAACTTTAATGATGCAAAATCAAAGGTTCTATAACAAAACGACACAGACAAAATGACACATTTTATATATTAATCATATTTTAATTATCTTATTATTTAATAATAAAAAAGGCATCATTTAAATATTATTTTTATTGCTTATAATCTTTTTTCACTGTAAATTTTCCATTCGACTTAAGTATTTCAACTTGTATTCCTCAACTTCATACCTGTTGGCTACAGTGACTACTTCCTCATGGAAAAGTTCATACTTTCTTTTTTTACTTCTTGTTGTCCTAGTTGTGGTTTTGTTAATGTGAGGTTGTGGAATGCCAAGTTCCTCTCAATTACATCTAATAGAAACCAGCTGTTTGAATGAATGCAGTGAAAAATGGAATTCAATGCATTGTGGAACCCTTCGCAGCAAATTGTTATTTTCGGTGATTGTTTGGTGGCAACTTCATATTGATTCCACACTCTTTTACGAAACTGTGGATCTCTTCCTGCTGCTCCCTCAATTTATGTGGAGAAGAAGTAGGTGAGAACTTCATTGTACTTTTCATAGCCTGGAAATGAAGCTGCAAGTAGATCAAAAACTTACTTTACATCATCTATCGAAACAAATGCTAAGGTAGCAAGCGATTTTAACTTCAGTCTGATATCAAAGTCTGATTCATATTCACTTTTCAATCCAACACTGCTTATTTTTCGGATTAGGCTCTGACACAGATGAAAGTAGCAGCCCTTTACATCGGCATGGGGGAGGGTAATTAAAACTGCAGATATGCAGGCCTTTTCAAAACCTACCATAACCTTTTGGGGTGACAAAGCTGGAAGAAGTTCCATTAGGATTTGCAAAATTTTGTTTTAAGTTGCCAAGTTTTTTCTCTGCAAAAGGAAGTATGTAATATTAATTAATACAAAAAATGTGTCGAAATGTCTGTCATTTTGGTTTGTGTCGATCTGTCTGGTTATCAAAACCAAAATATGAATGAAAAATTAGGAAAAATCTATTTATATTTCTAAAATCAATATCTTTCAAGGGACTGCGGCAATTGAAAGTTTGAGATGTATTTTAATGAATGTAAATTAATGATTGGCAGTTAGATATCTTAATTATGAAATTACAAATTAATTAATTAAAATTTTGTATACGACATCAATCAGGTTTTATATTACATATCTAAACTTCTTCAATATTTAAAATATTTTGGTTTGCTATATCTTTTTTCCAAATATTTAAGTCCACATTGCAACCGTTCTTGATTAAAGAATTTCAATTCCTAGGTTTTAAATAGTAAGACGAAAGAAATCACATGAACAAATTCTGAGAATATAACAGTGATTGAAGCAATGATAATAAATTGAAATTATATATTGAAGAGGAGATTATTAACAGTTCAGAGATCTCCAAAGTTAAAGATAAAGGTAACCCATGGATCTGAGGGTCCGAGAGTCTGTAATAATAAACATACAACTACATAATATACATTTCTAATTGAGACTGTTAAAACAATTATTAACTATTTTTATATCATTGTAACTTATTGGATTTGATTTTCCCATTCCTTATTCTCTTGATTCGACTCGAGAAATTCTTTTAATGTTTCCCCCCTATTAAGTATCCTTTGTTAAATGAGTCGCAACATGAGCAAAAGCAACTTCAAACAATTGTCTAATTTCTTTTTTATCGGTTAAATATCCTAACTTAATTTGGCAATATTCAGATCATACATCGACACTTCTATAATCTTTAATTGCACGAATGAATAGAGCACGTATGAAATCTTTGTCTGAATTAATAGATTTTTCATCATTGATCCAATCAATCCATATTTCAGAGCACAATGGATAATAAATATACATAGTTTCTCTTGATTCTTTTGCTTCAATCATCTTTTCTGAATGTTTTAGTGCATTAATTAACTTACAATGAGAATCATAATCAAGAAGATTTTTTAAAACATTTTACACATCAATTTTCATAATTTCCGCTGAAAAATCTTCTGATTCCGAATCACTACTAGATAAATCATCATCGATCAAATGAAACATTTTTAAAAATATGTTTTCTTTATAAGACAAATTCGTTTTATTGTTAGCAATTTAATATATTAAAAATAATTCCAGATACAAATCATCAAAAACATAGACCACAATTCAAACCCATTTTTAAATTCACAATTCCGCCAAAACCTAAACAGCACTAACTCGAATAAACAAAATACAAAATAAAGTATATTTTACATAAAAAAATAAAAATAAACCCAATTCAAGATTCAACAATATTCTTTTTCTAAAAATTGGAGAAATACATAATATAAACCTTCCATAATGAGCATTAAACAAATCGTTTTCATGTCAATGACCTTCCTAAACTTAGGATAATCCTAGGTTTTTTAATCAGAAAATATAATTTCTTTCAAATAAAAAAGCTCAAAACTGGGTTTTATTTATTCAACAAAAGACGTTTTACAAAGCAGAGACTTTCATCAACTGATATAATGAAATCATTAAATAAGTTCTACTACCGAAATTGGGTGCGGCACAAAATTCCATGCAAATATTTTAAAATAAGACAATAATTATATTTTTTATTTTTAAATTACATCTAAAATTACATAATAGATCAATTTCAAAACTAATATTAAAAGAACTTATTTTTGTTTTCATCTCTGATTGCTTTTCATTTTTCAATGACATAAAGAATGTTTTATTATTTGACTATGAATCAGTAATGATATCGATGTTTTTTTGATATTATTACTGATTCATAGTCAAATAATAAAAAATTCTTTGTCATTCAAAACTAATATTAATATTTAAACAAAACTCACAATTAGTAATTAAATAAACACTAAAAATTAATTTCTTAAAATTAATTTTTAAATTTCTAGAAAACTTCCTGTTAGAAGAAAACATGCAATATTTATTCAAAATAATCTAGACTAGAACACGCAATTGTAATACTATTTAAAGTACTTCCAATTCCATAATCTATAACATTGGTTCCAAACCTGTAGTAGCAACTCAAACGAAGGTCACTTGCAAATCTGCCAAGGGTTGCCTAAGACCTGAAAATTAGTTGTGTAAATAAATATTTTTAAACTTCGATTGTACGTGACATTTCCCAATATACACTTAAAAATGTAAACATTTTATTCCTATACAAGTTCTTTTTAAAAAATATTGACCAAAAAATATAACACATTTTTAAATTATTATAGTTTAATTATATAAAATATGTAAGTAAAAAACATGGTGCCTACAAATTATCAGATAATCGAGCAGTCAAACACGTAATATTTGACTGTAAAAATGCAGGGAAGGAGGAGCAACCCGATTAATTTTATCTTTAGGCTCACCGCAACTTGACAAATATTATCAATGGGTTACAGCAAGAGAAAGCCTGATATAGAAAGCGATATTGTTGATGCATAATACATACATACTTAATAAATTTCATTCCACATACTCATTCCCGCATCATTTATTAAACAGCAAGGTCATAATTACCTGGTTATATAATTATTTATTTTATTATGTCCAAAATAGAATGTCGATGATAAAAAGTTAAATCAATTATTGAGTTTATTATCTAATGAAAATTATCTCGAAACCCACAAGATATAGAGAGCTGAAAATGAGAGACTGGGGCTGTTGTAAAATACAAACTTAGACATATCTTCAAGTTTAGAAAATTTTGATATTTTTATCAGTAAAATATTTAATTTTTTGTCACTGTTGTAAATGTTGCAAAAAAGTAATTTTTGATATTTTGTCGAAATTAAACCTAATAAAATATTATATATATCATTAGAAGCAAAATTTCATTACAAGACTTGTTTTCATTAATTGGAAAAATTTCAGTATTTCATCGGAAAGATGTTGACTCCTTGAAAATAGGGATATTTTGACGTGAGTCTTTTATTTTAGAAGTATTGTTTGTCAGGAAATAAGAATCGATTTTTGAGTTTTATATTTTTTTTTATTTATTTATTTTTTTTTATAGTTTTATATATTTTTTTTTATATCTTTGTTTTTTATTCAAATCTCTTTGGGAATTGAGAAACTTAAACAAAATACGTTTGTTTAAATTGTGGAAGTCAAATTTTGAGGGAAACCGCGATTTTTGTCAAAATAATCTAATTTAGTTCATATGT